>CM066995.1:33879926-34479926 GCA_033977485.1 Hydrangea macrophylla | reverse complement strand
GGACCAGTGTCCAAAGACACAGGAGGAGAGGAATCGCATGACAGGAGTTCCCTATGCTTCTGCAGTGGGAAGTCTCATGTATGCGATGTTATGCACTAGACCAGATATCTGCTTTGCCGTTGGCATGGTTAGCAGATATCAGTCGAATCCGGGTCCAGAGCACTGGACAGCCGTTAAGCACATTCTTAAGTACTTGAGAAGAACTAAAGATTACATGCTTATGTACGGTGGTAGTGAGTTAATTCCAGTGGGATACACTGACTCGGACTTTATGTCAGATAAAGATTCGAGGAAGTCGACGTCCGGTCATCTCTTTACCTTGGGAGGTGGTGCTGTCAGTTGGAGGAGCATTAAGCAGAAATGCATTGCAGACTCAACTACAGAAGCTGAGTATGTGGCTGCTTGTGAAGCCGCAAAGGAAGCTGTTTGGCTCAAGAAGTTCCTTATGGAACTCGAGGTGGTACCAGCGTCGCTGTCGCCTATTACGCTTTATTGTGATAATAGTGGGGCAGTGGCTCAGTCCAAGGAGCCAAGGAACCACGGAAAGGGAAAGCACGTAGAGCGGAAATATCATCTTATCCGAGATATTGTTCAACGTGGAGATGTGACTGTCACCAAGATTGCCACAGCTGACAATCTTGCTGATCCGTTTACAAAGGCCTTGCCACAGAAGGTCTTTGATCGTCATCTAGATAGTCTAGGTCTTAGATGTAGTTCTGAATGGTTATGAGTGCAAGTGGGAGTTTGTTGGGTTTGTGCCCTCAAACCATTACTTTCTGTATGAGACATTGACATTTTAATATATGGATATCAGCTTTACATTTCATTGTGTATGTTCTTTTCATGAGATGATTGTTAATCCTTAAGTATTATAGTAAGTAATTCGTGTGTGTATGAGATGCACACAAGTGAGATACGAATTACTATTCTTTAATACTTAGAATGTGTCACAGTGGATGATGAGACTGGATACCTCATCAAGTCTACACTGTAGCATAATTAACTACCATTGGATGGAGTGATTAATCTCAATCACTAGAGTGTAGCTCTTAGTTGATATGCTAGTGCTTATAGTGCATTGACGGACCTGAGTTTCCTATTGACGCTTAAGACTGTCAAACAGTCAATAGGAACTCATAACTTGTATAAGGTACGTGTTCTCAATCTTGAGACGATTATGAACACAGACTGTGGATATGACTGCTTTGATTTACCAATCAGTGAGGTCTATAAAAGATCAACACCTGGGTATCTTGGGTATGTCATGTTCATAGGGTTGTGAACATGCATTGTCAAGATAGAATCTACCCTCTGTTTCAGAGTAAGCATTCCCTTGAGAATGTCACCAAGTCGATTACTGAGTACTGCAGTCTTGTTGATAAGAGTTATCAACATGTTTGGTAATCATGAGAGGTGAATGGGACTCAAGGAATACAAGAAGTAATCATGATTCAGGTTGACAGTAACAGTTATCCGATTACCTGAATATGATTACGAATGCTGACGGTAGAGGGACATTAGTACACCATACAAGTCTAGTTATCGCTTCGGATATGTTCTTTTGCGTTGGAGTTCAGTTATCGTTTTATAGTGGAGTAAACTTTAACTGACCAGTTAGTTAGTTTGCTGATCAAAGAGTTTGGTCATGGTAATTAACAAACTGGTCTGAGCCAACAATAAAGAGCCTAGGAGGTCCCACTCTTAGCTCCGCCAGGATGCTTGGAAAGATGCTTGAGGATGATGTCCAGACAGGTTCGATCGATCGAAGATGTCTCGATCGATTGAAGTCTGAAGGTTCGATCGATCGAATATGGTTCGATCGATCGAATGTTCGATCGATCGAAGGCACTTCGATCGCTCGAAGTCTAGGTCGGTTCTGGGAATCTATAAATAGGGCAGCTGCGTTCTGGAAAAGGTTGTTCGTCGTTTTGAACGTCAGAAGCTGCAGAAACTGTTTTGGAGTCCCAAAACCTTCTCTATCCTCTCCATTAGGGTTCCCACCAACCCTAGTCTTTCTGGCAGGCATCCGCAGGAGTCATAAGGGTGAAGATCATCTAGTGGAGGCTGCTGGAAGTTGAAGATCAGAATTGGGTTCAAGACACTAAGGTATAACTCGTGTCCCCTCTTGTGCGTATCTGTAGAATTGACGAGTAGTAGATCCAGGCATGCCAATAAAGTTTCATAACTTGATTTTTCCGCTGCGCGTTTAAACTTTCCATTTAAACCTGTTTTTCCAACAAGAAGTCCACATCAATGATGAAGACAAGTTCCCCGAGATCCACTCTGCAGTTGTCAACATCGTCCGCAAAATGAACTACTTCCCTGGAATGGGATTGGGCCGACGCCAGCAAGGGATTCGTAAGTTCCCTAAGATCAAGGGGCAACAAGGCACTTTTGGGTTGGGGTACAAGCCCACTGAAGAAGAGAAGAAAAGAGTGAGGAGTCTCCCACCATACCGTAAAACCTTGAGTGGGCAATTCATCAAAGAAGGGGATGATTTCCCCTATTTGGGTTCTCAGAACCTTGGATCCATCAGGCCACTGGAAAAAGGTACCCCGAGCTAGAAATCTTCGCTGACTGTGAAAGGCCTCTCTATCAAGATTCATTCTATCTCAAAGAAGTTGAGAAAACCCCAGAGGAAGACTGGTTGGAGTATCTGGACACTGAAGCCATCGAGAAGATGTGGGAAGAGTTCGCCGAAGAAAAGGAAGAAAAGAGGGCCAAGAGCCAAGATGATCAGATTAAGCCAACTGAGGAGGGGTCTGAGCAACTAGGCTATAGAGTCATCTGTCTCCCTATCCCCTGTTCCCCCGGAGTCTGTACTTCCAATTATCGAGTCTGTACCGGAGTCAGCTGCTGTAAGCCCACCACTGTCTAATGTAATCACTCCACCTATCATGAATGAAATGAAAGACAATTCTGCTTACTCCTATATGTCTAATACTTGTGAATGCACAAATCCCTCTGAGGATCTCTCAATTGAACTGAAGCAACTAATTGAAAAACCACCTGCTTATGAAATAATCAAAGATACTTTATCAGTTAACCTAGGTAAAATAGATAATCCACAAATTGTGCAAATTGGCTCAACTCTTAATAAAAAAGAAAAAGAAAAATCGACTCTCTTACTAAAAGAATTCAAAGATGTTTTTGCTTGGTCTTACGAGGACATGCCTGGGGTCGATCCCGACATCGTCCAACATCGCATTCCCCTCCTTCCCAATTCTAAACCCGTCAAGCAGAAACTTAGGCACATGAGACCAGAATGGGCACTCAAGGTCAAAGAAGAAGAGGAGAAACAATTCAAGGCATGGTTCATCATTATTACCGAGTATCCGGAATGGGTTGCCAACATCGTGCCAGTCCCCAAAAAGGATGGAAAAGTTTGTGTGTGCGTCGACTTCCGTGATCTAAACAAAGCCAGTCCTAAGGATGACTTCCCGCTTCCCCACATCGATGTCATAGTGGATAACACTGTAGGACATGAGCTACTGTCATTTATGGATGGCTTTTCGGGGTACAATTAGATTCTAATGGCGCCAAAAGATCGGGAAAAGACGACATTCACCACACCTTAGGGAACCTACTGTTATAGGGTAATGCCTTTTGGACTCAAGAACGCTGGAGTAACCTACCAAAGAGCTGCCACCACTCTGTTACATGACATGATTCACAAAGAAGTAGAAGTATACGTAGATGACATGATCATAAAATCCAAGGATAGAGAAGGACACCTGTTGGCACTGGAAAAGTTTTTGAAAGGTTGCGCAAATACAGGATGAGGTTGAATCTAAAGAAATGCACTTTCGGTGTGACCTCCGGTAAGGTCCTGGGTTTTCTCATCACACAAAGGGGGATAGAGGTGGATCCCTCTAAGATCAAGGCAATCCTAGAAATGGCACCACCATAGAATGAAAAGGAAGTGAGAGCGTTTCTCGGAAGAATCCAATTTATCAACCGCTTCATCTCCAAACTCATAACTACATGTGATCCTTTGTTCCGATTGCTGAGAAAAGGAGAGAAGTTCCAATGGGATAACCAATGCCAAGCCGCTTTCGACAAAATAAAAGCCTACCTTCAAAATCCGCCCATCCTTTCACCACTGTGGACACGCGGAATCGGACCACTTCTCTTGTTTGAGATTGTTTTGAAATTGGTTTGAATCAAAGAAAGAAAACGAAAGGTCTGTTGAAAACAGATACAGAGTCGCCACTTGGTCTTTAAGGAACCAAGAAACCTAATTTTGACTCACCCAAGCGGATAAGGGCACCGGCCCTTCATAACCAAAGAACTTGGTTCGGGGTTTTGGTACGAGAGAGGAAGGAGCCTTTGTCGCGACTAAAACACCCTCAACTCGCCCCGTCTTTCGAAGGGCCTCAATTAGCATCCAAATAATCATCTTATACTATGTATGGTTCAACAATTAATACTATGATAGTATATTACATTACATAAGAAACTTGAAAATGGAAGATCTAAAGATAAAATATCATTCATAAGATCTAAATCAAATATCATGCAATGTAAGGTGAAAGATCACACAAATAAACCTAGGAAAAATCGTCTAATCATATATCAAATAATCAAGACTTCATAATCTAAAGGGGACATGAATTTGTTCTTGAAACAAATAGACAAAGAAATCAAAATATGCTTAGCAAGCTAGTATGATGCATGTTATTCTTTGAGAAAAAAAGATCTCTCAATCCCCGGGACGGATGAGAAATGATGATTAGATCAAAAGGGGAAGCATGAACGTATGATCGTGATCATTCCTTATAATCTTCTTAGATTAAGAGTTACAAAAACCCCAAATCTTGCATGAATGCAATGTATGTATCTAAAATGTGCAAAGGTTGTAGTGTGTTTTGTGTACATGGATTTCTAAAATGACTTAGAAGTCTAAAATGTGCATGAATGAATGGATTAAATCAACATGGGATATATACAAATGTAGTATGAACTACTTCCTAAGATATGAGCTAATTTGGAATGCATATGAGCATCAAATCAAAGAATGAAAGTTGAAATGTGCTTGCTGTGAATAGTGGACAGACTGCATGTATTACTTTGTAACATTATAATGGGAGGTCAAACGTGCCTAGAAAAATGTAAGAAAAATCAGAGATCATCCTTATTGTGTCTAGAAAATAACCAAAAATCAAAACATCAATAGCTATCACAGATTAAAAGAAATAAATCAGAATGTACACATGACTCAGAAACAAAAGCTGCACTGTTGACTGATTTTGTATGATTTTTCATAAATCAAAGAAAAGGTTTATGATGACCCATTATATACCAAAAGTTTCCTAAGACACCCAAGTTTTATAAAACAAATATAAAAGATATATGTACAGTGATGAAAATATCCAGAATAAGTGAAAGAAGTTGGGTGAACATTCTGTGAGAACAGAGGCAGATTATGAATATGAACTTCTCACATCCAAAACAAATACTTTCACATTTCTATAATTGATGGGAAAAATTGGGGACAAACTATGCTGTCTTAGGAAGATTTTCCAAGTGGTTTCATCATCATAACTCAAGTATTTAATTCAAAACAAATCTTTGAATCTGAACAGCTCACTGTTTTGGATCATTCTTGAAGAAAATGGATTTGGGTTTGAAATAGAGTTTGAGTTCTTGATTGGGGGTTTTGAAATAGATGTTCAAAGCATGAACTTAAACTCTTGAGATGACCATGTGACCACTTAGAACCTCATCCAACCTTGAATCATCAAAGAACTCCCAATATTATTGGAGAGATTCATTTTTATTTTGGACATAACTTCAATACATTTCAAGAACATCTTGGAAGTATTGAGGTTATGATCATCATCTATCAAACATGTTTTTGAGGTCAAGAGCTACTATCCATAAGGATTCACTCACCCCAAACTTCATGTCATCACTTAGATGATGATGAACTAGTAAGTAAATAAAGAAAATCAAAAAGAAATGAGATAAGAAGAGATGAACATATATATAATCAAAGCAAGTAAATAGCAATCAATAGATGATAATCAATGTGATTTTGGACTTGTAGCTTGGTGTTTCACTCATAGATTTTGACATTTGGACATGGAAGTAGCTTCCTAACTCAAGAATGCTCAAGAATGGTGATTGGGGGTGTTTGGGATGTGAAGTATAAGAGAGGTAATGGAAGAACACAAGATTAGAACTCACTTTCTATAGCAAAATAGTAGGAGGAAGCTCCTTTTCTCTCTTCTAAACCTATCTCTACCTCTCTTCTTCTCTACAACTTTTTAAGCTTTTGCACTTGGCCCCCCCAAAATGAAGAGCAATGGGGGGTTTAAATAGGCCAATTTGGGGTGGTTTTGGGGTTTTAGAAGTACTCCCATTGGTCCCAAACAACTGTGAACACAAAACTATGTCGTTTTGACTTTCAATTAATCAAATTGGACCCCCAAAAAAATTACAAAAATGGACTCTGCGAGGGTTGAGTGCCGCGGCGGCACTGGGCCAGTGCCGCGGCGGCAGTGGGCCAGTGCCGCGGCGGCACTGCTCCTCAGACGCCCAGAAAATTACGTTTAGGCCCCCAGAGGTTCCGGTATTCGCGAAAAGGCCCTATTTCGTCCGAAATTCACAGAAAATGCATATGAACTCCAAACTGAGGTTGTGATATACCGTTGGAAAGGTATTGGAGTCTACTTTACATAAAAAATAGTTTGGGGATAGGTCACTTTGAAAAGTTTTGCGGTATTCGCGATAAAAGTTGATTTGATCGCCTTTTTCGCCTTTGGAAATTCATAATAAATTCGTTTTAAATCCGGAAATTATGGGCGATATACCGTTGGAAAGCTATTGACCTCTAGTATCCATGAAAAATGTTTGAAAATTGTTTAGGTGCCCTGGTTCTAAAGTCAAATTCTGGTCAAACTGGTCAAACCTGGGATTCCCGGGAAGTTCTGGAAACCTCCGGGAGTTCCCGGGAGCTGATGTTTTCGCTCGATTTTCTTTTGGAACTTGTTTTAACACTTTTCTCATGATTTAAAATGATTTTGGTGAATTTGGATGATTTCGGTCAAACTTGGTCAAACTTGGTCAAACCTGGTCAAACCTTGGTCAAACCGGTCAACGGGGACTTTCGGGGAACTTCCGGGACTTCCGGGGGTCTTTGGGAGCTGACGATTTCATCCGATTTTTCTTAAAAACTCATTTTATCACTTTTCTTACGACGTAGCATGTTTTCAGAACTTTGGGACCAAATCTGGGAGTTTTCGGGCTTTCAGGGGCATTTTGGTCATTCTGAGCATTCTGAGAGATAGAGCTGACTTCCGAGAGTTCTTTTGAGTCTTTTACGATCATTGTGAACCACCAAGCTATGGGTCTCCTAAATCTGATAGCCGACAAAATGGGGTGTCTACAGTTTGCCCCTCTTTGGCATGAACTTGTGAGGCAACGCATGTCGCAAGCGAGTGCCAAAGCTTTGAAGAGACAGGACTTTTTGGAGGCTATAAATTTAGGATAAAAACGTTGCAAAAGATGCAATGAAGAAAAAAGAAAGATGCTGAGGTCAGTGCTGGTCGTGCTCTGCGTGAGCTGCCTACGTATCCCAAGGGGAATCAGACCAGGACGTAGTTCAGGGCAAAAAGGAATAAATCACACATGCACATACACAATAATCAGGCGGATGCTATGCTATAAGAGTGATATGCAATCCATGGATGTGATATGAATTGTGTCATGAGTCCTATCATGTCTAGTGTTGTGACCCTAGTATGAGCAAGTGCTGTGGGGTGTGCCACTCCGAGTGGGCTGGTGTTGTGCTAGTGTTTGCGACTGTGATGCGGTGGGTGACTCGGATAAGGACATCAAGGTTTAGAAGTCTCTGGGTTTAGGGGCAAACTTCTGGAATTTGGGAAGTGTGCTTTGCGAGCGAATGTAGTCAGATGTGGGGTCCCTGAGGATGACAACTAAGGATAACCCATAGGCGAGGGAGTTCAAGATAACCGACAGTTTTATAATAACCAAAGTGAGGAGGCTCATGATAAGTGGGGTAGCTCACGATAATGGACAGGTGAGATAACCGGAGTGAAGAGGCTCACGATAAGTGAGGAAACTCATAATGACTGACAGGTGAGAAAGCTCATGATAATCAGTGAATAGACAGTGCTTGCCATAGGAATCGGGGTGATTTGACTGCGGGGGATGTTTTGGATCGTTGGTCGATCCTTATGATGACAAAGTCCGGAGAATTGGTTCGGACTTCTGTTATCTTCTGCTGGGATGGTAGGGGACTCTCTGAGAATCTCTCTTCAATTCTTGACCTAAAACCAGGATCCATCTCTGAATCTCTCGTAGTTGGTCAGATTTTGTAATGCTCAATCCAAGAGGGCCGGTCAGGGCCTCCGGGAGCTGGTATCTATCGGTTTCTGTCCTCGGGGGATGATGTAGGGTTCTCGGAGAATCTCTTTTGGGTGCTCAATCCAAGGGGGCCGGTCAGGGCCTCCGGGAGCTGGTATCTATCGGTTTCTGTCCTCGGGGGATGATGTAGGGTTCTCGGAGAATCTCTTTTAGCGCTCAATCCAAGGGGGCCGGTCAGGGCCTCCGGGAGCTGGTATCTATCGGTTTCTGTCCTCGGGGGATGATGTAGGGTTCTCGGAGAATCTCTTTTGGCGCTCAATCCAAGGGGGCCGGTCAGGGCCTCCGGGAGCTGGTATCTATCGGTTTCTGTCCTCGGAGGATGATGTAGGGTTCTTGAAGAATCTCTTTTGGCGCTCAATCCAAGGGGGCCGGTCAGGGCCTCCGGGAGCTGGTATCTATCGGTTTCTGTCCTCGGGGGATGATGTAGGGTTCTCGGAGAATCTCTTTTGGCGCTCAATCCAAGGGGGCCGGTCAGGGCCTCCGGGAGCTGGTATCTATCGGTTTCTGTCCTCGGAGGATGATGTAGGGTTCTCGGAGAATCTCTTTTGGCGCTCAATCCAAGGGGGCCGGTCAGGGCCTCCGGGAGCTGGTATCTATCGGTTTCTGTCCTCGGAGGATGATGTAGGAAGAAGGAAATACGTCCATTAAATGGGAGTAAAGGTATCATTCTATTTGTGATGAGGGATACAGAGAGGGTCCGCGGCAGTTAATGTTTTGATTATTGAAAGAGGAGGGTGATCAACAATCACTCATGGACTTATGTTGCTAGGATGAAAGAAGATCATCAACAGCCACTCATGGACTTACGTTGCATGAACGAAAGATGAAAGATCAACAGCCACTCATGGACTTATGTTGCTAGGATGAAAGAAGATCATCAACAGCCACTCATGGACTTATGTTGCATGAACAAAGGAAGGAAATCAACAGCCACTCATGGACTTATGTTGCATGAAGGAAGATCAACAGCCACTCATGGACTTATGTTGCATGAAGGGAGATCAACAGCCACTCATGGACTTATGTTACAAGGAGATGAAAGAAGATCATCAACAGCCACTCATGGACTTATGTTGCATGAACAATGGAAGGAAATCAACAGCCACTTATGGACTTATGTTGCAAGGAGATGAAAGAAGATCATCAACAACCACTCATGGACTTATGTTGCATGAACGAAAGATGAAAGATCAACAGCCACTCATGGACTTATGTTGCTAGGATGAAAGAAGATCATCAACAGCCACTCATGGACTTATGTTGCATGAACATATGTTGATCTTATGTTGCATGAACTTATGAAAGAAGATCATCAACAGCCACTCATGGACTTATGTTGCATGAACAAAGGAAGGAAATCAACAGCCACTCATGGACTTATGTTGCATGAAGAAAGACGGATAGATCAACAGCCACTCATGGACTTATGTTGCAAGGAGAAAGGAAGATCATCAACAGCCACTCATGGACTTATGTTGCATGAAGAAAGACGGTTAGCTTTTGGAAAGGGATGAAATCTTCCCCAAGTTTTGACGCTTCTCGTGCTGACGCCTTGACCGATGCAGTAATGGTGTTCGGTATTCCTGCTTGTATTGGCATGCTCTTTATAACTTGATTTGAAAGATTCATTATTCGCCACTATTGACTTACTTATTTGAGACAACAACAAACTCCTCTCCTGAAAAAGACTATGACAGACTCAAAACTGACAGACACTGACACGCGAGGGTGACACATTCGACACTGAAATGAAACAAGCTCGACTTGCCAAAGCTTAATGCGCTCTTGTCATAAATGACGTACCATTTCTCTTTTGTGTTTACTTCTCACCTTATCGTGGAATCACTTTGATGGTGAGTCTTATTTTTGAAAATTCCTCCCTACTGATCTAATCAATTTCTTTGCTTCTCTCAAGATGTGCTTTGAATTAGTGCCTTAGCTTATGGAATGAAAGACGCTCCATTTCCATCTGTTCAAGACAATGTTTGTGACTTGAAGGCTTACCATTAGTGTATAGGGATCGGGTGGCAAACGAAGTTTGCTCCTAGTTTGAAGGGCATGAAGTGGGATCGGTAGGCAAACGAGGTAAATGACCGAAGTTTGCCCCTAGTTTGGAGGAAGGTTCATTGGAGGTTTTGGGCAAACGAGGTAGGTGACCGAAGTTTGCCCCTTGTGTGAAGGGTAGATAGTAAAAGTCAGGCAAACGAGGCGGGTAGCCGAAGTTTGCCCCTAGTGTGGAAGGTGATTTTCTGGCTTGAGGCATGGACCGTGACTTTAATCTCTCAAATGCTCATAACTTTTGCCTAGGCACCAGTGAGGTGACCTAGCGAGCTCTTTTCTCTCTTTTGTTATTGCTCACCTTGGATTTAGCTCTAATTTTTGCCTAGGGGTCCTTTCGGATTTTCGTCCTAGCGAGCCATCCCTTTTTTTTGAAAGTCTGCCTACGTACCCCCAAGTGGGGATCAGGTCCAACGTAGTTCGGGCCATGGTCGGGGAAGAAGCGGGTTGATTTTTAGGTAGGTGGGGTGACCAAACCGTTGTGGTTGCCTACGTATCCCCGAGTGGGAATCGGGTCGAGCGTAGTTCAAGGCAAGGTCTTGAAAGAAATCGGTTTGATTATGATGGTGTCGACCGAACCGATGTGGTTGCCTACGTATCCCCGAGTGGGAATCAGGTCGAGCGTAGTTCAAGGCAAGGTCTTGAAAGAAATCGGTTTGATTATGATGGTGTCGACCGAACCGATGTGGTTGCCTACGTATCCCCGAGTGGGAATCAGGTCGAGCGTAGTTCAAGGCAAGGCTTGAAATAAGGGGTTTGAGGTATGAGGGTTTTTCAAACCAAACGTCAAAGAAGTTCAAACTTGAGCCACTTATAGTAGCTTTGAATAAAAGGATTCAGTTTCAATCTCCCTTTCTTTTCTTTTTCTTTTTCTTTTTGTTTTGTTTTGAGGATTGATCCTTTTCACTTTCGCCTAGCCAGTCTTTTTAATGTAGTCGATTCTTGTGAGATCTTTCAATTGCAATCTCAGAATTCCAGAACGTGCATGTCAGCTTTCGGAATTTATTTGTAGCCATTCCGTGCCTTTTGAATGGTGATCTTGGCACGTTCTTAAGATGTACCTTGAAGCATACGATTCTCTCATTTGTTTCATCAAAAATTTCTTTAACATTTTGACTGGCTAGGGTTAGATTTTGGAAATCAACACCTTTTTCAGCTCTAACTTTTGCCTAGGTGCCCTTTCGGGTTTTCAACCTAGCGAGCTTTTTCTTTTCTTTTCTTTTCTCTTTTTTTTTGAAAGTGGAGATGAAACTCATTGAAATGTTTAGCTACCATCAAGGACCAAGTCCGCACAGGTTCGCATGGCTATCAATTGGGTTGGACCCAAGGCTCTGAAATGGTAGAAATGGTGGAAAGGGTGTTGGGCAAGCCCCAAATCAGTCTCAAGTATGTCTTTTCAAGATTTGAGGAAAAGCATCTTTAAATTCTTAAAGTAAGACTATTCAATTCTCGGCTCTTCATCGGTGTCGGTGCAAAATTGACTTTGACCTCTCAGGATTTTGAGTAAAATTTTTTTGTTAGCACAGTAATATCCATGGTAATTTGAAAAGTGACACTTCAGTTTAGTGATTCATGCATTTATGACTTGGCATATCAGATTAGGCAAAATGAGACTTCATTCCATCAGTAGAGAAGGATTACAGACTCATTAACAACTTGATGATAGACAGACTAGACCACAAGACTAAACTTGAAATAGACAAACACACAACAGACTCGACTGGACTCGACCCGGTCTCAAATGGAATGTCACAGCGACTCACTTATTCTTTTTATTTCTTTTTTTTTTTTTCTAAAGAGCATCTTCATTTGGTTTTCTAGCAAGAGTTCCAAACACCATCAATTCACCGGCACAAGTTCAACATTCATGGGCCTCAGCGATGGGGATCAGTCGAGCGGTTGGTCCAAGCCAAGATAGGAGATGGCATTAGGATGGGGTGCATCCTCTATGAGATTTTGAATGTCATGGCGGAGGCGGATGCACTGATCGGTGGCATGGCCTAGATTTTGGTGGTAAGCACATTGTAGGCTCATGTTGTAGTGAGAGGGTATGGGATCCGGTAGTGGTTTGTGAGGGAGGAGTCGCAGATGGCCCTTTTTGAGTAGGTGGCCTAAGGCTGTGGAGAGGGGAATATCAAGTCTGGAGAATTTGTGAGGGCCTTTAGGGCGATTTGGTGGAATGGACTGGTGTGGACGGAGAGAGTAGGCCATTTGTTGGTGGTTAGGTGCATGGACATCTGGGGAGTCTAGGGAGTAGTTGGGTCCCTTGGACTGGTGTTGGGGTTCATTATTCTTGAACTTTCCTTCTCTGATGGCATCCTTTATTCTGGTGAACTTGTCAAGAGCTTCTTGATCCAAACTATATATCCAAAGATCAGCTAATTTTCCAAACCATTCAGTACAAGGTGCTGACCGGGAAGATAGCAGAATCGAGGGTGGTGGGTTAGCCAAATGCTGTATCATATCTGTCATTTCCGCAAGCTCGTCCCTGATCTTCTCAACAGCAGGTTCCATAGCGGTCATTCTAGCATCCACAGTTATTTTGATTAGTTGATCATTCGGTGTACGAGTCCAAGCGGAGTGAATGCGGACTTCTGGTCTCATTTTCTCAAGAAATCCTAGGACCTGGGTGAGGTGATCCGAAAGCTGAGTCATAGTGGTTCTCATCTTGGCGACTCGAGTTTCTAAGCTTTTGTGATCCATAGGTTTGTTTCCGGGAGGGCTATTAATCCCAAGAAGAAAATGTAGCAGGACGACGTTTAGGACCTGTGATGTCTTACAAATTGAAATGACAAGGATCAGACTCGGAGGATGAAGATCGATGATCATGTGATGATTAGAAGGGATAGACTGTGTGGACTTATGAGATATATGTGTGTGCAAACTGACATGAACTGTGTATGTATATGAGACAAGCATGCGGATGCAAGCCCTAATCTATATGATGCTCCTATTTTTAACAGATAGCAGCTAAACAAATAAGGTCCTAGGCATACAGAGTGTGCTAACCTTACTTTCCAGTGTGATCACCAAGGGACAACAGGGATTTCTGGGATACAGAGTTTCTGGGAGAAATAGGGATTTGGAAGATTCGGAGAAATTTCTAAAAGTCATTTGAGTTTCTAGGAGAAATAGGAATTTCTATTTGATTTGGACTGAGCTTCTAGGAGAAATTGGGAAATCAGAATTTCTGGGAGAAATTGGTACATCTAGGCATTTTTGGGAAGTTTGGATGGAGTTGTTGGAATTTTTGGAAAATCTTGGAGATTTGGATAGAGCTTATGGGAAAACATGAAAACTCGGGTAAGTTGGGCAGAGTTTATGGGAGAAACAAGTATACCGGATTTTCTGGGAGAAATTGAGATTTCTGGATAATCTGAGAGATTTGGACAGAGCTTTTGGGAAAACAGGTATATCTGGGTAAGTCGGACAGAGTTTCTGGGAGAAACAAGTATATCGGAGTTTCTAAGAAAAATTGAGGTTTCTGGGTATTCTGGGGGAAGCAAGAATATCTGGGGGGACATAAGTATATCGGAGTTTCTGGAGGAAATTGAGATTTCTGGGTAATCTGGGGAGAAATAGGGATTTCTGGGTGATTCGGACAGAGTTTCTAGGAGAAACAGGGATATCCTGATGAGTTGGGTAGAGTTTCTGGAAGAAATAGGGATATACGACGGGAATAGGTGATGATGGTGATCATACTGTCTAGCAAGTTTTCATACTCCTATGTCTCAGGACCAACAAACAAGGTTTGCGGTGTATATCTTTGTGAGCATAGAGCAGACATCCTTATCATGGTGCCTAGGCAAGTCAACTCAATGTGATCACATGTGAGTGATTGCCTTGGGAATCATAAGAAAGAGGTTCTATTCTATGCCACATAAGCGTCTACACCGCGTAGGTAATCCTGCCAGGGCATACAGCAGTTATAACACATTGTCCTATCTGAAAAGATAAATGAACAGTCCTATGAAAGGTTCTACAGGAATCTATATGCAAAGGCTGGGTTTAGTCAAAGAGGGTCCGTTGACGAGAGTTCCAATATACCGTCAGAGAGACAGTACGAAGGTTTTTACTCTTTTTGATATACCTTGGAAGGTACAGTATCAACGGTGACTTGTGCCCTGGCACAGCAAGACCTGAACAATGTCAGCGCCGCGTTTCAGACACAGTGGGAGGGAGGGAAATGCAAGAGTACAATGCGGTGAACCATACACAGTAAAAAGATGATTTTAAGGATGCTTCTTATGAGTCAAACCTCTGTATTATTTTGTTTTAAAATAAAAATCCCCAGCAGAGTCGCCAGATTGTGGACACGCGGAATCGGACCACTTCTCTTGTTTGAGATTGTTTTGAAATTGGTTTGAATCAAAGAAAGAAAACGAAAGGTCTGTTGAAAACAGATACAGAGTCGCCACTTGGTCTTTAAGGAACCAAGAAACCTAATTTTGACTCACCCAAGCGGATAAGGGCACCGGCCCTTCATAACCAAAGAACTTGGTTCGGGGTTTTGGTACGAGAGAGGAAGGAGCCTTTGTCGCGACTAAAACACCCTCAACTCGCCCCGTCTTTCGACGGGCCTCAATTATCATCCAAATAATCATCTTATACTATGTATGGTTCAACAATTAATACTATGATAGTATATTACATTACATAAGAAACTTGAAAATGGAAGATCTAAAGATAAAATATCATTCATAAGATCTAAATCAAATATCATGCAATGTAAGGTGAAAGATCACACAAATAAACCTAGAAAAAATCGTCTAATCATATATCAAATAATCAAGACTTCATAATCTAAAGGGGACATGAATTTGTTCTTGAAACAAATAGACAAAGAAATCAAAATATGCTTAGCAAGCTAGTATGATGCATGTTATTCTTTGAAAAAAGAAAATCTCTCAATCCCCGGGACGGATGAGAAAGGATGATTAGATCAAAAGGGGAAGCATGAACGTATGATCGTGATCATTCCTTATAATCTTCTTAGATTAAGAGTTACAAAAACCCTAAATCTTGCATGAATGCAATGTATGTATCTAA
This sequence comes from Hydrangea macrophylla, assembly GCA_033977485.1. Lineage (NCBI taxonomy): Eukaryota > Viridiplantae > Streptophyta > Magnoliopsida > Cornales > Hydrangeaceae > Hydrangea > Hydrangea macrophylla. Next base: position 34,464,428 of record CM066995.1, on the reverse strand, counting down.
AATGTGCAAAGGTTGTAGTGTGTTTTGTGTACATGGATTTCTAAAATGACTTAGAAGTCTAAAATGTGCATGAATGAATGGATTAAATCAACATGGGATATATACAAATGTAGTATGAACTACTTCCTAAGATATGAGCTAATTTGGAATGCATATGAGCATCAAATCAAAGAATGAAAGTTGAAATGTGCTTGCTGTGAATAGTGGATAGACTGCATGTATTACTTTGTAACATTATAATGGGAGGTCAAACGTGCCTAGAAAAATGTAAGAAAAATCAGGGATCATCCTTATTGTGTCTAGAAAATAACCCAAAAAGCCAAACATCAATAGCTATCACAGATTAAAAGAAATAAATCAGAATGTACACATGACTCAGAAACAAAAGCTGCACTGTTGACTGATTTTGTATGATTTTTCATAAATCAAAGAAAAGGTTTATGATGACCCATTATATACCAAAAGTTTCCTAAGGCACCCAAGTTTTATAAAAAAAATATAAAAGATATATGTACAGTGATGAAAATATCCAGAATAAGTGCAAGAAGTTGGGTGAACATTCTGTGAGAACAGAGGCAGATTATGAATATGAACTTCTCACATCCAAAACAAATACTTTCACATTTCTATAATTGATGGGACAAATTGGGGACAAACTATGATGTCTTAGGAAGATTTTCCAAGTGGTTTCATCATCATAACTCAAGTATTTAATTCAAAACAAATCTTTGAATCTGAACAGCTCACTGTTTTGGATCATTCTTGAAGAAAATGGATTTGGGTTTGAAATAGAGTTTGAGTTCTTGATTGGGGGTTTTGAAATAGATGTTCAAAGCATGAACTTAAACTCTTGAGATGACCATGTGACCACTTAGAACCTCATCCAACCTTGAATCATCAAAGAACTCCCAATATTATTGGAGAGATTCATTTTTATTTTGGACATAACTTCAATACATTTCAAGAACATCTTGGAAGTATTGAGGTTATGATCATCATCTATCAAACATGTTTTTGAGGTCAAGAGCTACTATCCATAAGGATTCACTCACCCCAAACTTCATGTCATCACTTAGATGATGATGAACTAGTAAGTAAATAAAGAAAATCAAAAAGAAATGAGATAAGAAGAGATGAACATATATATAATCAAAGCAAGTAAATAGCAATCAATAGATGATAATCAATGTGATTTTGGACTTGTAGCTTGGTGTTTCACTCATAGATTTTGACATTTGGACATGGAAGTAGCTTCCTAACTCAAGAATGCTCAAGAATGGTGATTGGGGGTGTTTGGGATGTGAAGTATAAGAGAGGTAATGGAAGAACACAAGATTAGAACTCACTTTCTATAGCAAAATAGTAGGAGGAAGCTCCTTTTCTCTCTTCTAAACCTATCTCTACCTCTCTTCTTCTCTACCACTTTTCAAGCTTTTGCACTTGGCCCCCCCAAAATGAAGAGCAATGGGGGGTTTAAATAGGCCAATTTGGGGTGGTTTTGGGGTTTTAGAAGTACTCCCATTGGTCCCAAACAACTGTGAACACAAAACTATGTCGTTTTGACTTTCAATTAATCAAATTGGACCCCCAAAAAAATTACAAAAATGGACTCTGCGAGGGTTGAGTGCCGCGGCGGCACTGGGCCAGTGCCGCGGCGGCACTGCTCCTCAGACGCCCAGAAAATTACGTTTAGGCCCCCAGAGGTTCCGGTATTCGCGAAAAGGCCCTATTTCGTCCGAAATTCACAGAAAATGCATATGAACTCCAAACTGAGGTTGTGATATACCGTTGGAAAGGTATTGGAGTCTACTTTACATAAAAAATAGTTCGGGGATAGGTCACTTTGAAAAGTTTTGCTGTATTTGCGATAAAAGTTGATTTGATCGCCTTTTTCGCCTTTGGAAATTCATAATAAATTCGTTTTAAATCCGGAAATTATGTGCGATATACCGTTGGAAAGCTATTGACCTCTAGTATCCATGAAAAATATTTGAAAATTGTTTAGGTGCCCTGGTTCTAAAGTCAAATTCTGGTCAAACTGGTCAAACCTGGGATTCCCGGGAAGTTCTGGAAACCTCCGGGAGTTCCCGGGAGCTGATGTTTTCGCTCGATTTTCTTTTGGAACTTGTTTTAACACTTTTCTCATGATTTAAAATGATTTCGGTGAATTTGGATGATTTCGGTCAAACTTGGTCAAACTTGGTCAAACCTGGTCAAACCTTGGTCAAACCGGTCAACGGGGACTTTCGGGGAACTTCCGGGACTTCCGGGGGTCTTTGGGAGCTGACGATTTCATCCGATTTTTCTTAAAAACTCATTTTATCACTTTTCTTACGACGTAGCATGTTTTCAGAACTTTGGGACCAAATCTGGGAGTTTTCGGGCTTTCAGGGGCATTTTGGTCATTCTGAGCATTCTGAGAGATAGAGCTGACTTCCGAGAGTCCTTTTGAGTCTTTTACGATCATTGTGAACCACCAAGCTATGGGTCTCCTAAATCTGATAGCCGACAAAATGGGGTGTCTACAACCACCCACTCCTCATAAGCCCTTATTCCTTTATCTATCTGTCTCCGAAAATGCCATGGGTTGCATGCTAGCCCAAGAAGGAGAAGAAAGCCACTCTGAAAAAGCCATATATTACCTTAGCAAGAGGATGACTGGGTATGAGCTCAACTACTCTACCCTCGAAAAAACATGTTGGGCCTTGGTTTGGTGCACTCGCCGACTGAGACACTACATGATGGCCTTCCCACTTGTGCTCATATCTCGCATGGATCCTCTAAAATACCTCCTTGAAAAACCCGCCCTGATTGGTCGTATATCCTATTAGTTACTTCTACTATCCGAATTCGATATCAAGTATGTGACAAGCAAATCAGTAAAAGGGAGAACAATAGCTGAACATCTTGCTGAACACGGCATTGATTTTGAAGTAAATGGAGATTTTCCGTTCCCAGATGAGAATATCATGAAAATCAAGGAAGAATAGTGGAAGTTGTACTTTGATGGAGCAGCCAACATGAAAGGCTATGGAGTAGGAATGATTCTAGTGTCACCAAATGGGGACCACACCCCACTGGCAGTCAAGCTCAATTATAACTCCACCAACAACACTGCTGAATACGAGGCATGCATTCTGGGGATGGAAGCAGCCATAGAACTGAAAGTTCAAAAGTTGGATGTCTTTGGAGATTTAAACCTCATTATATCACAAGCTAGAGGAGAATGGAAAGTGAAAGAAGAAAGGTTGAAGCCCTATAATGATCATCTCGAAGGACTCAAGAGACAGTTCAGGAACATCGCATTCTTCTACTTCCCAAGGGAAGAGAGCCAGCTAGCAGATTTGTTGGCTACCTTAGCCTCCATGATCAAAATTCCTGTGGTAGTCAAGATGATGCCTTTGGTAATTGAGCAAAGATACGAGCCTTCATTCAACATGGTCGTCGCGATCGAAGAAGAAGAGAACGAAACACCATGGTACCAAGATGTTTGGGACTTCATAGAAAAAGGGGGCATATCCCCTAGAATCTTCCGAGAAAGACAGAAGAGCAATTCGAAGGTTCGTAGCACAGTTCATCATTTGCGGGGGAAAATTATTGAAGAAAGGATACAATGGTCACAATCTAACTTGCTTGTTCGGAAAGTGCGCCAGAAGAATGATGGAAGAAATACACGAAGGGGTGTGCAGTCCGCACATGAATGGTCACATGCTAGCCAAAAAGATCGTATGACAAGGGTACTACTGGACGTCATTGGAGAAAGATTGTTGTGAATATGTGAGAAGGTGCCACAAGTGCCAGATCCACGCAAACATGATGCATGTACCACCATCTCTGCTCTATAGTATGACCTCCCTGTGGCCATTCTCCACTTGGGGAATCGATATCATTGGCAAAATCGTCCCGAAAGGCAGCAAATGGGAACCGATTCATTTTGGTGGCCATTGACTACTTCACAAAAATGGGTAGAAGCCGCATCCTACAGCAAGTTGGGGGCCAAGGAAGTGGCCAAGTTCATCAAGAAGAACCTCATCTGTCGCTATGGCGTCCGTCATGAGATCATTTCAGATAATGGTAGTCATTTCAAAGCTGAAGACAGGGATCTATTTGAGGAATACAAAATCACTTATCACAAGTCGTCACCATACATGCCACAAACTAATGGAGCAGTCAAAGCTGCAAACAAGAATGTCAAGGCCATACTGCAGAAATCAGCCTATACCTACAAAGACTAGCAAGAAAAGCTACCGTTCGCACTTTGGGGATATAGAACATCGATAAGGACATCCACAAGAGCAACTCCTTACTCACTAGTATATGGAATGGAAGCAGTACTTCCAGACGAGAAAGAACTACCATCCCTGCGCGTGATGGCAAAATGTGAAATTTTGGAATCGGATTGGTTAAGGGAAAGGTACAAATAATTGGCTCTCATAGATGAAAAGCGCCTAGCGGCAGTCGACCATGTCTGAATCTATCAAAAGAGGATAGCCCGTGCTTTCAACAAAAGGGTTAGTCCGAGGAAAATTGTCAAGGATGAACTTGTCCTTAAGGAATTGCGAGCCCCGATCTTTGATCCACGCGGAAAGTTCAAACCCAAATGGGTCGGCCCTTATATCGTCAAAACTATCCTTTTCGGAGGAGCAACCTACCTCATGGACCTCGATGGCATTGAATTCAAAGAACCAATCAACATGGATCGCCTCAAAAAGTACTATACTTGACCATTCCCCAAAAACCAATTTTCTTTCAAGACTTTGGCCTGAACTACGCTCGACCTGATTCCCACTCGGGGATACGTAGTCAATCGCATTGGTTCGGTCAACACCATCATAATCAACCCCTTTTCTTTCAAGACTTTGGCCCGAACTACATTGGACCTAATCCCCGTTCGGGGGTACGTAGGCAAACTTTAAAAAAAAGAAGAAAAAAAAAGAAAAGAAGGATGGCTCGCTAGGTCAAAAATTCGAAAGGACGCCTAGGAAAAAGTTAGAGTTAAATCCAAAACTGGTGCCTAGGCAAAATTATGAGCGTGTGAGAAAAATAAAGTCGCAGTCCTTACCATAACCCAGAAATCACCCTTCACACTAGGGGCAAACTTTGACCACCCGCCTCATTTTCCTGAACCTCTTCTAAACTAGGGGCAAACGTCACTAGGGGCAAACGTCGGTCATCTACCTCATTTGCCTCACAACCATACATCTCCCAAACTAGGGGCAAACTTCGGCCACCCGCCTCGTTTGCCTCTAATCGTCCTAGCGTGCCCAAACAAGTGCCAAAAGCAAACATCTGATCAAAATCATACTACGAATGTTTTCAGAAAGCCAAATGCATAAAATAAGGTTCTCCAAGTAACCAAGTTTCGCCGATAAACAAACTTCGAATATTACATAAGCAGGGATAAATGAAAACACAAAAAGTTCTTTCAGAAAGCAATCCCAAATATCAAAGACACTTGGAGGAAAGAAGCAGAATCAGTCAAGTCTAGTTTTATTTTGTGTCTTTTATTTCTTCAATGGTCTCTAGAAATAGGCTCTTGCTCGACCGACCCAGCACCTGATGAAAGCAGCAATAGTAGTGGCTCTGACTCTAGAAGCAAAGACCCTCTCAGTAAACCCCCGGGGGACCTCTTGAAATCGACCGTACTGTCTGGCCAATCGGCGAGGATGATAGAAAGAGGTCTCTCTCAGACCCATCAGCCACACTCTCTAGTAATCCCCGAGACTAGTGGTCACAGCATAAAGGCCCCAACGCCACATGATCCAGCAAATGTCAGCCTCAGATAAAGCACCCATCATGCCAACCCAAAGCACAGCCCTGTGGAAGTAAACTGGCAGCACATTACCTGTCCATAACTAAAGGCGCTCATAGAGCCAAGCTTATAACACCAAAGGCACCCCAGAAAGAAGAAGCGTTCCATGATTAAAAGCGCGATCCAAACCATTCAGGGTTTCAGCCAGAACCATGGCCATGGGATTCCTGCTAAATTTCAGCCCAAGGCACACGTGCACCAAGTCGATAGAAGTATTCGAGAACAGAAAGTGCAAAGTCATGTACAATATCAGAGTGGCCCCGCGGGTAGTATCATATACACTAGGATTCCCAGGACTAGCATACCGGGCAATGATGGAAGCAATGTCAAGAACCTCACCATGAATTAGCCGGCGGGAAATAGTAGTGGAACAGTTAAGGTATTCAGCCAAGCCTTGCATGGGACTGGGGGTATCAGTAGAAAGGAGAATCAGGTCAGAGTCAGAATCAAAGCCAAGAATAGCACATAACTCCTCAAACATGGGACATATCTCCAGGCCGTTGAAATTGAAGACATGGTTCACTGGGTCCCAGTGGACAATAGCGGCACGCATGAACTCAGTGTTCAGAGCCATCTGGCAAAGAGAGAATAGCTTGGTCAGACCGTAGCTGAAGAGGTTGATCCGCTCCACACCATCCGTGATGTTCAGCCAAGCTGTGAGTTGAGCGGGATCATACAATGCCATATTTTTGGTCGCGGCTCTAGCAAAATTCAAAATTTTGGCAGCACCTCCCCATTTCACGGACTATGCAAACACACTCACTATCACAAGGCTGCTCATCGCGGTAACATCAACAATCACAGAATCACAATGCACAACCACCAACCAAAGCAAGCACACAACTTCGCCTTCAAACCGGAAACTATCCGGCTCGAAAGGCAGAACATCATAATCCTCTGTCAAGGGTGATAAATCATCCTACACATTGTCTTACACATTCTCTATCACTCACATTATTCACTAGTACAACCCAATTGAAAACATGGAATGGAGATAAAACAAAAATCCCCTCTTAGGAGGTCTCAGTCTTCCTCTTCTTCGCCCTCTGTCGGGCCACCCAGGGTGTACGTCGGCGATGGCCTCCTCCTGCCACCTCTACACCTCGGCCCAGTCCTCGATGAGCTGGCACCACCCCCGCGATACTGCACACATAAATAAAATGAAGGCAATCAGTAGAGAAACAACAAAAAGTACAAAAGCAAAGTCAAGTCAGAAACTTACTAAGGACGCCATCTGACTAGTGGCGAACTGCCTCATACCATCCATCTGTCAAGGGCAAAATCAGGGTTAGGACCTCATAACCTTAAGGAGCGTAAAATTAGAGACATACCCGATGGTCTCGCGTGAGGACCAAAGACCGTATGCTAGCTGCCAAGGCATGGCCCTCCTCAGCATAACTCCAAGGGACGTTGAGGACGCCTACTGGTTGGGTGGGATACCCACATGTGACCCATGGCATCTCTATAACCTGGGGAGAGCCATCTGCACCCAAAACATTAACGGTCCAATCCTAAGGAGGGATAGGATCAGAAACTGGGGGACCCTGTCTCCTATACATCTCACGAAGCTGTAGGCACAAAACAAGTTAGGGAAAAGATAAGTCAAAAACATAGGCAACGAATAGAGACAAAAACGTAAAAGAAACTCACATCCAGGAGTGGGAAGTTGGGCATCAGGAAGCGGCCACAGTAAGTCTCATAGCCGGTCTCAGAGAAAAAGTGATCCCAAACATCAGTACCAGCTAAGGCCGCCAGCAAAGCATCACCGGAAAGGTCATCAGCATCCATCACAGGAGGATTATGAGGGATGCGATACCTTGGACCGCCAATCACCTGCCGAGACACTCGCTCGCCAAGGAACCATTGCTTGCTTTTGGTACTTTCCATTAGAAGTCGGCAAGAGGCAAGGGGCCTGACCACCTGTATCTCCTTTGGGGCAGCATAGGCAACACGCTCCCAAGGTGTCCAATCAACGCTAGCAGCTGTCAGCCCAGATAAGAAGTTTCTGAGGAGAACAATCCGATGAGCCCCACTCTTTACCCCGACAACATCCCTCCGCCATCTCAAGCCCTGGGAGAACAAAGGCACAAGAGCCATGCCGTCCTCATCTTTACCTGATTCATCAGTAGGAGAAGGAGCCAACATCTTCAGGTACTCAAAGCTCTAAAGCTGCACAGACAAAGGGAAAATCAGAAAAGACAAGAAGTACAGAAATCAAAAAGCCAGAAGATAAAAGAGGTTGCAGTACATACCTCCCAACCTCGCCAGAATCTCCCCATCGATTTGATATCAGCCCGGGAAACCTCACCCATATGCTTGTAAAGGTGGGCCAAGGCAGCACTGCCCCAGTCATAAGAGAGGATCTCACCAATGGTCACTAGGCAAGAAAGAAGCCTCAAGCTCACCCGGTCATCCCGTGTCGCGAAAATTGAGCAACCAAGGATATATAGAAGAAATACCCTCAAAAGTTGAGAATTATTCAGGTTGTGATTCCCTCTGCCATAGGCCCAATAAAGCTAGCCACAAGGGAACCAGTGCCTCTCCAAATTAGGAGGAACAACCCCAATCAGCATCTCTACAACTTCAGGGTCAATCTCATAGAAGTAATCCAAGACTAGGCGCTTCCCGCCAACCCTCAAGCCGGTAATCATGGAAAAATCAAAAGACATCATTGTCATCTCACCAAATGGCAGATGGAAAGTATTGGTGGTATCCCACCATCTTTCAGCAAGAGCGTAAAAATGCGCCGGATTGTTGGTACTCTTTGAAACTAGGCAGACAAAGCCGCCAAACCCGGCATTGTCTACCATTCTCTTGACGGCAGGCGAGAGTTGGGTGTACCACAGAAAAGCATGAGCAAGGCTACCATGGCCCTTCAATGTTACTTTCGGCACCTGCACACATCAAAAATGACAAAAAATGAGCACAAAATCACTATTCATGACCCAAAGTCCAACTTCACAAAATCAACATACGAGCACAAAACAAGCTTCCAACAAACTCTAGGTGCACACTACAGTTCATAAAACTAGCACAATGCACAAAATAGTCCTAAATTGTCGAAAGCTTCATATACCAGGCTCGCTAGAGCCGCGACCAAAAGATGACATTGGGGTCACGTAAAATCAAGTTCAGGGTTTGGTTCTTGACTTTCATTCGCTCCTTGGCCTTCTTAGACGGTCTTCTTGAGCTCGAAGGCATGGATCTGCAAGAAAAATGGAAGCTAAAACCAGACTTTCTTCTTGAAAAATGGAACAAGCCAAAACACCAATCAAAATTCCAATCATGGGGAAAGATTACTCACTTGAGCGTGCATAAGCTGCGTTTTGACGGATTTTGGCTCCAAGAGCACCCCGAAATGGCCAAAAAATGAGCTTGAAATGCTCAAAAACCCGAGATATACATACATGAAGTCCGGCCACCCAGTGTCGCTGTAGCACTGGCCAATTGCCACCGCGGCACTGGCCTAGTGCCGTCGCGGCACTGCTCTCTGCGGGCCCCGCTCTGCTCTATTTTAGCCCATTTCGGCCCATTCTGACCCATTTTAACCCGTTCATGATCCCGATTAGCCCCGGTGGCCCATTTTGGTCAAGATTTATGAGGTTTTATCCCCAATAGATCGGTTTTATCCCTAGCTAATTCAGTTAATCCCCTGAGGATAGAAACAGAAAGATATCAGCTCCCGAAGGCCCGAATCGACTTTTCAGACTAACTAGTGCAAAGATCTTATCAACCGTGAGGGATTCAGAGATGGGTCCTGGTTCCTGATCAAGAAATAGTTAAGAGAGATTCCCCGAGAGTCCTACACCATCCCCCGAGGACAGAAACAGAGATACCAGCTCCCGGAGGCCCCGACCGGCCCTCTTGGATAGAGCACCGGAAGATTTGATCAACCGTAAGAGATTCAGAGATGGGTCCTGGTTCCCGATCAAGAAAAAAGAGATTCTTTGAGAGTCCTAGGCCATCCCCCGAAGACAAATACGGAAGGATGCTAGTTTCCACTATCCCCAGCAGAAAGTAGCAAAAGCAGAACCTACTCCCGAAGATCGATCATCAGGAACAACCATAACATCGCCCGTGTCAAATTTTCAAAGACGAGCACCGTCGTTCCACGACTCTGTGTCTCTTGATTATCATGAGCTTTCTCATTTGTCCATTATCATAGCTTTTGCACTTATCGGTTATCATAAGATCCCTCGGTCACCTTTGGTTGTCACCTCTAAAACCTTGCGTCTGATCCATTTCACTTACAAAGCACATTTCTCAAAATTTAAGAAGTTTGCCCCAAGACCTGGAGTCTTCCAAGACATTGCTTCTTTATCCGAGTCTGCCACTGCATCACAGTCGGAGACACTAGCACGGTATAAGTCCACTCGGAGTGGCACACACACCACAACACCAGCTCATACTAAGATCAGAACACTAAACATGATAGGACTCAGGACGCAATTCATATCACATCCATGCATTGCATATTATCCTCATAACATAGCATTCGCCTGTCTTCTTGTGCATGTGCGATTTGTTCCTTAGTGCCCCGAACTACGTCCTGGTCTGATTCCCCTTGGGATACGTAGGTAGCTCACGAAGAGCACGACCAGCCCTGGCCCCAACATCATGTTTTCTATCATTACATCTTTTTCAATGCTTTTTATCCTAAATCTATAGCCTCCAAAAGACCTGTCTCTTCAAAACTTTGGCACTCGCTTACGACATGCGTTGCCTCGCAAGTTCATGCTAAAGAGGGGCAAACTGTAGACATCCCATTTTGTCGGCTATCAGATTTAGGAGACCCATAGCTTGCTAGTTCGCAATGATCGAAAAGGCTCAAAAAGGACTCCTAGAAGTTAGTTCTATCTCTCAAAATGATCAGAATGACCAAAATACCCCTGAAAGATCGAACGCTCCCAGATTTGGACCAAATGTTTTGGAAATGATCTACATCATAAGAAAAACAATAAAATGAGTTCTAAAGCAAGACCGGATGAAATCGTCAGCTCCCAGAGACCACCGAAAGTTCCCAGAAAGTCCCCGTTGACCGGTTTGACCAAGTTTGACCAAAATCGTCCAAATTCGTCGAAAAGTTCTAAAATCATTCTAGATCATGTGGGAAATACTAAAATGAGTTCTAAAAGAAAATCGAACAAAAACGTCAGCTCTTGGGAGCTCCAAAAGGTTTCCAGAACTTCCGGGAATCCCAAGTTTGACAAATTGACCAAAAGTTGACTTTGAAACCAGAGCGCCGTATCATTTTTCAAACATTTTTCATGGATACTAGAGGTTAATAGCTTTCCAACGGTATATCGCACATAATTTTTGAATTTTAAACGAATTTATTATGAATTTTTGAAGGTAAAAAAGGCGATCAAATCGGCTTTTATCGCGAATACCGCAAAAATTTTCAAAGAGATCTATCTCCGAACTAATTTTTTTTTATGTAAATTAGACTCCATTGCCTTTCCAACGGTATATCACAACCTCAATTTGGAGTTCGTATGCATTTTTTGTGAATTTCGAACGAAATAGGGCCTTTTCGCGAATACCGGAACCTCTGGGGGCCTAAAAAGGATTATCTGGACGAATAAGGAGAAGTGCCACCGTGGCACTGGCCCACTGCCACTGCGGCACTCTCCCCCATAATGGTCCACTTTTGTAATTTCTTTTGGGGGTTCATTTTGATTAATTAGAAACCAAAACGACGTAGTTCTATGTTCACAGATGTTTGGGACCAATGGGAGTACTTCTAAAACCCCAAAACCATACCAAATTGGCCTATATAAACCCCCCTTGACTTCTCATTTTGGGGGTGTCAAATGCAAGTTTTGAAAAGTAACGAGAGAAAGTTGTAGAGATAGGGTTAGAATAGAGAGAAAAGAAGCCTCCTTCTTTGATTTTCAAACAAGAAAGTGTGTTTTAAACTTTGTTTTTACTTCATTACTTCTATTTACTTCATATTCAATACACCCAACTACCATTCTAGTGGGTATTTATGAGAGAGAAAGCTACTTCCATGTCCAAAGTCACCATACATGAGTGAAACATCAAGCTATAAGTCCAAGATCATCATGAATATCATCTATTGATTGCTATCTATTTGCTTGTTTGTATTTGTTCATCTTCTATTACCTCATTTCTTTTTTTTTTTCTTTATTTACTTACTAGACTATCATCATCTAGATGATGACATGAAGTTTGAGGTGTGTGAATTCTTATGGATAGTAGCTCTTGACCTCAAAAACATGTTTGATAGATGATGATTTCAACTTCAATACATTCCTATGTATTCATGAAGTTGTCTATAAAAATGGAAATAATACTTTCCAACAATCTTGGAGGTTCTTGATGTGAGTCAAATGTTGACATTTTAAGTGGTTATGATCTTCATTAAGTATTGAAAATATGTTTTCAAAACCCCCATTTCAAAACCCCCTCTTAAACCCTCATTTTGATTTCAAGAAATAAACCTTGTTTTCTCAAAACCTTTAAAACAGTGAGTCATTTAACTTCAAAGAATTATTTTGAGTTCAATACTCAATATATGAATGCAAGACCACTTGGAAAGTCTTTATAACTCATTATAGAACACCCATGATTTTTGGCTTGACTTGGAAGCACTTGAAAGGGGTCCATTTTTGTCCAAACATTCCTTCCAAACATTCTGCCTCTGATGTCACAGCAGCTAGGTTGAATTTCAACTTGTTTTACAGAAAACTTTTCCAAAAAGAGTGGTCCCAGCTTATTTTTCCCTTGAACTAAAATGTCTTAGGGAACGTTCTGTATAATATGAGCCTCTAGAACTTTTGTTTTCATTTTCTAAGATATTCTAACATTTCAGTCGACAGTACGGACTCTGTTTCTGAATAACCTCTATTGTTTATATGATTTCTCTCAATATATGAAAGTTATTAAAGATTGGCTTTTTGGGTTGTGTTATAAACACAATAAGGAAGATCTCCATAAAAAATCATGCATTGAAAACATTCTTAACCCCTCTTTTCAATTTCCAAAAGATCATGTTACTGTTCTGTCCACTATTCACAGCAAACACACTTTTGGTGCTTACATGTACTCCAAATTAGCTCATATCTTTGGAAGTAGTTCATACTACATTTTCACATATCACATGATGATTTACTTCATTCATTCATACACATTCTAGACTTCTAAGTCATTCTAGGAATCCATGAACACAAAACACACTACAACCTTGGCATGTTCTAGATACATACATTGCATCCATGCAAAGATTTGGGGCTTTTATGACTCCTAATCTAAGAAGATTATAAAGAATGAACTTGATCACACGTCCATGCTTCCCCTCGATCTAATCATCCTTTCTCATCCATCCCGGGGATTGAGAGGTCTTCTTTTCTCAAAGATTAACATGCATCATTCTAGCTCGCTAAGCATATTTCGATTTATTTGTTTATTTGTTTCAAGAACAATTCATGTCCCCTTTAGATTAGGAAAATTTTATTACTTGATATATGATTAGACGATTTTTCCTAGGTTTGTTTGTGTGATACTTGGCTTAGATCTTATGAACAGATATCTTATCTTTTGATCTTCCATTCCAAAATTCTTGTGTGATGTAATATACTATCATAGTATTAATTGTCGAACCATACATAGTATAGGATGATTATTTGGATGCTAATTGAGACCCGTCGAAAGACGGGGTGAGTTGAGGGTGTTTTAGTCACGACAAAGGCTCCTTCCTCTCTCGTAGCAAAACCCCGAGCCAAGTTCTTTGGTTATGAAGGGCCGGTGCCCTTCATCCATTTGGGTGAGTCAAAATTAGGTTTCTTGGTTTCTTAAAGACTATGTGGCAACTCTGTATCTGTTTTCAACAGACCTTTTCCTTTCCTTTTTAAAAAACCATCTCAAAACAAAACTAAAAAGTGTGGATCAGCGATTCCACATGTCCACACTTCTACATATAAAAATGATAATTAAAAATATTCAGTACGTAGCTGCCCTATTTATAGATTCTCAGAACTGACCTAACCTTCCAGCGATCGAAGTGGTTTCGATCGATCGAACTTTCGATTGATCGAGCCACATTCAAGCGATCGAACTTGCCATGACTTCGATCGATCGAGACACATTCGATCGATCAAACCTGCCTTGATAAGATCCTCATGTGCCTTTCCAAGCATCCTAGCAGAGCTAAGCGTGGGACCTCCATGTTTCTTAATTGTTGGCTCAGATCAGTTGATTAATTCCCATGACCAAACTCTTTGATCAGCAAATTAATCGACTGATCAGTTAACGTTTACTCCACCATAAAATGATAACTGAACTCTAACGCAAAAGAACATATCCAAAGCGATAACTAGACTTATATAGTGTACTAATGTCCCTCTACCGTCAACATTCATAATCATATTCAGGTAGTCGGATAACTGTTACTGTCAACCTGAATCAGGATTACTTCTTATATTTCTTGAGTCCCATTCACCTCTCATGATTACCAAACATGTTGATTACTACTTATCAACAAGACTGCAGTTCTTAGTAATCAATTTGGTGACATTCTCAAGGTAATGCTTACTCTGAATCAGAGGGTAGATTCTATCTTGACAATAAATGTTCACAACCTTATGAACATGACATACCCAAGATACCCAGGTGTTGATCTTCTATAGACCTCACTGATTGGTAAGTCAAAGAAGCCATATCCACAATCTGTGTTCATAATCGTCTCAAGATTGAGAACACGTACCTTATACAAGTTATGAGTTCCTATCGACTGTTGACAGTCTTAAGCATCAATAGGAAAGCCTAGGTCCGTCAATGCACTATAAGCACTAGCATATTAACTAAGAGTTACACTCTAGTGATTTAGATTAATCGCTCCATCCAATGGTAGTTAATCATGCTACAGTCATACCTGATGAGATATCCAGTCTCATCATCCACTATGACAAGTTCTAAAGTATCAAAGAATAGTACGTATCTCATTTGTATGTATCTCATACACACATGAATTACCTACTATGATACTTAAGGATTAACAATCATCTCATGAAAGAAACATACACAATGAAATGTAAATTTGATATCCATATATTAAAATGTCAATGTCTCATACATAAAGTAATGGTTTGAGGGCACAAACCCAACAAACTCCCACTTGCACTCATAACCATTCAGGACTACATTTGAGACCTAAACTATCTAGATGACGATCAAAGACCTTCTGAGGCAAGGCCTTTGTAAACGGATAAGCAAGATTGTTAGTTGTGGCAATCTTGGTGACAGTCACATCTCCACGTTGAACAATATCTCAAATTAGATGATATTTCCTCTCTACTTGCTTTCCCTTTCCGTGGTTCCTTGGCTCCTTGGACTGAGCCACTACCCCACTATAATCACAATAAAGCGTAATAGGTGACAGCGACGCTGGTACCACCTCGAGCTCCATAAGGAACTTCTTGAGCCAAACAGCTTCCTTTGCGGCTTCACAAACAGACACATACTCAGCTTCTATAGTTGAGTCTATAACGCATTTCTGCTTAATGCTCCTCCAACTAATATCAACACCTCCCATGGTAAAGAGATGACTGGACGTCGCCTTCCTCGAATCTTTATCTGACACAAAGTCCGAGTCAGTATATCCCACTGGAATCAACTCACTACCGCCGTACATAATCATATAATCTTTAGTCCTTCTCAAGTACTTAAGAATATTAACGGCTGTTCAGTGCTCTGGACCTGGATTCGATTGATACCTGCTGACCATGCCTATGGCAAAGAAGATATTTGGTCTAGTACACAACATCGCATACATAAGACTTCCCACTGCCGAAGCATAGGGAATTCCTACCATGCGATTCATCTCCTCCTGTGTCTTAGGAGTGGTCTTTGGAGAATGCTAAACCATGCCTGAAAGGTAACAAACCTTTATTCGAATTGTCCATTGAAAACCTAGTTAGCACCTTATCGATATAACCAGCTTAAGGTAATCCCATTGTCTTTCGCTTGCGATCCCGAAAGAGCTTTATCCCAAGGATATTGCTCATCTCTCCTAGATCCTTCATATCGAAAGTACTAGCTAGCCAAACCTTAACCGTTGACAATGCCGCTACATCATTCGCAATGAGTAGAATGTCATCAATGTAAAGCACAAGAAAGGCCACCACTTTCCCTTCACACTTCTTATATACACAAGGTTCATCCAGATTTTGTATGAAACCAAACGATTTGACCGCTTGGTCAAAATGAATGTTCCAACTTCTAGATGCCTGCTTAAGCCTATAATTAGACTTTTGCAACTTGTATACCAAGTTCCCTTTTTGACCAGCTTTGAACCCTTATGGTTGCTGCATATAGATGTCCTCCTCAAGATTGCCATTCAAGAATGCAGTCTTGATGTCCATTTGCTAGATCTCATAATCTAGGCATGCAGTAATGGATAAGAGTATTCTGATGGACTTGAGCATGGCTACTGGCGAGAAGGTTTCCTCAGAGTCAATGCCCTCCCTCTGAGTATAACCTTTCACTACAAGCCTAGCCTTAAAGGTCTCAACCTTTCCATCAGATCCTCTTTTCCTCTTATAGACCCACTTACAACTAATGGGTTTAATATTGGCTAGAAGCTCTACAAGATCCCATACCTGATTGGAATCCATAGATTCCAATTCAGCCTTCATAGCTTTAATCCAATGAGCTAAGTGTATATCATCCATTGCCTCTTCATATGTGGTAGGATCAGATTCAGATTCTATGGAGACATCTTTAAAAACTTCTCCTAAGAACATGTATCTATTAGGCTAGCTGATAATCCTCCCACTATGATGAGGTACCGGTGCGAAAATGGGTAAAGAAGTGGTGTTTTCTTGATTTACATCATTATCAACTACGGGTTAGAAAAAAAAAAAACTACGGGTTAGACTGAGGGCTCTCCTTCTATCTCTCTAAGATCTATCATTCCCTTAGGTTTATGGTTCATGATATAATCATCCTCTAAAAAAATAGCATTTGTACTAACAAACACTTTCTGTTCTCTTGGATCATAAAAATACCATCCATAAGTACCCTTTGGATACCCTACGAAGTAACATACTTCCAATCTAGAATCCAATTTGCTCATCTTTCCTTTCAGCACATGTGCTCGACACCCCCATTTTCGGAGATGTTGTAAAGAAGGCTTGGTACTAGATTTAGTATGTACGTAGTAGTTTCCAAAGCATAACCCCAAAGAAATAATGGTAACTCCGAATAACTCATCATCGACCTAGTCATGTCTAAAAGAGTTCGGTTCCTTCTTTTTGCTACACCGTTCTGCTAAGGCGTACCAGGTGCAGTCAACTATGACAGAATCCCATTCTATACGAGGTGATCAATAAACTCATTAGAGAGGTACTCGCTACCTCGATAAGATCGAATGGCCTTAATATGTGTGCCCAATTGCTTATCTACTTCAGCCCTAAACTCTTTGAACTTTTCAAAGGCTTCAGACTTGTGCTCCATTAGGTACACATATCCATACCTAGAGTGGTCATCAGTAAATGTTATGAAATACTCATAACCACCCCGTGCTCTAATATTTATTGGTCCGCACACATCAGTATGAACTAATTCCAACAATGCATTGGTCCTATTGCCCTTTGCGGGAAAGGGCCTTTTGGTCATCTTACCCTCTAAACAAGACTCACAGACTTGCATTGGTTCTAGAACCAAATTGCCTAAGACCCCTTCTTTGACTAGTCTGCCAATCCTATTAGATTGATATGGCCAAGCCTCATATGCCAAAGCCTTGTTGGATTAGTGGAAGGTTCCTTTCTTTTAGATGGTACAGTTACCATTGAGTTATTAAGTTCTATACAAGAGTCTTTAGAAATATTGGGAGTAATCACATACAAACCATTTAATTTAACACCAGAACAAATAAAAGAACCATTTCTTTTAATCATAACTTCAGTTTCAAAATAAAAAGAATAACCATTATTCGATAAATTAGAAACTAAAATTAAATTACGTCTCATTGAAGGACGTAAAGTACATCTGATAAAATCAAAACTTTATTGTCTATAAATTCTAAAACTATGACTCCTATAGGAACCGTAGATATGGTTGCGCTAGAACCTAGAGTAAGTACGATTTCCCCATCACTGTACCTCCTGGTTGATCTGAACCCCTGTAATGAATTACAAATATGGTTAGTCACACCAGAATCAATGCACCAAGTGTTTGAAGTATCCGTTATAAAACTTACTTCAATCATATGTGATTCAATCATTCCTTGAACTCTTGTAGCTAAGAATTCTAGACAGTTCCTCTTCCAGTGGCCCTTCTCACCGCATTGGAAACATTTTCCTTTGCCTTGGCCACCCACCTTCCCTTTGCCCTTACCTTTTTCCTTAGATTTTGTAATCTTAGGGACCGGTCCAACACTTGGACCACAGTGCCAGCCTTCTTCTTCCCTTTCTTACCTTGTGGTGTAGATCAGGAGGAAGAAGAACTTTTCTTAACGTTTAAAGCGTTGCCCCCAAGTTTGATCACCCCTTCCGCTGCCAGTAAAGAACTCATTAATTCACTCATTGAAAAATCTATTTTATTCATATTGTAGTTTAGTTTAAATTGAGCGAATGACGGCGACAGCATATTGAGGATCATATCAACTTGGGTCTGTGCATCAATGTTGGCACCTAGGGTGTCCAGCTTATTCAAATAACTAATCAGTTTTAAAACACGTTCTTTGACTAGAGTCCCTTCCGACATCTTAGCACCCATTATCTTCTGCATAGCTGCCTATCTGGCGGGGCCTACCATGCTCCCCAAACATCTTTTTCAGGGATTTGATAATGTCACTTGAAAAATTATTCGACTGGAATCGGTGTTGCAACACGCCATCCATTGAGGCCAGAATGTAGCAACGAGCCATTCCATTCGACTTTTTCCACTTATCGAACTCGTGCCTGGCAGCTACCGAAGCATTTGCCGCGGGTTCTTCGGGCCATGGGGTAGTGAGGACATATATGTGATCCTTCGCAGTTAAAATAATGTCAAGGTTTTGTTTCTATTCTGTGTAGTTATTTCCAGTTAACTTGTTTTGAGTGAGTAGGGTGGCAAGTGGACTAAATGTAGATCTAGACATTATGATTTACTGTAAAATCAAAATACAAAATAAATATGGATATCAGATTTTGACAGTTTGAAATAAAAGAATCCTTAAAACTCTTATTTTAAAACAAAGTCGCCGGAATATCAAAATGAAAGAGTGAAGCCTCCGTGTGGTGGTCAATACTCGATCTTCCAATTAATCATGACTTGTCCTCTATGCAACTCTTGCAAAACAAGTTATGACTCCCGAACCTATTTGATCTCTAAGTTTCTGAATAACGCCCCGTGTGGGATCCCTTATCCATAGCTTAGCTAGTGTATACCATTAACTAGGATCCAATCACAACCGCCTCAAGTAGCGCCTCCGTGTGGTGGTCATCCTCTAACACGTCTGATTGATTCTATCCATAGGAAGTTCACATCTAGTAACCAATGAGTAGTGTACCCTCTGTATGGAATGATCATCCCTGGTGAGGTGATACAGAATGCACTACTCATCTTACAATGATCCGTTAATAGAAGATCGTGGGTGTTATAATAAGATCCTCTCCCACTAGATTTAGTAAATAAGGATTTTGCTTTTTAGGAAAAATTGTTTCTATACAATACCCATAAACATCCAATGTTTACTAATGCATTGAAAATGGTTTTTGAATTTTATTTTAGAAAACTTGTTTTATGTGCATGCAAGTAGTAACAATATAATTAAATACCAATCACAACCAAGCACATAAAATAAAAAACTAAAATTGAAACAAAGGCATTCACATGCCTCTATCTCTCATGGCTCTATCTCCATAGAAACTCCTTCTTGGTTTGATCGCCTCCAGCTCCATCTTCATGGATAACGGCTTGCTCCTCCATCTTCATGGGTTCTCTAATTCTATTACATTGATCCTATGCTTCTTTTGAAGCTTACAATTTATCTAGAAAAGGAAATAGCAACAAAAATAAATGGGCTGGGGAAAACGGTGCGACTTTCCTTTTCGTAGGATTGAAGTCACATCGCCCTTTACACATGCCTTAAAAGCAAACCAAAATAAATACAATCATCCACCAATCTCAACATTCAAAAATTAGAATTTAAAAGACTTGGTGCCATGGGAGATATCGGACTAAGATTTTGCTGCAAAAGGGTTAGTCGAACGCATATCCACGCATATATCTCAAATATATGTACCTATTGGAACCCATGATTGATTTGCATAGTACGTAAACTCTTTAGGTACTGAATTAGAACATTAAAATAGCATCTTAGTTCTCTGTCATAGTTCGATCGATCGAAGACCGTTCGATCGCTCGAACCTTCGATCGATTGAACATTGTTCAATCGCTTGAACATTCTGTTTCACAGAAGGATTTGAAAATTTTTTACAGGATAATTTAAAATTAAAGTATATAATTTAAAAAACCCTTAAAATTGTGAATAGAACATCTGGACAGAAATTCTGTCTCGATCGATCGAGTCTTATTTAATCGATCGAACAACAACAAAGGTAGATCGATCGAAACTTGTTCGATCGCTTGAGTACAGAGGATGTTCGATCGATCAAAACTACTTCGATCGATCGAAACCAACATGCATTTAATCTAATCACAGATTTGTATTCTGCTATGTAAACACTGCAGAAACAGATCTGCGATGATGCAGTTTCAAAAATAGTTCTAAAAATGACATGCAAATCAAAACTAATGTTCCAAAATGCATCTATAGATCCAAACTACCAATTGAAGGAAAATTAGGTTTAAAATTTAAATTTAAACACTCAGCGGAAAGAACAAGTTACAAAAACTTTTTGGAAGCCCAGGATCTACTACTCGTCAATTTTATAGGTGCGCACAAGATGGGACAAGAATTATACCTAACAGTCTTGAACCCAATTCTGAAATCTCTAACTTCCAGCAGCCTCCACTAGATGGTGTTCACTCTTATGACTCCTACGGATGCTCCTGGAGAGGCTAGGGTTGGTGGGAACCCTAATAGAGAGGATAGGGAAGGTTTAGGGAAACCTAAATAGTTTCTACAGCTTCTACGTATAAAAACGACAATTAAAAACATTCAGTACGCTGCTGCCCTATTTATAGATTCCTAGAACCAACCTAACCTTCGAGCGATCAAAGTGGTTTTGATCGATTGAACTTTTGATCGATCGAGCCACGTTCAAGCGATCGAACTTGCCATGACTTCGATCGATTGAGACACATTTGATCGATCAAACTTGGCTTGAAAAGATCCTCATGTGCCTTTCCAAGCATCCTAGCGGAGCTAAGAGTGGGACCTCCTAGGTTCTTAATTATTGGCTCAGATCAGTTGATTAATTCCCATGACCAAACTCTTTGATCAGCAAATTAATCGATTGATCAGTTAACGTTTACTCCACCATAAAACGATAACTGAACTTCAACGCAAAAGAACATATCCGAAGCGATAACTAGACTTGTATGGTGTACTAATGTCCCTCTACTGTCAACATTCGTGATCATATTCAGGTAGTCGGATAACTGTTACTGTCAACCTGAATCATGATTACTTCTTGTATTCCTTGAGTCCCATTCACCTCTCATGATTACCAAATGTGTTGATAACTACTTATCAACAAGACTGCAGTTCTCAGTAATCAACTTGGTT
This sequence comes from Hydrangea macrophylla, assembly GCA_033977485.1. NCBI lineage: Eukaryota > Viridiplantae > Streptophyta > Magnoliopsida > Cornales > Hydrangeaceae > Hydrangea > Hydrangea macrophylla. The sequence continues at coordinate 34,442,919 of CM066995.1, read as the reverse complement.
ACATTCTCAAGGGAATTCTTACTCTGAATCAGAGGGTAGATTCTATCTTGACAATATATGTTCACAACCCTATGAACATGGCATACCTAAGATACCTATGTGTTGATCTTCTATAAACCTCACTGATTGGTAAGTCAAAGCTGCCACATCCACAGTCTGTGTTCATAATCATCTAAAGATTGAGAACAAGTACCTTATACAAGTTATGAGTTCCTATCGACTGTTGACAGTCTTAAGCGTCAATAGAAAAGCTCAAGTTCGTCAATGTACTATAAGCACTAGCATATTAACTAAGAGTTACACTCTAGTGATTGAGATTAATCACTCCATCCAATGGTAGTTAATCATGCTACAGTGTATACCTGATGAGATGTCTAGTCTCATCATCCACTGTAACAAGTTCTAAAGTATCAAAGAATAGTAATTTGTATCTCATTTGTATATATCTCATACACACACGAATTACCTACTATGATACTTAAGGATTAACAATCATCTCATGAAAGAAACATACACAATGAAATGTAAATCTGATATCCATCTATTAAAATGTCAATATCTCATACATAAAGTAATGGTTTGAGGGCACAAACCCAATAGACAATCCAAACCCTGTTCGCCGTGCCTGTTAAACATCTAACCCTTCCTATGTTGTACCTTAAGTTAAGAGTTCCCAACCCATTTTTGGATCATCCCCTGTTAAACCAATTGGTATCTAGGGTACCAGTCATGTGTCATTCAAATTTCAACTCTTCTTCCTGATCAGACGATGAGGCCTCTCGATCAAGAACACCTAAATCGAGTGAATCTCCTACTTCCCAACCCCCTTCTGACCATCAAAGTGAGGGTATAGTCCACATTTGAGCTTCTAATGAGAGTGCTCGTAGGGATCAGAGAGATGCCCATGCCCCTGAGTACTCTAGCTCAGGGAATGACGGGTCAGTGTCTGCGGAATCTGTCCCTGAGTTCTCCTTAGGGTTGTCCACCAAACCCGCCAACCCGCAAGACCTGACCCAACCCGATCGACCCGACTTATGTGAGTTAGTTTTCACGGGTAGCAGGTGGAATCACGGGTTCCAAAAGGCCAACCAGAGGCCTATCGGTTTAAATATCGGTCTTCCCCTTTACAAACTCGATGTCACTCGACTTGACCAGACTAATGATGTACATTATGTGTACATAATGTTATAAAATATACATATGCATTTAGATTTAGCCCTTTTCTCTCTCTCATCCTTACGACACACAAACCCTAAATCAACGAAGTAGCAGACCCTAAACATCTTATTGCCACTATTACTTGATGGTGTTTGGAGCTCTCACGGTCATTGTCGAAGGTGGATTGTTGGACAATGGACACCATGACAGTACTTCGAACCTAGATATGTGCTCTTTCTTTCTCTCTTTTCTCTTCTTCTTCTTCTTCTTCTTCTTCTTCTTTTCTTCTTTTCTTCGATTCTTCTCTCTTCTTCTTCTACTTTTTTCTTCACCTAGATTCTTCCTCTTCTTTTCTTCTTGTTCAAATTTTTCCATTTTGGTCCTTTACTCATCTCATCTTCTTAGATCTAGGGTTTTGATTTATCATAGTTTTTCTTAAGCGACATGGGTTGATTATGTTATATTAGTTAGATCTAGGTTTTGATTTATCATAGTTAGGTCTACGGTTTTAATTTGTCATAGTTTATTTGTATTTTGAGGAAATTATTCCACTCACTACTTAGGAAATTATTCCCAACATGGCCCATTCAGGTCTCACCCAAAACCAAACTGAACTTAACCAAACCCACTGAGCCCGAGGGGTCGGTTCACCCGACCTTTGTGAGTAGATGACAGGTAGATGAGGGCTAGTCTGACTGGCATTCAGGTAGATGATCGGATGAGGGCTAGACTCAACTTACCTGACCTGTAGACACCCCTAGTTCTCTTATAGGGATGTAGGGAGTGATCTGGGGGCACAAGACTTAGTCAGGTTTAGGAGTAGATATTCTATCCCCTACTCCCTTTCCTTGGCTATTCTGGAAAAACATTTCATGGCCTACTTTTAGCAACCCAGGTATTTCGCCTTCTATGAGGACGCATTCATCGCAGTTGCTCGTGTTCCTCTGAATCCTCTAGTCTGAGATCTTCTTAGTTACCTTGGGATTTTTCCCGTCCAACTCATACCCAATGGTTGGAGACTCCTAATGGGGGTAGTGTACTTGGAGCCCCAATATTTTGGGTATACACTGACCCTCCAGGAGTTCTTTTAGACCTACCAGGATTTTCCTCTGGTCGAGGAGCTCAAATTTTTCTCTCTAAGCACTCAGCAAGGGAGAAAGATTACAGGTAAGTGCCCGAGCAACAAGGGTTGGAAGAAAAATTTCTTCCAGGTGTCCTTTGATGGGCTGTACAAATTTGATCTTGGGATAGAGGTTGTCGTGCCCACGTCCTGGTCGACTGAGCTGAGGGGTAAGGTTCTTACTGTCCCTTTCCAGATTTCTTCTTATCGCTCTTTTTTCTTTTTGATTACTAATCACTGTGCAGTTTATTTACAGCTGAATCTTCCACCGTACTTGAAATCCCGTTCAAGTGCCAGGAGCGTATTCTAGGTTTGGCCCAGGCACCGATCGATATCAACCGGCTGCTGAGTAAATCCGACGACCAGGTAGAGAGCTTCAAGCCGAAGCAAGTGTTCATAGCTCCCAACCTTCCGCCTATCCTGCTGACCCTTGGTAAGATTTTTTCGACCACTTTTACTTCATTTTCAATTCTTTTTCCTTGTTTTGTCGATCTCTGACGTCTTGTTCTTTTTCTGACAGCAATGGCCCCTAAGAAGGACATAGTTGCTCTTGCAACCAAAGAGGCTGCACTGGTCGAGAAAGCTACTGGAAAGAGGAAGCGGCCAGGAACAACTATTGGAGAGGACAAAAAATTCTGGTGATTGAGGAAAGGTGATCGAGAGAGAACAAATCCTAATTATACGCCTTAATTAATATTTGTTAGTCATTTTTATCCTGTTTTTGTATAATTTTACTTTATTTTCCATTTTCTGTCAGGTTTTAGGAGAAACCAATGATTTTTTTTTTCTTCGAAAAAAAGGTTAATTTAAAAGAAAAAAGCCAAACGGCACTATACAAAGTACAAGGGCCATTCCCCAGGATAAACAATGAGCACAAAACAAATGCATCCAAACAATGCAACAAAGGATGGGGAATTATCTACAATAAAACCAGAGAATAACCCATCCTAACAAATCAAGGCACCAACCAAACCAACAAAGGCAAAAGAGCACGAATTACATCAAGCCAACTTCATCAAGACAAAAACAAGGCCAAGGCAGTGTCCCCCTTATGGGGTAATGGTCCATCTTTCAATGTACTGAGGGAGATGGGGGTTGTTCTTCCATGTAGCTTGTATCTGTAAGGAAACCTGAAGGCAAATGTCTTGTAAAACTCTTTCCTTAGTCTTCCCTTCAAATTTAAAACTTCGTGCATTTCTTTCTTTCCAAATGTGATGTACAACCAAACCAAGGCACATTTTAGGGACAACATGCCGAGGAGTCTTGCCTTTCCACTTGTTCGCTGCACAATCCACAAGCACATCCCATGAGGGGGTGGAATGAGAGACGTCCAACCTATTAAGAACTCCCTGCCACACGTAAGAAGTATATGAGCAATTAAAGAATAAATGGTCATGAGATTCCAAATTTTTGTGACAAAAAACACAAGCAAGAGGTCCTGGTGTGTATGTATAAATTCTATCATGTGTGGATAATCTACGAAGAATAGCCAACCACATGATAAAACTATGGCAAGGGATATGACCCGGGAACTTAGTAAGGCCATACCAATGGACTTTGTGATAATGAGTACGAACATGATCCCAAGTGTAGGTGGAAGAGAACACATTATTTGGTGATGGTAACCATTAGACCACATCATTAGAAGTATTAGGGAGAGGTAAAGAATGCAGTTGGCCTCTAAGTTCCATTAATTCAATAGTGTTTGTACGGGGCCAATTCCATTCACTTCCATCAATAACCTTAGAGACTTTGGCAGTTAGGGGGATGGCGGCATCATATTGGACGCGCATTCCGACTCTGTCCAAAATAGGACCCATAGGATGCCAATTATCGTACCAGAGAAAAGTACCACACCCATTACCAATTTTATGCCTAATCATTGGTCTAGCCATAGGCCTAAGTTTAAGGAGCTTTCGCCAATACCAAGAGCATTGGGAAGGGGTCTTGGCTTCCCAAAAACTTTTCCTTTTCAACATGTAAGTATGTATCCAATCCACCCAAAGTGATTTATTTTTAGAAGTAAATATGGCCCAGATATGTTTGAGATTTAAAATAGAATTCAATTGAGTTAGGTTTTTCAGGCCAAGACCCCCTTCCTACTAGGCCTACAGACTAAGTCCCAGGCAACTTTAGCCCCATGGGCTTTTTTAGTTCCTCCGGTCCAAAGGAATCTACACATTAATCTATCAATATGCTTAAGGACACTTTTGGGAAGAATGAACATGGCAGCCCAATAATTTTGAACCCCTGCAAGAACTGATTGGATAAGTTGGAGTCTGCCAGCATAAGAAAGGAATTCAGAGGTCCAAGAATTGATTCTTGAGGTGATTTTCTGGATAAGATCATCACAGTCTCCCTTCTTGAGCCTAGTGGTGATCAAAGGAACACCAAGGTAAGTATTGGGAGGGAACCAAGGGTAAACGGGAGACTACGACTAATAGCATTGGAAGTACTCCCCTCCATTCCTGTAAGAAACAGACAACTTTTGTTAGCATTAGCCTGCATGCCAGTCAAGTTATAAAATTGATCCAAGGAATTCTTCATAACTGAAGCAGAGTGTACATCCCCATTGAAAAATAAAAGAAGGTCATCAGCAAAACAAAGGTGCAATATTTTAAGTTTATCACACCTCCAATGGTATTTAAAGTTAGAAGATCTTTGGATGTTTTGTTGAATCAATTGGCTAAGTGTATCCATGATAAGAACAAAAAGGTAAGGTGACATAGGATCACCTTGTCTAAGTCCTTTTGCACCCTCAAAGTACCCTACAGATTCCCCATTAAAATTAATAGAGTACTTAGGACTAGTTATACAAGCTCTAATCCACCCTTGCATCCTAGGCAGAAAACCAAGGACATCAAGGGGATCAAGCAAGAACTCCCAACTCACACTATCATAAGCTTTCATAAGGTCGACCTTTGCCGCAGCTCTAGGATGCCCAGACGGCTTATGATAGTCCCTCATAAGATCCTGGGCAAGTAGAACATTGTCACTGATCTTTCTACCTTTGATAAAAGCAGATTGGGCCTTATCAATAAGAGTAGGTAAAACTTTTTGAAGTCTCTCGGATATAATTTTTTAAATGCATTTATAGACTGTGTTACAACACGAGATAGGCCTAAAGTCACTCATCTTAGATGGATTAGGGATCTTGGGGGATAAGCGCAATAAGGGTAGCATTTGACTCAGTTAACATTTGGCCAGAAGTAAAGAATTCTTTGATAGCCTTAGTAACTAAAGATCTGGTCTTCTTAAAAAAAATGAGCATTATAACCATCAGGACCCGGCGCTTTATTACTGTGGATACTTTGAAGGGCTTTCTTAATATCATCATCACTAGGAATAGCATCCATAATGTTAAATAACTCGGTAGGGATACGCTTATGCATGACAGTCCTCAATTCACTAATGCCAGGGTAGGGATTAGCCGCTGGGGTGCCAAGCATGGATTGAAAGTATCTAATTGCTTCAATTTTTGCTTCCCCTTCATTAATGGTCTTAGTACCATCGGGTTTAACAAGGGACACAATGCGTTTATGGTTCCTTCAATTTTTAACAGAGTTGTGAATATAAGAAGTGTTTTTATCCTCAGCATCAAGCCATTGAATTCTAGATTTTTGCCTAATTATCTCTTCTTCAATGTGAATAGCTTTTAAGAAAACTTGCGTAGGCTCTTTTTCAAGGATTCTAAGGGTAGTGTCACTAGGTTTGTCATCGAGTTTCCTTTGGCAAGACCAAAGATCTTCTCTAGCTTTGTTAGCTATGATTCTCTCCTTACCTAAGGAATCCTTGGTTAGAGTTTTGAGAGCACCTTTAAGGTTTTTTAAGCTGTGGAATAATTGAAATTGGAAGGTACCTTCAATGTGTCTAGCCCAAGAGGTGCTAACAGTATCATTAAAATTTTCCACCTCTGTCCAATAATTGTAAAACTTAAAAGGTTTACCTTTCCGTTTCACAGTAGGAGATAAGCTGACAATAATAGGAGAGTGGTCAGAAATACCAGAGGGGGAAAAATCTGCAAGAGCTGAGGGAAACACATCCAACCATCTGGGATTAACAAGAGCTCTGTCAAGCTTTCTTTTGGTAAAGTGAACAGAGTCGAATTGCCGATTGTACCAAGAGAAGAAGATACCTGTAAATCTAAGATCTACAAGATAAGTGGCATTCACAAGATCATTAAATTCAACAGCTCCTTGGTCTCTCCCTGGATTACCCTCAAAGTTTTCATTAGAGTTTAAAACGGAGTTAAAATCCCCGAGACTAATCCAAGGGATATCACCAATAGAAGCTGCTACATTTCTCAAGGTAGACCAAAGGGGCCTCCTACCTTGGATGGTGTTAGAGCCATAAATAAAAGAGGCTTCAAACGACTGTAATTGGTCCATAGTGTCAATTTTAACATGAATAACTTGCCTAGTACAATGTAAGACAGTAAAAGTGACTTTATTAGGGTTCCATCCAACCCAAATTCTATCCACAGAATCTGGTTGGCTATTCGTAATAAAAGTCCAATTAGGAAGCATGGTCCTCTGTATTTTGTCTTGATTGGGCATTCTTACTTTAGTTTCAACATTACCCATAACATCAATTTTATGAGTAAAAACAAACTTAGAAATCTCTTCTTGTTTAGTGGCCTGATTTAGCCCTCTTATATTCCAGCAACTAATTATCATTAATGACGTTTAGAAGAGTGTTTTTTCTTACCTGAAGACCCTCCTGATTTGTTCTTCTGCTTATTGGAATGACCTGGAGAGATCTTAGGGCTAGGATGCTCCATATACTTCTTATGTGAAGGCTCTTGGACTGATTGTTCTTCTTCATCACTTGAGTCCTCATGAGGGATAGGTTTTTTGAAAAAGGAATTAGTATACCCCATCTGTCCGGAATAGGCTTCCACCTTAGAAGTGTTACATTCACTGGTCTTTTGCACACTTTAAATTTCAATCCTATGCTCTGAAGTCTAAGTATCCCTGTTTTCCTTATCCTGATCAGGATAAGGGGTGGGGCTAGAAGAGTTAAGGTCTGACTCCGTTGGAGATGGTGATATCGAAATAGGGGAAGAGGTGGAGCCTTCTCTAGGCTTCTCAATTTGCACCTTCCCACTATATGTACTTTTTTCAAAAAATTCCACTTTCTTAAGGCTCAGAACTAGGCCATTAATCTTATCCCCTTTAGCAACTTCATTTCTTGGAGTTGCATAATCAATAGGCTCAACGATGCATTTTTGCCTCTCTTCCTGAGTGACTTGTTTCCTTATTCCACTGGCCTTCAAAATCTCATGAGAGTCAAGATTATCAATCTGGTTGTCTTTCTGGGAGCAGGTAGCTTTAGGAACCATAGACATAGCACTGTCATCTCCAATCCTGCTCTCTGGAATATCAAGCTGAATGTCTTCATTTTCTGTGGTTTGCAATGATGAGAATTGATTCTTAAGCACAGGCCCAGCATTGGCAACACTAGTCCCTTCCCCTTGCCGTGGAAGAATAGCATCATTCTGCACTTTACCCTCAACATTAGATTGTTTGTAACTAGCCTCTGGAACAATAGTGTTGGTCATATTACCCTTGCCTTTGACTTTCCAAGCATCATCATCAATGAGAAGCTGAGTATTGGGGGCTTGAGTCTTTGGTTTATGGATTGTAGTAGGTTTTTAAATCTTGGAGCAATCATGTCCAAATCTCTTACACTTGGCGCACCTTAAAGGAGTCCATTGGTATTCAACCCGTATGTTGATTTTCTCAGAATCTAAACCTTCCACCTGGATATCAAAGTTATACAATAACTCATGCTAAGCCTGGACTTCAATACAAATCCTAGCATATGATATTCGTCTACAAGTAGCCGTCATTTTGTCTACATGCAGAGGCCTCCCAACAACACTAGCAATATAACTGAGTCCCTCTGGAGTCCAATATTCCAATGGAATATTGTAGAAATGTACCCAAATTGGGACAGATGAAGGAATTTCCTTGTCAAGCACAAGGCTGGGATGCCAATTTTTCAACAGAATTGGTTGTCCAGCAATATGCCAAGGTCCCCCTTCGAGGACATTAACACTTTCTTCTTTGGAGCTGAACTGAAAAAAGAAACACCCTGACTCAGTTGCAAGCATATCAATCAGACCCTTAGCCCATATTCTTAAGGTTGTATTCTAGACAAAAGTGTAAGGAAGCTTCTTTCTAATAAAAGAGCCTACTAATGTGTACTCCCAGTTTCCTCTACCAAAATCAGATAAGTCAGTAGGTAAAATAACAAGGTTTCTTTCAGAACTAAGTTTAGGCGTCACATAATTAACTTTGAACTCAGGTTTTGGTTTGCCTTTGACGAGAGAAGCCCAGCTAGGAGTGGGAATACTCAGATTAGCTATAGGAGGTGTAATAGAAGGACCCCCATTTGTATTGTCATTCTTTAAAGGAGATTTGAAATGCTGGTGGGTCCCTTTAGTAGTGGAAAAGTTCCCTTCCACGTGGGTGGCAACCTGCTTATTATCGAGGGTAACCCCAGACTCGGCGCCTAAAATAACATCACCTTCCTTAGCATGGCTATCATAATGTGAGGGGTCAACACAAGGCATGGCCCGCAAGGGACCCCTATGTAATTTACCATTGTCTTGACACTGGTCATCCACTTGAGCATTGTAGTAAAGGCGCCAAGACCTGAAAAAGTAGAAACCAATGATTTCCAGTTAAATGGGGTGAAAAACCAGGAAAAAAGAAGCAGAAAAAGCCAGTTCGCGCGAGCGGCCCGCTTGCGCGAGAATCCAGGACATCGCTCGCGCGGCCCGCTCGCGCGACCTCCCAATTTACACGCTCGCGCGATCCGTACGAAAAAATATAAAACGCGTATTTTGAAGAGCTGAAGACCCCTACGTGGACGAAATCGTTCAATTACGTCCAGAATGTAAATTTTATCAGTTTTAGTGAGATTAGGTTTAGGAAAACTCTCCTAATCTCTCTATAACTATATATATCTCATTCTAAATCAAAAGAGGGGGACACATTCATTCATTGAAGACTTTTGAAGGCAAGAGGAAGGATAAGAGCAAGCTTGAAGGTCTCTAATGGCTATCATCAAATCAATCTTCGTGTTTTCATCCACTATGTGCAACTAAACTCCTAGTCTAGGGTTTCAATGAAACCCTAGCTATGTAAAGGGGTAATTCTATGCTTTATTATTTTAGGATTTTATGTATTGGATAGTGATTGTATGTTGGTGGATTATTTATTTATAATTAGTTTTTAATGTTAATAATCAAGAGTATTTTGGATCTATTCTTGTCTTAGATTTTTCCTTATGCTTATTGAACTCAATAGTCCTTGATTTCTGTGATTGATAGGAGTATTTACATACAATAGTGCTTATGTGATTGTGATGTTTACATCTTTTATAATCTATGCTTAGGAAAGATGAGTTATGCTACACCCTAGTCATAGATAGATAATTCATGTGAACCATAGATGGATTATGCTTAGGTTAAACTAACGATATCTTCTTGCTAATTCTATTGGGCTTGTAGCTACAATAGATCATGACTATTCAAACATAGAACTTAGAATAGAAAGTCTAGACCCCCGATGCATAGTTAGTGGTGGATTTGTAATCCTAGATCTCATCCACTCATATTCAAAACAATCTTAAATTTTACATTAGTTTATTTAGGTTTAATTCTTGAATTTATTCCCATAATTTCATAGTTTAATTCATAGTTTACTTAGTAGTAAGAATCAAATCATCAATTAATTGAACTTCCGTTTTTCTTATAACTAAATTGATTCGATTTTAGAAATTAAAGGATTGAAAATTAACAATCTCTGTAGGTTCGACCTTTACTTCCACACTGCAAATCTTTAGAAAAGTAAAGTATACTTTTATACATTGATTTTGACAAGATCAAGTTTTGGCGCCGGTGCCGGGGATTGAAATAATTTTTGCCGTTAATATTTAGAATCATAATTTACTTAGTTAGTAAATATTAGTTTCTATTTTATTTTCTTTGTTTCCAGTTTTATTTTTGAGTCGCTAAAATTATCCTTGTTTTTGCAGATTTCAAATCATCAATTCTAGCAAGTTCGAGTGGAGCAGCTGTGCACGTCAACGGAGCTTACGCGGACCTGAAAATAAATAAATTGCAATCCATTAAAAACTACCAAGTAACTCATTGTTTAAATTTCTAATCGAACCACTGTAAGTCAGGGCGCTGAGACGCAATACTTGCATTAGGGTAGGTGTGGAGTGAGCACTGCATTAGCTAGGAAACCTGGGGCGCTGGGCTTGACACGGTCATTGCATTGCAGGATAATTTCATGCATCATATTAGTCTTGTGTGCCTGCATGCTTGTTTATTAGCACAGTTTATTTTGTTTTAATCGAGTCAGTCTTTAGTTTATGTTTGGTACTCGTTCAAGTAAACCTAAATTAAATCCGCTTAATCTCGAACTTGAACGCACCCTTAGAGTCCTTAGGTCATCAACACAAGCTTCTAGAGCTCGGTTGATGCTAGACGACGATTCCACACCGGAACCGTCATCTCTATTCGAGTCGAAAATCTGAAGTACTCTTAACCGCTTAAGAAAAACTAAAACGATAAAAATTGAACCTATTCCAATGGCCGATTTTGGACATAATAGGAATAATGGAAATAATCAGAATGATGGGGATAGTCTTAACATACCCCCACCACCACCTTTAAAGGATTACTTTACTCCTACCGCCTACACACCACTGTCATGTATTGCATTACCGGAAGTGACTATAGCTCACTTTGAAATCAAATCGTGGACTATTGCACTCCTTCTGTCATTTCACGGTCGTGTTAAGGAAGACCCTTATAATCATCTAAGCGAATTCCAGGGTATCTTTGCTACATTAAAAATTTAGAACTTAACAGATGATGAGTTAAAAATGCGTCTTTTCCCGTTTTCACTTAAAGACAAAGCGAAGTATTGGCTCCAATTGTTGGAGCCAAACTCAATAAGAACATGGGATGAATTACAGACTGCTTTCCTACAGAAATGTTTTCCCATCACTAGAACAAATCAGATTAGAAAATCTATAACTAATTTCACAATGCAAGATGGCGAAACCCTGTATGATACGTGGAAACAGTTTAAAGAACTCTTACGTTCTTGCCCTCATCATCAGATACCCAAATGGAAACTGGCGCAAGTCTTCTACGAGGGACTAATTCCCACCGTTCGTAACACCGTCGATGCTATTTGTGCAGGGACATTCCTCCACAAGAGTGCCGACAAAGCTTGGAAGATATTTAAAACGTTAAGCAAAAACTCTATGCACCAAGCTGTATCTGTACGACCCGAGGGACACCTCTCACCACACCCAAAGAGAGAGGCTAAAGTTGAGTCTAATCATTCATATGAAATCCAAGAACTAAATAGGAAAATGGACCAACTCATGATGATGGGCCACATGCAAGGCCCACCTCCTCCTGCTGAAGTATGGCAGTTATGCTCAGATTGTCTCATTCGACATTAGCATGTTCGTCCACGTCACAATTTCCGAAATTTATAGAACAACATATAAATGATGTCCAACAGTTCCCAAGACCCAATTATAACCCCACGGGTTATAAACCGGACTCGACATGGGGACCTTACCTGAATCTTTCATGGAAATCTAATAGTGAAGGTCCGTATTCAAAACCAGCGACGATGAATTTCCCAAATGCACCCAGGCCTCAACAAAATCAATACCAACAACCTCCCTTCCGTGCTAACCCTCCTAGGGATAAAACTTTTGAGGAGATTATGTTAGCGTAATTAAAAAACCTAGAGGCCCAATCGCAATCACAGTCGCAACTTGTTAACTCTCACATGCAATCGATAGCTAAATTAGAATCCCAAATGGGATAACTGGCTAATACCTTAAACCGTCGTAATGAGGGAAAGTTACCAAGTCAACCAATCCAAAACCCTAAAGGACAATATGAGGTAAGTTCGACGAGTGATCAAGTTAACGCGGTATCGACTGAATGTCCGGAGGAGATTATACCTCCTCCTGAACCTCAAAAAGATTAAGGGTAAGGGAATAAGTAAGGAACTAGATGGAGATAACGGTAAAGTTACGAAGGGCCCTGTTCCTTCATTTCCTAATACGTCTAAAGCGACAAATCCATCAAATTATGTACCTAGAATGCCATTCCCTCCAAGCGTGGATGTCCCATCTCACTTCTCGAAGAAGGGAACATGCCCGGAGGATATTCTTGAGACGTTTAAAGAAGTAAAGATTAATATTCCATTACTCGACGCTATTAAGCAAATACCGCCATACGCTAAATTCTTAAAAGACTTATGCACCCAATAGAGAAAATCTAGAAACCATTTATCCAAGAAAGTCTTTCTAACAGAAAAGGTTAGTTCCATGTTTAATCACAACACTCATAAGTACAAAGACCCGGGTACTCCAACCATTGCTTGTCACATCGGTGATAAATACATTCACCGGGCTCTTCTTGATTTAGGAGCGAGTGTGAATGTACTACCTTATTCGATATATGAACATTTGGGCTTAGGAGAACTAAAACTGACTGCGGCCACCTTACAATTACGCGATAAGTCAATCAAAGTTCCACGAGGGGTAGTAGAAGACGTGTTGGTCAAAGTTGATAGATGCTATTACCCATTTGATTTCATTGTACTAGACACCGAACCAGTCCTAGATGCTAGCAAACACGTCCCAGTTATCCTAGGACGCCCCTTCCTAGCTACTGCTAATTCGATTATCAACTGTAGGACGGGGTTATGGATATAACTTTTGGGAACATGACGGTTGGTCTTAACGTCTTTAATGCATCTAATCAACCATATAGAGACGATGACGAGGCAGACTGCTATACCATAGACTTAATTGACAAATTTGTGGAAGAGGCAGCGCCCTTTATGTTGACTAAGGAAGCTTTGGAAGCATGTCTATTGCATTCCAATTTTAACAATTTCAACATTGATACTAATATTAAAGATGTGAATAATTTATTGGAATCAGTAAACACGACTAATGTGCTTCCATGGACACCTAAAATAGAGACTTTACCGCCTCTTGCACATGAACCGGCACTACCGTCCATTGAGTGTCACCTGACACTCGAACTTAAACCATTGTCGGATTCTCTGAAATATGCATTCCTCGGACCTAACGCAACACTTCCAGTTATAATCGTATCAAACTTAACTGTACTTCAAGAATTGCAACTGATACAGGCCCTAGGTAATCATAAAGAAAGCAATTGGGTGGACTGTTGCCGATTTAAAAGGAATTGATCCATCAGTTTGTATGCATCGCATAAATTTAGAGGAAAACGCTAAACCGTCTAGAGAGATGCAATGCCGGTTTAATCCCAACATGAAAGAGGTGATTATGAAAGAAGTTATAAAACTCTTAGACGCAGGTATTTTCTATCCGATCTCCGATAGTAATTGGGTCAGCCCCACTCAGGTTGTCCCAAAGAAATCGGGTATTACGATTGTACCAAACGAAAAGGGAGTCCTTATACCCACCCGTCAAATCACTGGTTGGCGAGTATGCATTGACTATAGAAAACTTAATACGATGACTCGAAAGGATCACTTCCCTCTCCCATTCATTGATCAAATCCTAGAACGTTTGTTCGATCAGAGTTACTATTGTTTCTTAGATGGATACTCTAGTTATAACCAAGTGCCCGTCTATCCCGATGACCAAGAAAAGACGACATTCACATGTCCCTTTAGAACCTTTGCCTATCGGCGTATGCCGTTTGGCTTGTATAATACATCGGCCACCTTTCAATGCTGTATGATGGCGACTTTCTCAGACATGGTTGAGAAATTCCTCGAGGTGTTTATGGATGACTTCTCGGTTTTTGGTCCTACATTTGACCAATGTCTCCAAAACCTTACGAAAGTCCTCGTACGATGCGAGGAAGCAAATTTGGTTTTAAGTTGGGAGAAGAGCCATTTCATGGTTCAAGAGGGAATAGTCTTGGGGCACATTGTATCTAAGCAAGGTATAGAGGTTGATAAAGCAAAAATTGAGTTAAATGACAAACTTCCCCCGCCATCGTCAATTCGTCAAATTCGTTCTTTCCTAGGTCATGTCGGCTTCTATAGACGATTTATCAGACTTTAGCAAAATCTCATGACCCTTGTGCAATTTACTGGCCAAGGATGTTCCATTTGTCCTCGATAATGAATGTCTAAAGCTTTCAAAACATTGCGAACCTTACTGTCAACAACTCCGGTAATCTAATCCCCAGATTGGTCATTACCGTTTGAATTGATGTGCGACGCCTCTGATTATCCGTTGGAGCCGTTCTGAGACAAAAAGTTAATAAAATCCCTCACGTCATCTATTATGCAATTAAAACATTAAATGATGCGCAGATAAATTATACGACAACTGAAAAAGAATTACTGGCGGTTGTGTTTGCCCTCGACAAATTCCGTTCATACTTATTAGGATCAAAGGTTATTGTGTATACCGATCACACCGCATTATGTCATTTATTGAATAAGAAAGAAACGAAACCTAGATTAATCTGGTGGATTTTACTCCTTCAGGAGTTTAATTATGAAATACGTTATAAAAAGGGTTCTGAAAATGTTGTAGCTGACCACTTGTCACAAATTCTTGTAGATTCTACCGATATTACACCTTTAAAGGATTCGTTTTCAGACGAGCAATTATTTGCATTATCTACCTTAAATCGTCTGTGGTTCAGTGACATTGTAAATTTCTTAGCGATGGGATATATTCTGCATACGTGGTCTCGTTTAGACAAAGATCGGTTCTTTTCTCAAATTAAACACTATTACTGGGACGGCCCACTGTTATTTAAACATTGCTCTGATCAAATTATACGACGTTGTGTTCCAGAGAGTGAGTTCAATTCTATTTTAAACTTTTATCACTCTCTAGAATGCGGAGGTCACTTTGGAGGCCGTCGTACGGCCGCTAAAGTCCTCCAAAGGCCACCTGTTTAAAGATGCTCACGAATTCTGTTAGAACTGCATACGATGCCAATAAACAGGTAACATGTCATGTCGTGATGCAATGCCCATGACCCCAATCCTTATTATAGAAATATTCGATGTATGGGGCAACGACTTTATGGGTCCGTTTCCGTTATCCTTTGGGTACGGATATATTCTCGTCGCGGTCGACTATGTTTCTAAGTGGGTGGAGGCAGTTGTGATTGAAACGAACGACCATAAAGTTGTGGTTCAATTTATAAAAGATAACATATTTTGTCATTTCGGCACACCACGAGCAATTATAAGCGACGAAGGTAAACATTTATGTAATCGTCACTTTGAGGCACTCGTCCGAAAATACTCCGTTACTCACAAAGTAGGTACCACATATCATCCGCAAACCCAGGGCCAAGTTGAAGTTTAAAATAGGGAAGTAAAAAGTATACTGGAAAAAATAGTACGTCCAGATTGCAAAGATTGGTTGTTGTGACTCACCGATGCGCTCTGGGCATATCGAACGACTTATAAAATACCTATTAGAATGTCTCCATACCGACTAGTTTTTGGAAAAGTGTGCCACCTACCGGTAGAACTTGAACATAAATCTTACCGGGCTATCAAAGCACTTAACCAAGATATAACAGCGGTAGGATGTCATCGTAAACTTCAATTACAAGAATTAGAGGAACTAAGACGAGAGGCTTATGAGAATTCGAAAATCTATAAAGAACGGTTGAAAGCGTTTCACGGTAAGATGATCGTAAGAAAGAATTTCGAGGTCGGACAGTGTGTCTGGTTGTTTAATTCAAAATTAAGGTTGTTTCCAGGAAAGTTACTTTCCCGTTGGGATGGTCCGTTTATAATAACGCAAGTGTTCCCGCATGGGGCGATTGAAATCCAAGATACAAACGACGGAACACCTTTTAAAGTAAACGGTTAGCGTCTTAAGCCATACCGATCTGATGAAACAAATGAAAGAGAGATAGAATCAATAGATTTGGTAGATCCAATCTATTTCGATTGAGCACGAGCATCGGTCGAGCTAACGATGTAAAACTTAGCGCTTCTTGGGAGGCAACCCAAGCTTTTATCAGAATTTTCTTTAGTTTTGTTCGTTTTTTAGGATTTTAGTTTGCCAATGTCTCTTCGTCTTCGTCTCTCCCCCTCGGCGACTCTTTCTCTCTCTCTCTCTCTCTCTCTCTCTCTCTCTCTCTCTCTCTCTCTTTCCCCCACCACCACCACACCACCACCACCCACCACAATAACCACCACCACAACACCAACCGACGCCACCACTACCAATCCGATGCCGCCGCCACCGCTAAACACGCACAACCCACGGGCAAAATCTCCTCTTGCCCTTGAGTTCCCAATTTCAGGTACCCACTTACCCTTATACATACATATACATACATAGCTATATAGACATATATATATATATATAGATGCACAGATTCCTTCACACACTAAATTCAAACCCTGATTCTCAATTTACTGCTTCCAAACCAAACCCCTGACACATTATTAGGGTTTATGATTTGGGGATTTCTTTGTCAGCATATATAGGTATGGAGGGATATGTATGGGTATTCCCATATATAGTTATGAATTGAGTTACATGGACGAATATATCCATATATACCTAGTTAAAAATATTCACCCACATACGAACTCACACACAATTTCTCACTCATGAAACCCAACCCCTACACACAATGATTAGATTCTAGGGTTTGTGATATGGAGGTTTTTATACCCACAATTGTCTATATAAATACATATATAGATAGTTCTATACACACATACACTTAAACTAATGACCTCTACACCATGACTTTGTCCGTGATTTGATCTTGTAATCAAGTTCATTTTTTACTTAATATTAGCACGCTCACTGTTTCTTGACCTTGTTCATGATTAGTAACTAAATCTAAAATCGATAGCATTACTTAGCACAGAACTTGTACACTCTTGAATTTTTCATATGATAGGATCAATACATACATACATATGATCGAAGAATATGCATTAATGGAAATTAATTCCAGTAGATTCTCAACCGAGCTAGAGCTTCAGGTTTTATACCGTCGGGAGAGTTTTGATAACATTAAGACAATTGAGTATGGCAATTTCCTAAACATTTAGTATTGAAAACACTTGATAGTGAATACGTTCAGTAATTTATTGTCACAACACTAATTCCACTGATTGAGAATTATATTAAGAAGGCATTCAATGTTTCTTATCATTAGAAATTTCCTGACTATCAAACACACCCTTTTGCAACGATTGAGCCGTACTTGTTTATCAAGCCTTATTTACAAAGCAATTCTGAATTTCATCCTTGGCAAGCCAAACATACCACGTCCTATGCCTCACACACTTGTTAATTCACATCGGTAATGCAAATTAGAATCCAGTTACGGAGATACCTATGTATATAATTAAATTTATTTATTGAACACGTGGCAAGTACCCCGTGACTTACCGCAATGTGTGTGCCCTTGTCGGGACAGTGGGTGGGAAGGGACCGACTCTTCTCACAGTTGTTAGGTGTTCCCCAGTGAACCCCATTGTATTTTTAACTATTGAATTATATATTGATTGTGTCCCTTGCCGGGATTTTTCTTTGCAGGTGACACCTTTCCTACGCCCACTTCTTCTTTTCTTTTTCTAGGCATATCCCATTTTTAAAGCCTGCATTTTCAAAAAAAATTTTTAAAAAAATAATTCTTACACACCTTTTCTATTATGACCAAATGTCTTGCCAAATCCGCCTCATCCTCCCAACTGCCCCAAAAGAAAGCAAAGGGCAAAGAAAAACAAACACCACCGCCTCCTCCACCTGACGACCCTAACCCTAATGAGTTAGGGCCTAAATACGCCAATCGCAAACAATCCCTAAATACGCCAATATGTGCTACCACAAATAATCCCTTAGCCAACACGCCTTCCTGTCCACAACCATTGATGGCCATGACATCACCCTGAACCCTGACAATATCGCCGACATCCTCCACATCCCCTCCCATTCCATTAGGTACCAAAATTAAACGTCCTCAACAAAGCCCACTCTTTTATCTATATTATCGGCGATATGTGTGGCGGCTGATCTGGTTTGCGGCAATCTATACGCTGATCCCATATGCCCCGCCAGATATGGTTTGTCGACCATGACTTTAAACGAAACCTGTACCCCCTTGGTCACGAACAAGAATGGACCAAGGAGATCCACCATGCCCTCCACGTTGTTTATCGCGGAGACTAGTTTCACCCAGTTCTCATGATTATGGAGGGCATGCGTCTCGCTATCCAGGACATTGACCGTTCCATCGACTCCAAACTCCTGCTGCCTTACCCTCACACCATCACGGCCATTCTTCAGGCCAAGGCCTTCCCTATCCCCGCCGATGAGCCAATAGATGGACGTATCCCAGAGTTTGCTTCCACTGATTGGAAGTTGAGCCTAGATCGTCTTGATTTAGAGGTAACGAGGGCCTACGAGCAGGCCCAGGCACGGCGGGAGTAGGCAGCACAGCGTTCCCCTCCCTTAGAGGATACCCCATACGCATGGACCTATGGGGACGTCTGTGCATTCCGTGGAGAGACCCTGCGACTCCAGTCCTATATGCGCTCCTATTTCCAACTGGCCCATCCGGACCAATTGGACGACATTCTAGCCCAGGGCGAGGCTACTTATCAGTCCGCTTTTTCGAGACCGACGCAGTAGGTGGCTAGGGAGCAGGGTGAGGTACCGGATGAGGAGGAGCAGACTGGTAGAGATGGAGATGGAGATGATGTAGATGATGGAGGAGACAGGAGTGATGGAGATGGCGACAGTGCTGAGACCACACGACAGGGGAGTACAGGGTTAGAGATTGTGTTGGTGGAGGCTAGGGATGATTAGATTGATGTGGGAGGGATGACAGACTTTGTTTTTCATTTTTCTTGTATTTGGATGAATGGGTAGTTTAAGACATTTGCAGACATTGGTTTGTATATTATTTATTTTGCGTTTGTACTTCTTTTCTTTTTCTAGTTATTTTTTTTAGGATGGTGATGTACCCGGTTTCGACCGGTTAGTTTATTTTTTGTCTTTCGTTTCATTTTTGTTATGTGGGTCTGTAATTAATTATAGTTCTGCACTTATTGTTTTTCTTTTATGGTTTGTTTTATTCCTGTTGCTTTTGGTTAGTCACAACATTAACATCACTATTTATTATTTATGCGTTCACTTTCATGCTTGGCTATATAATGTTTTCATTTGGGGCCATTGTCATTGAATTAATAATGCTTTGCAATTCCAACTCGCATTGCACTATAACAGGAATCTCTTAGGTTCAGGTTTGGGGGTAGTTATGGCGGAATTTTCTATTTAATTCAACACTAAATGGCTTAAGTTTAATGTTGAATTCATTAATGCTACACATTCACGTGACTAGTGACGTTAATTTCATTTCTTCTAATAACTCCGACTAATATAGTTCAGTTGTGACTTAATTTTTTTGGTTTTAGGTTTATAGTTTTTCGATATCTGTATAGTTACCTCGACCCTCATATCTTATTTTCATCCTCATATTACGGACCATCCTATGTCTCTACCTACTTTACTTGATAGGTCTTCGAGTGAGTCGTCTCATTATTCCGACTCTAGTTCTTCCACTTCTGATACTTTACCGAGTCCCGGCTGGAATCATCGTCGTCCTCGCATTCCCTTTCATATCCGTTCTGATTCTTCGAACAAGGATAACCTTTTTGGCGATGACCCTACTATCATTGATGGCCCTTATGGCGCTCCACCGACATCTTCTGAGTCTTCTTCATCTGATTCGGTCGATTCCTCGTCTGATGATGATAATGAGGAAGTTCTCTTAGTTCTTGCTACCATTTCATTGTCTGATCCTTTATCGACTGTTGTACCACCACCGGTGGTTATCTATCCCTATAGGGACCTCCCTGATTATGTGCCGGACGTTGTTTGACAATGTCCGGGTCACTCTGACTGGTCACCTGATGATATAGCCTCGATCTTTGCGCCTTATTCCGATCCTGAGGATGATGCGATTGATTTGGGTCCGGGTATTATTGAGGAGACTGAGGTGGATGTGGTTTCGGACATTACTACTGAGACTATTTTGATGAGATGGGACCGCCTTTTGACCCTGCGGAGCATCCGGAGTGGGAGCTAGTGGATTGGTACTTCGGATCTGGTGTACTACCCCCTTCAGACGTGTTTCGTGGCATAGACGTCTTGGTTATCTTTTATGAGGACTACATCGATGTCATTGTCATGTTCCCACCTGCATAGGGACATGCGGTGATTTGGTTTGGGGGAGTATATGGATAGTTTTTCGGTTATTTGTTATTCTTTTATTCGTTCTTTTATTTTGTTTCTTTTATGTTCAGTTGTTCATTTTAGTAGATATTTTGTTTTAGGAATGAAGAATTTTGTTTTTCGTATTCATTCTATTCATTCTTTTCATTAGTTGAAGAAAAAAAAACAAACATTTTATGAGCTCTATAAATAAATAAAGTACATTTTCTTCTTAAATGTTTTCTCAATGTTGCGCTAGTTCTTGCTGTAGTTAGAGTTCATTGAAATTTTGAGATTAAGAAAGTATGTAATCCGATGTCTACCGAATCTATGAAGGTATGTTGTGAGAACTATATGTCTTTAGAATCATTGTTTTATATCTTATACTTGCATATCTTTTTACACGACATGTAGTCATATGGATACATATTGACATTGAACTGTAATATAATTTGGATCTCTAAATAGTAATATTGTGGAGACTAAAACCCGGTGAGCTTTCAAGCCTTTCATTCTTTTTTAGGGTTTTATTACGTTATTCGAATCTCATTGACATAGCGCGTTATTTTGTTGATTAGTCTTAATATTCTTTATTTTGATTGAAAGTCGAGTTAGTATTGTAATTACCATGTTTAACATATATGAAAAAAAAAATTTCTATTTCCTTTGATGTCATAACATTGAAGAATCGTGTGACTCTAGAAAATGATATTAGGCCATCTGTTTTAATAAACCCCTTGACCTTTGGCCTACCCAATACGAATATTTTATATCCCTTGTTATCCCTTTTTGAGCCTTTTATTAAACCTTTCATTTGTTCACCTATTATCCTACCTACTCCGATATGGAGTTTGCCACTATTAAATGTTACCTAACCTATGTCCAAGAGTAGCTGAGGAATAGTTTTACATAAGGAAATTGGGCTAATACGATTCGTGTAAACAGGAGAATTGAGTAGAAAAGGGATCTAAAAAAAGTGATGTTGAAAGAAGGATTGAGAAAAGAAGATGAACCCCTTGGAAAAGAAGAAATATGAAGAGATAATAAAGAGTCGTTGTAGTACAGCCCTTGCGTTAATAATATTACAGCTATTTCTATTTACTTAAGGACGTTTTGAATTTCTTTTACCTTTTCTTTTCTTAGCTATAACCTTTGACCAACATTACAACCCTTGTAAAGTCCTAATTGATTCTATGGAACATGACTTGAATATGGAACCGATAGAAAAAGGGAATAAAGGCATGGTAGTAGTGATATTTACTCGACAATCGATATCTATTCGTAAGAGTATCTTTTATGTCGTATTATACGTTGTTCCGTGTCATATGCGAGATTCGTTGTTTTGTATAGAATTATCCTCCTCGCATATTCTCGAATAATTACACCTGTTTCTGAGTGATTTCATTTTAGAGTGTAATTCATAACGTGAGATTTGTAGTCGAAGCATCACTAGATAGTTATCCGATTTATATTCCAAGTTCATAGTCGCCGTACCACTTGACTACTATTTCACACACATGCGAGTCTTCGATATATTCTATTGATTCTGTTGATATATGTTTTCGGATTATTTTCATAATGTAGGAAGGCATACGATTGTTTTACTTTTGATAATTTAAAGTTTTAATTGAGTTTGATTTTATCAAGGAAGGATGTTGACATTGAAGTATTTTAATTTTTGAATAAAATTTTTATTTTACAAAATTAATAAAGATGGTTGTGGGTGACTTGTTGACAAGGACCCTCACGAGACTTCACTCGTCCGACTAGGGACACCTAGAGGTTTAAAAGGGTTACTGCACAAGCTAAGTGCAATCGTTATCCATACGAAAATGGATTAGGAATTTTTAGTATTAGTAGTTTATTTTTTCTATTCTTTTTGCTCGAGGACTAGCAAAATGTAGGTTTGGGGGTATGATCGGGAGAGAACAAATCCTAATTATCCGCCGAAGCTGTCCGCTAACTCATTTGGTCGATAACTCCCACTAGGCAAGGGTCATTCGAATTAGGTTAGTCCCTTTTCGTTTTAAAGCATGGAGTGCCTTTGGGGATCAAGAAGCACCGTAGCTGTTATTGCTGAGTTAGATCTACAGGCCCCAATTATAGTGTCTTAGAGAAGAAGAGAGAAATAAAGAACCTCTTGCTCTTGCTCGGGCTACTTTCCCCAAAGTTTATAGTAAATGAGCTAGTCAGATGCTCGATTATCATGATCCCCGTCAGTAGAGTGACCGGTAGCACACCCCACTTCATTCACCGAGGCTAAATCTAATATAGCAGTTCGCCTGCCGCGCAAAGACCAATGAAAGAATGAGAGTGCAGCCGTCCAGCGAGACCTTTGAAAAGAGCTACATCAGAGGCAGTGGCGAATTTCATTATGGAGAATAGAATATTATATCAAGATTGCTTCAAAAGTCAATTAAAGGGGAAACCAGTGGGCTAAAGGGGCATTTTCTGACCTAGAATCACGAAGATGTCGACTTTGCGCTATGCCATACGATCTCAGGATTACTTCGATTCCTTGACGCTATGTGGGAGAACTCAATCGGTGGTTCATCAGAGGATGATCTTTTTGAGAGAAAGCAAGGAGAGTAGGAAAGCTAACCTACCCTTCTGTTCGCTGAATCTGACCTTCGTCCAAGAGTTCAAGCTTCTACGCGAGGAACGCGCTTTTTGACATCGAGTTTCAGCTATGCCAAGAGATCACTACTTTGATACGGTCGGTTCCATTGGTCATTCTTCAGGAGAAACTGAACTAGTCAATTGATAGGATCTTTGCTAACCCATTGGCTTCATCGAGATTGGATAGCGCATAAGAGGGCTTTTACACGCCTTAATTCACATTTGTTACTCGTTTTTATCCTATTTTTGTATAATTATACTTTGTTTTCCATTTTTTGTCAGGTTTTAGGAGAAAGCAATGATTTTGGGTTAAATGGGGTGAAAAAGTAGGAAGAAAGAAGTAGAAAAGCCAGTTCGCGCGAGCGGCCCGCTCGCGCAAGAATCCAGCACATCACTCACGCGGCCCGCTCGCGCGACCTCCCAATTTACGCGCTCGCGCGATCCGTACAAAAAAAAATATAAAATGCATATTTTGAAGAGCTGAAGATCCCTACGTGGATGAAACCGTTCAATTACGTCCAGAATGTAAATTTTAGCAGTTTTAGTGAGATTAGGTTTAGGAAAACTCTCCTAATCTCTCTATAACTATATATATCTCATTCTAAATCAAAAGGGGGGGACACATTCATTCATTGAAGACTTTCGAAGGCAAGAGGAAGGAGAAGAGCAAGCTTGAAGGTCTCTAATGGCTATCATCAAATCAATCTTCGTGCTTTCATCTACCATGTGCAACTAAACTCCTAATCTAGAGTTTCAATGAAACCCTAGCTATGTAAAGGGGGAATTCTATGCTTTCAAGCAAGACTTCAACATTCAAGATGGGCTTGGACGAAGAGAAACCAGCTCTAATCCATGTGATACAAGCCACTTAGGCTATTTTATTTATGTTCGCTAGTTTTGGGCATGTGGGCCTATTTTATTCATTAATTGGACATCTATTTAGCTTTAAGTTTAAGTTATTTTGGGCTTGAGTACCTCCAGCCCATTTATTATTATTTTTTTTTATTTTTTTATTGAAGGCCTTTTAGGCCCTAGGGTTATTAGATATAAAACACTCTTGTAGCAGTTTTTAACAGCAGATTATGTGAATGAATATTATTCTTCTCAGAGAATTCAATTTTCTATTCTTGTTTTTGATTGAACAATTCGAACTTATCAAAGGCATTCCCTTTGTGGCGTTCACACCAAATCTGGGTTCTTGAAACAGGATTTCAACGGGTCTAGATCATCTTTGTGGCTTGATTATTGGCTTTCCTGGGTTATTTACAATCTGATTGTGGGTTCACGGAATATCAATTCCACGGGTTCACATCAGTTCCATAGTTAGCATGCAAGCCTACAATTCAGCAATTTAAGCAATTAAGAAAAAATGACAATCAAATTCTAATTTTAGGAAAACTAAAATTCGACTTCAATCTTGAACTGCTGGATTATTCTTCTAGAACTTGAATTAGATTGAGACATCTTTATGGACCAAGCTCAATAGGCCTCCACGAATTTTCCTGACACCAAACTTCTTGAATTAGCCCATTGAGTGCCTCTTTGAACTTCTTTGCTCGAGCCCTCGTAACTGGTCCAATTGGAATTTGAACTGGTTCCCTTGAAGACGTGTCATGATTTGCATCATTCCCCTCCTCTTGAAAAGGATTTGTCCTCAAATCATCACCTACATCAAAAGGACTCAAATCAGTAACATTAAAAGTAGCACTTACATTGTACTGACCTGACAAATCTAGCTTGTAAGCATTGTCATTGATGCGCTCGAGAACTTGGAAAGGCCCATCTCCTCGTGGCAGCAGTTTGGAATACCTTTCAGCCGAAAATCTCTCTTTTCGCATATGCAACCAAACCCAATCTCCGAGTTCAAAAACCATCTTGTGACGCCCCTTGTTGGCTTGCTTTGCATATTGCTCTGTTTGTCGCTCAATGTTGAGTCTGGCTTTCTCATGAATCTGCTTAACAAAGTCAGCTTTCCTTTGGCCATATAAATTAACACGCTCAGTCAAAGGTAAAGGAGATAAATCCAACATTGTTAATGGATTAAACCCATATACAATTTCAAATGGTGAAAATTTAGTAGCAGAATGAACAGATCAATTGTAAGCAAACTCATAGTAAACAATCTTCCCATGTTTTTATGTTCTTTTGAATAACAACCCTTAACAAAGTTGACAAAGTCCTATTTACTACTTCAGTTTGACCATCTGTTTGTGGGTGACAAGTAGTAGAAAATAATAACTTAGTCCCTAACTTACACAACAAGGTCTTCCAAAAGTAACTCAAGAACTTAGCATCTTTATCCGAAATAATTGTTCTAGGCATACCATGTAATCTTACAATCTCCCTAAAGAACAAATCAGCAACATGTGATGCATCATCCGTTTTGTGACATGGAATAAAATGTGCCATTTTAGAAAAGAGATCTACCACCACAAAAATCAAATCCTTACCCCGTTTGGTCCTAGGCAAACCTAACACAAAGTCATTGAGATATCAATCCAAGGCTCACTAGGAATAGCCAGTGGTGTGTATAATCCATGGGGTTGCACCCGAGATTTTGCTTGCTTACAAGTTATACATCTTCCACAAATTCTCTCAACATCTCTTTTCATGTGTGGCAAAAAAAAATGCTCGTGTAGGATGGCTAGTGTCTTAGCAACTCCAAAGTGTCCCATTAAACCCCCACCATGCGATTCCCTCACTAACAAATCACGTAATGAACAATTAGGAACACACAACTTATTCTCCCGAAATAAGAAATCTTCATGCCTAAAGAATTTACCTAATGCTTTTTTCTCACAATTCCTATACTCTTCACGAAAATCTTGGTCTAAGGGATATAATTCTTTAATGTGTTCAAAACCAAGCAATTTTGCATCAAGAGTAGAAATCAATGCATACCTGTGAGAGAGAGCATCTGCAATGATGTCTTCCTTACCTTGCTTTGTAACAGATGACATATGGAAATGTCTCAATGAATTCCACCCATCGCGCATGCCTCCTATTCAACTTGTGTTGGCCCTTCAAATGTTTCAAGGATTCGTGATCGGTGTGAATCACAAACTCCTTAGGCTAAAGATAGTGTCGCCACGTCTCCAATGCTCAGACTAACGCATACATTTCCTTGTCATAGGTAGGGTAGTTTAAGGCTACCCCACTCAATTTCTCACTAAAGAATGCAATTGGTCACCCCCCTTGCATGAGAACTGCGCCTATGCCAATACCTGAAGCATCACATTCAATTTCAAATGTTTTAGTAAAATCTGGTAGAACAAGTAAAGGAGCATGAGTTAATTTTTCTTTAAGTAATTGAAACACCTTATCTTGTTCTTCCTCCCATTTGAATCCAACGTTCTTCCTCACAAGAAAACGTAAAGAAGAAGTAACCAGAATCGGTGGCCAACATATCAATCAAACCATCTTTGGCCCAAAGACGCTCAGTAACATTAGCAATAAGAGAATACGGTAGTTTTTTGCCCAAAAATCGGCCCACCAAAGTTGCCCTCCATTCTTCCTTCCCGGCATTAGTGATGTCCGTAGGAATTTTGAGAACTAAGTTAGTTGCTTTTTCACCATGGTCCATAAATTCTAAGTTAAATTGCTCCTGACTGACAGGGGAGCCGGGGTTGTAACTTCGAGCTTGCCTATTAGGATCAGGGTTGGTATTGGAACCATTAATGTCTTGAGAAGCCGACATGAATAACTCAGCCCATGATTTCCCTGTCTGGTCTTTGGACTGAGGCTGCCCATGATTAGCAAAACCCAGGTTCTTGAAACGGGTTCCAATATTGGTCTGTTCAGCTTCAATATCATTATACAATGATCCCTCATGAGCATTACTTCCCACCGTAGCTAAGCCAGGCGTCAGGCCATTAGGAACAATATGAGCCCGGGGCTCATCTTCTAGTGAAAGAGGAAAACAAACATCCTTAAAAGAAGGCATAGCTGGGCCATTGGATGCAGTTGCATTATACACATGTGGGGGACCCATATAAAGTTCTTTTGAACCATGATGTTCCACATAATTATCTGTATTAGCAGGAGGCGTATGAAAGGCTACATAATTTGTGGACTCTTCCTTGCATGGGCCCCCCCTCATATTGTGTGGCAATTGGAGTTTGACTTGGAAAAAGAACTTTGGCACTTGTAATAGAAGTAATAGCAGTTACCTCATTTATCTTGTATAGCCCAGCAACATTTGGACAAGACCCAGCCAACTTAATGTCATTTTGGGCCCCACTAATAATATAATCTTGGGAAGTCAAGCCGCGGCTCACATTAAAAATGCCACATTGTGATGCCTGGGCCCCACCACCTTCAATGTGCTCCTGTTCTTGCTTGTACCCCAATCCCATGTGAAATAAGGCATCATTTTCTGGATTTTTGGGCTTTTCACTGCACAACACCTCTACAATATGACCTTTAATCTGATTAAGCCTAGTATGCTGTTGAGGCACGTAGGATCCACTCAGTGACTTGTCAGCATTTCCAAGAGCAGCAGTAGGCGCGTGGGTCTTAGCTTGTGAGGCAGCACCTTGTGTGCCCTCATGAAGGTTGACTGCTTTATGCAGATTAGCTGGCTGTCCTTTATGGCCGTTGGGCTTAGATTGGCTTGCGTGAGATCCACCTTTGGTAAACACTGTGGCAATTGAAATGCTTCTACTATTTGGATAAAAAACTGTACCAACATCATTTTTAAGTTTGAACATATCAATATTCTGATTAGGGATGGCAAAAAATTCCGAAGATCTGCCACAAATCACCTTGCTTTCTTCTTGATTATCTGGAATATACTCCCTCCTAAGCTTTAATAAAACAGAATCCAAATCAGAAGAATGCCCCAGGGACTCCTCATGGTTAGCTTGGCATCCAACAGCTTCTTTATGAGGACTAGTTGGAGAGATTTCCTTTTGATCTTGATTAAAGTTTTTAGGAATAGCGATGTCAGGGAAGGAAAGCTCATCCTCTCTAGTAGCAGACATCTTTCTTTTGAGGTTCTCTTTCGAATCTTGAAGAGATTTAAAAGCATGCCCATCAAAAAGTCTTTCATTCACATAATCACTTTGAGGAGATGGGTTAGCCTCCCAATCTGTGCTCTCATGTTGAAGACTAATTATTAGTCCAAGAAGCAGCACTAGGACTAACTTCATCTTCAACTAACTTAGCTACAACCTCTAGATACTCATTAGGATAAGGAATCGAAACAGTCCTCTAGCTTTGATATTCAACTTTCTCACATTACTAGGAAAAAGAAGGAGCTTCTCTTTCCTTTTCTTAGCACTAACACTCCTTACACAAGGGATCATCTTGAGAATTCTAGAGAGAAGGAAGAGCTTCTCTCTCTAGAACCCATTCCTTTAGAACACACTCCGTTCGTAACTGAATCTAATGCGACTCTTTTAGCCTTAATTCCAAAAGTGCCGAATCCTTCATCCATGGGGGATTTTAGACCTATTTCTTGTTGCAATACCATTTACAAATGCATTTCAAATATTATTACTCAGCGAATTCAAAAGGTTCTCCCTAGTCTTGTTGATTAATCACAATCTGCTTTTGTTAAAGGTAGAAAGATAAATGACAATATTTTGCTTGCGCAAGATCTCATGAAAGGTTATCATTCTCCTAATGGGCCTCCCAGAGCCACAGCTAAAATTGACTTAATGAAGGCTTTTGACAGTGTCAGTTGGGTGTTTTTATTTGACCTACTTCATATTTTGGGTTTCTCTCCCAAAATGATCAAGTGGATCAAAGCTTGTGTGACTTCCCCAAAAAACTCCATTAGCTTTAATGGTGAATCTGTGGGGTATTTTGGAGGGGCTAGAGGCCTAAGACAAGGAGATCCTATGTCACCTTATCTTTTTATCCTCATAATGAAAACTCTTAGTCAACTGCTCTTTTATAACATATCCAAAGCTAAGAGTTTTAAATATCATTGGAGGTGTGACAAACCTAAAATATCCCACTTATGTTTTGTGGATGACTTGATGATTTTGTTCCATGGAGATGTCATATCTGCCAAGCTCATAAAGACCTCTCTTGACCAATTCTCTGATTTTACTGGGTTGAAAGGTAATAATGCTAAAAGTTGTCTATTTGTTGCTGGAACTAAGACAGATGTGGCTGAGGCTATTAGGGAAATTTTCCAATTCTCTATGGGGGCCCTCCTAATTAAATACTTGGGGGTCCCCCTAATTACTACTAGATTGAGAAAGAGAGATTGTAATGAACTCCTTAAGAAAATCACTAATAGAATACAATCTTGGACTTCTAAGTTTTTATCCTATGCTGGTAGGACCCAACTGATAAACTCAGTCATTATGGGCATTCACAACTACTGGGCTGGCATATTTATTCTCCCAAAAGGTCTTCTTAAAGATGTGGTGAAAATTCTGAGAAGATTCTTATGGTCTGGTGGTACAGAAAATTCTTATGGCTCTAAGGTTTCATGGGACATTGTCTGTTTGCCAAAAAATGAAGGTGGATTGGGCATCAAACCTTTAGTGGAAATGAATTTTGTTCTTAACCTCAAACATATTTGGAATCTCCTTTCCACTTCAAACAACTCAAATTGGAAAAGATGGATACATATTTATATGTTAAAGGGTCAAAGTTTTTGGTATGTTAAACCTCCCTCACAATGTTCTTGGTATTGGAGGAAACTACTAAAACTTAGACCTACTGCTATATCCTTGATGCACTATAAGATTGGCAATGGATCTAGTACTTTTCTATGGCATGACCCTTGGCTGCCCTGTGGTTCTCTTTTTGCTAAGTATGGGCAATGGGTCATTTATGATTCTGCTATTCCTACTAACTCTAAAGTGCAGGTTATTGTAGAAGGGATTGAATGGAATTGGCCCATTGCATCCTCTTGGGATTTGATTGAAATAAAAAATGCTACCATGTTATCTCCTAATCCTTCTAATACTAATGATGTGGTGATTTGGAACCCTTCTCCAAATGGAGCCTATGTTACCTCTCACACTTGGGATTTCCTTAGAGAGGCACATCCTAAGGTTCCATGGGCACATCTGGTTTGGTTCCCTGGAAGCATACCTAGGCATAGTTTCATCGTCTGGACTGCTGCTCATCAGAAACTTTCAACCCAGGATAGGATATGGACCTTTACTCAAGGCCCCCTAGCTTGTGTTTTTGCAACAAAGACATGGACTCTCATGACCACCTTCTTTATACTTGTGTTTTTTCTTCTCATATTTGGCAGGTGATCATGAGCAGGTTCAATTTCTTTGGATGCCCCTTTGATTGGAGATCCATCATCAACTGGGCTGCAACAAAATGGAAATAAAAAAAGCCCAAACATATCATGCCACGGATGTGCGTCGGTACCATGGTCTACACCATATGGAGAGAAAGGAATACTCGCATCTTCCAACAACAGAGCAAACCTAAAGATAAGATCATCAAGGACATTATATGTAGCATTCGGGATCAAATTCAGGTTAGGTGGCACAAGGATCCTAAAATCCGCGACTACTTATCCATATGGACTTGATGCTTCTTTGTATTGATTTGGTTGTAACAGTTGACTTGGTTGTTGATTGTAAAGTGTAGGGTTTTCCGTTTGTTTACCCAGCTTCTGTGTTGTTTTGTGTTGAGTACTTGGCTGCTGTTTCAGTACTCAAGGGGATGGCTTTTTATCTTGTGTAAACCATTTAGATAATTTTTATCCCCTCTTTTGCTCTTATTGTATATCCTGGGGTATGCCCTTGTACATTTGTTCTTTCTTTTGGATTAATTAACCAGTTTTCCGAAAAAAAAAAAAAAAAAGTAGAGGCCTATCACGAGATAGGATAACAGAGGGTGTTTTAGTCCGTCGGACTCCTTCCTCTCTCATTCCATAATCCCCGGACCTAGTTTATCTTTCGTTTCACAAAAGATCAGTTAGTCTTAAAATGGTTTCTTAATTTTCTTTTTAAAAAATTAAGTTGCAACTCTTTATGTTTTGAAATTGAAAATGTTTTAAATAAAAAAAAAGGCTGTGGGTAAGAGAAAATTGCGATATCCACAATCTGTCAACTCTGTAGGGGATCGAACCCAGAATCTCTGGTTTTGCAGACCAGAACTATGATTTTGGGTTCACTTGAGGATTAGACTTGAAAATCATCCTTTTAATTGAATTGATTGATCTTTGTATGCCTGTTGCATTTCACTTGCATGTCTTGCCAGTCGATTGCACAGAACTATGACCTTGGAGGCTCGAGGAAACCCAGTTGGTCAAGCCATCATGGGACTGTGTGATCACCCTTGATCTCATACCATGTGTTGGTATAAGAAGCATCTTATCGGGTGTGTGTCAAGGGTCCCTTATTTTGACCAAAACCTAGCCTTTGCATAATAGTTTCTATAGAACCAATCATAGGAAATCAATTCTTGATTAGGATTATGTGCTAGGGAGTTTTGTATGCCCGAAAGGGATTATTTGAGATGATGACGATGCTTGCTTGTTGAAAGATGTGTAACCCTTTAATCACCATTCAGCAATTCCTTCTCATGTCCCACGACATTTGGGAACATGCTGGATCTTGATTATAAGATTACACCTCTTATATCATGTTAAGTTAAGCGTCATTGACCTTGTATGCATCCAAATTCATGAAGAGTACGGCAATAATCCGATTATGTGATCCTCTTACCCAAAGAATTTTAAATTCATCTTTGAAAGCAAATGGACTTTTGCCATCTTTATTCCAAAGTTTTCAATCGCTCTTTCAAAAAAATCTTTGGAGTTCACCTTTTTTTAAAGCTCCAAACTAATCTTTGTTAAAATATATATTTCCACATGATCATCTTCAAAAGAAAATTCCAAAGATCTTGAGGATTGTTTTGGTCTAAAGAAACGATTTTCAAATGAACTTCAAAGTAAAATTTCAATCCAATCATTTTGGTTGAGGAATGTTTAAACATCCTCGTTCACAAAAGAATTCACGAGAATTGCTTTCAAGAGGTTTTATCATCCAAGGAATAAATCCAACCTTTGAAAGGGGAACGAGGATCACAATGAGAGGAGAAATTGGCGTACTTGACATGGGTGAAGATTTTATATGCTTATGTGCCTATTTGCTAAGATTAGAATTTTCTTTTCTTTTGGCATATAGAATAGGCATGCATACACTTGCATTTTTTTTTTTTTTTTTTTTTTTTTTTTTTTTTTTTCAGAAAATGGTAAATATATTCCAAAAAAGATGTACAAATGTACAAGGGGCATACCCCAGGATAAGCATAAAAGCGCGAGCAAGAGGACTGTGGCAAAGAAGCCACACAAACAAAAGGCCATAGCCAACACCACGACCTTACAGTGCTAAATCAAACCTAATCCAAAAAAGAGGAGAAACAAAACCACAACGAGAAATAAACAAAACCAACTCAACAAATGACAAAGATCCTACTTAATTCCAAACACTGGCATGTAGCTCAAGAAGGGGGTGATGTTTCCATTGAGTTCTAATTTGCATGTTGATTTGAGCGATCAACATCTGCAGCAGCTGTTCTTTAGGAGTGGGAAGGCCTTTGAAAGTTCTTGTATTCCTCTCTTTCCATAGACCATAGACAGCTACCCCCAGGTAGATAATTGGGATAGTTTGTTGAATCCCCTTCCCCTTCCAATGATGTGCCATCCATTGTACAGTAGCATCCCAACTTGTCGTATTCCATCTGAACCCACATCTGACCATCAATTCCTACCAAATAAATGAAGAATAAGTACACTCAAAAAATAAATGGTTATGTGATTCCATATGGGAATGACAAAACACGCAAGCAAGAGGCCCAGGGGTATAGGCACATATTCTGTCATGGGTTGCAAGTCTACTTTGAACAGCTATCCAAAGGATGAAGTTCTGTCTTGGAGTACACCCTGAAAACCAAACCATTTTGTACCAAGGGACCACTGTGGCACTATCTCTAAAATGGTTCCAAATGTGTTTGAAATTGTAACTCCCAGATGGAGAGATAGTCCACATGATGCTATCAGTCCTACCATTAGGCTTATACATATTGGCTAAGATGTTTCTAACTTCATTCAATCCTATGGAGTTAGACAAAGGCCAATTCCAATCATTGTTACTGATGATGGCTTCAACTTTAGCTTTAGAATCAATAGCAGCATCATAAGCAATCCTACTCGTATATTTATCAAATAAAGGACCTACGGGAAGCCACTTATCATACCAAAGGGAAGTATGTTTTCCATTACCAATCTTATGGATAATGATGAGTTTTACAAGAAATCTAAGTTTTAAAAGTTTCCTCCAATACCAAGAGCATTGGCTAGGGGTTTTTACTTCCCAAAAGCTCTTATTTTTAATCATGTATATTACACCCATTCTTTCCACAAGGATTTGTTTTTAGGGTCAAGAAGGTTACCAATGTGCTTAAGTTCAGTAGTGCATTTGTGAGGTCAACATCTTTAAACCCCAAACCACCTTCATTCTTTGGTTTGCAAACCTTAGCCCACGCAATTTTGGCTCCATGAACCTTCTCAGTGGAACCTGACCAGAGAAATCTCATTAGAGCTTGATCCACCTGTTTAAGAACTCATTTAGGGAGGATAAACATCCCTGACCAGTACTGTTGGATCCCGAGCAACACAGACTGAATAAGCTGAGCCCTACCTGCATAGGATAAGAATTTAGATTTCTAAGAGGTAACTCTAGAGCAAATTTTATTAACCAACTCGTCACAATGGCATTTCTTCAGTTTAGTAGTAATCAAAGGAACTCCTAAATACCGCATAGGAAGAGATCCTTTGGTAAATTGGAGTTCCCTCATAATATCATTAGCCAATTGGTCTTCAACCCCAGAGAAAAAAATACAACTTTTGGCATTGTTGGCTTGAAGACCAGAAAAGTCATAAAATTGGTTTAAATTTTTTCGGATCAACTTCGCAGAATCAATATCACCATTAAGTAAAATAATTAAGTCGTCAGCAAAACAAAGATGGGATTTTTTAAGTTTATCACATTTCCAGTGATAATTGAACTGGCCATTTTGAATATTGTGATGGAGAAGTTGGCTAAGGGCCTCCATGATAAGAACAAATAGATACGGGGAAATAGGATCCCCTTGTCTAAGCCCTCTAGCTCCATCAAAGTATCCCACAGATTCCCCATTGAAGTTAATGGAGTATCTAGGGGTCGTAACACAGGCAATAATCCATTTCTTTAATTTAGGAGGGAAACCCATAATATTAAGAAGATCAAACAAGAATTCCCAACTAACACTATCATATGCTTTCATGAGGTCAACCTTGGTAGCAACTCTAGGTTTTCCCCCATTTTTGTGATAGTCTCTAAGAAGGTCCTGAGCTAGTAAGACATTATCACTAATTTTCTTACCCTTAACAAAAGCCGATTGTGCTTGATCAATGATGGTAGGAAGGACAGTTTGAAGTCTATTTGCAATAATTTTGGAGATACATTTGTAAATGGTATTGCAACAAGATATAGGTCTGAAATCTCCCATTTTTGAAGGGTTGGGAACTTTAGGGATCAGAGCAATGATGGTGGTGGCATTAGACTCTCTTAACATATCTCCTGAGTTAAAAAATTCTTGAATAGCTTCTACCACAGTGGATCCAACAGTAGCCTAAGATTTTTTGAAGAAAAAAGCATTAAAACCGTCAGGACCTAGGGCCTTGTTGTCATGTAAGCTAAAAGAGTTTTTGTAATCTCGTCAGAAGTAGGAATTCTGTCAAGATCTTCCAAAAAAACCTCTGGTACCCTTTTAAAAATAACCCTCCTCAGAGCATCAGTTCTAGGGTAAAAGTTAGTGGCAGTAGTTCCCAATAAACCTTTGAAATGCCTAATAGCCTCCACTTTAGCATCCTCGATGTTGCATGTAAAGGAGCCATCAGGTTTTTCAAGTTTGAAAATCCTTTTTCTATTCCTCCTACTTTTAATGTGTTGGAAAAAATATTTAGAATTTTTGTCTCCTGCTTCTAACCACTGCACTCTAGATTTCTGCTTGAGGGATTCTTCCTCAATCCAAACAGCTCTAAGGAATTCAGAAAAACAATGTTTTTGTTTGGATATAAGAGAAGGGCAATTGGGATTTTTAAGGAGATCTGACTGAATCAATTTAAGATTACCTCTAGCTTCATCAGCAATCATCTTTTCTTTCCCAACAAATTTTTTGCTAAGGAGTTTCAACTCTTGTTTAACCAGCCTCAGTTTATGACAAACTTGATACTGGCTAGTACCATTAATAATATTATTCCAGGCATTAGAAACAGTAGGAAAATAAGAATCAATATGTGTCCAGAAGTTGAAAAATTTTAAATTCTTACCCTTCCTTCTAGTAACTTTATCAAGGTAGAGGACAAGAGGGGAATGGTCAGAAATACCTGGCTCTTGGAAATGAGCATAAGAATCATTAAAACTGTCCAACCAAGTTTGGTTTACCAGAGCTCTATCCAATTTCCTTTGAGTATAGTCTGGCCGCCCATACCTACGATTACTCCAAGTGTAAAATTCTCCCAAAAATCTAAGGTCAGTTAAACAGAGAGAGTTAACCAAATGTTTGAAATCACTAATATCAGGATTTAATTCAAAGTCGGGGTCAGAGATTTCATTGGGGTTTAAAACCACATTAAAGTCTCCAAGAAGGACATGATTTATATTGGGATTAAAATTTGAGATTAAATCTGACCATAACATTTTTCTTTCCTGGCCTGTGTTAAAACCGTAAATAAATGAAGCCTCTAATTGAACACTGAGATCATCATTAGTTATAAAAACATGAATAATTTGGGGGGAGACTCTAAGTACAGTAAGATTGATCTTATCTGGGTTCCAACCCACCCAGATTCTCCCAACAGTTGATGGGGTGCTGTTGGAGATAGAATTCCAGTCCCTAAAAATTTCCTTTTTAATATTCTCTTCATTAGGCAACCTAACTTTTGTTTTGATAATTCCAATGACATCAATGTTGTTAGCATAAATAAACTTAGCAACCTCGGATTGTTTAGAGGGCTGGTTGGGGCCCCTAATATTCCAAGAATAAATGATCATTAAGAACGTTTATGAGGGTGTGACCTTTTTCCTGAGGAACTTCTTTTGTTCTTCTTTGAATGGTGAATATGTGGAGACCCCGTAGAATTAGGAGACTGACCTTGGTATTTATTAGTAGTAGGAGTGACTACTTCATCAGGTTTCTTAGTACAAATAGTCCCCTTACCTTTAACATGATCCCCGACTTCTGAGGTTCCACAGGCATACTTACTCTCAGAGCTTTGTTGCACATCAGTAGGAGGATTCAAATGAGGGTCAATATACAATTGTTGTTCTGCACCATCTATATGAGCATTCTGGATTACTCCATCAGAGCTAATATAAATTGTATTTTCCTCAACAGGACCTGATCCTACTTGGTCGGCAATAAGGTTGAGATCTATGGAGAGGTCTCCCCCCTCTAAGTGTTGTAGGTGTTCATCTTTTTCTTGAGAATTTGGAGTTGTGTCTTCTTTAATAACTTGCTCTGGACTTACAATATGATTAGCACCAAGAAGATTTTCTGGACTAGATTCTTCAACTGGGTCTTCAATAGCAGCGAATTGATTGGTAGACTCAATCTGGTTTTTCATGGGTTGCTGATAAAAAACAGTCTCTTTTTGGGGTAAATTCCCATAGGTAGAATGCAAAATTGGTTCTTTCGAAGCAAGGTTGGGAAGTCCTCTATTGACATCTTCAATAGAATATTTACCTTTGGATTTCGTTTTCCAGGCCCTATCATTGTCCCCTTGATTACTAGCAACTTCAGTCTTGGGATTGGATTGAACTTTAGGTAACTTAGAGCAATCATGTCCAAATCTAGAACATTTGGCACAACGAATAGGAGTCCATTGATATTCCACGGGGAGTGCAAACTGTTCCAATTCACCACTAAAAGGATCTTTGACTTCAAGAATCAGCTCACGGAGAAGCTCATGTTTCGCATTTAGTTCAATACAAATACGGGCAAAAGAGATTCTTCTGCATGTAGCTGTAACTCTAGCAACGTGAAGAGGTTTCCCAATAGCACTTGCAATATGGCTAAGACCTGTAGGATTCCAATATTCAAGAGGGATATTGTATATATGTACCCAAACTGGGATGGTTGTGATTGCTTCCCTGGAAAGGGTGAGATGCTATGTATGCGGTGCATGCATTTAGCTACATCAAATCGTTAGAGCATGTACGTTTTGTACTCTCTCCAATCGATATCATTACATACGTGCATACAAATACAAACTCTCAACATCTTCTTCCCAATCAAGATCATAATCTCTCAAAAATCCCTTACTGATCAATTCTACATACGGACCTTTCTTTTCCTATATATTTTGTAGAAAGAGTGGAACAACCAAGTCCACTAGTGAGGACACTTTTAATCTTCCTGGCTTCGTCTTTCTTGATTAGAGGAGAACATGAACCATCATGTGGAGATCGATCCACCAATGGCCTTGAAAGCTTTGGAAGGGAAAGTGAGCAAACTACAAGCCGCTGTTGAGCAACAAGATTCGAGGGTGAAGCAATTGGAGAAGGTCATGCTTGAGTTCATTCAATTTTTGAAAGATCAAATGGGCCATAATGAGAAAAAGATGGATCATTTGGAGAAGGGAATAATGGATTACCCAACCAAGCACCAACATCCATGTCCAAACCCACCCATGCACCAAGGCCCATGTCCAAATCCAGTCGTGCGCTCAAGCCTAATCAATCACAAGAGCTCATTTTTAGTCAATCACCAAATCCAGCAGTCATGCCCAGCCAATCTCCAAAAACCATTTCCGATCTCAAGTCCATATCTAGGTCCAATCCCTTCTAACCCAAAAGCCAACTCAAAATCAAATCGAAAATCAAGCAAAACCCACAAACGAAGAACCTTCGCCAACCTTGGCATACCATTATCCACAACCCTTGACAACCTTGTCATGAAAGGCCACCTCAAACCCCTAGACCCAAGGCCACCACAAAGTCCCATACCCCACAACTATAATTCCTCATTGTACTGTGGTTACCATCAGACCCATGGCCACAAGACCAATTCTTGCACAAGACTTCATCATGAAATCCAAGATCTCATTGATCAAAAAATTATCACTCCTTCACTGAATCCACAGAGTGACCTTTGGCACAATGACTTGCAAGCTTTTTGCTCTCTGACCTCTCAATCCCAGCCATTGATAAGCACCCTCAAGGGATTTGCTGTTTCTATGGGTGTGCAATAACCAACTAGCCATGGCCCAATCACCAAATTTGGAACGAGCATTGACAACACTTGGTATGAGTTAGATGAATACTGTCTCGCTAAAAATTGGGCCATGGATGTGGATGGTGTTTAGGCACACGGGTTGTTGGGAAAAGGCGAACCCGAAGGTTCAAATGATGATAGTGAAGTGATAGTGTTTGGAACTGATGCTGCTGGGGACCCAGTAAATTGAAAATCATTTGTGACACTCCGGTTGATACCATGTCAAGTCTAGTCTGGTAATCAAGTCATATCAAATAGGAGTCAAGTGTCAAGTCCAGTCGTGTCTTTGAGTCAGTCAGTTATTTTTTCAAGGCTTTGTTTATCGAGTCAAGTAATATAACCCTCTTTCTCTACTAGTTGAATAAAATTGCATTTCGCTTAATTTAGTGTGTTAAGTCATGAATGAATGGATCATTAAGTCAAAAAAAAATCATTTTTTCAAATGATCATGGAAAATACTTTGCATTGAAAAGAATCCCCAAATAATCAAAGCAAATTTTGTGCCAACACCAAGGAGGAGTAGAGAATTGATTAGCTTTACTTTAAGAATTTAAAGATGCTCTTGCTCAATCTTGAAAAGATAAACTTGGGACTTGAGGCTTGCTCACCATCCCCTTCTTCCAAATACCAAGCCTAAAAGATGAGCCCACAGTCTAAAGCCATAAACTTGGTTCTTGATGGTAGCCAGATATTTTAAAATGAACCACCTCTTCTTCTTCTTCCCAAAAATAAATAAAAAAAAAGAAGAAGAAGAAGAGAAAGGAAAAGAAAGAGAAAGAGAAAAAGAAAAAGAACCCGCTAGGATGAAAATCCGAAAGGGCAACTAGGCAAAATTTAGAGCAAAAATAAGATGCATGTTGATTTCAAAATCCAAATCCTAGCCAGTCAAAATTATAGTGAGGTAAAGAAAAGAAAGGAAAGATAAATGAATGAATAAGATTGAAATTTTTATCATTAGGGTATGAATTATGTCAAGGCGTTGAGTTTGTTCTGAATAAAGAAAAGAGATTAAGAGAGAGAGAGAGAGAGAGAGAGAGAGAGAGAGAGAGAGAGAGAGAGAGAGAGAAAGGAGATTCAAAAGTTTCGATTAGTCTCAAATTTTGGGAGACCCGATGGCTAAGTGGGCAAAAAAAAACAATGCAGAGATATCTTTGAGAAAAACAAAGAGAGGTTTGGAAGGTAGATATTGCTTTGAGAAGAGTATGATTAAAACACGATGTGTTATGAGAGTTGTAAAGATTGATTGGCTAGTAAAAAGGTGAAAAGAATCAACCGACACAAACAAAAAAGAAAAGAAAAGAAAAAAAAAAGAAAAAAAAAAGAAAAGAAAATAAGAAAATAAAAGGGAGAAGTAGTTCATGTTCTC
Source organism: Hydrangea macrophylla (assembly GCA_033977485.1). NCBI lineage: Eukaryota > Viridiplantae > Streptophyta > Magnoliopsida > Cornales > Hydrangeaceae > Hydrangea > Hydrangea macrophylla. The sequence continues at coordinate 34,403,125 of CM066995.1, read as the reverse complement.
ATCATCCTAAAGGCTACCACAAGCAATCCATGGCTCAAAAGCCCACAAATTCTTGAAGCCTTTATTCTTTTAAGACTTCCAGAGTCCATGAACTACGTTTTGACCTAATTCCAAATTGGGGATACGTAGGCAGCCTGTGCGGTTCGGTCACAAACATCATTGCACCACGTGATATTTCTCTTTCAAGCCTTAGCCGAACTACTTCGAACCTGATTCCCGTTCGGGGATAAGTAGGCCAACCTTCCAAGGTTCTCGGTCCATAACCATCTCTAAACTGTAAGCATCGCCCTTTGCGCCTTAGGTTTCCTTCCTCCCGACTAGGGGGGCAAACTTGCGTAACTTTACCTGGAACCATGTATATATCACAAAACTAGGGGCAAACTTCGTTTGCTAAAAACCCCTTTTATCATAGAAGCAAGCCTCCAGGTCTCTTTCAAACTAGGGGCAAACTTTGTTTGCCAAAAGCCCTTTATGCCAAAGGCAAGTTCTCAAGAAATTTAGTTTGTTTTGAAAAAATTGAAATAGAGTATTCCCGAAAAAAAATTGAAATAGAGTGTCTTTTATTCTATAAACTAAAGCACTAATTTGAAGCACTTCTAGATGGGCAAAGAATTTGCTAAATCAAAAGGGGAAGTTTAGATTTATCAGCAAAGCACTGCCATTTGTAAATTGACGAATAAAAAGTGAGATGATACATTATTCACGGTGAAAACACATTGATATAGAATTTGAGTCAGTCGTCTTGTGTAATTAGCTTTGTCAAATCCATCCCCCTTTGGTGAGTCAATGAATGGTCTCAACTGTGTGGGTTCAAGATGATGAATAAAGATTTGACAAGTCTCTATCCCAAGAGCAATATGAACAGAAGTTCCAAACACTATTACAATATAATGCTAAAGTGATGATATAAGAAAAGTCCAAGACTAGGGGCAAAGGTGACTTCCCTCTTTTGAAAAGATCGATGTGTTTCTTCCAAAGGTCTGCGAATGCAGAAAACCATTCTTTCTATCAACTCTGTCCAAATTCTTTGAATCTCAAGACTCCCAAATTTTGAAAAAAAAAAATCAACACCTCTGAGTCCATGGACTCCCGAACTTTTTTCTTTGAGTCCGAAGTGAGAACGAGGAGACTCTCGAATAAGCGTTAGTCCTCAATGACAGATTCTTTACGGTAATCTGTTTGGCCTCAATAACGATCCCTGTTAGTCTTCTATGACAATCTCTGTTAGTAAATTTGAAATATTTTGAGTCTAATTTGACTCTCAAATTTTGGAAATAAAAAATACTTTGAGTCAAATCCGACTCTCAAATTTGTGAAATAGAAATTCTTTGAGTATGAATTGACTCCTGTTTTTAGAAAATTTGAAAATTCTTTGAGTCTAATCCGACTCCCAAATTTGTGAAATAGAAATTTTTTGAGTCTGATTCGACTCCTATTTTAGAAATTTTGAAAATTTTTTGAGTCTAATCCGACTCCCAAATTTGTGAAATAGAAATTCTTTGAGTCTGAATCGACTCCTGTTTTTAGAAAATTTGAAAATTCTTTGAGTCTAATCCGACTCCCGAATTTGTGAAATAGAAATTTTTTGAGTCTGATTCGACTCCTATTTTTAGAAAATTTGAAAATTCTTTGAGTCTAATCCGACTCCCAAATTTGTGAAATAGAAATTCTTTGAGTCTGAATCGACTCCTATTTTTAGAAAATTTGAAAATTCTTTGAGTCTAATCCAACTCCCAAATTTGTGAAATAGAAATTCTTCGAGTCTGATTCAACTCCTATTTTTAGAGTCCGATTCGACTCCCAATTTTGTGAAGAAGAATTTCTTCGAGTCCGGTGAACTCCAGATTTTGTAAAGTTTAAATTCTTGTTAAATCGAATTGCCTCCCGATTTTTGAAAGATTTGAATGCTTTGAGTCTGATTGACTCACAACTTGAAAATGAAATTTTTTTTAGTCAGATGGACTTCAAGTTTTGGAAATAAGATTTTGTTTTGAGTCTGATCGACTCCCAGATTTTGGAAATAAGAAATTCTTTGAGTCTGTTTGACTCCGAGTTGCTGAGAAGTAGAAATACGTTTGAAGCCAAATCGACTCCTGATTCTTTTGATAGTTTTTGAGTCTGATCGAAATAGAATTTAGTTTGAGTCAAATTGATTCCCATTCTAGCGACTCCCCCCCATTAGTCCTCTATGGTAATCCTCGTTAGTCGTTTATGGCATTTATGTTAGTCCTCAGTAGCAATCTTACATTCGCTTTAATCTTCAATGATTCTTTAACTCTCATTTAAACTCCCGATTTTGAAAATCAAAATTCTTTTTGACCCCCAATCTGGAAATAGAAATTGATTTGAGTCTGATTGACTCCTGATTTTGAAAGAATTGAATTAAGTAAAGTTTGATTGATTTCTGATCTTGAAAATTAAATTGATTTGAGTCTAATTGACTCATGATTTCAGAAATTTTGAATCATGGTTTTGAGAATCGAATTGACTTGAGTATGATTAACCTATGATTTTGGAAGATTGAATTGATTTGAGTCTAATTGACTCATGACTTTGAAAAATTGTAATGAGTTGAGTCTATTTGACTATCAATTTTAAGGATTTAAGATTGAATTAAATTTGAATATGATCAACTCTTGGATCTTAGGAAGTTTTGAATTGAATTAAGCCAATTTGACCTAGTTTGAGAATGTAATAGATTTGCATTCTCGGTCCTCGCAACGGATTTGTGTTGACCTTGCTTTGGGAATATAATAGATTTATATTCTCGATCCTCGTAACGAATTTACGTTGATCAAAGTTTGAGAATGTAACGGATTTGCATTCTCGGTCCTCGCAACGGATTTGTGTTGACCTCGCTTTGGGAATATAACGGATTTATATTCTCGATCCTCATAATGGATTTATGATGATCAAAATTTTGAGAATGTAACAGATTTACATTCTCGGTCCTCGTAACAAATTTGCGTTGACCTCGCTTTTGGGAGTATAACGGATTTATATTCTCGATCCTTGTAACGGATTTACGATGATCAAAATTTTGAGAATGTAATAGATTTGCATTCTCGGTCCTCGCAACAAATTTGCATTGACCCCTCTTTTGGGAGTATAACGGATTTATATTCTCGATCCTCGTAACGGATTTACGATGATCAAAATTTTGAGAATGTAACAGTTTTGCATTCTTGGTCCTCGTAACAGATTTACGTTGGCTCCACTTTGGGAGTATAACGGATTTATATTCTCAACCCTCATAACGGATTTACGATGATCAAAATTTTGAGAATGTGACAGATTTGCATTCTTGGTCCTCATAACAGATTTGCGTTGGCCAGTCTTCGTGAATTTTCTCTGATTACCGCATCATGCATCATACATCATGTAGTAAACGCATGAAATAGAGCAAACATATCCGACCACATCATGCATCATACATCATGTAGTAAACGCACGAAATAGAGCAAACATATCCGTCGGGGCCGAACGACTGCTGACTTTCAGAGCAAATTCCATTAACACCGGAGTTTAAGTCGCGAAGTGCCACCCAATCAATTGCATTCGTCCTTTGGCCGGAACGGCCTCGTATATTGAAGAGAATTGACATGAGCATTAAGTAGCATAGGGCATGAATTGCTTCTAGATACATCGGGATTACACGATTTCAAAATCACATCATTTGCAGAGCATGTAATTGCATCAATAGTCATCGTTGCATGAGCACGTGCATCACGATAGGATAGGTGCATTCATCTGTATGGCTACTTACGTTTGTGTATGTTTGTCCCCTACCTGAACTACATCTTGGTCTGATTCCTGAGCGGATATGTAGGCAGCTCACCGTTGAGCACGACCAATTTGAACCTTGCTGCACGCCTGTTTCTTTTCGCAACTCATTTTGTTGTTACCTAAATCTGACAGTTTGGTCAAAGGCTTGTCTTCACATAGGCTTTGACATTCACTTGTGACATGCGTTGCTCCACAAGCTCTGTCGAAGAGGGGCAAACTGTAGACATCCCAATTTTGACCAAACGTCGGGAAAAGAGGAGTATTATCTCTAAAATCCGATGATGACAATGTCCGCCTAATCTAGGACTTCCAAAAGGTGATTCAAGCTCTTCCAAAGGCTCTTTTAATTCAAGACAAAAAGAAAAAAGAGAGAAAAAGGGAAAAAGTGGGTAATGGCACATAGTAAGATATGCGGCGGTCACAGGTTGCCGTACGACACTTGCTTGAGTGCCGGAGCGGCATTCTATGAATGCCGTAAATTTCACCAAGTGCCACAAAAAAATGAGTTTCCAGAAAAAACAGCAGTCCGTGGAGTTGTCCGCGGCATTCTCTGAATGCCGGTGCGGCAATCATTCAATGCCGTAACGGCATTCATCAAGTGTCGTTCCGACACTCACCAAGTGTCGCTTCCATCTCCAGTGAGTGTCGCGATGTTGGGCAGACAGCTGTAAAATAGCACATTTTGTACCACCAAAAGGACATACGAAATCAGTGTTTTTGCCCCTGAAATGACTAAAATACCCTTTTAAAATTGTCTATATAAGAGGGGTGAATATCCCAATACAAGGGATGAGTTTTTTTTAATCTCCCAACATCATCTTGATTCTCCTTCTCTTAAAATTCTAAGAAAATTTTTGAAGCATTCTTAAGAATTGTCTTATAATTCTTTTAAATGGAGATGTGAACTCGGCTAAACTTGTTAGACAAACCTTAAATCAATTTTATGAGTTGTCTGGCCTTCAAGCTAATAACTCTAAAAGCTGTCTTTTCTTCTCTAGGATTGATGATAGTCTGGCTCTCGAGTTACTCAGTGAACTCCAATTTACTAAGGGAAATCTTCCCTTAAAATATTTGGGTGTCCCCTTAATAACTACTAAACTGAGAAAACACCATTGTGAAGAACTTGTCACCAAAATCTGTTCTAGGATTAACTCCTGGAAATCCAAATACCTATCCTTTGCTGGTAGGACCCAACTTATTCACTCTGTATTATCTGGCATTCAACTTTATTGGTCTGGGATGTTTATTCTTCCTAAAGGTGTTCTTAAACAGGTGGATCAAGCTTTGAGGAGATTTCTTTGGAGTGGTTCTACTGAGAAAGCTCATGGATCCAAAGTGGCTTGGGCAGATGTCTGTAGACCTAAACAAGAGGGAGGCCTCGGGTTTAAGGATATTTTCATTACTAATACTGTACTTAATTTAAAACATATTGGGAGCCTTTTTTTTCGGGAAAAGGTACATTAAGAAAACAAAAGCCAAACGGCACTATACAAAAACAAGGGGCATACCCCAGGATATACAAAGAGATCAAAAGCATCAGGAAGATGCACCAAGGAGCATAGAACTCCAACATCAAAGATCAAGGTGAGGAATCACCAAACAAAACACAGCATTGCCAAGACCAGGAAACAACAAAGGCAGTCAAAACCAAAACCAAACTCCAAAACACTGATTATCTCCACCTAGCTATTAGTCTAGGTAAGATGGGGTTATTTCGCCACTTGATTTGAATCTGGATAGAAATCTGTTGGATAATCTTAAGGAGAATCCTTTCCTTCGTCTTTGTTTCAGCTTTGAACGTACGAGCATTTCTTTCCCTCCATATGCTATAGACCGCCATCCCATATTGGGAGCCTTCTTGATCCAACTAACAATTCTCTTTGGAAAAATTGGGTATATTTGCACATGATCAAAACCAAAAGCTTTTGGGAGGTGAAAGCCCTCGGACAATGCTCTTGGTATTGGAGAAAGATCTTGAAGCTTAGAAATATTGCTAGACCTTTAATTAGGCATAAAATAGGAAATGGTTTACATACTTCCCTTTGGTTTGATAATTGGCTCCCTTGTGGGCCGTTGTTTGAGAAGTACACTTGCCGAATAGCCTATGATGCTGCTATAGCTTCTAATGCTAAAGTGGCAACGATTATATCTCATCTTGATTGGAATTGGCCCACCTCAAATTCCATTGGACTTATTGAAGTTAAAGATACTTTGTCCAATTTTTATAAACCCACTGGTTTACTTGATAAAATTGAATAGACAACCTCTCCAAATGGTAAATTTAATTTTTCCCATGTTTGGAACCATATTAGACCTTCTCATCCATCTGTCCCCTGGTACCCTTTTGCTTGGTACTCTGGATGCACTCCTAGACAAAACTTCATCTTATGGATTGCCATCCAAAAAAGGCTTGCTACTCAGGATAGAATTTGTAATTTTACTCCTGGCCCCTTAGCCTGTACTTTATGTCTTAGGCAAATGGACTCCCATGACCACCTTTTCTTTGAATGTGACTACCCTGCTTTCATTTGACAGGAATTGATGCTGAGATGTAATCTGGATTGGAATGGCACTCCTTAGGATAGTACAGTTTGCTGGATGACCCAACATTGGAAGGGGGACACTCCCCAACACATGATTCCCAGAATTTGCCTGGGCGTTACTATATATGGTATATGGAAGGAGAGGAATAATAGAACGTTCAAGAACTCATCTACTCCAAAGGAACAATTACTAAAGATCTTTGTCTCACAAGTTTATGCCCAGATTAGTACCAAATGGAAACGACACAACCAACTCCAAGCCTTACTGGTTAACTGGCACTAATTATGTTCTCAATTTGCACTTTTTTCTTCTGTAATTGTTTTGCTGGGAGTTTCTTAGCAATTTTGTGTTGATTGACATGTGTTTCAACTTTTAGCCTAATGTGGCTCTTTCAGTAATTTGCTTAGCCACATGTCCTAATGCTTTATGCTTATTGTTTATCCTGGGGTATGCCCCGTGTACCTGTGTACATCCCTTTTTTAGAATATATTTACCATTTTCAGAAAAGAAAAAAAAAGAATTGTCTTTTTGTAGTTTGAAAAAGAAGTTTGTGTGTGAGTTAGAGTTGAAGAGCTTGATTACTTTGTGGAATTCCTCCAAACGACCAAGTTGAGGATATTTAGAGGTAGACTCTAGACTAAATCATCCTTTAAATACATGTTAACTTAGCTAATGTTTTAATATTGAGTCCCCTTTCTTTTATTTTGGTTGTGTACATCTCTTGGGATTTATGAGACTTTCAATGTCTCATTCAAATCCTTTGATTTGAAATCTCTTGGTCTTCTTATGAGTTCATAGTTCATAAGGAGATTAGGATTGATAATGAGCATTTTGGTTGACAAGTTCAAACCCATCCCCATGGTTTGATTTTGTTATTCTAAGACTTCATGAAGTTTCTTCATACTTCATTGAAGTCTATTAATTATGAGAGTCATTAGTCTCTCATGACCATCAAATGGTAGGAGGATTAGTTTAACTAAGGCCAAGTTTAATGGCTTTATAGTTAAAGTTAGTAACTGAAAGACGAACTAAACAAAAGATGCAGTCAGTTCATCGATCACTTTTCATCAAAGATTTTTAGTTAAACATCGAACCGTTGGAACTGAATGAAACCAACGGAAAAGTGTCTATACTCAAAGCTCTACCACTGTAATATTTTTTTTAATAAGATTCTATGTTTAAGAGTGGTTTGGTCATGGGTTTTGGGAAACAACAACAATCTGTCCAGAGTTTCAGAACAACAATACCCTTTTGAAATGATTAAATTAGACCCCTAATCGAGTGTTGATGACACCAAATAATTTTTCTATGAAGTTTAATGTGTTAATAAGACCCCCTAAAAAGATTAGAGTCTTTTAGATTTTTGTACTATTTTTAGAAAATCGTACAAATTTCTGGACAGAGAGTTGGAAATTCCTAAGTGATGTCTAGTATTTGTTTGATTCCTAGAGATCTAACCGTTGGAACTTTGATTTTCTTTTTGGATTAGACATTAGACTCATAAAGGCATCTTGTAACCAAAACTCATCAAGATCAAACAATTGGAAGTATGCTTTCCAAATTCTTAAAATCCGGGTCTGCTATCTGGAATTTCTAGAATATTGTGACAGATTTAGTAAACTTTGTAAATAATAGCTCAAATGATATTTTCATGAGTTAAGGCTTCAACCATGCTTCGATAATGATTAGTTAAGCCTGAATTCAAAGTTTAGGTGATCCAAATTAATGAGTACTTCAATAATTTGCTCTTGTTCATGTATACATTCATCCATGTGGTTTGACGCTTTTAACTAGGATTCGTTTGCTTTAGATTTAATTACATTTGATAGGTTTAAGCTAGAAGTTTAGGATCATCATCTAACTTCATATCTTGTATATCATGTGTACTAACCCTTGTTTCGTAGTGCCGATGAGGTATAGTCCTTCGACTCTTCCTTAATTTAAGTATTCCTTAATTTTATCGATTTTCAAACCTTATGTGCGACACATTGGAATTGAAAGTTGCTTTATGTGTATATATGTGTATTAGAGACCCTTTTATTAGGATTTTAACTTTTGTATGCATTGCATGTTTAAATCTCCGCGGTTGGACCCCGGGTAAGTTCTCTAGTTCTCTATTTTGCATGTCATATCGCTTACTAAATGAACGACTTGGTTTTGAATGATATTTTGTCGTTAGCAATTTTACACCATTTCGACATGCTTGTGCAATGTATATTTATACCTATGTATTAGTTGAGGGCATGCTTTGATTAATAGTTTGATTAAAAGGATGTTAAGTAGAGGCCTATCGCGAGATAGGATGAGAGAGGGTATTTTAGTCCGTCGAACTTCTTCCTCTCTCATTCCATAATCCCCGGACCTAGTTTATCTTTGGTCGTTTTGCAAAAGATCAGTTAGTCTTAAAATGGTTTCTTAATTTTCCTTTTAAAAAATTAAGTGGCGACTCTTTATGTTTTGAAATTAAAAATGTTTGAAATAAAAAAAAGCTGTGGGTAAGAGAAAATTGCGATATCCACACATAACCCAAATCATGCTGAGGGTACTGCATAAGTCAGAAGCTGATCTTATGCCAACCGAACTCAGTGTGCAAGGTTTCACAGGGACTCCCTCAAAGACTAAAGGGATCCTGCCAATAGACTTGACCGTGGGAACCAAAACCATAATGGTAGCTTTCTCTGTGGTAGAGACATCGGCTGCCTACAATCCACTTTAGGCCGAGATTGGATCCACTCTAACTTCTACATCCCTTCAACTCTTCACAAACTACTCATCTTCTGGAAAGAAGAGGAGGTAGAGGTAGTTAGGGCAGATTCCGTGTATGAGGATAACATCAGACCAGTTAAGCTCTTGGGATTGAACAAAACAGGTAGGCCAGATTTTGCCACCTTTGTCAAAGGCAATATTCCAGATCTCAGGGCATACTACAAAAATCTCAGTCAGACCGATTGAAGCTGATGACCAAGAGATTCTCAATGAATTTACAACCGAATGAACTCCAAAAGCAACTTGCCCTCAAGGCTAACCTGGCCAGATTGCATGCATTTCTGGCCAAGAGAAGACTGCAGTTTGGCCTACATAAGGTTCTGTAAACCTAGTCGATTGTGTTTTGTGTTTACAAAGAAGAACCAGCTAAAGAAGACTTCATACGAATGGAAGAGTTATAAACTGTTGAGAGTTATTTTCTTGTTTTGATAGCTTTATGTTCTTTTTCTTATTTTTACCTTTGTTTAAGGACTCGTATGGAGTTATTATTTCCTAACTTATTATTCAATATAAAAGAGGTCTAACAGTTGGTTAGCCCTAATTTTGGTCTAATTACTTTCTCAACATGGTATCAGAGCCTAAGAAGTTCTAACCCTAATCCTCACAACCACCACCACTACCTGCGCTGGCCACCACCATTCCGTGTGCACCCCTCCCATGCCCTATAGACCACCAGCCGACATCAGCCCCCCTCTTACCCAGTCAGGCTCTTCAAGAAGGCTATAGGTAACGATATGATTCTTAAATGCTTGAGCAAGAAGAGGATATGCATGTTATGGCTGAAGTCCATGAAGGGATCTATAGAGTGCATTAAGCTGATACCAAAATGAAATGGTTGATACATAGATATTGCTATTATTGGTCAGTAATGTTTAAAACTGCATTGATTAGGCTAAGGGGTGCCAAGCATGTCATGAGAATTGCCCGATCCAACGAGTACCAGACAAACCACTACATCAATTATCAAGTCGTGGCCATTTAGAGGATGGGCTATGGACTTGATTTGAAAGGTATACCCATCATCCTCAGGACAACATTGCTTTATAATTGTGGCAACCAATTACTTTACCAAATGGGGAGAAGCTATTCTATCCAAATCGATCACTCAAGCTACAATCATAAGTTCATTGATGAACATGTCATACATAGGTTCGGTTTACTAGAAACCATAACGACTGCTAGGGCTCGGTCTTTTTGGAGTTGAAACATCAACTTTCACTGAACCCACATCTTATTATGCTCAAGCCAATGGTCAACCCAAGTACTCTAATAAAATTTTCAAGGGAATTATCGAGAAAATGGTCAAGGAAAATCCCAGAGAATGGGATAAGCTCTTGTCAGAAGTTCTTTGGGCTTATCAGACATCCAAACGGCCCAGTATCGGTGCAACCCCCTTCATGCTTACATACGAACATTATGCTGCCGATGGAGGTAACAGTTCGATCAGCCAGAAAGGCGTTGCAGAATCAATTAGAGTGGGCCGATTATACCGAAGCCATGATCATAGAATTAGAGAATCTAGATAAAGCCAAGTTAAATGCTTTGGACTGTCTTAGGGTCCAAAAGAATTGTTCTGCTCATGCTTATAACAGAAGGGTTAAAGAAAAATCCTTTTGTGCTGAGGATTTAGTCTGGAAAGCTATCTTACTAATGGGAAAGAATGACAACCGATATATAAAATGGTCCGTTAATTGGGAAAGGCCATTCATCGTCCACAAAGTATTGAAAGGTGGAGCTTATCGGCTAAGGGACATAGATGGGGAGGTACATATAAGGGTGATCAATGGTCAGTATCTAAAGTTGTCACACCCCAGGGTAGCTAAAATGGGAAGATTTTAAAATTTCCTTTCTCTGGACCCGTGATATGTGGCAAGTTGAGATCACCTAATTGTCCATAAACAAACTACGATAAGAAATGTAACAATAGGTATGGGATAACTAAGTTCAACAACAATATTAAAACTTAAACCACGACTAGGTCTTACAAAATATTACAAACCATAGTATCTGAATTAAAACATAAGTAGTCTTAAGGCAACAGTGCTGACTACAAAACATAGTCTATAGATAAAAGATTAGGCCTAGAAGTAGAATCTTCAACTGACGTAGCCATAACCTTCCTCATAGTAATCATCCTCCGAATATTCATCCCCAGTGTAGTCCTTAGCGGCGTAGCCACCATCAACATGCCCTTCTTCGGCTTGATTCCTGTCTGCTTCATTATTAAAATCTGGAAAGCCTAGACAAGGAAGGTCCAGCAGCATAAAAGACCGTCAACTTCGAAAGTCGACTGAGCGTAGGAACTCAAGCGGTGCCAACAAGTATGACAGTTTATATGATTTCATTATTCAAAAGAATCATTATCCCTAAAAGAGCTAGAAAACATTTATCCAAGTTATAAATTGTCACGACCCATCCCACTATGGGCGGAAATAGGACACGTGGTATGTCACGAGGCTTATCTAATTCATTTAAAGTAAATGTAGTGGAAAAAAAACATAAAGAAACTCTTTAAAACCAAAGTTCATTTGGAAACATTGGACTACGAGTCTGTAAAATCCGCATAAAATCGAAAAGTTAATTATATTTCAAATTAACCATAAAAGTGTTATTAGGGACCCCAAATGTATCGTAAAAGCAAAATAGAGCATTTCAATATTTTTTGAAAAAGGTACTTTCTTTGTAAAAACACTATTCATGGGCAGCCCATGAATAGTACACTTAGCCTAAATATTTTTTTTAAACGTCGCAAATACGACAAAACTCAACAAACAAATTTCCAATCATTCCGAAACTTTTTTTTTCTTCAGAAAATGGTAAATAGATTCCAAAAAAGGGTGTACAAAATGTACAAGGGGCATACCCCAGGATAGACAATGAGCTCAATACGTGAGGACAAAAAGCTGAAGGCAAACAGCAAAAACAAAACAAATCATGCCCAACAAGTGACAAAGGGCAACCTAAAATACAGACACAATCTCAATGCCAAATCAAAACCAAACATGCCACAACCCAGCCAAACAACACACAAAAGACCCTGACAACATCAAAGAGATCAATCCCACCACTTACAAAGATATCTATCTATGTTAACTTGATTTTTCCATATCACTCTGATTTGAGCATTTATTTGGGATATAAACTGCTTAAGAAGAATGCTTGGAGGGTTAAAGTTCTTCTTAAATGTTCTGTTGTTTTGTCTCTTTCCATAATCCATAGACAGCCACGCCAAGGCAAAGCTTGGGAATCACTTGTTGAGGAGCTTTCCCTCTAAATCTTTGGTCCATCCATTCCAATGTAACATTCCAACTTTGATTATGCCAATGGATGTCACATCTTCTCATTAATTCCTGCCAAACAAGAAAAGAATAAGGACATTCAAAGAACAAGTGGTCATGAGTTTCCATATTAGAATGGCAAAACAAACAAACAAGAGGACCAGGAGTAAAACCAGAGATTCTATCATGTGTGGATAATCGGTTCTGAGCAGCAAGCTATAGAACAAAAATTTATCTGGGGCTACATCTAGATAACCATACAGAGTTATACCAAGGAAACTCAGTATCATGGACCCTCAAGTGATCCCAAATAAGGTAAGTATTGAACTCACCATTAGGGGATAAAATCCACTTAACAGTATCGATGCTATTATTAGGAGAGTAGAAATTAGACAAAGTATTTCTAACATCATTAAGTTCTAAAGAGTTAGAGCCAGGCCAGTTCCAACCAGTTCCTCTGATAATACTACTAACCTTTGCATCAATATTAATAGCCGCATCATACACAATTCTTTTAGTAAAATGATCCAGCAGGGGAGCCAGTTATCAAACCAAAGGAAGGTATGATTACCATTACCAATCCGATGGATTAGTAAGGGCGGCTTTGCAACCTCTCTAAGCTTTAATAACTTTCTCCTGTACCAAGAGCATTAAGATGGTATCTTGGCCTGCCAAAAAATTTTATTTTTCAACATATACTGGTGGATCCATTTTTTCCATAAGGAATTGTTAGAAGGGTCCAAAAGTTTACCTATATGTTTCATTTCGAAACTTTACCAAAGGTATATAAACATATTAGACAGCATGTCTAAGCTTTGAAAACATTAACGGGATGAGTTAAGGGTCCGTTTGGATCATATCTCATTTGTACTACAACAAAGTCATAAAACATGAAATTCAACTTGTTAACTATTATTAATTATTTTTCCGAAAAAAAAAACTTGTTAACTACCAAAACATGAACTCAAGAGTTCCGATTTGCTTCAAACCATTTTCAAAAGGTTTTCAAAAGAATATTACATCAAACTCATGACGTTCTAGAGCTTCTAATATTCAATTACAAGAATTTACCCTTTCAAATCCTCCAAATGATTCCAACGGCCTCATTTCTCTCGTTCTGTCTTCCTTTCTCTTCTCACCTGCAATGGAGTAAACCTCCATTGCTCAACTATATACTGAGTGTACAATTCGAACAAATGCATATATGGCAATTCATGCTTGAAACATCTCAAAACACATCGAATAGTCTCTAGGGAGAGAGATACGCATTCATCCGATCATGAAACCAATGTTATGGACGGCCTTCTCCCAAACCATGCACAGTAGCCATCACTATTAAATTCTCAAACATCGAGAAGCTTGCCCCCAATATGAAATTGTATAACCTCCCCTTTGGCCCACATAAACATTTAACATGCTCACATAGCCATATCAATATGCTTTTTATATGTATTCGCTAAAATTAACGGACATAAATTAACACATGAGTTTTGCCCGGATCACGATCTCATACATGATATTCAAAGCATCAAAAATTTCCCATATAACATACGTTAGGAATTCATACCTTAAGCTACGCTCTTAAAGATTTCAAGAAAGTACTAGAAGTCCAATTCTATGCCGGATCTTTGATCATAAGTGAATCCTACAAGTATTTACATTTTTTCCCAAAATTCTCAAAATTAGATTTCCGAAGAAACATAGCCAAACAAGGCCTAAGAGGTATCAAAACATAGCCCTTAAGTCGAGGAATCCGAATATGAAATTTGGTCGAAAGTTGACGAACAAGGAACATCGATTAGCATCGAAAAGCTCTAAGCTTCAAAATCCCCCTTTCCCCCTCTCTTGATTTAGGTTTAAGAAAAGTTGTAAATGAAGATATCTCCACCTCAATCTATATATAGGCACGACTTTCAGAAATTGTGTTTAACTCCCCACGAGTTCTCTAATCTTTTAATTATCCCCCAAAACGTCTTAAACGTCTAAGTTATCGATTAATGAGTAAAAATCTATGAATCATAAAAGTTTTCATCTAAGTTCCATTTGGGTCTGTAATTACGATCCAAAATCTATTTTTCGTGAAATTTTTGGATAACCTACCTTTTATGCAACATGTCGTAAACGGTAATACTACAACACTCAAAATGATCTTAAACAACATCAAACTATCAGAAAGTACGCTACATAGGTAAAATTACTATTCATAATTACCGAATAAAGTCAAATAACATTTAATCACATAAATGTCATTTAAATCATATCAATGCCTCATGTATTTCCACATTCATGTGTCCTCGATTGACACTCACTGTTGACCCACCATCAACCTCATCTACAATTATTAATCCACATTAATAATTCCATTTAAAACATTTGCAAGACTTCACAAAGGGAACACAAATAGTACCACTACTGATATTTTCTTTGTTGAAGTGTCAATCAATCACTGCGTTCTTTGTTCTATCATGTTGAACAGGGTTATGAGCTATACCGATGGCTGCTTTGTTGTCACAATATAGCTTCATAGAATTTGTCATATTAATCTTCAAATCCTTCAGCAAAGACATGATCCATAATATCTCACAAATACCTTGGGCCATAGCCATAAATTCAGCTTCTGCTTCTTACTCCTCCAGGTTACTAGATTGCCTCCTACGAATATGCAGTACCCAAAAGTGGAACTCCTATCTATAATAAAACCAGCCCAATCTGTATCAGTGTAAGCTTCCACCCTTAGGTGATCATGTCTCGCAATGTACAAGCTTTTCCAGGAGCAGACTTTAAGTACCATAAAATCCAAAAATAGCATCTTGATGTGAATCTCGTGGGGAATGCATGAACTGACTGACAACACTAACTGCAAAGGCAATATCTGGATGAGTATGAGACAAATAAATGAGCTTACCAAAGAGTCTCCGATAACTCCCCCTGCCCACTAATTCCCCACTACTATCATTGCCAAGTTTCTTATTTTGTTCCATAGGAGTATCACAAGCCTTGCTGCCAAGCATCACTATTTCCTTCAACAAGTCAAGTTCCTTTGGGAAATAAAAATCTAATGTTTAGACCGAGCAAGTTTGATCCCAAGAAAAACTTTAAGGCACCCAAATCCTTAATCTCAAACTCAGTGGCTAACTGCTTCTTCAACGGTTCAACCTTTCCATTTCCTCCAGGTCATCTCCTGTCAACACAATATCATCAACGTAGACAATAAGAGCAGTGGTCTTACCCTGTGATGAGTGTTTGATGAACAATGTGTGATCTACATGACTTTGTTTATATCCAAACTGAAGCATAGCCTACGTAAATCTCTCAAACCAGGCTTTAGGGGACTGTTTGAGGCCATACAGTGATTTTTTAAGCCTACATACTTTCCCATCTGCTTGGAGTCCTTGAATCCTGGAGGAATATCCATGTAAACTTCTTCTTCTTCTAAATCACCATATAGGAAGGCATTCTTCACATCAAACTGGTAAAGTGGCCAATCCTGGTTAGCTGCTAAGGAATAAAGGATTCTAATTGAGTTCATCTTTGTGACGGGAGAAAAGGTCGCCTTGTAATCCACACTGTAGGTCTGAGTGAACCCTTTTGCCACCAACCGAGCTTTATACCTCTCAATAGAACCATCAGCCCAATGCATCACAGTGTACACCCACTTATACCCCCACAGTCCTCTTTCATTTAATAATATGGTCAACTCCTAAGTACCAGTCTTTCGAAGAGCTTTCATCTCCTCGATCATGGCATGTTTCCACTTAGGATCAGCATGAGCTTCCTGTACATGGTTAGGAACACTAGTAGGGAAATTTTTGAAAGAAAGGCTTTATAGGAAGGAGAGAGATGAGAATAAGACACCAAGTTAGATATAGGATATTGAGTGTAGGATCGAATCGAACAGTAATAGGAACGACTAACTCATCTAAGTCAAGAGAGGGTGTATCAAAGGAATTACCTGAATCTTCATCACTTAGAGAAGTAGGCAGTGGAAGTGGAGAAGCAGGAGTAGTACTAACTTCTGGAGTCTCTTTGATTTTTCTTTTACTCCATGTCCCCCTGAAATAAACTCTTAACTCATTTTTCCCTTGCCTCTCAATTTCCTCTTCTTTAGGCTCGCTCTCACTTTTCTCACTCTCTCTCTCTCACTGGTTTAACTCTCTCTACTTCGGTCTCTTTTGTCTCAACTCTCTCTACCTCATTCATCGTAGGTAAAGGCAAAACCGATATCTCTTCACACCTCGTCTCCCCTGAAGAGGTACTAGAGGGTCAAAGAAGTAAGATTGGGACTCACAAAATGTGACATTCATATTGACGAACCACTTTCTAGATGGAGGATGATAGCACTTGTAGGCCTTTTGAGTGGGGGAGTAACGACGAACACACACTTAATGGCACGAGGGTCTAATTTTCCATGGGTTGGGCTGTGATTATGAACAAAGAAAACACAACCAAAA
Organism: Hydrangea macrophylla; assembly: GCA_033977485.1. Lineage (NCBI taxonomy): Eukaryota > Viridiplantae > Streptophyta > Magnoliopsida > Cornales > Hydrangeaceae > Hydrangea > Hydrangea macrophylla. The sequence goes on along the minus strand of CM066995.1, from coordinate 34,386,300 downwards.
ACATGAGAAGGAATGCATGATGATGAGTGAGAAAGAACCTGTAGAGGTGTCCTCTTATCCAACACACGAGTAGGGAGGCAGTTGATAGGATAAGCTGCAATTAACACCGCTTAGTAGCGAGGGACTTGAACCTGGAAGAGTAAAGACTGGGCAACATCTAAATGGTGACGAGTCTTATGCTTAGTTACTCTATTTTGTTATGGAGTGTCAGTGCAAGACGTTTGATGGATAATCCCATTTTGTGAAAAATTTTGAAAAATAGAGAAGACTTCTCATTTTTCCTTCATCATATACAACCACATAGTATGTGAATAATCATCAATAAAGGACACAAACCATCTCTGACCTTTCAAGGACACAGTCCGGGAAGGAACCCAAACATCAGAATGTATTATCGCAAAAGGAACAAAACTTTTAATATTGCTAGGAGCATAAGAAGCTCAAAAATATTTCCTAAGTTCACAAGCATCACAAAAAGTATTAGAGTTTAACAAGAGAAGAAAACATATATTTAAGTAAAGACAAAGATGGGTGGCCTAATATCCTATGCCAAAGTAGTAAATCTTCCTCTTTATTTTGCAAAACGACGATAGCAAGTTTTTCTCCTTCTTCCATATTCTTCGTTCCCTCTTCTAGAATGTAAAGCCCCTGATTCTCTCTACCACTGCTAATCACCCACTTCATGATAAGATCCTGAAAGACACAATGATAAGGAAAAAAGGTTACAAAACAATTCAAGTTCCAAGTAATTGACTCAAGGATAAAAGGTTATGAGAGAAACTAGGGACATGTAAAATAGCAGTCAAGGATAAAGAAGGAGTGACACGAATAATACCTTTCCCTGAGATGGAGGAAAAGGTACCATTGACAATTCAAACTATGTCCTGACCTGAATAGGGCTTATGATAAGAAAAAGGATTAGAAGAATGAGACATACGGTCAGAAGCACCTGAATCAATAGTCTAATGGGAGGATGAAAGCAAAAGATAAGCTCTTGTGGGCATGACAATATTACCTGATTGTGCAAAAGAGGATGAGGTACTAGCAACTGCCGATGAAGTACACCTGGTCATCAAATTCTTGAGAGTGTCAAGCTCGACAAGAGATAACGGACCGACCCTGATCAGAAGTAGGAGCAGTATCATCACTTAGTGGAGTTTCAATATCAACAGTAGTAGTATGATGAGCATGAGTACCTCGACCACCCGAACGACTTCCACGACCGCCCCCATGACCACCTCCACGACCTTCCCGAGCACCAGGGGGATAACCATGAAGGCTCCAACAATTGGCCCGAGTATGATGGGGCTGATGATAATAATTGCAAATCACGACAGGTCGATCGAAAGGAGTAGGCTGCTGGGTCCACTCTTTAAGTGGGAAAGAAACAAGTGCATAGCGCTCAGTCGAAGCATGTGGAAGCATCACAGAACGACGACTCTCTTCATTCTGAATATAAGTAAAGGCCTCTTAAAGAGGGAGGAGAGTGTCCATCCTAAGAACCTGACTATGAATGGCATCATTATCGGAATGAAGCCCTTGAACGAACTTAAAGACTCGTTGCCTCTCCAGAAATTTCTAGTACTCCTCTACATCAGTAGGACAGGCTGGCTAGAAAGAGTGTAGGTAATCAAGATGATCCCAACTCATAGCAAGTGTGGTGTAGTATTGGGAGCAGTCATATCACCCTGCTTCAAACGGTTAATGGAGCGGAGCAGCTCAAACTCCTGAGCCTTCCCCCGTCGAGAGAACGTGGAGGCAATAGTGTCCCAAATAGCTCGAGATGTTTGCATATAATAAAAACTCTCACCAATCTTAGAAACCACAAAGTTGATGAGCCATGACATGATAACGGAGTTCTCAATTTCCCATTTTTCATATCCTGGATCAGTTGTAGAATGAGCGATTACATGCCCATCAAGATGTCCCATCTTCCCACGTGCCTTCAGATAAAGTTGTACCGCCTTTAACCATTTTAAATAATTTTGGCCATTGAATGGAACGATAGCAATTTTGAGGTTAGGATCCAAAGGGCAACCACAGTCTGAACAGGAGTTATAGCCATTGGTTCGGTAGTCATTGGTTTGTCAAGGTCAGTCATGACACCGTGGCCCAAATGGAAACCTACATAAAGATTGAAACAAATATAATTAGATAGGCATCTTTTAGACTGGAACTTCCGGTTAGCACTGATGTATCAAGCTTTGTTAGGTGCTATGGTAACTGCAGTTTTGAACCAAGGACCTTTTAGGACAAGACGGACACATTGAGCATAATTGATTCCAAATAACTTCTCAAGTTGTTAAGTTTAAGGCCATGTATAGACAATTGCTCCTTATGGTTAAGACTCTTTTTGTAGTCTTTCCGTGATGGTGATAATTTATCCCTAATGGCTGATAGTATGTGGATTCCGGCATTTGGGCTCAAACAATTTTCAAAACAAATACCAAGAATCGCCATTTAATTTTTAAAGGAAAATTAAGAAACCATTTTTAAAAGCAACCCGATCTTTTGCGAAACCAAAGATAAATTGGGTCCGAGGATTATGGAATGAGAGGGGAAGGAGCCCGGCGGACTAAAATATCCCCTCTCATCCTATCTCGTGATAGGCCTCTACTCAATATCCTTTTTAATCAAATTATTAATCTAAGCATGCCCTTAACTAATACATATGTATAGATATACATTACAAAAGCATGTCTAAAAGGGTGCAAAATTGCTAACGATAAAATAGCATCCAAAACCATGTAATTCAATTAGCAAGTAATATGATATGCAATAGGGAATTAGAGAACTTACCGGGGATCCCGTTGCGAATATTAAACATGTGATGCATGGAAGAAAATAAAACCTAAGAAAAGGTCTCTAATCACATATACACATAAAGCAAGACTTAGTTGCACATGGAGTCGAAAATCAATTAAAATCAAATAATAAAATGAACTAGAGAGGTTGAGAAATCGTACCTCGATAGCGCTACAAAACAAAGAGTGGTCCACATGCTTTGAACAAAATATAATGTTGAATCCTAAATAACATATTCAAATTTCTAGCTTGAATCTAATAATCATAGGAAGGGTTGACATAATCATGAATTCTTTATAAGTAGTTGGAAATACAACACCTCCATAGATATGCAAGTCTCAACTAGGAGTCAATGCAATATCCATATGGAGATGGTGTAATCCCAACATGATCATAAAGAAACCATAGTTATGTTCAACTAAGTTCAATCAAGTGCAACTCAAACCAAAAATGAGTCCTACTTATAAGTAACAATATGTATGAATGAATGCATGATCATGAGCTATGAGATATTCATTAGTTTGGATCATTTGGCCTCTAGATTTAAACTTAATTGGCATTACTTAAGACATGGTTGAAGTCTTAGGACATTAGGAGTCCATTATATTGGAGTTATTCAAGATTTATCAAAACTATGACAGAATTCTATGAATTATAGAGAGTAGACTAGACTTTCAAAAATAGAAATAAAATACTTCCAAAGGTTGGATCTTAATGATTTTTGAGTATGTTATGCCTCTGTGCATCTAGTTTCTAATCCAAAAATAAAATCAAAGATCCAACGGTTGAATCTCTAGAAAAAATGGAAAATACTAGACATCACTCAAGAATCTGCAATTCTCTATCTAGAGTTTTTGTATGATTTTCTAAAAATAGTAAAAAAATCAGAAACACTTTGATTTTTTTAGGGTATTTTCCTAACACATTGAGCCCTCTAGAAAAATTTAGTTTAGGGCTAGAAAACTTGATTAAGGCTCTGATTTACTCATTTTGAAACGAACTTACTATTTTGAAATTTTGGACAGAGAACAATCTACTTACAAATCATAAGGCCGAACCTTCCTAAGTATAAGATTTCATCAAAACAAAAGTTCCAATGATGCATATGTGAGTTATGAGCATCCTCCAATTGGTTTCATTCAATTCCCATGAACCGTGATTTAATTAAAAGTCCTTGATCACAGTGGGTTCATGAATTCACTGCACCAATATCAACTTATTATTCATACTCTTATTCTAAACTTAGATTATTTCTAATTCCTCTCCCAAATATGTGGTCCTTGAGGAATATGATTCATTTTTATTCTATTCTCCTCTCAAATTAATGATCCTCAGAGACTAAGTAAGACCAAACCCACATGAACCTCATAGAAAATAGAAATAACTCTATGAGATTCAATTTGAAGGACGCAAGTCATGAATGAAGACTTAAACCCAACAAAAATTTATATGGATATAACCATGACCCATATTAATCCCCATATAAATCATAAGATCATAGGAGACAAAAGGATCAAACCAAAGAGAATCCAATGAGATTTTAAGGATCTCATATTTTTCAAGAGAAAATAGAGACAAAAGGATGTAAAATCAAAGTTTGAATAAAATCCTAGTAAGAACGCTTTTACAACATGTTTTTTCTTTAAACCCAAGGCTATATCTAGATCCAAATCAATGAAATTAACACATGAAAATTCAATCACAAACTCTATGTGGTGTGTGATGAAATGGGATAGGAAGAGAGGTTTTGAAAATATGTAAAGTTCCTAGATCTAAGAATTTGTGATTAAATTATTATATATGAAGATAGATTTGAAGGTTTTACCTCTAGATCTTCTTAAAACTTGTAGAGATGTTGAATTCCTCAAACTTATCTCTTCTTCTTCCTCAAGCTTCAAGCTCCTTCAATGGTGATTTGATGGTTGGGTAGAGTTTTGGTGGAGTTTGGGTAAATAATTGGTAAAGTTTCTCTCTCTGTATTTTTTTCTCCTCTAAAGCTCTCCCAATGTACTTCTCTATATAATTCAAAAATGTCAAACCCCATAAAATGAGAGAAAATGGGTTTTTTTTATAGACTTTCATTATCTTAGGGCTAAGATAAGGGTAGATAGGTCAATTTGGGGTGGGGTAGGAATATTCTATGCCATCTCTAACTCTCCATGGCACATCTATGTAATTCCAAGAAACTTGAAAGGCATTCAAGTTGGCTAGAATAAAGGAACATTTTAGAGTATCTTCAAAGCACATGGGAGATTAGTGCCCAACAAAGGGCTTTTTGGGTATTTACTTTGAATTAGGAATATGCCAAGGAATCTCTAACTCTCCAAATCACATGGGATACTTTCTTTTATTACTTTCCTTGTCTTATATATATATACTAGGTTCCTGGCCTCCTGGTAACATAGCAAGAGTCACCTCGTCACCTCACTCTTTAACAAGTCACATTGGACCCCTCTCAGAGCTATTAACTGTTGATAGGTACTCATTGCCTATATACCCATCAGTTCCAGGATATTTAATCAAAATAATTTCTGAACAACATATTTACCAGAAATTTTTATGGATTCTAAAAAAATGCACAACTTAACTTCAAAAGAGTACAAGTAGAGATAACAAAAAAAAACTCTAAAAATTTAGGACATATTGTACATAATTCCATACCTAAAAATGAAATTGCGGATCCAAAACTAACTTTCTTCTCTAGCTAGCTGAGACTCGCTAACTCACAAAGCTAAACTTACTTTTTGGATCTATATCTCTAGTTGGCACCTCTCGGGTCCTCCTTAGCCTCACTTAGAACATTTAACATTCACTTACTTTTTTTTTCGTCCATACAAGTCTCTTGTATTGCAGGCCACTTTTCTACTTCAATGAGGTGTCCTTTAAAGACACTTGTCCAACCCATGTGGCATTTGTTCGTAGTATTTTAGGGCATTATGTGTCATCTTCATTTCTCCAGTAAATGTAGAGATATACTCCATTAATAATTTAGAATAATGCTATGTTTTTTTTAAATAAAGTATTTCTAAAAGTAACGCATGTGGCAGTAGATTCAATTGATTTTAATTAGTTGATGTTGAAATAGTCATTCCATTATTAAAGAGGGTCACACTGCCACATGTGTTAAAAAACACTTTTAAAATTTTTTTTAAAAACATAGCATTACTCAATAATTTAATACGGAGTATTGCAATATATAATTGTTATAGTAGGTCTTCTATTCAAATCCTCACATATAAATATATAAACAAGCTAGACCCAGTCCCGTTGTCTTGACCATTTCCTCTCCTCTTTCCGATCTGCACCTGCGGTGGTTATTCAATAACCACAACAGAAAATAAAGTTTGTTTAAACTTTCGCTTAGTGAAAATTCTAAGCATGCTATCGGAGTGTGAAATGCAGCATTTGTAATATTTAAGTATTCACAACAATAAAATTAGTTGCCGGCATCTCAAGTAACTAATCACCATTGTTTTGGACCCCTGATTCCGGGCCTTCTCACTTGTCGTCGTTTTTAAACCAATATCACACACACTAACGTGACCGAAGTCAATTCGCTATGATCGTCACCTTTGTCCCCTTTTCTCTGAGGACTTCAACGTCCCTTATATACGGGCTAAATAATGGTGATTATCACTTGACATCCTTTGACCCAAATAAGCACATGAGCATGTTCACATATCAACATGGCAATATCAACATATGGACAGGTAGATTCTAGATTAACACATGCTTTTATAATATTTCAAGGATTAAGCATATTAAAACTACCAATATTACATAAACAACATTAAACACCCAATTTTAGGATTAGGACACTCATCTCCACGAATAATTTAATAAGCTTAGAAACTCTGAATTTTTCCTAGATTCAGCTCAAATATGAACCTGTAATTAATCCTACACAATTTTGGTAAATTAAATGTTACCAACCCATTTTCTCACAAAAAATCTATCGATTAAATCCAAATTAAATTATATCATAAAGTTAGACTTACCCCCACGGGTCCAAATATGACTTCGTATTGCGATTTAGGCAACATATGATAAAGCTATGACATCAAAAAGGTGTAACCCTCATTTTACTCTCTCTCGATACTTTTTTTTTCCTATCCTTTGTTTTTTTGTTAATGAACTAATATAATTTTTTTTATATACAAGAATCTGAACGATAATGTGCATGATATGAGGATGTAAACGATCACATGATTCAGCTCGTTGTTGTATTTGTTGCTCTGTATCATAGAAATAAAGCTGAAGATGGGACGGATTACCATTAGAAGGGAGAAGTTCATTTAAGAAGTGGTAAATCTGACCCTGCGCTCTGAAGGTCTAAACACCATAATTCCTCTTTCACAAGTCTTTGTCATATGTGACGCCAAATGATGTAAAATCGAACGTATTATTATAAGTATGTACGTATGTTCTGAATTGCTTTGCAAGTTCAGAAGATTCAGTAAACAGCTGCCATAGTGGGGTAGGTACATCGTTGGATGCAAGCAACACTCCCCCATCCGAGCAGCAGAATCCCTTCGGTTCAAGGTGGTAGCGCTTGGCCTGGCAGTACAAGCATAACTGAGTTTTAGGCAATGTGTCAGCTTGGGTAGCTATGTTCTACAGGACTGATGTTCCATGAGCAGACTTAAGCTGTCGGCTGTTGAATCGATTACCAACTGTTGTACAAAATAACAAGGGGAAAAGAGTTAAGACAGGGCATGACTACTATCTTATATAACCACCACTAAAAACACTAAGGATGAAACACGCTAGTACCAACTAATAATTTCAACAGCACGGAAATAGGGAAACATGTAGAAGGGCAGGAAATGATGTATAGGATGGCGTTCTCAATAATTTGGAAAAGATCGAGAAGTAGACAACTAATATTAATGGTGTTTCAGATACAATAATTGTAGGATTACCATCGTTTACAATATGCTCTTGAAGAGAAGCTCCCGTGTCACATGTGTCTTTGTAAGACATATGTTTCCCCTCGTAAGCTAGTACATTTAATAATCAAGTTATCACGTTTGTGAAATCATGAGAAGCAACAAAATGAGTAAATTAAAGGGTGAAGGAAAAACATGGAGGAGACAACTAATAGGAAATAAAGTAAAATTACGCGCCCGGGGAAAAGACTCCAAACCTTCCAAGGAATCGGTTCCAAAAGAAAGATTCTGTGTAAGAATTTTAGAGGAGCTGACTTGTAGAAGTTCACCTACGCTACTACTCCCTGCCTGAAATAGTCCTCTCCGTCTCTTGGGGACGCGAGATAAACACTCTTTGGAGAAAGGAGGTGAACATTGGCTGGATTCCTTGGAAGCATCTGTAAGAAGGCAAACATTCGTAAAACAAATAGCCGTCACTCCAAGCAGAAAGGGGAGAACATATTTAGACAGCTGATAATGAAACACAAGCAAACAAATACCAGCTTGATGACCAAATCCCAGTATGGAGCGGGATGTACAGCAGTGCATTTTCTCCCTTATGTGTCACGCATATGTTAAGTAGATGTAAACTGTAGTTGAGGAGTACAAGATGAGATAATGTAGAGTGAACAAATGTTACTAATTAGGAAGTCTCTTTTAAATAAGCCAATTACCACACAGCACAAATAAATTGGAAGGTATAAATTATGATAAAAGGTTGCTGGAAAGAGAATTTTGAGCAATTAAGTTCCCAGATTCTAATTGGGAGAAGGATGTTTGGGTCAGCATGATAATTGTAGGATAAACTTGAATAAAAACGATAATTGTAATCTTCAAGTTCTTATTTCCCAATTTTATTTAAAAAAACATGAATCTATTTCTTGAGAAAGACCTTCACTATAACATCCTTCAAGTTTACTGTGACATTATTTGAGATTTAGATTTGAGAAGTATAGCATTACCCTATGATTTAATCAGTGCTTTATACTTTAATAGTGCATTTGGGTAGTGCCCACCACTAAGCGGACAACGAACATCGCTTCTGCAAAAATTTGTTACATAGTCATGGAAAAAACCATGTACAAAATTTCTGAATTGCTTGCTAACGTGGGGGATTATAAACTCTTGATTATTGGGGTTTTTTTTTCCCTCAATTCATTTATTTTCACAATTATACACTGTTTTTTTTTTTTTAGCTAATTAGCTTCTTTGTAAACATTTCTGGTAAAATTCCTTGGTCAACTTTGTTTTGTGTAAATCTTATTTATTTACAGAAATCACTGAAGTAGCAACTGTTAAAATGCAATTATTTTTATCCACACAGTAAGTAAAAAAATTTGCTATCAAAGTAAGAATTAAAAGAAATTAAAAAATCAAAATAAAATAGAAATACACATATACATATATGGAGGAGTTTGAAAACTGGAGCAGGAATTCACCTAGTTGCACGTTTCCCCGCAAACCATTTCCCCCTCAAAAGCTCTCTGTGATTCAAAAAAAGAAATGGCAGCTTGATTTGAAGCTTAAGAAATGAGAGCCTGATTTGAAGCTTGATGTGTGATTCAAAAAAAGAAATCGCAGCTTGATTTGAAGCTTAAGAAATGGTAGGCTGATTTGAAGCTTGATGTGCTTCAGAACTTGAAGAACATGATTGTGTGATTTGTAGCCTGATTTGAAGCTTCATGTGCTTCAGAACTTAAAGAACATGATTGTGTGATTTAGAACTTCAAGAACATGATTTTGTGTAAGGTCTCTTGATTCAAAAGAAATGGCAGCTTGATTTCCCAACTTGAGAACATGATGATTGTGAGATTTAGAACTTGAAGAACATGAATTTGTGTAAGCTCTCTGTGCTTGAAAATAAATGATGATTGTGTGATTTAGAACTTGAAGAACATGAATTTGTGTAAGCTCTCTCTGCTTGAAAATAAATGGCAGCTTGATTTACAAATTGCGGCCTGATTTGGCAACCTCAGAACATGAAAAACACGATTTGGGTTGTGATTTAGAACTTGAAGAACATGAATTTGTGTAAGCTCTCTGTGCTTGAAAATAAATGGCAGCTTGATATACAAATTGAGACCTGATTTGGCAACCTCAGAACATGAAGAACACGATTTGGGTTTTTTTGATTTGGTTGTGAATCATTTTGTCCAAGTTCCAAAATCTGTGATGACGATGTGTGTGATTGTGAGGGAGAGACACCTGGCCCGTAAGCACAGAAAGGCACTGTGATGACGATGTGTGCGATTGTGAGGGAGAGACACCTGGCCCGTAAGCACAGAAAGGCACTGATACGTGGAGTGGTGGCAGCGAACCACTGAAATGACCAAAAAGCCGCGTGGTAAATCAAGGCCAAACTGTGAAGAGGGGCATAATAGTAGTTTCCGGCAGTGATGAACAGTAACTGCATATTTTCTTCTTATATAGTTAGATATATATGTATGTATAGACACATTTTTCATTTTAAATCTAAATTAATCATATAAGTCACCAAATAGTATATTTTTCTTTTTTCTTTTTGAATCTAAAAAAATATAGGAAACAATATTATTTTAGAAAATATAATAATAATTATTATTATTCAATCTATTCCATTTTTTTATAAAGTAACCCATGATACAGTAAGCTCGAGATAGATGGTCAGTGATTGGCAAAATGTAGGGGTATTAGGAGCAAGGTTTGGAAATTTGAAGCTTTTTAGAAGTCGAAGCAATGAACTTGATGAAAACCATTGGGACATTATTCATCATTGATTATTAGAGGTAAACCCCCCTAAGTTTAATAGTTCGGTCAAAATTGGGGTATCTACAGTTTGCCCCTCTTCGGCAGAGCTTGTGAAGCAATGCGTATCACAAGTGAATGTCGAAGCCTGTGTGAAGACAAGCCTTTGACCGGGCTATTAAACTTAGGTAAAAATAAAATGTGTTGCAAAAACAGGCGTATAGATGATCATGTGCTGGTCGTGCTCAAGGTTTAGCTGCCTACTTATCCCAACGAGAATCAGACCAGGATGTAGTTCAGGCAAGGGATCAAACTCACGTAATCACAAATAGCATACGGATGAATGCACCTATCCTATCGTGATGTGCTCAAGCAAATTCATGCTACATGCTTTCAGGTTTAATGACTTAGAACCATGCTGCTCCTTATAGTAGCAAAATGCATCTTATGCCTTAAAACTTTTCTATGCCGATGACGTCCTATTCTGGGAAAGTCATGACCGTCATTTTTTATGAGAAAAATGATTGATCGAGATGCGCCTTGCGTCTTACACTCTAGTGTCTTTTGAGAATCATCTGATTGGCTGAGATGCACTTTGTGTCTTATACTCCGATGCCGAGTCAGGAAATGTGCTAAAAGACTGAGATGCGCCTTGAGTCTTATACTGTTGTGTCTTTTGAGAATCATCTGATCGACTGAGATTCTCTTTACGTCTTATACTCCAGTGCCGAGTCAGGAAATGTGCTGAAAGACTGAAATGCGCCTTGCGTCTTATACTCCGGTGTCTTTTGAGAACCATCTGATCAACTAAGATGCGCTTTGCGTCTTATACTCCGGTGTCGAGTTAGGAAATGTGCTAAAACATTGAGATGCACTTTGCGTCTTATGCTGAAAGACTAAAATGCGCCGAAAGACTGAAATGCGCCTTGCGTCTTATACTCCGGTGTCTTTTGAGAATCATCTGATCAACTAAGATGCGCTTTGCGTCTTATACTCCAGTGTCGAGTCAGGAAATGTGCTAAAATATTGAGATGCACTTTGCGTCTTATACTCTGGTGTCTTTTGAGAATCATCTGATCTACTAAGATGCGCTTTGCGTCTTATACTCTAGTGCCAAGTCAAGAAATGTGCTGAAAGACTGAGATGCGCCTTGTGTCTTATACTCCGGTGTCTTTTGAGAATCATCTAATCGACTGAGATGTGCTTTGCGTCTTATACTCCGATGTTGAGTCAGGAAACGAGTTGAAAGACTGAGATGCGCCTTGCGTCTTATACTCTGGTGTCTTTTGATAATCATCTGATCGACTGAGATATGCTTTGCATCTTATTCTCCGGTGCCGAGTCAGGAAGTGTGCTGAAAGACTGAGATGCGCCTTGCGTCTCATATTCCGGTGTCTTTTGAGAATCATTTGATCGACTGAGATGCGCTTTGCATTTTATACTCCGGTACCGAGTCAGGAAATGTGCTAAAAGACTGATATGCACCTTTCACCTTATACTCCGATGTCTTCCAAGAATCATCTGATCGGCGATGATCAATAGCCTTTCAAGGACTTATGTTGCAAGAACGATTGTCAAAAGCCACTCAGGGACTTATATTGCAAGAATGATGGTCAATAGCATCATAAAGACTTATATTATAAAAGCAGAGATCAACAGCCTCGCAAGGACTTATGCTGCGAAAGCGACAATCAAAAGCCCTTTGGGAGACTTATGTTTTAAAACATAGATCAACAGCCTCGCAAAGACTTATGTTGCGTAAGCGACAATCAACAGCCCTTTTGGGGACTTATGTTGTAAAAGCAGAGATCAACAGCCTCGCAAGGACTTATGTTGCGAAAGTGACAATCAAATACCCTCTTGGGGACTGATGTTGCAAAAGCAGAGATTAACAGATTTGCCTCACTCTAGAGGACTTCAGTCCAGTATTAACGCAAATGATGTTGCCATTGAGGACTAACACCGATGATGCTGCCATTGAGGACTGATGCAAGGTTGCCATTGAGGACTAACACTGATGATGCTGCTATTGAGGACAACACAAGGTTGCCATTGAGGACTAACACCGATGATGCTGCCATTGAGGACTAACACTGATGATGCTGCCATTGAGGACTAATGCAATGTTGCCATTGAGGACTAACACCGATGATGCTGCCATTGAGGACTAACGCAAGGTTACCATTGAGAACTAATACCGATAATGCTGTCATTGAGGACTAACACAAGGTTGCCATTGAGGACTAACAACGATGATGCTGCCATTGAGGACTAATGCAAGGTTGCCATTGAGGACTAACGCTTAGAGAAGCTGCCATTGAGGACTAATGCTTAAAGAAGCTGCCATTGAGGACTAATGCTTATGAAGAGAAGCTGTCATTGAGGACTAACGCTTATGAAGAGAAGCTGCCATTGAGGACTAATGCTTATGAAAAGAAGCTGCCATTGAGGACTAACAGTTAGAATGATTTCATGCATTTGCAGAGCTGATTGGAAGGAATGATTTCATGCATTTGCTGACCTTTGGAAGAAACATATCGTTTCTGTCAAAAGAGGGAAGTCACATTTGCCCCTAGTCTTGGACTCTTCGTATTACCACTTTAACATTGTGTTATGATGGTGTTTGGAACTTTTGCTTGCATTGCTCTTGGGATGTTTATGGAGACTTTTCAAATCTTTATTCATCATCTTAAACCCACACATTTAAGACCATTATTGACTCACCAAAGGAGGATAGACCTGATAAAGCCAATTACACAAGACGACTGACACAAACTCTGTATTATCATGAATCAATGTGCTTTCATTATGAATAATGCATCATCTCACCTTTCATTTGTTCATCATCTTACAATGGTTGTGCTTTGTTGATAAATTTAAGCTTTGAAAACTTTCCCTTTTTGATTTAGCAGATTCTTTGCTTATTATCTAGAGTATGCTTCAAATTAGTTCTTTAGCTTATAGAATAAAAGACACTCCATTTCAAAGCATTTCAAAATAAACTTGGTGACTTGAGAACTTGCATTTGGCAAACAAAGTTTTCCCCTAGTTTGAAAGAGAATTGGGGCTCGCTTCTAGAGTAAAATGGGACTTTTAACAAATGAAGTTTTCCATAGTCTTAAGGGCCAATAGGCTCATCCAAGGGTTTTGAGAACATGTTGGTACAGGATGCCTGCCTATAGTGCATTTACTCCCAACCTAGAGCTAATCATCATGAATGTGGTGGGGCTGAAGCGGGACATACCAATGTTGAGTTTGCCCCTGATTTGGCAATACATACATAGCTCTAGGCAAACACAAATTTGCCCCTAGTTTGAAGGAAGGAAACCAAAGGTGCAAAGGGTGATGCTTTTGATTTAGGAATGGTTATGGACCGAGAACCTTGAGAGATTCACCTACATATCCCCAAGTGGGAATCAGGTCCAAAGTAGTTCGGCTGAGGCTTGAAAAAGAAATATCACATGGTGCAATGATGTTTGTGACCGAACCACATAGACTGCCTACGTATCACCAAGTGGGAATCAGGTCAAAACATAGTTCATGTACTCTGGAGGTTTTGAAAGTTATGGCTTCAAGAATTGATGGGCTTTTCGAGCCATGTTTCCATATGGGTCCAATGAGTGCTCTTTCTTAGGCAGATTTCTTGTGATAGCTTTTGAACAGGATGATGAGGACATGAACTACTTCTCCCTTTTATGCATTTTTTCTTCTTCTTTTCCTCTTTTCTTTTCTTTTTTTTATTTTTATTATTTTTTTTTTGTGGCGGTTGATTCTTTTCACCTTTTCACTAGCCAGTCAATCTTTACAACTCTTATAATACATCGTGTTTTAATCATACTCTATGATACTCACAAAGCAATATCAGCCTTCTAAAACACTCTTTATTTTTCTCAAAGATATCTTTGCATTGTTTTAAGCCCACTTAGCCATTAAGCCTCTTACAAAATTTTGAGACTAATTGGTACATTCAAATCTCTCTTTTCATTTCTAATTTCTTTTCTTTGTTTAGAACAACACAAAAACTTGGGATAATTCATGTACCAGTTATGTACTTTGAAGTGCTCAAGAATTCTCAATCTTACTTATTCTCCGCTTTTTCTTTTCTCTTTCCTTTCTTTTCTCTACCTCACTATCCCTTAGGGCACGTTTGGTAGGCAGGAATGGAATAAGGCAGGAATGGAATGGACTCAAGAATGGAATGAAACAGGAATGGAATAGCAATATTCATTACATTCCTCTATTTGGCTAAGTTTCTAGGAATTAAATGCCAATTACATTCCACTTTGGGTTTTAAACAATCAATTAGTGGAATAAAATCATATTTAAGCAAAATATTTTATATCTGTACAAAATATTTATGGTACAAACATTCAGTATTATTTATGCAATATTTTAAAATTTTGAATTTTTTTAAATATTTTTTAGCCTAAATAGTTAATATTTAGTTTTTTTATGAAATAATATTACATTTTTAACAATTTTAGTCCACCTTATTTTTATTCATCTATTTGTAAAATCTCTTTAAAAATTTAATATGTTTGCTAGTTATAATTAAAAAAAATTTAGTCCAATGTTAAGTTTAATAAGTATTTTATGATTTTTTTTAGTATGAATAATATTTAATCAAAATATTTAATACTTTATAAAAAAATTAATATTTAAAAAAATATTTAATATTTTTTTAAATATTTTTAATAATATTTAATATATACATATTTTTATAAAATGTATTTTACGAAAAAGTTTTATATTTTACAATTATAGCCAATCTTGTGGGAATGGAATGAGCATTCCTTGGGTTTTGGCAAGGAATGCCCATTCCTGCTTAAGTAGGGATGACCATTCCAAAAGGAATGCTCATTCCACTGCATTTGGTCACACCAAACACAGGAATGGAATGAACCCAAGAATGACCATTCCATTCCAAGGTGCATTCCTGCCTACCAAACGTGCCCTTATTCTCTTTATGATTTTGACTGACTAGGAATCGGATTTTGAAATCAACACGCATCTAATTTTTGCTCTAACTTTTGCCTAGGCGCCCTTTCGGGTTTTCATCCTAGCGATCTCTTTCTTTTTCTTCTTTTTCTTCTTTTTTTTTTCTTCCTTTTTTTTGTGCTCTAACTTTTGCCTAGGTGCCCTTTCGGGTTTTCATCCTAGCGAGCTTCTTTTTCTTTTTCTTTTTTTTTTTTGGATGAAGAAGTTCATTTAAAATATTTGGCTACCATCAAGGATCAAGTTATGGCTTTGGACTAGTTGGGTTCATCTTTTAAGCTTGGTATTTGAGAAAAGGGGATGGTGAGCAAGCTTCAAGTTCCAAGTTCATCTTTTTTAAGATTGAGCAAGAGCATCTTTAAATTCTTAAAGTAAAGCTAATCAATTCTCTACTCCTCCTTGGTTTTGGCACAAAATTTGCTTTGATCACTTGGGGATCCTTTTCAATGCAAAGAATTTTTAACAAAGTATTTTCCATGATCATTTGAAAAAGTGAATTTTTTTTGGCTTAATGATCCATTTATTCACGACTTAGCCGCTGAAACAAGCAAAATGAGATTTTACTCATTTAGGATAGAAGAAGGATTACATCACTCGACTCAATAAAAAGACTTGGAAATAAACTCGATAACCGACTGACTTAAAGACTCAACTGGACTTGACACTTGACTCCTATTTGACATGACTTGATTACCGAACTAGACTTGACATGGCCTCAACTAGAGTGTCATAGATGATTTTCAATTTATTGGGTCCCCAAGAGCATCCAAATTTTATCAACAGTGTTTCTAAACGATATCACCTCACTAGAATCATTTGAACCTTGGGTTCACCACTTCCCAACAGCATGTGTGCAAAAATATATTCTCCTCTAAATCAAGGAAGATGAAACCAAGAAGATTAGAAGTGTCCTCACTAGGGGATCTAGTTGTTCCACTCTTTCTACAAAATCAACATAGATAGGTAAAAGGTCCACATGCAGAATTTATTTTTAAGAGGCAAGAAATTTTGAGGAACTATTGGATTACTTTAATCTTGACTGGAAAGAGGATGGTGTAAATTTGTATCCTACATGCATGCAATGTTTTGATGATTTGATTAGGCTAAATGCATGCACCGCACACATGGCACACAGATGCAATGTACGTGTGTGTGCCTAATCTATATGCCAAAATAAAAGCAAATCCTAACCCTAGCACATAAGACACATAAGCACATAAAATCCTCATTCATATCAAGTGCACTAATTTCTCCTTTCATTGTAATCCTTATTACTCCGTCAAGGATTGGGTATTTTAAAAAAATCTATATTTAAAATCATTTGAAATATATTCTTGAGAATTCTTTTGAGAACGAGGATGTTAAACATTCCTCAACAAAGATGATTGGATTAAAATTTTGCTTTGAAATTCATTTGAAAAGCATTTCTCCTAAAAACAATTCCCAAGATTTTTGGATTTTTCCTTTGAAGATAATCATGTGAAATTATATTTTAACAAAGATTAGTTTAGAGCTTTAAAACAAAAAGTGAACTCCAAAGATTTTTTGAAAGAGCGATTGAAAACTTTGGAATAAAGATGGCAAAAATCCGTTTTCTTTCAAAGATGGATTTAAAATTCTTTGGGTAGAAGGATCACATGATCAGATTATTGTTGTACTCTTCATGAATTTGGATGCATATAAGGTCAATGATGCTTAGCTAACAAGATATAAGAGATGTAATCTTATAATCAAGATTCAGCATGTTCCCAAATGTCGTGTGACATGAGAAGGAATTGCTAAAAGGTGATTAAAGGGTTACACATCTTTCATCAAGCAAGCATCATCATCATCATCTCAAATAATCCCTTTCAGACATACAAAACACCCTAGCACATAATCTCAATCAAGAATTGGTTTCCCTAGATTGAAAGGTTCTATAGAAGCTATCATGCATAGGCCAAATTTTGGTCAAATAGGGGACCCTTGACACACATCTGATAGGATGCTTTATATACCAACACGTGGTACTAGATCAAGGGTGATCACACAGTCCCATGATGGCTTGACCGACCGGGTTTTCCCGAGCCTCCAAGGTCATAGTTCCATGCAATCAACTGGCTAAACATGCAAGTGCAATGCAACAGGCATACAAAAATTAATTAATTTGATTAAAAGGATGCTTTCAAGTCTAATCCTCGAGTGAACCTAAAAACAAAATTCTGGTCTGCGAAACCAGAGATTCTGGGTTCCATCCCCAATGGAGTCGCCAGATTGTGGATACCAGCATTTGGGCCCACTTTTGTTTAAAATAATTTTTAAAACCAATACCAAGAGTCGTCACTTAATTTTTAAAGGAAAATTAAAAAAATCATTTTTAAAAGCAAACCGATCTTTTGCAAAACCAAAGATAAACTGGGTCCAGGGATTATGGAATGAGAGGGGAAGGAGCCCGGAGGACTAAAACACCCCCTCTCATCCTATCTTATGATAGGCCTCTACTCAGCATCCTTTTTAATCGAATTATTAATCTAAGCATGCTCTTAACTAATACATATGTATAAATATACATTACAAAAGCATGTCTAAAAGGGTGCAAAATTGCTAACCATAAAATAGCATCCAAAACCATGTAATTTAATTAGCAAGTAATATGATTTTTTTTTTTTTTTGGTAACCGGGAGTGTCCGGGCCAGCTTGCGCGCACCTCGACTAATCCCCCGAGGCCTGGAGGCGCCGGGTGAATACTCCAGTGGCCACGCTCCCCATGACTCGAACACTAAACCTCTTGGGTAGTACACCCAAGTAGCTTACCACTCGGCCACAAGGGACTTGGTTGCAAGTAATATGATATGTAATAGGGAATTAGAGAACTTACCCGGGATCCCTCAACGAATATTAAACGTGTGATGCATGGAAGAAAATAAAAGCTAAGAAAAGGTCTCTAATCACATATACACATAAAGCAAGACCTAATCTAAGTTGTCGCACATGGAGTCAAAAATCAATTAAAATCAAAGAATAAAATGAACTAGAGAGGTTGAGAAATCGTACCTCGATAGCGCTACAAAACAAAGAGTGGTCCACATGCTTTGAACAAAATATAATGCTAAATCCTAAATAACATATCCAAATTTCTAGCTTGAATCTAACAATCATAGGAAGGGTTGACATAATCATGAATTCTTTATAAGTATTTAGAAATACAACACCTCCATAGATATGCAAGTCTCAACTAGGAATCAATGCAATGTCCATATGGAGATGGTGTAATCCTAACATGATCATAAAGAAACCATAGTTATGTTCAACTAAGTTCAATCAAGTACAATTTACCATTTTTCGAAGAAAATAAAAAGTTCAATTAAGTGCAACTCAAACCAAATATGAGTCCTACTTATAAGTAACAATATGTATGAATGAATGCATGATCATGAGCTATGAGATATTCATTAGTTTGGATCATTTAACCTCTGGATTTAAACATAATTGACATTACTTAAGACATGGTTGAAGTCTTAGGACAATAGGAGTCCATTAGATTGGAGTTATTCAAGATTTATCAAAACTATGACAGAATTCTAAGAATAACAGAGAGCAGACCAGACTTTCAAAAATAGAAATAAAATACTTCCAACGGTTGGATCTTAATGATTTTTGGGTATGTTATGCCTCTGTGCGTCTAGTTTCTGACCCAAAAAGAAACTCAAAGATCCAACGGTTGAATCTCTGGAAAAATGGAAAATACTAGACATCACTGAAGAATCTGCAATTCTCTATCCAGAGTTTTTGTATGATTTTCTAAAAATAATAAACAAATTAGAAACACTTTGATCTTTTTGGGGTATTTTCCTAACACATTGAACCCACTAGAAAAATTTAGTTTAGGTCAAGAAAACTTGATTAAGGCTCTAATTTACTAATTTTGAAACGAACTTACTATTCTGAAATTTTGGACAGAGAACAACCTACTCACAAAACATAAGGCCAAGCCATCCTAATTATAAGATTCCATCAAAACAAAAGTTCTAATGATGCATATGTGAGTTATGAGCATCCTCTAATTGGTCTCATTCAATTCCCATGAACCGTGATTTAATTAAAAATCCTTGATCACAGTGGGTTCATAAATTCACTGCACCAATATCAACTTATTATTCATACTCTTATTCTAAACTTAGATTATTTCTAATTCCTCTCCCAAATATGTGATCCTTGAGGATTATGATTCATTTTTATTCTATTCTTCTCTCAAATTAATGATCCTTAGAGACTAAGTAAGACCAAACCCACATGAACCTCATAAAATATAGAAATAACTCTATGAGATTCAAATTGAAGGACTCAAGTCATGAATGAAGACTTAAACCCAACAAAAATCATATGGATATAATCATGACCCATGTTAATCCCCATATAAATCATAAGTTCATAGGAGAATAAAGGATCAAACCAAAGAGGATCCAATGAGATATTAAGGATCTCATGTTTTTCAAAGAGAAAATAGAGACAAAAGGAAGTAAAATCAAAGTTTGAATAAAATCAAAGTAAGAATGCTTTTACAACTTATTTTTGCTTTAAACCCAAGGCTATATCTAGATCCAAAACAATGAAAACAACACGTGAAAATTCAATCACAAACTCTATGTGGTGTGTGATGAAATGGGGTAGGAAGAGAGGTTTTGAAAATAAGTAAAGTTCCTAGATCTAAGAATTTGTGATTGAATTATTATATATGAAGATAGATTTAAAGGTTTTACCTCTAGATCTTCTTAATACTTGTAGAGATGTTGAATTCCTCAAACTTTTCTCTCTTCTTCCTCAAGCTTCAAGCTCCTTCAATGGTGATTTGATGGTTGGGTAGAGTTTTGGTGGAGTTTGGGTAAATAATTGGTAAAGTTTCTCTCTCTATATTTTTTTTCTCCTCTAAAGCTCTCCCAATATACTTCTCTATATAAATCAAAAATGTCCAACCCCCCAAAATGAGAGAAAATGAGTTTTTTTTTATAGACTTTCATTATCTTAGGGTTAAGATAAGGGTAGATAGGTCAATTTGGGATGGGTTAGGAATATTCTATGGCATCTCTAACTCTCCATGGCACATCTATGTAATTCCAAGAAACTTGAAAGGCATTTAAGTTGGCTAGAATAAAGGAACATTTTAGAGTATCTTCAAAGCACACGGGAGATTAGTGCCCAACAAAGGGCTTTTTGGGTATTTACTTTGAATTAGGAATATGCCAAGGAATCTCTAACTCTCCAAATCACATGAGATACTTTCTTTTATTATTTTCCTTGTCTTATATATATATATATATGTATGTATGTATAGACACATTTTTTTATTTTAAATCTAAATTAACCATATAAGTCACCAAATAGTATATTTTTCTTTTTGAATCTAAAAAAATATAGGAAACAATGTTATTTTTAGAAAATATAATTATTATTATTATTATTCAATCTATTCTATTTTTCTTTATAAAGTAACCCATGATATAGTGAGCTCGAAACAGATGGTCAGTTATTTGCCAAATGTAGGGGTATTAGGAGTAAGGTTTGGAAACTTGAAGCTTTTCGGAAGTCGAAGCGATGAACTTGATGAAAATCGTCGGGACATTATTCATCATTGATTATTAGAGGTAAACCCCCCTAAGTTTAATAATTCAGTCAAAATTGGGGTGTCTACATAGTACAAATAGAATCCTCCATTTTCATATTTTTTTTTTGGTGAACTGATCGAGAAAGGATTAAACTCATGAAATTCTTTGAGTACCGACTTATTGCCAACCATTCATAAATCAAAAAACTGACTTACGTTGAATTTCTTGCTAAATGCATCTGCAGCTAAATATTTTGCTTCCAATACCTCCCAAAGTAATTTGCAGAACCCATGTTATGATAGATGTTGAACAACGTGTTGGACATGGCATTTAGAATGTGATCTTTGCAAATGTTGAGTCACCTTGCTCCCACTTGGCCTTTTCTCGTGTTAGAGTCATTGTCTCATCTTGTTTTGAGGGCTTAGTATTGTGGGAACATAGACAATTGATGGTGGTGAGGAGGAAGTGTACCTTCTTTTGCCAGCGTCAAAAATTGCCTTCATCAAAGCGTTCTTTTTTTCTAAATCTTGAGCCATTTGGCCTATCGATGAGAGTTCCATATCTATATGCCAAATTTCATCTTAATATTCTTGGTGGCAATTGTGATATACTTCTGACTTCTAGAAGTAGGAACGATGAGTTTGAAGTCAAAGGATAGTGGTGTCAAGGCGCATTACTGTGTCATTTTTCTTAAGACAAAATTCGTACCCACCACTTTGTCCAAATTGGTGCACAAGCAGGCTTCTGGTGAATCCCTTCAATATACAATGAAGCCCATCATTTATTTGTCCTACTATGTTTTGCACAATATAAAAGATATAATTTGTAGGGAAAAGGAAAAAGGAAGAAAAGGAGAGGAGAGACGGAGAGATGCCCAATAGGACTACATTGTATTAGCTTAATTAAATAGTAAACTAGGGTAGAGTCGTAGAGATACCGATAAAACTTCCCAATCTATTCCTAATCATACCATAACTCTATCACACAAATCATGGGATTTATAACCTAATCAAGTAAAATATAATAAAATAAAATCTTTCCTGAATGAATGGATTTTAATGGATTAAATTCAAATCTAGAATTTTTCCTATAATCCAACACTCCCCCGCAAGTTTGACGAAATGACCAACTTGAACTTGGATTTGGACGTGAATGATACTACTAAATGTCCAACGGCCATAACCAAGAAGCAAGGTGATTCCAGTAGAAGCGAAAAACCCATCAAAAAATTGCCCAAACATCACGGTGCAATAGAAAGACTGCTGGAAATCACGGCAGATCTAATCAATTAGAACCAACCATCGGAGAGATTGCTTGGAAATCATGGTGCAATGGAAAGGGTCATGGCTGCCAGAAAACACGGCAGAAAAAATCAACCGGCGAGTGCAAGCGGGCTCAAGCCCATCAAAATGGCCCACAAAGGGGCAAGGAAGATGGCCAAGAAGCCTATGGGCTGCACAGGAAAGACTGAGGCTGCGCAGGAAGCCATGGAGGACAAGCCGCAGATGGCAATGGCCAGGGAGTTCGTCAGAATATGGAGAACGGTAGGGAGAGGTTGGTTGATGGAGATGGTGGCCAGGAAGAGATTGACCAATGGTGACGGAGACCAAGGAGAGACTGTCGAAGGTCGTAAAGGGGCCAAAAGATTATGCCCCACGCAGAAAAAGGCCATGAAAGCTGGTCGCAGGTGATGGGGGCCAGGAGAGCCTGAGGAGGGCTCATGAGGGCTGGGCGATGATGGCGCAGCCAGGAAGTGCTGCCGAATGCTTACGAAGGATGAAGAAAGCCCTAGAGTGCAAGTCGAAGGCTGGAGCTACCCTTATTAGCTACCGGAGGCCGAAAAGGGACAAGGCGAGGCTGGCCACAAGTGATAAGAGGGCCAAGAGAAGCTGCGCATGTATGGAGAATGCCTTAGGGACTGGTCGAAGGCTAGAGAGGGGCAGCCGAAAGCTGAGAAGGCCTAAAGGTTGCGGCTGCTGCTACTGTGGCTGGAGAAGGAAAAAAGTAGTAGCGGCTGCAAAGGCCTGATAGAGGGTACAGCAAGACCTGGGAGTTGTCTTGAGCTGCGACTATTGTGGTGGTTAAATTAGAGGCTACGATTGGCTCTGATGCCAAGTAGAAAAATAGAATTTGTAGGGAAGGGTAAAGGAGAGGAGGAGGAGGAGAGATGCCCAAAAGGGATACATTGTATTAACTTAATTAAATAACAAATTATAAGACGCACACCAATATATATGGTGGTGATGGAGATAAAACTTCCTAATCTAATCCTAAAAATCATAACTCTATCCTAGAAGTCATGGGATTGATAATCTAATCAAATAAAATAGAATAAAACAAAATCTTTCCTAAATAAATGGATTTGATTGGATTACAATCAAATCTAGAACATTTTCAATAATCCAAAATGCAACAACAAAATATAATCACAAAAGCACCTTTTGATTTTCCAAGTCTATCTTCTCGGTACAAAATAATGATTTCTGTAGCAACACAGTATTCATGTAAATCTAGTTGAGTAAGGAGAGAAATAGCAAATAGTTTAGTACTTGGAATTTTGTCTCAAAAGTTTCAAGTTTTCCAAAGTGATTTGAACGTTAAATTGATTCATCTATTTATAGATTATCACATGTCTATTGGTAATAGACATAACTCTTTGTAGGAGTAGTTTTGAATTCAATTTAGTATGTAGGGTAAATTACACTTTGTTATGAATATATATAATTTAAGTGACCATATAGCTCTTGATCGTGCAGAATAGAGAAAAAGGATTCATACAGGCTATAGCCGACCCCAACTGATTGGGACACAAGGCTTGGTTTTGTTTTGTTTGGTAAATTACACTTAGCATCCTCGTGCATATACACTCGGTGACATTTTGGGACCCATTTAAAAGTTGATGCATTAGACCTTGGAGTTTCTAGTTTGTGTCAATTTGCACCTTCTGTCAAAATTTTGCCAACAATTCCTTCAAAAAACATTGTAATTTGTTGAAGTTCGTTTTAATTCCGTCAATAATTCTAACAAATTTTGACAGAAGGTGCAAAGTGACACAGAATTGAAACTTTGGGTCAGCTTTTAACCTATAGGGGGCAACACCGAGTGTAAACTACGAGGGTGCAAAGTGTAATTAACCCTAGCATTTATTTTATATCTAAAATTTGTCCAAGAGTTACCATTTAGAAGGTGACTTTGCAGTACTATGTATGTTAAAGCTTCTTTCTGCGAATGATCAGTCGACTGGTAATATAATCAACTGGTCAAGCAATTGTACCTTATGTATTGGAAAGTTTCCAATAGAGTAGAGGGGTAGTGAGTAGCATGTAGAGTAGATGTTGGATCATAGGTTCAAGTAAACGACATAGTTCAATTGTTCCATTCGGTAATGTAATATGTTTTGATTATAGGATTTTTTTTATTTTTTTAGTTGAGAAAAGGTGCTAGTGGCTAGGTTGTTGATGAAGATTTCGGTGGCGTTTCTGAAAAATATGGATTGGGACATGAAAAGTATTTCATAAAGTCAATGCCTAAAATTGGAAATACAAAGAAGAACAACATAACCATTTTTGGGCTTCAACAAAGAATGGTTGGGACTTTGAATGCCTTTGGTACAATGAAGAATAACCAAGCGGTCTAACCATCAGGGCATTGTGATATGCTTCATTGACTATGACAACTGTGGTTAGCTTATTAGAACACCAAAAGCTTGCCACTAGTAGTTTTGGCTTAAGCAAGGCCACATTGTTAGCGTCTTTCTTCATGTTACTCGCAAGCAGGCATGGAGTATTGCAAATGGTATTAATGCAGACCCTAGTCCTGGCAGTGTTGTGGGCCATATGCAGTGCGTTCTACACACTCCAACCAAGGAAGTTACTGGACCATGTGGGCCTTGTGATGCGATGAGGACGTCGTGTATATGAGTGGGATAGATTGGGATACTGTGGACACGCGGCGTTCCACCTCTTGCTTGTTTTCGTTTGAAATTTGATTTGGATCAAAGAAGGAAAATGGTCGGTCTATTGAAAACAGATACAGAGTCGCCACTTGGTCTTTAAGGAACCAAGAAACCTAATTTTGACTCACCCAAGCGAATAAGGGCACCGGCCCTTCATAACCAAAGAACATGGTTCGGGGTTTTGGTACGAGAGAGGAAGGAGCCTTTGTCACGACTAAAACACCCTCAACTCGCTCCGTCTTTCGACGGGCCTCAATTAGCATCCAAATAATCATCTTCTACAATGTTTGTTTCGACAATTAATATTTATGATAAGTATATTACATTGCATAAGAATCTTGAAATTGGAAGATCAAAAGATAAGATATCATTCATAAGATCTAAGCCAAATATCACACAATGCAAAAGTGAAAGATCACACAAACAAACCTAGGGAAAAATCGTCTAATCACATATCAAGTAGTCAAGTTTTCCTAATCTAAAAGGGGACATGGATTGTTCTTTATACAAATAATCAAAGAAATCAAAATATGCTTAGCAAGCTAGCATGATGCATGTTATTCTTTGAGAAAGAAGATCTCTCAATCCCCGGGACGGATGAGAAATGATGATTAGATCGAGGGGAAGCATGAACGTGTGATCATGATCGTTCCTTATAATCTTCTTAGATTAAGAGTTACAAAAATCCCAAATCTTGCATGAATGCAATGTATGTATCTAAAATGTGCAAAGGTTGTAGTGTGTTTTGTGTACATGGATTTCTAGAATGACTTAGAAGTCTAAAATGTGTATGAATGAATGAATGAATGAAATCAACATGGGATATGTACAAATGTAGTATGAACTACTTCCTAAGATATGAACTAATTTGGAATTCCTATAAGCATCAAATCAAAGAATGAAAGTTAAAATGTGCTTGCTGTGAATAGTGGACAGAACAGTAACATGATCTTGTGAAAATGGAAACGAGGGGTTAGGAATGTTTTCAATGCATGATTTTTTATGGAGATCTTCCTTATTGTGTCTAGAACACAACCCGAAAAGACAATCTTTAATAACTATCACAGATTGAGAGAAATCATATAAACAATGAAGGTCACTCAGGAACAGAGTCTGTACTGTTGACTGAAATGTTGAAATATCTTAGAAAATGAAAACAAATGATCTAGGGGCCCATTTTATACAGAATGTTTCCTAAGACATTGAAGTGTAAGGGAAAAATAAGTTAGGACCACCTCTTTTGGAAAAGTCTTCTGAAAAAGAAGTTGGAAGGTAACTAAGCTGCTGTGACAGCAGAGGCAGAATGTCTGGAAGGAATGTTTGGGTCCAAATAGACCATTGTCAAGTACTTCCAAGTCAAGCCAAAAATCACGGATGTTCTATAATGAGTTAGGAAGATTTTCCAAGTGGTCTTGCATCCATACATTGAGTATTGAGTTCTAGAGAAATCTTTGAACTCAGATCACTCACTGTTTTGACTCACTGTTTTGAAGATTTTGGGAAAAATAAGGTTTATTTCTTGAAATCAAAATGAGGGGTTTAAGAGGGGGGGTTTTGAAATGGGGGTTTTGAAAGTATACTTCCAAAATTTGGATGAATATTCTAACCACTTGGAATATCAATTCCTAACTCATTTCATGAACTTCCCAAGTATTTGCAAAACATGGTTTTATTTGGAAACCAAACTCAAGAATCTATGGGAGTATGATACATGAGAGGATAGATGATACATGATATGATATAGAATGCTAAAAGTGGTAAAGAACATGTTCATGGGATATGGGTTCATCTAGATACAAGAGAGTGTTGCATCAAAGTGTGAAAGTCAAAAAGTGACATACTGTGAATAGTGCACAGACTGTATGCATTACTTTGTAACATCATAATGGGATGTCAAACATGCCTAGGAAAATGTGGAAAAAATCAGAGATCATCCTTATTGTGTCTAAAAAACAACCCAAAAATCCAAACCTCAATAGCAATCACAGACTAAAAGAAATAAATCAGAATGTACACATGACTCAGAAATAAAAAGCTGCACTGTTGACTGATTTTGTATGATTTTTCGTAAATCAAAGAAATGGCTTATGATGACCCATTATATACCAAAAGTTTCCTAAGACACCCAAGTTTCATAAAAAAAAAATAGAAAAGATATATGTACAGTGACGAAAACATCTAGAATAAGTGCAAGAAGTCAAGTAAACATTCTGTGAGAACAGAGGCAGATTATGAACATGAACTTCTTAAATCCGAAAATAATACTTTCACATCTCTATAATTGATGGGAAAAATTGGAGACAAACTATGATGTCTTAGGAAGATTTTTCAAGTGGTTTCATCATCATAACTCAAGTATTTAATTCAAAACAAATCTTTGAATCTGAACAGCTCACTGTTTTGGATCATTCTTGAAGAAAATGAATTTTGTGTTTTGAAATAGAGTTTGAGTTCTTGATTGGGGGTTTTGAAATAGATGTTCAAAGCATGAACTTAAACTCTTGAGATGACCATATGACCACTTAGAACCTCATCCAACCTTGAATCATCAAAGAACTCCCAATATTATTTGCACAAACATAGTTTTGTTTGAGAATATGACTTCAAGAATACATATGAATGTATTGAAGGTAGAATCATCATCCATCAAACATGTCTTTGAGGTCAAGAGCTACTATCCATAAGGATTCACTCTCCTCAAACAACATGTCATCTAGATGATGATGAACAACTAAATAATCAAAGAAAAGTCAAAAGAAATGAGGTTAAGAGAGAGATGAACATCAAAGTAAACAAACATTCAAATAGCAATCAATAGTTGATATTCATTGAGATATTGGACTTGTAACTTGGTGTTTCACTCATATGTGTTGACATTTAGACATGGAAGTAGCTTCCTATCTCATAGATACTCAAGAATGGTGGTTGGAGATGATTTGAATATGGGGTATATGAGAGGTAATGGAAGAAAATAAGATTAAAACTCACTTTGATTTCAAAAAATGGAAGAAGAAGACTACTTCTTCTCTTTCTCTCTCTATATTTCTCTAGAGTTTCTTCCTAAGCTCTCTCTAAGCTTCCATGTCTCTCCTCTAAATGGAAGTAAATGGCTTCTTTTATAGGCAAAGGAGGGGTGGTAAATGGAGTTTTAAAAAGTTTAAAATGGTCTCCCATTGGTCCAAAATAAGCTGGGAACCAAAACTACGTCGTTTTGATTTCTAATATATCAAATTGGACCGCCAAAATAAATTACAAAAGTGGACTGTTCTGGGGGAGAGTGCCGCGGCGGCACTGGACCTGTGTCGCGGCGGCAGTGGGCCAATGCCGCGGTGGTACTGCTCTTCCTTCATCCAGATAATGCTATTTAGGCCCCCAGAGGTTCCGGTATTCGCGAAAAGGCCCTATTTCGTCCGAAATTCACAGAAAATGCATACAAACTCCAAAATTATGTTGTGATATACCGTTGGAAAGGTAATGGAGTCTACTTTACATAAAAAAATAGTTCGGAGATAGGTCACTTTGAAACGTTTTGCGGTATTCGCGATAAAAGCCGATTTGATCGCCTTTTTCGCCTTTAGAAATTCATAATAAATTCGTTTTAAATCCAGAAATTATGTGCGATATACCGTTAGAAAGCTATTGACCTCTAGTATCCATGAAAAATGTTTGAAAAATGTTACGGAGCTCCGGTTCTAAAGTCAAATTTTGGTCAAACTGGTCAAACCTGGGATTCCCGGAAAGTTTTGGAAACTTCTGGGAGCTCCCAGGAGTTGACGTTTTCGCTCGATTTTCTTTTAAAACTCATTTTAATATTTTCCACATGATCTAGAATGATTCTGGCAAATTTGGACTATTTCGGTCAAACTTGGTCAAACTTGGTCAAGCCTTGGTCAAACCTTGGTCAAACCGGTCAACGGGGAATTTCCGGGAACTTCCGGGTCTTCCGGGGGTCTCTGGGAGCTGACGATTTCATCTGACTTTACTTAAAAACTCATTTTTTTACTTTTTCTTACGACATAGAATGTTTCCAGAACTTTGGGACCAAATCTGAGAGTTTTCGGGCTTTCAGGAGCATTTTGGTCATTCTGAGCATTTTGAGAAATAGAAC
Source organism: Hydrangea macrophylla (assembly GCA_033977485.1). Lineage (NCBI taxonomy): Eukaryota > Viridiplantae > Streptophyta > Magnoliopsida > Cornales > Hydrangeaceae > Hydrangea > Hydrangea macrophylla. Next base: position 34,357,203 of record CM066995.1, on the reverse strand, counting down.
TAACTTCCAGGAGTCCTTTTGAGTCCTTTTCGATCATTGTGAACCACCAAGCTATGGGTCTCCTAAATCTGATAGCCGACAAAATGGGGTGTCTACAGTTTGCCACTCTTTGGCATGAACTTGCAAGGCAACGTATTTCGCAAGCGAGTGCCAAAGCTTTGAAGAGACAGGTCTTTTTGGAGGCTACAGATTTAGGATAAAAGCATTGGAAAGATGCAATGATGAAAAACATGATGTTGAGGTCAATGCTGGTCGCGCTCTGCGTGAGCTGCCTACGTATCCCAAGGGGAATCAGACCAGGACGTAGTTCGGGGCACAAAGGAACCAATCACACATGCACAACAAGACATGTGGATGCTATGCTATGAGGATGATATGCAATGCATGGATGTGATATGAATTGTGTCATGAGTCCTATCATGTCTAGTGTTATGATCCTAGTATGAGCAGGTGCTGTGGGGTGTGCCACTCCGAGTGGGCTGGTGTTGTGCTAGTGCTTCTGACTACGATGCAGTGGCCGACCACGGTCTGAAAAGACTCTGGGTTTCGGGGCAAACTTCTCAAATTATGGGAAGTGTGCTTTACAAGCGAATGGGATCGGATGTGGGGTTTTTGAGTATTGACACGAGGGAAGGTGTTGACCTATTGAATTTAGACTATCCTCTAAAAGAAAGCAAAATAAAATGAATAAGTTTGAACGATGGTGCAGAACACAAAGTTCCACAAACTAGGATTACTAATGAAAATAATTAAAATTAACTAAACAATCTAACTAGCTAATTAAACAGTACTTGAAATTAGGGTGTTTAACTTTAAAAGAAAATGTTGGGATTACACGAATCCGCAGTAACCTAGCCATCTACCATGCATTTGCCTTGAAGCACAATGGAGTACATTACCCACAGTTTTTCGTATTCCTCTAAAAATAAAGAATCCATGGCCCTTTCATGACCGGGACCATATCATCACAGTTAAATTAAAATACACAAAAGCGGTTTACTTCAATAGTTAAGACTCGCATCCTCAATGGTGTTAGCATTGAAGATGGTTTGCAAAATGTATTGAAAGAAAATGCCTTAGGGCCTTAGTTTTAAAACTGTTTTGACAAACTGAGCATTTATTTGGGACAGAATGATAACACATCTTAAGACAAAAGGTCCTGGAATACTGCAGGGAACATCCTCAAGAATCAGGGAGTTCGATCGATCGACGCGCCTTCGATCGATCGAAGACCTTCATCCCTCAATCGATCGAACTGACTTCGATCGCTTGACTGTCTCTGGTTCGATCGATCGAACTAACTTCGATCGATCGAACACAGCGATTATCCTGCTGCATGGCAGAGGCTGGAGATCACTGTTTCATCGTGTTCTCCCAACCTGGGACTACTCAGACATCGTCTGGAGTGTCACAGAATTATTTTTAACGTAAGAAAACATTAATACCCTGTTTGGTTGCGAGTTTTTCATTAAAAATCTAAAAAATATGGTTTTGACAATATTTAGCATGCAATACTACGATATGAGCAATTAAACTACGCCTACGAACTGCAGAATGTAAATAAGTGATATATAGTTAACCTGGAATGAAGAATACTAGTATTAACTCAGAGAAATCCAGTCCACAATGTAAAGATTCAATGTAAACCTACAAAACACAAGCAAACCTCTCTATCTCTCTCTCTAAACTGTAAAAATGTAAAGTGGGCGTCGTCCTGGACGTGTACAATACTCCTATATATAAGAAAACCTAAGAAACTAGGGTTAAAACCCGCATTCTGCTGCGCACGCAAATGTTACTGGAAATACCCCGTTCGATCGATCGAACTGCTTTCGATCGATCGAACCCTTGATCTTCAAGCGCTTCAACACTCTTCAAGCGATCGAACTCTCGATCGATCGAACCTTCTTAGAGCGATCGAACTCCACATTTCAGCTTTGACTTCTTTTGTTTGCATTCCAGCATTCCATTTATTCTGATGTTCATCTGTTTAGTCCGCACAGCAGTGATCTGCATAAACAACAGCTAAAACAATACAACTTATCATAGATTAATCATAATGTATAAAAATTAGCCTTGTAATGCAAATTGCGGATAACACGGGAAGTTGTGATAAAAACTAATACAATTCTTCCTTTTAGCGCGGTTGTATTTTACAAATACCCCCGCTTTGCACAACCCCCAACTAGCTTATTGCTAGTCCCTAGCGATAAAGCGAAGATAAAATAAAATACAAACTCCTAAACTAATACTACCACGACTAAGAAACAAAGAAGAACTAAGAACAACCTAAACTAAGATAGAGAGAAAAATCCTAACTCACTTTCGCAGGAATCGCGGTTGCATTTAGCGAATGCAACGAGCCGTTAAACCCCTAGGTTCCCCCTAGTGGACGAGTGTTGTCTCGTGAGGGTTTGCAGTGAATATACCCACAAAATTCTAATTTTAAGCTCAAAAAGATTTAGAATAACTTGTAGAATTTCCCCTTCCATTAAACTGTTAATTCAACTCTACAATAATATAATATCCTCTATCAACCCATAAAAGAGATCCACATGCTCCCCTATATTACCAAGTAAAATATACAAATGTATTACCATCATGCACCCGTGTGTGTGTGTGAAATTAACAACCATGCGTCCAACCCTTATTAAGAGTTATCTAAACTATTGTACTTTGGAAACTTGCAGTTTTAGCTCAATTCTCACATTGGTCACACTCAAAAAGAACGTCTCTCAGAAACTTGCTTTACAATGATCGCACATCGTATGAAAGCTTTGATAAGGATGATATTCTAAGTGCTAATGCTTTCATACTTGACTCTAAGAAAAACGGACATTTAAGAGTGTATAGTCTCATGAATGGAATACTACTTACTAGAGGAGCGAAATACCGTGGACAACTCAACTCACACTTTCATGTTCAAACCAATTGTTGAGAATCTTCAAGACTTTGAATTATGGCTTTTATTTAGTAGGTGGGGGTGTTGTAGAGAAGAGTATGCTTTTTAGTATGTGATGGAAGTTCCACTTCTCTTTTTATTCTTTATTCTTTTCTCCACCCAATCTCCCATTCATTTCATATACTCTTTTCTCTTTTTTTTTTTTTTTTTTTTTTTTACTCCTTCATTCATCATCATTATTATTATTATTATTATTTTTTTTTTTTTTTTTTTTAACCTGGAACATCCCCACAACAACTTCCTTCCATTTCACATACTTTGATGACTCATTCTCAACAAATTTATCAAACGGTTCAATGAGGTCAAGGTATAGATCAAGGATTTGGATTCTTGTGATTTTATTGGAAATATTTAATTGAGGTGGGATCAGGGGTGAAACGATTCAATGAATGTAGGTGAGCTATATTAGGTAAAGGAATGGGTAAACGATGGCTTGAATCATTTTCTCAACTTTCAATTTTTGGCACTTAAGTGTTCATTGAGTGTAATTGGTAAATCCTGAATGTTCTCCTCTAACAAGCAGTCAAAATTTTTAACGAAGACTGAGACTTAACAACGAATTCACAAGTATACGCAAGAAAAACCATTCGACAATGTATGAGAATCCCCTCAGAAATGACGATTGGCTCAATAGCTCACAAAGGGTTATTAGCTTCCACTACTTGTTCTTTTCGCACAATATTCATTTTAACTCAATTTTCAGGTTTTCTACATAGCTGCCAATTAGTGTGCACAAGTATTGGGTACATACTAGCTTTACAGATGCAATTCATTTCAGTGATACAGAAAAAACGCGTGGATTTAATCCATAAAAAGATAAGAATACTACAAATGTATCATTGTCTAATTAACAAGCAGGAGAGGTTATTCAGAGTTATTCTATCAATATGATTCAATAAAAAAATTTTCAAATTTTAACAGACTGTGTTCTCATTAAATTTAAAACATTACCAAGTGCAAAACCTGATCATTATGGGTGTATACCTATCTATTATCTCCTACCCCCAACTGAAAACAACAAAGTCCCCAGAAGTTGATTGTCAATAAATAAAATAGATGGGTATCACCTGTATGGAGCAAATCGATGATCTCAAGCAAGCAACCTAGCATAGAAAAGTAGAACACAATCTCCAAAACAAACAGGATCAATAAATAAAAATAACACGATAAAACCATGATCCAAACAAACTAAACCACTGGAATATGAACAGAATAAAATAAAATAAAAGCAGTGATAAAAACTGTCCATACAAAACGAACTAACTAAATAATCCAACCCAAAACCACCAACATATACAACCAACCAAAACCAAACCCAAAATCATTACAATAACTAACCAAAAATACATAAATACCACCACCCCAACTGAAAACTAATCGACCCCAGACGGCGTATCATCTGCTATATCAGAAGGGATGTCGATGGGAGCAGGTGGCAATATGGTACTAGCAGGAGCAGTAGTAGATAGTGGATCTGCAACGGTGGAAACAGGATCAGCAGCCTCAGAATCTGGGGCAGCAGCAGATGATGGATCAGTAAGTGGTGGATCCGTAGGAGTAACAACATGTGATGGATCAGCAGCAGGCGGAGCAGACGGGGTGGCCGTGGGATGGTGAGCAGAGTGAACAGCCTGATCCACCCCTATCTGAATCAATATGGACTCCAGCAAGGTCTGGATCTGATCCATCCGGCCCTCGAGTCTAATCCTGGCCTCTCTCTCCTCCAATAGTAGCTCGTGAACTGTCGGGAGAGGCACAGAAGAAGAAGACTCTCCCTGGGCCTGAGTCTGCGACCGCTGTCGCAGCTCAAACTGCCGAACCGCAGCAACTGGATCATCCTCATCATCATCCGAATCAAGCTCCTCCACCTCGGTGGGTGTCCCTGAAGCTCCCGCCTCCGTGTCTGTACCACCACGCCTCTTCTTCCTCCCCCGCACCGTCGATTTCCCTTTCCCCTTTCGCTTCCTCTTCTGGGCATCGGAGCGGCGAGCAGCCGCCTCGCTAAATCTGCGGGGAGAAGGGCGAACATCGTCACCAGCGAGCTCGGGGAAACCGGCATCAGTCATAACCCTATGAATCGCCCAAGCACCCTTCAGGTGCTTCCTGGACGAGATGTAACGGGTGGGGTGGATCATAAAATCAATATATAGGCGTGGTATACAAACTGGCTGTCCCGTCCCCACTGCATATAAGACTCGCGCGTACCAAGCCGTGATCTTCTCTCGATAGGAAGTCACTAGGAGGCAATTGCTGAGGACCAAATGAAGCATGTGATATCCATCAGTAAGAAAGTGGTCCTCGATCAAAGCATCGCCATCCCAAGACGGAACGGCGCCTCCAGTGAGCTCTCGGATAATAGTGGATGGCGGGGTCACTGGTGCATCAGGCCGGTGGGGGCAAACATAATCAGGTACCTCTGGTACCCCCAACGCGGCTGAAACGGTGGCGGGACTGATGATGAATGGGCGACTCCGGAAGAAGGCATGGTAGGTGAATGGTGTATACGGGTCGCTGATCATAGTCGCACACGCACCTCGAATCCAGGATAGATTGACACGCTTGGCCAACGACAGGAGATGGAACCAGTGCGGCATAGAGCGGATCCGTGTAAGGAACCATGGGCTCTCCAACCAGGTGTGCTCAATGGGGCGCTCGACCATCACCATCCGTGTCTGAAAATATCGCTCAAACCATAGCCTATCCTCGTCATTCCGGAACTCGTGAGCGGGTACCGGATCTGGTATAGTACGGCTGAGGGGCTTAGACTTATGGTAGCCCGTCACTGGATTCATCTGGCAGTCCTGAAAATAAGGCCACACAAGATACAGATAAGAACAGGGAGAAAAAGAAACAAAACTAACACTGCTGAAATTCGATCGATTGAACTGGGTTCGATCGATTGAACTGTGGTAGACTTCGATCGCTTGAACATTGTTCGATCGATCGAACAACTCCTCTTCGATCGCTCGAAACCAGTGCGAGCGATCGAACACAGCGGTGTTCAACAATCGCAGAAACGAAAAGAAAACCAAAGTTATACAAACAACTAACTAACAGACAGAGATCCTAAAACCAAGGGGACACCCCCTTGGGATTTTCTAACACGAACATAGAGGAAAAGAAAAACACAAACGAGTGGGGCCTACCTCGGTGAAGAACCCGCAGTGGAGATGGAGAGGATGATGATATTGATTCGAGGGGTGATCTGAGCGTCTAATTGAGTGCAAGGAATCGAAAGTCGCCGAGTTTCCCCCCAACTCTGTGCTCGAGCGATTGAGAATGAGAGTGAGGAAAATGAAGAGGTGTCCTGAAGACGCCTCGTTTAAATGCTTCGTTCGATCGATCGAACTATGTTGGATCGATCGAACACAAATCCCTCAATCGATTGAACATAAACTACAAGCGCTTGAACATCCAGGTTTCGATCGATCGAACTGGGTTCGATCGATCGAACACAAAAATTCCAGAATTCATTGGGATATGAACCACATCACTCTCAACTATCAAAAACAAATCTGGACATGCAGAGAGACTGAAAGAACAGTTGAAGAACAAGCATGTAGGACAGAAATTCATCCCCAGAATAGAAAATCGCAATTTATATAAAAATAAAACTTTATAATTGCATCCAAATTGTAACATTATCATCCCCAACTGTGGTTAAAACCTTATTTAACTAAAGAAAACCAAAAATAAAACTAAAACTAAAACCAATAACATTTTGTCAAGGATTACACTCCAGTTGATAAACAAAAGATAAAACGAAACAGCAACAACTGAAATGTAGCACTAATCTTCGAGTATAAAGATTTCCTCTTCCACAATCTCTTCATAACCCGCCGAATCTTCAGAAGTGAAGTCCAAACTCGATGATTCCCTTTCCCAGAACAATCGAAAAGCAGCAAGGACATCATCGAACAAATCTGGCATCTCCACGGAATTAAAAGCCCATGCAAGAGGTGATCCGGATGGAGACAAGGATAAAGGAGTGTGATTGCGCAACGGACTGTCCTCTCGCGGCGGAGTGAGTGGGGGCCTTATGTAGGGCCCAAGACCATAAATCAGTTGATGTGGAAGGAATACCGAAATGCCATTTAGGAACATAGTGACAATCCTGGACAAAAGATAACAAACGGAAATCAAAATAACAGAACACAAGAAACACGAATTAAAATGAACAGAAACAAAAATACAAAGAACTGTGACAAGTTCCAACCTCACTATTGGCGTAGGTTCCCAAAATGCACTAGCTGGTAAGGGGCATTGGAGCCTAAATAGCAAGTAGCTCAGGTGCACATAGCGGTATGGGACCAACTCAGGCACAAGGAAATCGTCCACGAAAACAAAGACGGCATTGTGGCGTTCTGGGACGACATCCTGAAGGTCGTGATCCTCCCATGGCTCCCACATATCATCGTTTTCCCACTGCGCCATGAGTGCGTCATCCACCATTCGTCCCATGTATAGGTCTTCTTCCTCATCCACCTCTTCATAATCCTGAAATCCCATATTTTCGTATGGATTAATGTCCAGGAGGGCTGGTGGATATGGAATGTACCCTTGAGCAGCATCAATGAGAGAATGAGCTTCAGGATCTTGATGAAACAAGGGGCAGGGTATGAGTTCACCCTCAGTCCAGGTGCCACAGCGACATTCTGAATCAGCCCAAGAACCGACAGAATGAACATCATCCCCTCGCATCTACGCACCTGCAACAGAGTGGTTTAAGGAATAATGGATTAGAACTAAATCACAAACACGAAAGAATAAATAAAAAGCTAAAAACAAAAGAGAGAAAAAAATCGCAGGGAAAGAAAAGAAATACAACAACAAATTGGAATTCCACTTTGGATTTTTAAGTGTGAGAATAGCTGGGCTCATCCAGCTGGATAAGCTCAACTTCAGAGTGGAAATTCTCCAAGAACGGCTTCAATCTTTGGCCATTGACCTTGAAACAGTCATCGTTCTTGGGATTAACAATCTCGACCGCCCCATGTGGAAAAACAGTTTTTACGATGAACGGGCCTGTCTAACGGGAACGGAGTTTTCCTGGGAAAAGGTGGAGGCGAGAGTCATACAACAATACTTTCTGCCCCGGCTCAAATGATTTACGAAAAATCGTACGATCGTGTCGAGCCTTCAACTTTTCCTTATGCAACTTTGCAGAGTCATACGCGTCTCGTCGTATTTCCTCTAGCTCTGCAAGTTGGAGCTTGCGTAGCTGACCTCCCTCTTGAATATCAAAGTTCAATGAGCGTGTCGCCCAATAAGCTTTATGTTCAATTTCAATAGGAAGGTGGCAAGCTTTCCCGTAAACTAGTCTATACGGGGACATACCAAGATTCGTCTTATAAGCAGTACGGTATGCCCATAACGCGTCAGTCAATTTGTATGCCCAGTCTTTTCGATTGGAACTAACCGTCTTCTCGAGAATATGCTTGATTTCTCGGTTAGCCAATTCTGCTTGCCCATTTGACTGTGGATGATAGGCAAGAGCGATTTTATGATGGACTCCGTATTTCTTGAGAAGTGACTCCAAAGGCCTGTTGCAGAAATGCTTGCCTTGGTCACTTAGTAAAGCTTTCGGAGTACCAAAACGAGACAAAATATGCTCTCTTAGAAATGACATGACCGTTCTGTGGTCATTTCGTCTCGTTGGTATCGCTTCTACCCATTTGGATACATACTCGACAGCAAGGAGTATGTATTCACAGTTATTCGACTTGGGAAATGGGCCCATAAAATCTATGCCCCAACAATCGAATATTTCAATTGTGATGATTGGGGTTAAAGGCATAGAATTCCTTTTAGAAATGGTTCCAAGCTTTTGACAGCATTGGCATGTCTTGCAAAAGGAATAAGCATCTTTGAAGACTGTGGGCCAGTAAAAACCGCTTTGCAACACTTTTTGTGCGGTCTTCTGTGACGCGAAGTGGCCACCGCATGCCTCAGAATGGCATGACGCTAATATTACGGTTATATCCTCGTTAGGGACGCAACGCCTGATGACCTGATCAGCACAGTACTTGAAAAGGTATGGGTCATCAAAGAAGAAATGGCGCGCGAACGAGAGGAACCGTTTCCTATCTTGGTTCGACCAATGAGTCGGTGTCTCACCCGTGACAAGGTAGTTTACCACATCAGCATACCAAGGCAGACTACTTACTGCCAGTAGCTGTTCATCTGTGAACTCATCTTTAATGGATTGGGATTCAGTGTTGTCGATAAAAGTCAACCGGGATAAATGATCCGCAACCACATTCTCTACTCCTTTCTTGTCCTTGATTGTTAAATCAAACTCTTGGAGTAAGAGTATCCAGCGGATAAGCCGTTGTTTAGCGTCTTTCTTTGACAAAAGATACTTGAGGGCCGAATGATCTGTAAAACAGACGATTGGCGACCCTATCAGGTAAGACCTAAACTTGTCCAGAGCGAATACTACGGCCAGCAGCTCCTTTTCAGTAGTAGTGTAATTCATTTGAGCTTCATTTAAAGTTCGGCTGGCGTAGTATATCACATGTGGCTTATTGTCCTTCCTCTGGCCTAGGACTGCGCCAATGGCGTAATCACTAGCATCGCACATTAATTCGAAAGGCAAACTCCAGTCGGGTTCCTGTATTATAGGTGCGGAGGTGAGGAGATCTTTTAGATCCTCAAAGGACTTTTGGCAACTCTCTGACCACTCGAAAGGTGCATCTTTGACAAGAAGTTGACAAAGGGGTCGAGAGATTGCACTGAAATTCTGGATAAATCGACGATAAAAACCTGCATGCCCCAAAAATGAACGAATGTCTCGCACTGTACGGGGGACAGGTAGATTTGAGATTATGTCGATCTTAGCCTTATCCACTTGGATTCCTTCATCGGATATTATGTGGCCGAGAACTATTCCCTTGGTCACCATGAAGTGACACTTCTCCCAATTCAAGACTAGGTGTTTGTCCTCACACCTCATTAAAACCTGCTCGAGATTGCTGAGGCAATCCTCGAAGCTATGGCCGAATACTGAAAAGTCATCCATGAAAACTTCAAGGATGTTTTCAACCATGTCACTGAATATACTCAGCATGCACCGCTGAAAGGTAGCCGGTGCATTGCAAAGGCCAAACGGCATTCGTCGGTAGGCAAAAGTACCAAATGGACACGTGAATGTGGTTTTCTCCTGATCTTCAGGAGCAATCTCAATTTGATTATATCCACTGTATCCATCCAAGAAGCAGTAATACTTGTGACCCGCCACACGTTCTAGCATTTGATCCATGAATGGCAAAGGAAAATGGTCCTTTCGGGTCACAGTATTTAACTTCCTGTAGTCAATGCACATCCTCCATCCAGTGGGGACACGTGTCGGTACTAATTCACCCTCTTTGTTTGGGATGACCGTTATGCCTGCTTTCTTTGGAACTACTTGGGTAGGACTAACCCAAGGACTATCAGATATTGGATATATCATCCCAACATCAAGTAGTTTAAGCACTTCCTTTTTAACTACTTCTTGCATGTTGGGATTCAGACGCCTTTGCATTTGCCTTGAGGGTTTAGCGTCTTCCTCCAGATATATCTTGTGTGTGCATATGGATGGGCTTATGCCTTTGAGGTCAGCAATTGTCCATCCCATAGCATCCTTATGCTTAGTCAGCATTTCCACTAGCTTACTTTCCTGTTCATGAGTTAAAGCCGATGAAATAATTACAGGATAAGTTTTTCCAGTCCCTAGGAATGCATATTTCAGCTCTTTTGGAAGCTCCTTCAATTCTAACTCCGGGAACTGGAAACTAGAGGGCATTACCAACTTGGTTTTAGGAGGCAGTTGTTCATATGGCATTACCCACATGCAATCTGCTCTATCCTCCTCTATCGTATCCATCATAAGACACGTCTGGTTCAGGTCAGCATCCAATGGAGTTGACTCTGCAGGCTGATAGATATCGCCAAATTGAGTCATCACAACTTCCAAAGGATCTTTGTAGTCGACCAAGTCAACTTCATCTTCAATGACCGTGTCTATATAATGGATTTCCTCCTCATCATCGTATTCTTCAGGTCGGGGATTAGAAAAGATCTTGACATTCAATGTCATGTTCCCGAATACGATTGTCATGATACCACTTCTAATCTTGATTGTGGCATCAATAGTGTTGAGGAACGGCCGTCCAAAGATGACCAGGATATGTGCACCAGGATTAGCCACAGGTTCGGTATCCAATATCACAAAATCAACCGGAAAGACAAAAGAGTCTATTTGGACCAGGACGTCCTCTAATACCCCTCTAGGGTACTTCACAGATCTGTCTGCCAATTGCAAAGCAACTCGAGTGGGTTTGAGTTCACCCAACCCTAGCTGTTTATAGACTGAATATGGCAGCAGGTTCACGCTTGCTCCTAAATCGAGGAGTGCGTTGTCTATCTTTTGATTCCCAATTCTGCATGAGACAGTAGGTGTACCGGGATCTTTGAGTTTTGGAGGTAACTCATTTTGAATGATCGCACTTGCTTGGCACGCGACATAAGCATGTTTCTTCACGCTTTGCCTCCTCTTGACCGTGCATAGATCTTTGAGATACTTAGCATAAGCCGGCACTTGCTTGATAGCGTCTAGGAGTGGAAGGTTAATCTTAACTTGCTTAAACAATTCCAGAAACTCCTGATTCTTTGTCTCATTCTTGGGTTTCTTCAACCGTTGAGGATAAGGTGCAGGAAAGGGGCATTTTGGTGGTTCCTCCTTAACAAATTCCTTTCCAGGCCTTCGCTCAACTTCTTCTTCAATTCTAGGAGCTTCAATGTTTGCCTTTATTGGTTCGTCATTAGTAGACGGCTCCTCCTCTCGAGTAGATGGTAGCTCAACTTCTTCATCCAACACTTCCCCCTCTTTGTACACTTCGGGAGTGGACAGAGGTATGCTTTTCTCTATGATTTTTCCACTTCTCAGTGTGGTCACAGCTTTAGCATGTTCTTGATTGTTAGGACCATTGTTATGTCCCTTGGGGTTATGAAGTGGTTGGGCAGGGAATGTTCCTCTTGAGCTCTCTTGCCGTGCATCTATCCTCTCTAACGTGGCAGACATTCTACTCATCATTTGGATGAGTTGCTGCGTTAGATTGGCATTAGCAAGTGGCTCTTCTTCTTGTACCTTTTTGTGCGGTGGCACATAGGCATTGGTTTGTGGTGCATTGGAGGGTTGAGCTTGATTGTAATTAGTGGTTCTGTTTTGATTGTAATGCTGGGCTGGCCTATTGTTTTGCCCTTGATATTGATTGTTGTTGTAGGGCTGCTGCTGATATTGATTTTGGGCCCCAGCATTATTTCTCCAATCAAAACCGGGGTGATTCCATCTATTGTTACTTTGAAAATTATTGTTGGAATTCCCCGCCCCTCGAAAACCTTGCATGGCATTCATCTCTACAGGGGCTTGCTCTTGAAAATATGGCACATTAGGACAATATTGAGTTGTATGTCCCAACATGTTGCATGTGCCACATGGTTCTTCAGGCATGACTTGCCTAGAGCTCTCTCCTTTCATGCTTAACTCCTCTACCTTCTTTGCTAGCTCTGCATACTTAGTCATGAGGCGATCTTCATTGGTTAACTGATATAGGCTTTTCTCTTCTACACAGGATATCTGTGAGCGTGAGATATTGTCAGAATTTGACCATTCATGAGCGTATTCAGCTAACCATTCGAAATGGGCTTCGGCCTCTTCAGTGTTTTTTCGCAGAAATGGTCCAGAGCTCATTGTTTCTACCAACTTCTTTGTTTCACCATTCAATCCCTGATAAAAGAAGCTGATAGTTCGCCATTTCTCAAACCCATGGTATGGGCATGAGAGAAGCAAATCTTTGAAACGCTCCCACGCTTGTGTGAAGGTTTCATTGCTGTTTTGTTTATAGGAATTAATTTGACGCTGCAGGTCTGTGGTCATGCGAGTAGGATAGAATTTCTTCAGAAACGCGGTGCTTATCGCATGCCAGGTGAAAATTGAATTAGGCTTTAGGGAGTGAAGCCACGCCTTCGCTTTATCTTTCAAAGTGAAGGGGAATAGCATTAAATGCGTCACCTCCCTAGGACAATTTTGCGAGAATGTTTTGCAAACATCCTCGAAATCGGTGACATGTAAATACGCCTTCTCACTTTCCATCCCATGAAAAGTGGGAAGCAATTGAATCATCCCAGTGCGAAACTGAAATTCGCCATTATGCGGTGGGATTTGAATGCAAGAGGGCGTAGGTGCATGTTCTGGTTGCATAAGATCGCAAAGAGGACGGAGTGCCTCATCAATTGGCACCACAACATTGTCACCATTTTCACTCTGATGATCATCCATTGATGCAGTTGGAGTGGCTATTGGGTTGATGGAGCTATCAGAGTCAGACAGGTAGAAAGGGTTTCCAAAAATTCCTTCAATAGAATTATTGGACATGAACTGGGAGGGTCCCTAGGGTGAGAACTTACCTAAAGAACTGAAAAGAAAAGAAAAGAAAAAATAGAAAGAGATGAAGAGAAACTGAGGTAATCTAAGGAATTGATCGTCGCCTTCCCCGGCAACGGCGCCAAAAACTTGACACGAGAAAAATCTTGTGCACTCTTGTGCAATACCCAAGTGTAGGTAGACGTGCAAGTAATATCTGGTAAGACCAGGTCGATCCCACAGGGAAGGTGTTGACCTATTGAATTTAGACTATCCTCTAAAAGAAAGCAAAATAAAATGAATAAGTTTGAACGATGGTGCAGAACACAAAGTTCCACAAACTAGGATTACTAATGAAAATAATTAAAATTAACTAAACAATCTAACTAGCTAATTAAACAGTACTTGAAATTAGGGTGTTTAACTTTAAAAGAAAATGTTGGGATTACACGAATCAGCAGTAACCTAGCCATCTACCATGCATTTGCCTTGAAGCACAATGGAGTACATTACCCACAGTTTTCCGTATTCCTCTAAAAATAAAGAATCCATGGCCCTTTCATGACCGGGACCATATCATCACAGTTAAATTAAAATACACAAAAGCGGTTTAATTTAATAGTTAAGACTCGCATCCTCAATGGTGTTAGCATTGAAGATGGTTTGCAAAATGTATTGAAAGAAAATGCCTTAGGGCCTTAGTTTTAAAACTGTTTTGACAAACTGAGCATTTATTTGGGACAGGATGATAACACATCTTAAGACAAAAGGTCCTGGAATACTGCAGGGAACATCCTCAAGAATCAGGGAGTTCGATCGATCGACGCGCCTTCGATCGATCGAAGACCTTCATCCCTCAATCGATCGAACTGACTTCGATCGCTTGACTGTCTCTGGTTCGATCGATCGAACACAGCGATTATCCTGCTGCATGGCAGAGGCTGGAGATCACTGTTTCATCGTGTTCTCCCAACCTGGGACTACTCAGACATCGTCTGGAGTGTCACAGAATTATTTTTAACGTAAGAAAACATTAATACCCTGTTTGGTTGCGAGTTTTTCATTAAAAATCTAAAAACTATGGTTTTGACAATATTTAGCATGCAATACTCCGATATGAGCAATTAAACTACGCCTACGAACTGCAGAATGTAAATAAGTGATATATAGTTAACCTGGAATGAAGAATACTAGTATTAACTCAGAGAAATCCAGTCCACAATGTAAAGATTCAATGTAAACCTACAAAACACAAGCAAACCTCTCTATCTCTCTCTCTAAACTGTAAAAATGTAAAGTGGGCGTCGTCCTGGACGTGTACAATACTCCTATATATAAGAAAACCTAAGAAACTAGGGTTAAAACCCGCATTCTGCTGCGCACGCAAATGTTACTGGAAATACCCCGTTCGATCGATCGAACTGCTTTCGATCGATCGAACCCTTGATCTTCAAGCGCTTCAACACTCTTCAAGCGATCGAACTCTCGATCGATCGAACCTTCTTAGAGCGATCGAACTCCACATTTCAGTTTTGACTTCTTTTGTTTGCATTCCAGCATTCCATTTATTCTGATGTTCATCTGTTTAGTCCGCACAGCAGTGATCTGCATAAACAACAGCTAAAACAATACAACTTATCATAGATTAATCATAATGTATAAAAATTAGCCTTGTAATGCAAATTGCGGATAACACGGGAAGTTGTGATAAAAACTAATACAATTCTTCCTTTTAGCGCGGTTGTATTTTACAAATACCCCCGCTTTGTAAGTATGACAACTAAAGATAACCCATAGGTGAGGGAGTTCATGATAACCTACGGTTTTATAATAACCAAAGTGAGGAGGCTCATAATAAGTGGGGTAGCTCACAATAATTGACATGTGAGATAACTGGAGTGAAGAAGCTCACGATAAGTGAGGAAACTCATGATGACTGACAGGTAAGAAAGCTTATGATAATCAGTGGACACGGATCCTTGAATTGCGAATAGACAGTGCTTGCCATGGGAATCGGGGTGATTTGACTGCGGGTGATGTTTTCAATCGTTGGCCGATCCTTATTATGACAAGTCCGGAGAATCGGTTCGGACTTCTGTTATCTTCTGCTGGGGATGGTAGGGGACTCTCTGAGAATCTCTCTTTAATTCTTGACCTAGAACCAGGATCCATCTCTGAATCTCTCGTGGTTGGTCAGATTTTGTAATGTTCAATTCAAAAGAGCCGGTTAGGGCCTTCGGGAGCTGAAGGATAATGTACTCTACTAGGAAGAAGGAAATACGTCCATTAGATGGGAGTAAAGGTATCATTCTATTTGTGACAGAGATGATTTGCGGTGGTTTGACACTGATGGAGGGTGATAATCAATAACAACTTATGGCCTTATGTTGCTAGGATGAAAGAAGATCATCAACAACCACTCATGGACTTATGTTGCATGAACGAAGAAAGATGGTCAGCAGCCACTCATGGACTTATGTTGCTAGGATGAAAGAAGATCATCAACAGCCACTCATGGACTTATGTTGCATGGATAAAAGAAGATCATCAACAGCCATTCGTGGACTTATGTTGCATGGACAAAAGAAGATCATCAACAGCCATTCGTGGACTTATGTTGCATGGACAAAAGAATATCATCAACAGCCATTCGTGGACTTATGTTGCATGAAAGAAGGAAGATCGTCAACAGCCACTCATGGACTTATTTTGCATGAAGAAAGATGAAAGATCAACAGCCACTCATGGACTTATGTTGCTAGGAGAAAGGAAGATCATCAACAGCCACTCATGGACTTATGTTGCATGAACGAAGATGGTTAACTTTCGACGGTTTGGAAAGGGATGAATTTTTCCCCAAGTTTGGACGCTTCTCATGCTGACGCCTTGACTGGTGCAGTAATATTGTTTGGTACTCCTGCTTGCATTGTCCTTGGAACACTCTTAAAAAAACTATAACTTGATTTGGAAAATTCATTATTAGTCACTGTCAACTCACTTATTTGAGACTACGACAGACTTGACGACTAACAGACATCGACACATGAGGACGATACATTCGACACTGAAATGAAACAAGCTCGACTTGCCAAAACTTAATGTGCTCTTGTCATAAATGATGTACCATTTCTCTTTTGTTTTTACTTCTCACCTTAACGTGGCATCACTTTGATGGTGAATCTTATTTTTGAAAATTCCTCCCTACTGATCTAATCAATTTCTTTGCTTCTCCCAAGATGTGCTTTGAATTAGTGCCTTAGCTTATAGAATAAAAGATGCTCCATTTCCATCTGTTCAAGACAATGTTTGTGACTTGAAGGCTTACCATTGGTGTATAGGGATCGGGTGGCAAACGAAGTTTGCCCCTAGTTTGAAGGGCATGAAGTGGGATCGGTAGGCAAATGAGGTAAATGACCGAAGTTTGCCCCTAGTTGGGAGGAAGGTTCATTGGAGGTTTTGGGCAAACGAGGTAGGTGACCGAAGTTTGCCCCTTGTATGAAGGGTAGATAGTAAAATTTAGGCAAACGAGGCGAGTAGCCAAAGTTTGCCTCTAGTGTGGAAGGTGATTTCTGGCTTGAGGCAAGGACCGTGACTTTGATCTCTCAAATACTCATAACTTTTGCCTAGGCACCAATGAGGTGACCTAGCGAGCTCTTTTCTCTCTTTTGTTATTGCTTACCTTAGATTTAGCTCTAATTTTTGCCTAGGTGTCCTTTCGGATTTTTGACCTAGCGAGCCATCCTTTTTTTCTTTTTGAAAGTCTGCCTACGTACCCCCGAGTGGGGATTAGGTCCAACGTAGTTCGGGCCAAAGTTTTGAAAGAAAAGAGGGGTGATTATTAGGTAGGTGGGGTGACCGAACCGTTGTGGTTGCCTACGTATCCCCGAGCGGGAATCAGGTCCAGTGTAGTTCAAGGCAAGGTCTTGAAAGAAATTGGTTGGATTATGATGGTGTCGACCGAACCGATGTGGTTGCCTACGTATCCCCGAGTGGGAATCAGGTCGAGCAAGGTCTTGAAAGAAATTGGTTTGATTATGATGGTTTTGCAAGCCAATTGTCAAATTAGTTCAAACTTGAGCCACTTGTGGTAGCTTTTGAATGAGAGGATTCAGTTTCGATCTCTCCCTTTTTTCTTTTTCTTTTTTTTTTTCTTTTTCTTTTTGTTTTTGTTTTGTTTTTGAGGATTGATCCTTTTCACTTTCGCATAGCCAATCAATTTTCTTTTCATGTAGTTGATTGATGTGAGATCTTGCGATCGCAATCCCAAAATTTCACAATGTGCTTGTCAGCTCTCAAATTTGTTTGTGGCCTTTCTGAGCCTTTCAAAACATGATCTAGACATATTCTCATGATGTACCTTGAAGCATACGATTCTCTCATTTGTTTCATCAGAAATTTCTTTCATTTTCTCCATCATTTTGACTGGCTAAGGTCAGATCTTGGAAATCAATACATTTTCAGCTCTAACTTTTGCCTAGGTGCCCTTTCGGGTTTTCAACCTAGCGAGCTTTTCTTTTCCTTTTTTTTTTTAAAGTGGAGATGAAACTCACTGAAATGTTTGGCTACCATCAAGGACTAAGTCTGCATTGGACAGGTTTGTATGGCTCTTGATTGGACTGGGCTCAAGGCTTTAAAATGGTAAAAAAGGGTGTTGGGCAAGCCCTAAATCAGTTCCAGGTATGTCTTTTCGAGATTTGAGCAAAAGCATTTTTGAACTCTTAAAGTAAGACTATTCAATTCTCGGCTCCTCATTGGTGTCAACGTGAAATTGACTTTGACCTTTTCAGGATTCTATTTTTTGTTTGATGCAAAAATTTATTAGCAGAGTAATGGTAATTTGAAAAGTGACATTTTCAGTTCAGCAATTCATGCACTTATGACTACACACATCAGATTAAGGAAAACGTGATTTCATTCCATTAGCAAGAGAGGGAATACATTACTCGATACAGACTCACAACAACTTGATGACAGACAGACTTGACCACAAGACTAAACTTGAAATAGACTCAAAACATAGAACAGACTCGACCCGGTCTCAAGGAGTGCCACGGTGACTCGCTTATTTTTCTTTTTTCCTTTTTTTTTTTTTTTTTTTTTTTGAAAGAGCATCCTCATTTATTTTGCTAGCAAAAGTCCCAAACACCATCACTTCACTTACACAGGTTCAACATTCATGGTCCTCAGCGAAGGGGATCATTTAAACGGATAGGTCAAGGGTTGGTCGAGACCGAGGTAGTGGATTGGATTGGGGTGCGGCGCATCATCTAAGAGATCCTGAATTGAGTGACGGAACCTCTTACAGTTGTCGGTCTCATGGCCTTGGTCTTGGTGGTAATCACAATACTTGGATTCATTGTACCCAGGAGGTGGGTGATTAGGAGGCTTATTGGGCTCCAAAGGTACAAGGTGGCCCTTTTGAACAAGGTGATTGAGAGCGGAGGATAAGCTCATGTCAAGTGGTGTGAAGACTCTTTGGTTTCCTTTCTTGTGCCTTTTACTGCAGTCATTTTGGCTTGATGATGGGCTTAAGGCATTGACATCTAGGCTCTCTTGATCTTCACCAAAGGTATTGGATCTCTTCTCCTTTTTCAGTGACCCAGCTCCATTGATCTTGCCTTCACAGATAGCATCCTCGATTCTAGTCCCAACCTCAAACAACTCTTCAAATGTTGAGATGGACTGGTAGAATAGTTTTTCATGGTATACTGGTTGCAGGTTCTTGACCAGCATACGCACTTGCTCTTTCTCAACAGGCATGTGGATCATTTGGGCTACTTTATTCCTCCATCTGCTCAAGAATGCAGCGAAGGACTCATTGAAATTCTGCTGGTAGTTTCCAGATCTCGGATGGTGACATCAAGCTATTGGTTGTAGGAGTAGTGATCAATGAAAGTTCTAGCAACATCTTTCCAAACTCGGGTCTTGGAAGTTTCAAGGGTTAGGAACCAGGATAGTCCGGCTTTCTGGAGGGTTTGAGGGAACAGCATAGCTATGTGCTCATGGGTGCAGCCCATTAACTGGAAAATGCTCATACAAAACTTCACGTGGCTCTTCGGATTTCCAGTTCCATCAAAACGGTCAATTTCAGGCATCTTGAAGTCCTTCCAGATCTAACATGTAATCGTCGACTCCCTTAGTCTTCCTTAGCATGTTCTCAAGCTTGTCGACCTTGTCCATTTTCTCTTAGAGCTTTTTCTCATATACAGGCGGCGGGACCCCTTGAAACCATTCTTCTTCCCCATTGTTCTCGGGAGGCGGTCCAAATCCAGGCGGTGGTGGTGGCATGAACCCTAGTGGTGGTAGGAACCCAGGTGGGTACTGTGGCTGCTGTTGTCGGAACTCTTCCATAAATTTTAGAACTTGAGTCAGCCGATTTGACTGTTGATTGATTAATTTAGTGACCTTGGCTTCCAAAGTTTCCTGATTCATGTTGAATTTTCTCGGCGGACTGATTCTAACCAAATGACTGTTCGAACTTCTGACCCAAGATGGGGATCTCAGTGGCTAACTTTGGGAATCTATAATGACCTATAGATTCGAGAAGAGTGTATTAGATTCTGATAGTGATGACTGGAGAGACAATGACAGTGATGTTAACAAACGTGGACTGACTTGTGTACAAACTGACTAGGATAGTGCGTGTAGACTGATAGGAATGGTGCATGCATATGAGGTAAGCATGCGGATGTAAGCCCTAATCTATATGATGCTCCTATTTCTAACAGATAGCAGCTAAACAAATAAGGTCCTAGCCATATAGAGTGTGCTAACCTTACTTTCCATTGTGATCACCAAGGGATAACAGGGATTTTCGGGATACTTCGGGAATTTTGGACAGAATTTCTGGGAGAAATAGGGATTTAGAAGATTCGGAGAAATTTCTAGAAGTCATTTGAGTTTCTAGGAGAAATAGGGATTTCTGGTTGATTTGGACTGAGCTTCTAGGAGAAATTGGGAAATCAGAATTCCTAGGAGAAATTGGTACATCTAGGCATTTTTGGGAAGTTTAGATGGAGTTGCTGGAATTTTTGGGAAATCTTGGAGATTTGGATAGAGCTTATGGGAAAACATGAAAATTTGGGTAAGTTGGACAGAGTTTTTGGGAGAAACAAGTATACCGGAGTTTCTGGGAGAAATTGAGATTTCTGGGTAATCTGAGAGATTTGGACAGAGCTTCTGGGAAAACATGTATAACTGGGTAAGTCGGACAGAGTTTCTGGGAGAAACAAGTATATCAGAGTTTCTGGACGAAATTGAGATTTCTGGATAATCTGGGGAGAAATAGGGGTTTCTAGGAAATTTGGGTGATCCGGACAGAGTTTCTAGGAGAAACAGGGATATCCTGATGAGTTGGGTAGAGTTTCGGGAAGAAATAGTGATATACGACGAGAATAGGTGATGATGGTGATCATACTGTCTAGCAAGTTTTCATACTCCTATGTCTCAGGACCAACAAACAAAGTTTGCGGTGTATATCTTTGTGAGCATGAAGCAGACATCCTTATCATGGTGCCTAGGCAAGTCAACTCAATGTGATCACATGTGAGTGATTGCCTTGGGAATCATAAGAAAGAGGTTCTGTTCTATGCCACATAAGAGTCTACACCGCGCAGGTAATCCCGTCAGGGCATACAACAGTTATATCACATTGTCCTATCTGAAAAGATAAATGAACAGTCCTATGAAAGATCTACAGGAATCTATATGCAAAGGCTGGGTTTAGTCAAAGAGGGTCCGTTGACGAGAGTTCCAATATACCATCTGAGAGACTGTACGGAGGTTTTTACTCTTTTTGATATACCTTGGATGGTACAGTATCAATGGTGACTTATGCCCTGGCACAGCAAGACCTGAACAATGTTATCGTCGCGTTTCAGACACAGTCGAAGGGGAAGTGCAGAAGTACAATACGGTGAACCAAACACAGTAAAAAGATGATTTTAAGGATGATTCTTATGAGTCAAACCTCTGTATTATTTTGTTTTAAAATAAAAAAATCCCCAGCAGAGTCGCCAGATTAGGGACACGCGGCGTTCCACCTCTTGCTTATTTTCGTTTAAAATTTGATTTGGATCAAAGAAGGAAAATGATCGGTCTGTTGAAAACTGATACAGAGTCGCTTGGTCTTTAAGGAACCAAGAAACCTAATTTTGACTCACCCAAACGGATAAGGGCACCGGCCCTTCATAACCAAAGAACTTGGTTCGGGGTTTTGGTACGAGAGAGGAAGGAGCCTTTGTCACGACTAAAACACCCTCAACTCGCCCCGTCTTTCGACGGGCCTCAATTAGCATCCAAATAATCATCTTCAACTATGCTAGGTTCGACAATTAATATTTATGATAAGTATATTACATTGCATAAGAATCTTGAAATTAGAAGATCAAAAGATAAGATATCATTCATAAGATCTAAGCCAAATATCACACAATGCAAAAGTGAAAGATCACACAAACAAACCTAGGGAAAATCATCTAATCACATATCAAGTAGTCAAGTTTTCCTAATCTAAAAGGGGACATGGATTGTTCTTTATACAAATAATCAAAGAAATCAAAATATACTTAGCAAGCTAGCATGATGCATGTTATTCTTTGAGAAAGAAGATCTCTCAATCCCTGGGACAGATGAGAAATGATGATTAGATCGAGGGGAAGCATGAACGTGTGATCATGATCGTTCCTGATAATCTTCTTAGATTAAGAGTTACAAAAACCCCAAATCTTGCATGAATGCAATGTATGTATCTAAAATGTGCAAAGGTTGTAGTGTGTTTTGTGTACATGGATTTCTAGAATGACTTAGAAGTCTAAAATGTGTATGAATGAATGAATGAATGAAATCAACATGGGATATGTACAAATGTAGTATGAACTACTTCCTAAGATATGAACTAATTTGGAATGCCTATAAGTATCAAATCAAAGAATGAAAGTTAAAATGTGCTTGCAGTGAATAGTGGACAGAATAGTGACATGATCTTGTGAAAATGGAAACGAGGGGTTAGGAATGTTTTCAATGCATGATTTTTTATGGAGATCTTCCTTATTGTGTCAAGAACACAACCCAAAAAGCCAATTTTAATAACTATCACAGATTGAGAGAAATCATATAAACAATGAAGGTCACTCAGGAACAGAGTCCGTACTGTTGACTGAAATGTTGAAAAATCTTAGAAAATGAAAACAAATGATCTAGAGGCCCATTTTATACCGAAAGTTCCCTAAGACATTGAAGGGTAAGGGAGAAATAAGTTGGGACCACGCAAAGGTTAGATTTCACCACCTCTACACCCCTTTTGGAAAAGATTTCTGAAAAAGAAGTTGGAAGTTAACTAAGCTGCTGTGACAGCAGAGGCAGAATGTCTGGAAGGAATGTTTGGGTCCAAATGGACCATTTTCAAGTACTTCTAAGTCAATCCAAAAATCATGGATGTTCTATAATGAGTTAGGAAGATTTTCCAAGTGGTCTTGCATCCATACATTGAGTATTGAGTTCTAGAGAAATCTTTGAACTCAGATCACTCACTGTTTTGACTCACTGTTTTGAAGATTTTGGAAAAAACAAGGTTTATTTCTTGAAATCAAAATGAGGGGTTTAAGATGGGGGTTTTGAAATGGGGGTTTTGAAAGTACACTTCCAGAACTTGGATGAATATTCTAACCACTTGGAATATCAATTCCTAACTCATTTCATGAACTTCCCAAGTATTTGCAAAACATGGTTTTATTTGGAAACCAAACTCAAGAATCTATGGGAGTATGATACATGAGAGGATAGATGATACATGATATGATATAGAATGCTAAAAGTGGTAAAGAACATGTTCATGGGATATGGGTTCATCTAGATACAAGAGAGTGTTGCATCAAAGTGTGAAAGTCAAAAAGTGACATGCTGTGAATAGTGCACAGACTGTATGCATTACTTTGTAACATCATAATGGGATGTCAAACATGCCTAGGAAAATGTAGGAAAAATCAGAGATCATCCTTATTGTGTCTAAAAAACAACCCAAAAAGACAAACATCAATAGCTATCACAGATTAAAAGAAATAAATCAGAATGTACACATGACTCAAAAATAAAAAGCTGCACTGTTGACTGATTTTGTATGATTTTTCGTAAATCAAAGAAATGGCTTATGATGACCCATTATATACCAAAAGTTTCCTAAGACACCCAAGTTTCATAAAAAAAATAGAAAAGATATATGTACAGTGACGAAAACATCCAGAATAAGTGCAAGAAGTCAGGTAAACATTCTGTGAGAACAGAGGCAGATTATGAACATGAACTTCTTAAATCCGAAAATAATACTTTCACATCTCTATAATTGATGGGAAATATTGGAGACAAACTATGATGTCTTAGGAAGATTTTTCAAGTGGTTTCATCATCATAACTCAAGTATTTAATCCAAAACAAATCTTTGAATCTGAACAGCTCACTGTTTTGGATCATTCTTTAAGAAAATGGATTTGGTTTTTTGAAATAGAGTTTGAGTTCTTGATTGGGGGTTTTGAAATAGATGTTCAAAGCATGAACTTAAACTCTTGAGATGACCATGTGACCACTTAGAACCTCATCCAACCTTGAATCATCAAAGAACTCCTAATATTATTTGCACAAACATAGTTTTGTTTGAGAATATGACTTCAAGAATACATATGAATGTATTGAAGGTAGAATCATCATCCATCAAACATGTCTTTGAGGTCAAGAGCTACTATCCATAAGGATTCACTGTCCTCAAACAACATGTCATCTAGATGATGACGAACAACTAAATAATCAAAGAAAAGTCAAAAGAAATGAGGTTAAGAGAGAGATGAACATCAAAGTAAACAAACATTCAAATAGCAATCAATAGTTGATATTCATTGAGATATTGGACTTGTAACTTGGTGTTTCACTCATATGTGTTGACTTTTAGACATGGAAGTAGCTTCCTATCTCATAGATACTCAAGAATGGTGGTCGGAAATGATTTGAATATGGGGTATATGAGAGGTAATGGAAGAAAATAAGATTAAAACTCACTTTGATTTGAAAAAATGGAAGAAGAAGACTACTTCTTCTCTTTCTCTCTCTATATTTCTCTAGAGTTTCTTCCTAAGCTCTCTCTAAGCTTCCATGTCTCTTCTCTAAATGGAAGTAAATGGCTTCTTTTATAGGCAAAGGAGGGGTGGTAAATGGAGTTTTAAAAAGTTTAAAATGGTCTCCCATTGGTCCAAAATAAGCTGGGAACCAAAACTACGTCGTTTTGATTTCTAATATATCAAATTGGACCCCCAAAATAAATTACAAAAGTGGACTGTTCTGGGGGAGAGTGCCGCGGCGGCACTGGGCCAGTGCCGCGGCGGCACTGCTCTTCCTTCGTCCAGATAATGCTGTTAGGCCCCGAGAGGTTCCGGTATTCGCGAAAGGCCCTATTTCGTCCGAAATTCACAGAAAATGCATACGAACTCCAAATTGATGTTGTGATATATCTTTGGAAAGGTAATGGAGTCTAATTTACATAAAAAAATAGTTCGGGGATAGGTCACTTTGAAAAGTTTTGCGGTATTCGCGATAAAAGCCGATTTGATCGCCTTTTTTGCCTTTGGAAATTCATAATAAATTCGTTTTAAATCCAAAAATTATGTGCGATATACCGTTGGAAAGCTATTGACCTCTAGTATCCATGAAAATTGTTTGAAAAATGTTACGGTGCTCCGGTTCTAAAGTCAAATTTTGGTCAAATTGGTCAAATTTGGGATTCCCGGGAAGTTCTGGAAACTTCTGGGAGCTCATAGGAGCTGACGTTTTCGCTCGATTTTCTTTTAAAACTCATTTTAATATTTTCCACATGATCTAGAATGATTCTGGCGAATTTGGACGATTTCGGTCAAACTTGGTCAAACTTGGTCAAAACTTGGTCAAACCTTGGTCAAACCGGTCAACGGGGACTTTCCGGGAACTTCCGGGTCTTTCGGGGGTCTCTAGGAGCTGACGATTTCATCTGACTTTACTTAAAAACTCATTTTTTTTACTTTTCTTATGACATAGCATGTTTTCAGAACTTTGGGACCAAATCTGGGAGTTTTCGGGCTTTCAGGGGCATTTTGGTCATTCTGAGCATTTTGAGAAATAGAACTAACTTCCAGGAGTCCTTTTGAGTCCTTTTCGATCATTGTGAACCACCAAGATGTGGGTCTCCTAAATCTGATAGCCGACAAAATGGGGTGTCTACAGATACCCACATCGATTTATTAAGAATTGTGTGGTTGGGTTATAAGGACACCACAAGCTTGTTACTAGTAACTTGAGCTTAGACACTTTGGGCCATGTTGTTAGGCTCTTTCTTCAATGGTCAATAGGCTAGGAGCATTATAAGCATTCCCTAGGCCCCTTATTGTGAGTGTTGCTATTTGGCTTTGGGTTGCTGACAAGCACATCTACGGCCTTTAACGGTACTGGATCCAATTCTAAGGTTTTGACATTTTATTTTGTGTCTTGTTTTTTTTTCTTGCACTAATATCTTCCCTAATTCTCAACGCATGCAGCAACCAAGGCATGTGACTTGTACCTTTTGTGAATTAAAGGGGCATGTTGAATGCAAATGATGTGGTGGGACAGGTTTCTTTATTCTTGGTGATAACATGCTATGTCAAGTCCCTTCCAGAAACACCACATGTGTTATTTGTACCAGAAAGGTAAAAAAAAACCACCAGATTGGTCTAAGTACATGTACCATTATGTTTCCTTAGGTACGTATGCCAGTTCTCATATAAACAATCTGGTCATATTTCTCTCAGGGATCAACATCTTGTTCTGATTGCAAGGGAACGACTTTTCATGCTAAGTGGTTGGAAAAGCCTCCCATCTCCAAGTAGTCCAATACTTGGTGGTTAAAAGGATGCAAACTTTCTCTTATCCTCCTTTTGGTAGACTAGGTTTGTGCTCAAGTCATACTTGTGGCCTCTTTAACTTAATGTTACAACTCACGTATATTCTTCTATTATTTTTTAGAAGTGTTAAATAAAATATAGTCCCATTATTTAGCAATTTATTGGAGTTGAGGTTCTGATGGTGGCAAATTATTTTATGGTCTGTATTGATCTATGCTCAAGTTTTGAAGGGCATAACGTTTGGTGGAGAATTGAAAATTAGGTATTCTTGTTTCTGCCGTAATGCATATTCCTGCTTAATATTAGGTTTTCATATACAACAATGCCGCGGGCACTAGCAAATCTCACTAGCACTCACACCCACACTCTATCTCTCTCCTAGTGGTACTGTGGGATCCATTGCAGGTCCCACAGTGCCACTAAGAGAGAGATAGAAAGTGGGTGTGAGTGTTAGTGAAATTTGTTAGTACCCCAAATATTACTCTTTATATAAAGTGACAAGTGCCAACTCTGCTCAGAAAGCATTGGAGGGTTTCTTAATGTTAATGTATGTATGTGTACGTGTCCATGTTTGTATAGACGTCTTTATGTATGTATATATATATACTAGATTTATAACCCGTGCCGATGCACGGGAGGGATGCTATAATTCAAACATTTGATAGATACAACCATACAAAAGCGTTGAAAACTAAAGACCCTTTTGATAAAACTAAAAATTAATTACTGAAAACTAAACGGTGATGTAAGTATTGAAAGTTAACCTACTGATTTTGCAATATTAATTAATTATATTGTATTATATTATTCTTGCAATTATTTGTAACTTGTTTTTTTGTCCAAAATTATAAGACATACTAAGTAATAATATTAGGCATGTGTGTAATAAAATTAAATTTATAAGCATGTGTATGTAAAGTATTTTTGTGAGCATGTGTTAAAATAAGTAAAACATTCATTTGGGATGGACCTTTCCAATTGTCATACTGAAATTTATAAGATGAATATTTGATTTTACAAAAATCACTACAACAAAATAGGCCTTTAAAGAAAAAAAAACAAGTGTTGCAATTAGGTCACAAAATGTGTCACTAGTTGTCATACCAACACTTACTTAAGTGTCATAATAGGTGTTGTCGCTAAGCCTTGTTGAGACACTTACCCAAGTGTTGGTAAAACTGTCAGTAAAGGTTACTTTATATCGACAAAGAAAAAGTGTCATTAAAAGTGTCACTAAATGTTACTTTTTAAGTGACATATATTTGTGAGTAATGACAAAACAAAAGTGTCATTAGAATTGTCACTAGAAGCTACTTTTAGTAACACACACACATATATATATATATATATATATGTTTGTGTTGCTATGAGTGTCACTAGAAAATACACTAATTTATTTCCTAACAGTCTACCAAGTTTTGAACTTAAGACCTCATTAAATGTGTAGCAGTCTTGATTCCGCTTGACCAAATATCCAACTTTCAACTACAAGTACGGAAATTATTTATTTGTATATAATAAAATCATGTACTATTAAGTAATATATTTTATATTACTAATGTATTTACTTATTTTATATTATATATTATTATATTTATTATTATTGAATGCATTTATTTAATTTAGTATTTAAGTAATTAATTTTTATTAAATTTAATAATATGGAGCACTAATAAAATAATTATATATCCAATACAAATAGAATATCAATACAGTCTAGAGGCATAATTGTTTTTTGAACATTTAAAATCAATTTATATCACCAAACACCTACATAAAATTTTCTTCCACCGTGACCACTTTTACAATACATTATCCAAACATCACGACTATTATAATCTATTCTGAAAAAAGTAATTTCAAAGCTATTGCAATTGCAAAGCGGAAGCCACCCTAAAGTGGCCTGTATATTTTCCCTTGTGTTTTCTTTCATGCTCAAATAACATTAAAGATTAAAAAAAAATTAGATAGAATTATCGACGTCGTTTTATTAAAGTCGGACTGAGGGCAAACATTAAAATTTCAAACACTGTTAATTAATGGCATTGGTTTTACAAATATCGTTAATTACCGGCATTTTGCATGAAAATGATGTTAAGTATTGGCATTTAACTACCAAGCGCTGGTATTTGCAATCGCTCTTTAAAATCTTGGTAATTAACAACACTTAATTTTTTAAAAAAATGTTAGTAATTAAAAGTATATTTTTAAACGGTGGGACATGCCATTTTTCTTGTTATGTTAATTTATTTATTTATTTATTGAGACAATTCTCTCTTTATAAAGAAAAAAAAATTAATAAGTGTCATTATTTTGTACTTTTGAATACACTTACTTTCTTTTGTAGAGACAGAAAATTATGTGTTTTTCAAGTAAATTCTAAAGCCATGTTTTTTTTTAGAGACGGACAATTATGTGTCCTTACAAATAACTTCTAAAGACAGTTATTTTCTTTTTTAAAGACAAAAAATTATACGTCCTTACAAGTAACTTCTAAAGACAATTATTTTCTTTTATAGAGACAAAAAATTATGTGTCCTTACAAGTAACTTTTAAAGAAAATTATTTTCATTTGTAGAGGCGGAAAATTATGTGTCGTTACAAGTAACTTCTAAAGACACTTTTATTTTTTGTCTCAAAATAAATGTCTCTATAGACCATTTTTGTTGTTGTGAATATAAGATCTTTATTTTTCTCTTTTGGAGAATTGTGTTGTTTTTTGTGTGGATTTGGTTCTACGATTATAGAGCATTTTAGGTAGTACCTAATTTTGAAGTTGTAGATTGACTAATAAATTTAGTATGATTATACAAATTATAACTAAAAGATCTAAATATTACCATATGTTGTGATTTGTGTGTTCATTCAATTTGTAGGTATTTGTGTGGGTAATATTAACATATGTTGTGTGTATGAATTCAATTTATAGGTATTTGTGTGTGAAATATTAACATATACAGTTCTATGAACTGAAGCTAGTTTGAGGTCTGGGAACCTAGCAGTCAAAAATAACCTTGTGATGTTAAAAAGGCATAGAATGACTTCTAAATTTAGGATTTAAAATTTAGGGCATCAAAATAAGTATTTTTATAAGCATGTGTAAATTAAATTTAGGGAGGCTTGGTCTAAGCTCCCTAAGGTTGGTCCTTGTTGATTTAAAGTACAGCCAATTAACAATAAATCCCATAAGGACAAAAGTCCAAGCCCATTTTTTAACTCCAGTCCACAACACTAACAACTCATTCTTCAAATCAATTTCAAAATTTCAACTGACCAAACTACCCCAACTTCATCTTCCCAAAAAAAAAAAAAACCAAAACAGACTCATCTCTCAGATCTACTTTCTCTCTCTACAATCTCTCTCTCTCTCTCTCTCTCTCTCTCTCTCTCTCTCTCTCACCATAACCACCACCAATCCACCATGGAACCGCTGCCACTACCACCACCACAGATCCCTCCATAGCCACCACCACTACCACCTTTTTTCTCTCTCTCTTCTTCCCTCCATAGCAACCACCACCGGACCGTCGTCGTCGTCGCCAACGCCACTACCACCGGAACCATCGCCCCCACCACTATCTCTCTTCTCTCTTCTCTCTCTCTCTCTAACTTTCTCTATCCTCTTCCCTCCATAGCCACCACCACTGAACTGTCATCGCCACCGCAACTACCATCAGAATTGTCGCCCCCACCACCATCTCTCTTCTCTCTCTCTCTAACTTTCTCTCTCTTCATTTTGTCAAAGCCACCACCACAAGCCCCAAAACTTTTGATTGCAAACTCCAAGTATTGGCCTCAAAATGAAATTTATTTGGAACAAACTTTAAACCTAAAACACTGATTGCCATTGATATTTATAACTAGAAATATAACTTTTGATTGCCATTGATATTTACAAGAACACATTTCATCACTTTCAATTAAATATAGAAGTATAAAATTGATCAACAAAACCTATTGGTTCATATGTGTTTATGTGAGAAGCAAAATAACATATCCTAACTATCACCTCTCTTCTCTCTCTCCTTTTGATTGATGTTGGTTCATAGGTGTTTGTGTGAGAAGCAAAATCATGTCCTAAGTGAAATTTCACTTATCATAAGTGAAATTTTTACTTAGAACTTTTGATATCCTAAGTCAAATTTCACTTAGGATTTCTGATTTCACTAGGAGCATGTTCTTCTTCCGTAACACAAATCGATCTGCTCCGAATCAGAAGAGGAGTGGACACCACAATCTGAAATTAACATGCCTATTGCGTCAAGTAACAACTGGTGAAATTGAAAGTATAGTCTTGTTGTGTTGCTTTGAAAAGACAATGGTGTATGAATATATGATATATCGATATATGCTATGAATATGTGTATATATATAGAGAGAGAGAGAGAGCGAATTAAGAGAGTCAAGCATTGTAGTGGTCAAGAGGTAACGAGGTGGTGGTCGTCGGAGATGGCGCGGTGGTGGTCGCCGGAGATGGCGAGGGTGGTGGCCTTAGGTGGCAGGTTCTCTCTCTCTCCTTTTGATTGCTATTGGTTCATACATGTTTTTGTGAGAAGCAAAATCATATATCCCAAGTGAAATTTCACTTATAATGTCTGAAATCCTTAGTCAAATTTGACCTAGGATTTTCGATTTCACTTAGTAGCATGTTCTTCTTCAGTAGCACAAATCTGCTCTGAATCAGAAAAGGAGTGGACACCACAATCTAAAATGAACTAACTATTATTAACAGTAGAAAAAGCATGCCTATTGTGTCGAGTAACAACTGATGCAATTGAAAGCATAGTCTTGTTGTGTTGCTTTGAAAACATAATGGTGTATGAATATATGATATATCGATATGTGCTATGAATATATATAAGTATATATATATATATATATAGAGAGAGAGAGAGAGAGAAAATTAAGATAATCAAGCATTGTGGTGGTCAAGAGATGACGAGGTGGTGGGTCGCCAGAGATGGCCAGGTGGTGGTCAACGGATATGGTGAGGGTGGTGGCCGGAGGTGGCCAGGGCGGTGTCACTGAAGATGGCAAGGATGGTGGCCGGAGGTGGCAGGGGTGGTGGTCAGAGGTGGTGTAGAGTAGTGGTAATGGTGGCTAGGATTTGGTGGTTAGAGGTTGAAGATGAGGGTATTTTGATCTATGGATATTGGGAGGACTTATCCCCTCCTTAGTCCCAATAAAGCTCTTCTTAATGACCTTTTCACCAATTTTTCCTTAAATTTATTGCCATGTGTGTATGAATTAAATTGTAGCCATGTGCGTGTGTACTATAAAAATCAGTTTGGAAATAAAATGAAAAAGGGAAAGGGGAAAACCCACAATGTCTTTAAAAAAAAAAAAAAAAACACACACACACACACAATATGCAAAGCCTACATTGCAGGAGAAAAGTTGACCGAAATGTAAATATTAGAGACCAATCAGTAATTAGCCATTATTATTGACCCAATTCTTCATGTAAATGTAATTAAACAAAACACAATATGTAAATCCTAAATTTCAGGTAAAAAGTTAACCAAAATATAAATAGTAGTAAATAATTCAAAAGAAGTCGTTATTGTTGTCTTCTATTTGAAGCGAATTATAAATATTCTAAAAAATGTTGACCTAATGTAATTAGATATAATAATATTGACTGAATCCTCATTATTATATTAAATAAAATTTCAAAATCTGACCTGAATGTAATTAGTAGTCTGAAATGACAAAATGACCCTAACAAAAATCAATATATGCTTGTGTAGGTATACACATACGAGTAATTATGGTATAGTAAAGGGATATTATGATAATTAACTAAGGCTTGATGCAGTGTTTTGCCAACATCCTCTCTTTTCTTTTATAGGTAGATATGTGAGTTGCAAATCTACATCACGGTGGTTGTAGATTAGCAGCATGTATACCAACTTTTAGTACGCGCGCTGCTAATCTACAACCACCGTGATGTAGGTTAGTAGCACACGCGCTGCTAATCTACAACTACTGTGATGTCGATTAGTAGTCCCCCATATATATATATATATACGCGCTGCTAATCTACAACCACCGTGATGTAGGTTAGCAGCCCCCATATATTACTGGTTTTTAGCAACAAAAAAGTTCGTCCCCAGAAGCATTTTTTTCGTCACTAAAATTGCGTCGTGGTGTAAGTTAGCATTTCCCTACATATATACAGTCTAGATCTTAAGCAGACTCAAAGGGACGGACCACTTTTAGCGAAATAAATTTGTGTCGCTAAAACAATAATTTTTAGCGACGAAAACTTGTCACTAAAAGCGACATTTTCGTCGCTAAAAGTGATCCATCCCTTTGAGTCCGCACTTATCCTTGTCATAGAGAGAGAGAGAGAGAGAGAGAGAGAGAGAGAGAGAGAGAGTGAGCATATGCTCTACCATTACTTTTCCAGTAATGTCTCATGATGTTTGTGGACAAGTTACACTTTTTGTCTTAGCTTTGAAGCCAAGGTCCACAATCAAGCCAGGGTTTGGGAGTTAAAATCCGCGAAGACATTTTAGGATCTATCTTCAATAAAAGTGGGGAAATTATTTTGGGTTACTCGGAATCAAAACTTCAAGACTTCAAGTACTTGTTCTTATTCTCTCAACATGACAATACTTCAAAGTTCAAAATTTTATTTATAGCCTTTTTAGGGGGGGAATTTTTACTTTTTCGAAAAGAAAATAATTGATTTACAATTATTGTTTGTGGCAGATCTTTTGTTTGGTTAGACAAAAGAATTGATTTTCAATTCTAGTCAATTCTCACCAATTCTTGTTTTAGCCCAAAAATAAATCTCACCACTTTTTGTCAGATTTGATGAGAAATGATTTCACTTAAGTGAAACAAACGCGATTACCTAAATTACCCATATATATTTCACTCCTCTTTTATATGGGCAGTATAGTAAATGACAATGATTCATTTCATTTCATATTTTTTTTTTGGTAACCGTGGGTGTCCGGGCCAGCTTGCGCGCACCTCGACTAATCCCACGAGGTCAGGGCGTCCGGGTGAATCACCTGTGGCCACCCCCTTGAGATTCGAACTTGAGACCTCTGCGTATAACACCCAGAGGCCTTGCCATCCGGCCACAAGGGAAGTGGTTATTTCATTTCATTTCATTTTTGTCTCAAACAAACAAGAGAATTAGAATTGCAAATCAATTCTATTATTTTCTCTTCTATTCTATCCAATTCAATTCAATTCTATTTAATAATCAAACCAAACGGACTGTAAATGGGGCTTTTACAGAAAAATAGGAAGACAGCCCTTGCAAGGCACGGGCATTGGATTTGGTAGAAAAAATGCAATGTAATTTTTTTTTTTATGTGTACAAGAAAGAGAAATATGTTGTATTAATTATTAAGATGGTGTTAGAAAAAAAAATGTGCTTGAATAACTAGATTAATTGACATTCAACCTATAATTTAAGGCTATTTTTTTTTAATGTATAGATAATATATATATATATATATATATGTGTGTGTGTGTGTATGTGTGTGTGTGTAAATAGCAATGTAGGTGTGATGTGCCACACGGCATTGCTCCACAACACTATAGTACATATATACAATTGTGTATATATATATATATTTCAAATAAAATAATATTCAAAAAAAAATAAATAAATAAATAATAATAATAATAATAATAATAATAATAATAATAGTAATAATAATAATAAAACATGATTCTTACGCTCCTACATTTTTGCAGTAACTTCCCTCACACTCACTGTAATTGCCTCTCTTACTATATATCCTATTTTTTCACGTTTTTTAATTTTTAAATTTTTTTTTTTTTTTTTGCAGATTTCATTAGTAGATATATATATACATATATTTTTTTTCAAAAAAAAAATTCAATGATACCCGTGCACAGCACGGGCCAACGCTAGTATATTTATATGCATATATATATACAAACATACAAAGAGGAAAATTTATAAATTGCAAACGGGTTATTCGGTAATTCAACTTAACAAAAGGGTAATTTGTAAAAAGCACAAGGGTAATTTGGTTATTCAATATATAATTATACACACTTTAAACTTTTAGGCTATTTTCTTTAACGTATAGATAAATATATATATATATATACACACACACACACACACACAAATATACAAAAGGCCAATTTACGAAAAGCAAAAGGTTAATTTGGTAATTCGATTTAACAAAAGAGCAATTTGCAAAAGGCATAAGGGCAATTTGATTATTCAATTTATATATACACATATTATAATATAATAAAATAATACATATGTATATATATATACACACATAAGGGTAATTTACAGAATGTAAAAGAGTTTTTGGTAATTCAATTTAACAAAAGGGAATTCAGAATTGTAAACGTTATAAATATTAAGGCTCTTTTCTTTAAGGTATTGTGGACACCGGGCTTCCGCCTCTTTGTCGGGTTTTTGAAACTGTTTGATTTTGATCGAAGAAAGAAAAATGGTCTGTTGAAAACAGATACAGAGTCGCCACTTGGTCTTTAAGGAACCAAGAAACCTAATTTGACTCACCCAAGCGGATAAGGGCACCGGCCCTTCATAACCAAAGAACTTGGTTCGGGGTTTTGGTACGAGAGAGGAAGGAGCCTTTGTCGCGACTAAAACACCCTCAACTCGCCCCGTCTTTCGACGGGGCTCAATTAGCATCCAAATAATCATCTTATATTATGTATGGTTCGGCAATTAATACTATGATAGTATATTACATCACATAAGAAACTTGAAAATGGAAGATCTAAAGATAAAATATCATTCATAAGATCTAAGTCAAATATCATGCAATGTAAAGTGAAAGATCACACAAATAAACCTAGGAAAAATCGTCTAATCACGTATCAAGTAATTAAGTTTCCTTAATCTAAAGGGGACATGAATTGTTATTAAAACAAATAAACAAAGAAATCAACATATGCTTAACAAGCTAGTATGATGCATGTTATTCTTTGAGAAAAGAAGACCTCTCAATCCCCGGGACGGATGAGAAAGGGTGATTAGATCGGGGGGAATCATGAACGTGTGATCATGATCATTCCTTATAATCTTCTTAGATTAGGAGTCACAAAAGCCCCAAATCTTTGCATGGATGCAATGTATGTATCTAAAATGTGCCAAGGTTGTAGTGTGCTTTGTGTTCATGGATTCCTAGAATGACTTAGAAGTCTAAAATGTGCATGAATGGATGAATGAAATCATCATGGGATATGCACAAATGTAGTATGAACTACTTCCTAGGACATGAGCTAATTTGGAATGCATATGGGCATCAAATCAAAGAATGAAAGTTGAAATGTGCTTGCTGTGAATAGTGGACAGAACAGTAGCATGATCTTTTGGAAATTGAAAAGAGGGGTTAAGAATGTTTTCAATGCATGATTTTTTATGGAGATCTTCCTTATTGTGTCTAGAACACAACCCAAAAGGCCAATCTTGAATAGCTATCACAGATTGAGAGAAATCATATAAACAATGAAGGTCACTCAGAAACAGAGTCCGTACTGTCGACTGAAATGTTGAAAAATCTTAGAAAATGAAAACTAATGATCTAGAGGCCCATTTTATACATAAAGTTCCCTAAGACATTGAAGTTTAAGGAAAAAATAATTTAGGACCACCCTTTTTGAAAAAGGTTTCTGGAAAAGAAGTTGGAAGTGGACCTAGCTGCTGTGACAGAAAAGACAGAATGTCTGGAAGGAATGTTTGGGTCCAAATTGACCATTTCCAAGTACTTCCAAGTCAAACCAAAAATCATGGGTGTTCTCCAATGAGTTAGGAAGACTTTCCAAGTGGCCTTGCATCCATATGTTGAGTATTGAGTCCTAGAGAAATCTTTGAACTCAGCTCACTCACTGTTTTGACTCATTATTTTGAAGATTTTGGAGAAAACAAGGTTTTGTGTCTTGAAACCAAAATGAGAGGGATTGAGAGGGGTTTTGAAATAGATGTTTTGAAAACATATTTTCAATACTCCATAAGGATTGTAGCCACTTAAAATGCCAACATCAAGCTCATCATCAAGAACCTCCAAGATTGTTGGAGAGATTTATTTTATTTTGAGCATAACTTCAAGAATACCTTGGAGGTATTGAAGTTATAATCATCATCTATCAAACATGTTTTTGAGGTCAAGAGCTACTGTCCATAAGGATTCACCCACCCCAAACTTCGTGTCATCATCTAGATGATGATGAACTAGTAAGTAAATAAAGAAAAATCAAAAAGAAATGAGGTAAGAAGAGATAAACAATGAATAAACAAGCACGTAGATAATGATCAATAGATGATATTCATGATGTATTGAACTTGTAGAATGGTGTTTCACTCATATATGATGACATTGGATATGGAAGAAGCTTCCTCTCTCTTAAATGCTCACTAAAATGGTGGTTGGGTGTATTGAATGTTGAAGTAAATAGGAGTAATGAAGTAAAAACAAAGTTTAGAACTCACTTTTGTTTTGAAAATCCAAGAAGAAAGCTTCTTTTTTCTCTATTCTAACCTTATCTCTACAACTTTCTCTCCCAAACTTTTTCAAAGCTTACATTTGACTCCCCCAAAATGAAGAGCAATGGGGGGTTTATATAGGCCAACTTGGGGTGATTTTGGGGTTTTAGAAGTATTCCCATTGGTCCCAAACATCTGAAATCATGAAACTACGTCGTTTTGGTTTTTAATTAATCAAAATGGGACCCCAAAAGAAATTACAAAAACTCACTGTTCTGGGGGAGAGTGCCGCGGCGGCACTGGGCTAGTGCCGAGGCGGCAGTGGGCCAGTGCCGCGGCGGCACTGCTCCTCCTTCGTCCAGATAATGCTGTTTAGGCCCCCTGAGGTTCCGGTATTTGCGAAAAGGCCCTATTTTGTCTGAAATTCATAGAAAATGCGTATGAACTCCAAACTAAGGTTGTGATATACCGTTGGAAAGGTAATGGAGTCTACTTTATATAAAAAAAAATAGTTCGGGGATAGGCCACTTTGAAAAGTTTTGTGGTATTTGCGATAAAAGCCGATTTGATCGCCTTTTTCGTCTTCGGAAATTGATAATAAACTCGTTTTAAATCCGAAAATTGTGTGCGATATGCCGTTGGAAAGCTATCGACCTCTAGTATCCGTGAAAAATATTTGAAAATTGTTTCGGTGCCTCGGTTCCAAAGTCAAATCTTTGTCAAACTGGTCAAACCTGGGATTCCCGGGAAGTTCTGGAAATCTCCGGGAGTTCCCAAGAGCTGACGTTTTCCCTCGATTCTCGCTTTAATACTTTTCTCATGATTTAGAATGATTCTGGTGAATTCGGACGATTTCGGTCAAACTTGGTCAAACTCTGGTCAAACCTTGGTCAAACCGATCAACGGGGACTTTCTGGGAACTTCCGGAACTTCCGGGGGTGTCTGGGAGCTGATGATTTCATCCGATTTTACTTAAAAACTTTATTTTATTGTTTTTCTCATGACGTAGCATGTTTTCAGAACTTTTGGTCCAAATCTGGGAGCTTTTGTGCTTTCAAGGGCATTTTGGTTATTCTGAGCATTCTGAGAGATGGAACTAACTTCCAGGAATCCTTTTAAGTCTTTTTTGATCATTGTGAACCACCAAGCTATGGGTCTCCTAAATCTAATAGCCGACAAAATGGGGTGTCTACAGTTTGCCCCTCTTTGGCATTAACTTGCAAGGCAACGCATGTCGCAAGCGAGTGTCAAAGCTTTGAAGAGACAGGACTTTTTGGAGGCTATAGATTTAGGATAAAAAGCGTTGCAAAGGATGATGCTGAAGCTAGCGTTGGTCGTGCTCTGCGTGAGCTGCCTACGTATCCCAAGCCGACAAAAGCGTTGCAAAGGATGATGCTGAAGCTAGCATTTTTCTCATGACGTAGTTCAGGACACAAGGGGACCAATCACACATGCACATATACAACAATCAGGCGGATGCTATGCTAATGCGTGGATGTGATATGATTTCGTACATGAGTCCTATCATGACTAGCGTTCTGATCCTAGTATGAGCAGGTGTTGTGGGGCGTGCCATTCCGGGTGGGCTGGTGTTGTGCTAGTGTTTGTGAATGTGATGTAGTGGATGACTCGGATGAGGACATCAAGGTTTAGAAGACTCTGGGTCTAGGGGCAAACTTCTAGGACTTGGGAAGTGTGCATTGCAAACGAGTGAGATGGATCAGATGCGCGTTGTCTAAAAGACAACAGCTAAAGGTGACCGAGGGGTTTTGTGATGAAAAAAGGAAGCTCATGATAGACGGGAGGCACGGGGCCATGGAAAGACTGCGCTTCATGTGGGCGATGCTCTGATGGCTAATTTTCGGGAGTTGGTTCCTCTTCTGCTACTTTCTGTTGGGGGGTAGTGGGAATTAGCATCTTTCGGTTCCTTTCCTCGGGGATGATGCAGGGTTCTCGGGGAATCTCTTTTCTTGATCGGGAACCAGGACCCTTCTCTGAATCTCTCACGGTTGATCAAAATATGTCGGTGCTCAATCCAAGAGAGCCTGTCGGGGCTTCCGGGAGCTGGTATCTTTCTGCTTTTGTCCTCGGGGGATAATGCAGGGTTCTCGGAGAATCTGTTTTTTTTCTTGATCGGGAACCAGGACCCGTCTCTGAATCTCTCACGGTTGATCAAAATATGTCGGTGCTCAATCCAAGAGAGCCTGTCGGGGCTTCCGGGAGCTGGTATCTTTCTGTTTTTGTCCTCAGGGGATAATGCAGGGTTCTCGGGGAATCTCTTTTTCTTGATCGGGAACCAGGACCCGTCTCTGAATCTCTCACGGTTGATCAAAATATGTCGGTGCTCAATCCAAGAGAGCCTGTTGGGGCTTCCGAGAGCTGGTATCTTTCTGTTTTTGTCCTCGGGGGATAATGCAGGGTTCTCGGGGAATCTCTTTTTCTATTTTTGGTGCCTCGGCCAAAATCCAGGATTCGTTCTCGGAACTCTCGTGCTTGATCAAAATTTGCGACGGTTGTTCTGAAATAGCCGATTCGGGTCCTCGGGAGTCAAATTTTTCAGTTTCTGCCTGCTGGAGGTAGTTCTGACAACTTTTAGCCTGCTTGGGGTAAAACCTCATAAATCTTGGCCGGAATGGGCCACCGGGGCTGATCAGGGCCAAAAATGGGCTGAAAAAGGCCAAAACGGGTCAAAACAGGGCGAAACGGAGCAAAACGGAGCAAAGTGAGGCCCGCGGGGAGTAGTGCCGTGGCGGCACTGGGCCACTGCCGCGGCGGCAGTTGGCCAGTGCCGCGGCGGCACTGGGTGGCCGGACTTCATCTTTGTATATCTCGGGTTTTTGAGCTTTTCAAGCTCATTCTTGGCCATTTTGAGGTGTTTTTGGAGCCAAAATTCGTCAAAACGCAGCTTATGCGCGCTCAGGTGAGTAATCTTTCCCCGTAGTTGGAATTTTGATTGGTGTTTTGGTTGGATCAAATTTTCAAGAAGAAGGTTTAACTGTGACTTCCATTTTCTTTGTAGATCCATGGTTTCGAGCTCGAGGAGACCGTCTAAGAAGGCTAAGGAACGGATGAAGGCCGAGATGCAAACCCTGGACTTGATTTTACGGGACCCCCAACATCATCTTTCGGCCGCGGCTCTAGCGAGCTTGGTATGTGAAACTTTCGACAGTTTTAGGACTGCTTTCATGTATTGTGCTAGTTTTGTGAGCCTTAGTGTGCAGCTAGAGATCGTTAGAAGTTCGGTTTGTGCTCAAATGTTGATTTCGTGAATTTGGCTCTCGGGTCGTGAATAGTGATTTTGTGCATCTTTTTGTTGTTTTTGTTGTGTGCAGGTGCCGGAAGTGACGTTGAAGGGCCATGGTAGCCTCGCCCACGCTTTCTTGTGGTATACTCAACTCTCACCTACCGTCAAGAGGATGGTAGACGATGCCGGGTTCAGAGGCTTCGTCCGTCTGGTTTCGAAGAGCAGCAATGATTTGGCCCATTTCTATGCCCTGGCTGAGAGGTGGTGGGACACCACCAATACTTTCCACCTGTCGTTTGGTGAGATGACCATGACGCCCTTTGACTTCTCCATGATTACGGGCTTGAGGGTTGGCGGGAAGCGCCTGATTCTGGATTATTTCTATGAGATCGACCCGGAGGCTGTAGAGATGCTGATTGGGGCTATTCCCCCTAACCTGGAGAGGCATTGGTTTCCTTGCGGCTGGCTTTACCGGGCCTATGGCAGAGGGAATCATAACCTGAACAATTCCCAGCTCTTGAGGGTGTATCTTCTGTATTATGTCCTTGGTTGCTCGATCTTTACGACGCGGAATGACCGGGTGAGCCTGAGATTCCTTTCTTGCTTGGCGACCATCGATGAGATCCCCTCCTACGACTGGGGCGGTGCTACCTTGGCCCATCTTTATAAGCACATGGGCGAGGTCTCTCGGGGCGATGTTAAATCGACTAGGGGATTTTGGCGAGCTTGGGAGGTACATTTTGATCTTCTTTCATCTTTTATCTTTTTGATTTCTATACTTGTTCTGATTTTCTCCTTTGTCTGTGCAGCTTTGGAGCTTTGAATACCTGAAGATGTTGGCTCCCTCCCCTGCGGACGAGTCAGGCGAAGACGAGGATGGCATGGCTCCTGTACCTCTGTTCCCACGAGGCTTGAGATGGCGGAGGGATGTTGTCGGGGTGAAGAGTGGGGCCCACCGGATTGTTTTGCTCAGGAACTTCCTAACCGAGTTGACGGCTGCTAGTGTTGATTGGACGCCTTGGGAGCGCGTCGCCTATGCTGCCCCAGAGGAGATTCAAGCAGTCAAACCCCTCTCCTCTTGCCGACTACTGATGGAGAGTACTGAGTGTAGGCAGTGGTTCCTTGGCGAGCGGGTGTCCCGGCAGGTGGTTGGCGGTTCCAAGTATCGCGTCCCTCATAATCCGCCTGCGATGGATGCTAGTGACCTCTCTGGTGATGCTTTGCTGGCGGCCTTAGCTGGCACTGACGTTTGGGATCATTTTCTCTCTGAGACCGGTTATGAGGCTTACCGTGGCCGCTTCCTGATGCCTAACTTTCCACTCCTGGAGGTGAGTTTCCTTTACATTTTGTCTCTCTTAGTTGCCTATGTTTTTTATTCATCTTTTCCTAACTTATTTTGTGCCTACAGCTTCGTGAGATGTACAGGAGGCAGGCTCCTCTGTCTTCCGATCCTATCCCTCCTTGGGATTGGACCGTCAACGTTCTAGGCGCTGATGGCACTCCACAAATGATGGAGGTGCCGCGAGTCACGTGTGGGTACCCTACTCAGCCAGCGGGCGTCCTCAATGTTCCTTCGAGTTACGCTGAGGAGGGTCACGCCTTGGCGGCTAGCTTACGGTCCTTGGTCCTCACACGAGACCACCGGGTATGTCTCTAATTTTGCACTTTCTTAAGGTTATGAGGTTCTAACCCTGGATTTTACCCTTGACAGATGGACGGTATGCGGCAATTTGTCGCCAACCAGATGGCGTCCTTGGTAAGTCTCTGACTCGACTCTGTTTTTGTACTTTTTGTGGTTTCCCTACTGATTGCCTTCATTTTATTTGTGTGTGCAGTACTGGCTCATCGAGGACTGGTCCAAGGTGCAGAGGTGGTAGGAGGAGGCCGTCGCCGACATACACTCCGGGCGGTCCGACAGAGGACGAAGAAGAGGAGGACTGAGGCCTCCCAAGCGGGAATTTTATTTTATTTTCTTTTTATGTTTTCGATTGGGTTGTACTGGGGATATGACTTTTTTGACAGTGTAGGACGATGTGTGGAACAGTTTGTGACCTTTGACAGAGTATTATGATGTTTCGCCTTTTAGGCCGGATAGCTTCCGGTTTGGAGGCGCAGTTATGTGCTTGTTTTAGTTGATAGTCGTGTGATGATATATGTGCACTGTGATTGTTGGGTGTTACTGCGATTGGCAGTTTTGTGATGGTGAGTGTTTTTGCCTTACAGGTGGGATAGTCTGTGAAACGGGGAGGTGCTGCCGAAATTTTGAATTTTCTAGAGCCGCGACTGAAAATATGGCTTTGTATGATCCCGCTCAACTCACAGCTTGGTTGAACATTACAGATGGCGTGGAGCGGATCAACCTCTTTAGCTACGGCTTGACCGAGCTGTTCTCTCTTTGCCAGATGACCCTGAACACTGAGTTCTTGCGTGCTGCTATTGCCCGCTGGGACCCGGTGAATCATGTCTTCAACTTCAATGGCCTGGAAATATGCCCCCTGTTCGAGGAGTTTTGTGCTATTCTCGGCTATGATTCTGACTCTGACTTGATTCTCCCTTCTGCTGATACTCTCAGTTCTATACGAGGCTTGGCTGAATATCTGAATTGTTCCATCACTATTTCCCGCCGGCTGATTCAAGGTGAGGTCCTCAACATTGCTTCCATTATTGCCCGATATGCCAGTCCTGGGAATCCCAGCGTGTATGATGCTTCTCGTGGGGCTGCTCTAATTCTGTGCATGACTTCGCACTTCTTATTCTCGAGTACTTCTAGTGATTTAGTGCATGTATGTCTCGGACTGAAGGCGGGTAAGAACCCCATGGCTATGGTTCTAGCTGAAACCTTGAATGGCTTGGATAACGCCTTCAACCAAGGGACTCCTCTTCTTTCTGGGGCGTCTTTGGTGTTACAAGCTTGGTTACGAGCGCCTTCAACTGTGGACGGGCCGCATACCACCGATTTACTTTCGTCGAGCCGTGCTTTACCCTTACTACACTTTTGCCGATTGGGTTAACATGATGGGTGCTTTTCTGAAGTGGACATTTGCTGAATTGTGGGACATTGGGACCTTCATGCTATTACCACGAGCCTCAGGGGTCACCAGAGAGTGTGGT
This sequence comes from Hydrangea macrophylla, assembly GCA_033977485.1. NCBI lineage: Eukaryota > Viridiplantae > Streptophyta > Magnoliopsida > Cornales > Hydrangeaceae > Hydrangea > Hydrangea macrophylla. The sequence goes on along the minus strand of CM066995.1, from coordinate 34,314,120 downwards.
TGATGGGTTTGAGGGAGACTTCTTTCTATCATCCTCGCCGCTTAGCCAGACAGTATGGACAGGTTCAGGAGGTTCCCCGGGGGTTTACTGAGAGGGTCTTTGCTTCCAGGATCAGGGCTGCCACTATCGCTGCTTTCATTGATGGTTGGACTGACCGAGTAAAAATTTACTTCTAAAGGCCTTTTGGAGAAATAAAAGACACAAAGATAAAGCTAGACCTGACTAATTCTGCTCATTCCTCCAAGTGTCTTTGAACATGTGTGATTGCTTTTTGAAAGACTTTTATTTCTTTGATTATTCCTGCTTATGTAATATTCAAAGTTTGTTTATTGGTGAACCTTGGTTACTTTGGGAATCTCATTTTATGCATTTTAGCTTTCTAAAAAAATATTTTGTAACCGAGATTTCAATTAGATGCTGCTTTTGGTACTCGCTTGGGCATGCTAGGGTGATTAAAGACAAACGAGGCGGGTGGCCGAAGTTTGCCCCTAGTTTGGGATATGTATGGTCGTGAGGCAAACGAGGTAGATGACCGACGTTTGCCCCTAGTTTAGAAAGGGTTTAGGCAAACGAGGCGTGTGGCCGAAGTTTGCCCCTAGTGTGGGAGGGTGATTTCCGGGTTATGGCAAGGACCGCGACTTTATTTTCTCACATGCTCATAATTTTTGCCTAGGCACCAAGGAGGTGGCCTAGCGAGCTATTTTCTCTCTTTTGTTATTGGTCACCTTGGATTTAACTCTAACTTTTACTTAGGCGTCCTTTCGAATTTTCAACCTAGCGAGCCATCCCTTTTTTTTTTTTTTTGAAAGTCTGCCTACGTACCCCCGAGCGGGGATCAGGTCCAACGTAGTTCGGGCCATGGTTAGAAAGAAGTGGGTTGATTTTTAAGTAGGTGGGGTGACCGAACCGATGTAGTTGCCTACGTATCCCCGAGTGGGAATCAGGTCGAGCGTAGTTCAAGGCAAGGCTTGAAAGAAATGGTTATTTGTGAGGTGACCGAACCGATGTGGTTGCCTACGTATCCCCGAGTGGGAATCAGGTCAAGCGTAGTTCAAGGCAAGGCTTGAAAGAAATGGTTATTTTTGTGAGGTGACCGAACCGATGTGGTTGCCTACGTATCCCCGAGTGGGAATCAGGTCAAGCGTAGTTCAAGGCAAGGCTTGAAAGAAATGGGTTATGGAATGGTCAAGCATAGTACTTTTTGAGGCGATCCATGTTGATTGGTTCTTTGAATTCGACATCATCGAGGTCCATGAGATAAGTTGCTCCTCCGGAAAGAATGGTCTTGACGATGTAAGGGCCTACCCATTTAGGTTTGAACTTCCCACGGGGATCAAAGATCGGAGCTCGCAATTCCTTAAGGACAAGGTCGCCCTTGACAATCTTCCTTGGACGAACCCTTTTGTTGAAAGCACGGGCTATCCTCTTTTGATAGATTCGAACATGGTCAACTGCCGATAGGCGCTTTTCATCTATGAGAGTCAATTCCTCGTATCTTTCCTTCAACCAATCTGACTCCGAAATTTCACATTCTGCCATCACGCGTAGGGACAGTAGTTCTATCTCGACCGGAAGTACCGCTTCCATCCCATACACTAGTGAGTAAGGCGTTGCTCCTGTGGACGTCCTTATCGATGTTCTGTATCCCCAAAGTGCAAATGGTAGCTTTTCATGCCAGTCTTTGTAGGTATCAGCTGATTTTTGCAGTATGGCCTTGACATTCTTATTCGCAGCTTCGACTGCCCCATTAGTCTGTGGTCTGTATGGTGATGACTTGTGATAAGTGATTTTGTACTCCTCGAACAGATCCCTAACTTCTGCCTTGAAATGATTTCCGTTATCCGAAATAATCTCATGGGGAACTCCATAACGGCAGATGAGATTTCTCTTGATGAATTTGGCCACTTCCTTGGCCCCCAACTTGGTGTAAGATGCGGCTTCTACCCATTTTGTGAAGTAGTCTATGGCCACCAGGATGTACCGATTTCCATTTGAGGCTTTCGGAATGATTTCTCCGATGATATCGATTCCCCAGGTTGAGAATGGCCAAGGTGAAGTCATGCTATATAGAAGAGATGGTGGTACGTGCATCATGTTTGCATGGATCTGGCACTTGTGACACCTTCTTACGTATTCGCAACAATCTTTCTCCAATGTTGTCCAGTAGTACCCTTGTCTTATAATCTTTTTGGCCAGCATGTGACCGTTCATGTGCGGGCCGCAGACCCCCTCGTGTATTTCCTCCATCATTCTCCTGGAGCTTTTTCCAAACAAGCAAGTCAGGTTGTGACCGTTGTATCCTTTCTTTAGCAGTTTCCCACCGCAAATGATGAATTGCGCTGCGAATCTTCGGATGGCCCTTTTGTCTTTCTCCGTAGATTCTTGGGGGTATGTCCCCTTTTCTATGAAATCCCAGACATCCTGATACCACGGCGTTTCATTCTCTTCTCCTTCGATTGCGGCGATCATGTTGAACCAAGGCTCGTACCTCTGCTCAATTACCAAAGGCATCATCTTGACTCCCACAGGAATCTTGATCATGGAGGCTAAGGTAGCCAATGAGTCTACTAGCTGGTTCTCTTCCCTAGGCAAGTAGAGGAACGTGACGTTCTTGAACTGCCTCTTGAGTTGGTCGAGATGATCATGATAGGGTTTCAACCTTTCTTCTTTTACTTTCCATTCTCCTCTAGCTTGTGATATGATGAGGTTTGAGTCCCCGAAGACGTCCAACTTCCGAACTTTCAGTTCTATGGCTGCTTCCATTCCCAGAATGCATGCTTCGTATTCAGCGGTGTTGTTGGTGGAGTTATAATTTAGCTTGACTGCCAATGGAGTATGGTTCCTGCTTGGTGATACGAGAATCATTCCTACTCTGTATCCTTTCATGTTGGCTGCTCCATCAAAGTACAACTTCCACTGTTCTTCCTTGATTTCCATGATACTGTCGTCTGGAAACGAAAAGTCCCCACTTTCTTTGGAGTCAACGGCATGTTCTGCGAGATGCTCGGCTACAGTTCTCCCTTTTACCGATTTGCTTGTAACATACTTGATATCGAACTCGGATAGTAAGAGTAACCAACGGGATATACGACCGGTCAGGGCGGGTTTTTCGAGAAGGTATTTTAGAGGATCCATGTTGGATATGAGCACAACCGGGAAGGCCAGCATGTAGTGCCTCAGTCGGCGAGTGCACCAAACCAAGGCCCAACATGTTTTTTCGAGGGTAGAGTAGTTGAGCTCATACCCAGTCATCCTCTTGCTGAGGTAGTATATGGCTTTTTCGGAGCGGCTTTATTCTCCTTCCTGGGCTAGCATGCAACCCATGGCGTTTTCGGAGACAGACAGGTAAAGGAATAAGGGCTTATGAGGAGTGGGTGGTGAGAGGACAGGCGGATTTTGGAGGTAGGCTTTTATTCTGTCGAAAGCGGCTTGACACTGGTCATCCCATTGGAACTTCTCCCCTTTTCTCAGCAATCGGAACAAGGGATCGCATGTAGTTGTGAGCTTGGAAATGAAGCAACTGATAAATTGGATTCTTCCGAGGAACCCCCTTACTTCTTTTTCACTCCGTGGTGGTGCCATTTCTAGGATTGCCTTGATCTTAGAGGGCTCCACCTCTATTCCCCTTTGTGTGATGAGAAAACCCAGGAGTTTACCGGAGGTCACGCCGAAAGTGCATTTCTTTGGATTCAACCTCATCTTGTATTTGCGCAACCTTTCGAAGAACTTTTCCAGCGCTACCAGGTGTCCTTCTCTGTCCCTGGATTTCACAATCATGTCGTCTACATAAACTTCTACTTCCTTGTGGATCATGTCGTGCAGCAGAGTGGTGGCAGCTCTTTGGTAGGTTGCCCCAGCATTTTTTAGTCCGAAAGGCATTACTCTATAATAGTAGGTCCCCTAAGGGATGGTGAATGTCGTCTTTTCTCGATCTTCCGGCGCCATTGGAATCTGATTGTACCCTGAGAAGCCATCCATGAATGAAAGTAGCTTATGTCCAGCAGTGTTGTCCACCAAGACATCAATGTGGGGAAGCGGAAAGTCATCCTTGGGACTGGCTTTGTTTAGATCACGGAAGTCGACGCACACACGAACTTTTCCATCCTTCTTCGGGACTGGCACGATATTGGCAACCCATTCTGGGTATTCGGTGACAATGATGAACCCTGCCCTGAACTGCTTCTCCACTTCTTCTTTAACCTTGAGTGCCCACTCCGGCCTCATGCGCCTCAGTTTCTGCTTGACAGGTTTAGAATTGGGGAGGAGGGGAATATGATGTTGGACAATGTCGGGATCGACCCCAGGCATGTCTTCGTAAGACCAAGCAAAAACATCTTTGAATTCTTTTAGCAAGAGGGTTAATTTTTCTTATTCTTCTTTATTAAGAGTCGAGCCAATTTGCACAATTTGTGGATTATCTGTTTCACCTAGGTTAACTGATAAAGTATCTTTGATTATTTCATAAGTAGGTGGTTTTTCAATTAGTTGCTTAAGTTCAATTGGGAGATCCTCGGAGGGATCTGTGCATTCACAAGTATTAGACACAGAGGAGTAAGCAGAATCGTCTTTCATTTCATTCTTGATAGGTGAAGTGACTACATTGGACAGTGGTGGGCTTACAGCAGTCGACTCTGGTACAGACTCGATAATCGGCAGTACAGACTCTGGGAGAACAGGGGGTAGGGAGACACAAACAGATGACTCTACAGCCTAGTTGCTCAGACCATCCTCAGTTGGCTTGATCTGATCATCTTAGCTCTTGGCCCTCTTTTCTTCCTTCTTCCCAGCGGGTTCCTCCCACATTTTCTCGATGGCTTCAGTGTCCAGGTATTTCAACCAGTCTTCCTCCGGGGTCTTCTCAATTTCTTCGGGATAGAACGGATCTTGACATGGGGGCCTTTCGCAGTCAGCGAAGATTTCAAGCCCGGGGTGCCTTTTCCCAGTGGTTGGATGGGTCCAGGGTTCGGGGAACCCGAAGTAAGGGAAATCATCCCCTTCTTTGATGAATTGTCGATTCAAGGTCTTGCGGTATGGTGGGAGACCCCTTACCCTTTTCTTCCATGGCCTCTGTAGCTCGACGTCTTCTTCAGTGGGTTTGTATCCCAACCCAAAAGTGCCTCGTTGTCCTTTGATCTGAGGGAACTCACGAATCCCTTGCTGGCGTCGGCCCAATCCCATTCCGGGGAAATAGTTCATTTTGCGGACAATGTTGACAACTGCGGAGTGGACCTCGGGGAACCTGTCTTCGTCATTGATCATGTGGACTTCTTCCATGAAGAATCTTCCGATTTCTCCTTCTTCTAGCTCAGGTATTTGGACTTCAAAAATGGGAGCGTAATTTGGGAAAGCTTCATTACCCCAACTATTACCGAGGATGATCTTTACTTCCTTCTCATGAATGTACTTGATCATTTGATGTACAGTGGACGACACGGCTTTGTTGGCATGCAGCCAGGGCCTTCCGATCAACAAGTTGAACGAGGTAGGTATGTCCATGACTTGAAAAATCTCAGTACTTGCCAAAGATCCTACCCGGATTTGTAGAGAGTCCCCATCACATTTCTCTTAGTGTTATCGTATGCCCTCACGGATTGCACAGATGGTGTGATGTCAAGGATATTGACCCCTAAAGCGGTGGCAGTCCTTAGGGCACAAACATTTAGGGCAGAACCTGTATCAACCAGACAAAATGGTACCTGCTGTCCCTTACATCCGACAATGATGTACAATGTTTTGTTATGTGCGGATCCTTCTGGTGGCAGGTCCTCATCGGAAAATGTAATGATCGGGTCGGGGGCAAGTGCGCCCAAGAAAGCCACCATGTCCTCCGGTGCGGCGTCGATAGGAACTTCAATCACAGCCAAGGCATTCAACACGGCTTGCCTATGCTTGTAGGATGTCACCATGATATCCCACATCGAGAGATGTGCTTGGGTTTTCTTTAGCTGCTTTATCAACTCATTATCTTCCTCGATGATCTCGTCCATCTTGCCTTTCCCTTTGTCTTTTACCGGGCCTTTCTCGACGATTTCAGTAGCAGGCTGTAGAGGTTGGTAATGACGGCCTGATCTAGTCAGGTGATCAATCTCGGCAGGAGTAGGCCCTTCCGCAGTCCCATCTTTTTTGAACCAATCACAATCCATCCCCACAAATGGTTTTTCCGGCTCGTCCCAGATAGAAGCGTCACTTTTTTTGTCGGGATCATACCATTTGAGGTCTACCACCCCTAGGTCATGCTCTTCCAGAAAGAACAAGTCTTGCTCATCGTCTAGCTGTTGCTGCCACTCGTCATTCTCCCCTTCAATCAGATGAATTCCCACAGAGTTCGGGATGTCAATGAGGGGTAAGGGTTGTCCTAAGGGGGTGATATAGGCAGCAGGGTTGAAGGATATAGGGTTGGAATCGATGAGGCTGACATTTTGGTGGTTAGGTAGAGGATTTTGGGTGATATGGGGCTGCTTCGGAGGCGGCTCGATGATATTCTGGTCAATGATGTCTTGGATATCATGGCGGAGACGCATGCAATCATCGGTGTTATGGCCAGGGGCTTGGTGGTAAGTACATCGCTTGGACATATCGCAGTTAGGGGGGGGGGGGGGGTATTTCGAGGCTGGAGTAGTTGGAGATGGCCCTTCTTGAGGAGGCGGTCTAGGGCTGAGGAGAGAGAGATTTCTAACTTGGCGAAGTTACGAGGGGGCTTTTTCTGGAAAGGGCGATTGGAGGAATTTGCCTGGTTGGAGGGTTGGTATGGCCTAAGAGGGTACGCCATGGGTTGGCTGCTAAGGGCATTGACATCCGGGGGATTCCGGGAGTAGTTGGGCCTTCTGGACTGACTTGGAGGCTCTTCCTTTTTGATCTTTCCTTCTCTAATAGCATCTTCAATTCGGGTTCCAACTTCAAACAACTCCTCAAAGGTGGAGATGGACTGGTAGAATAATTTCTCATGATAGAGCGGCTGCAGATTCCGGATGAGCATCCTTACCTGTTCCTTTTCAATCGGCCGGTGGGTCATTTGGGCTACCTTGTTCCTCCATCTGCTCCGAAACGCAGCGAAGGATTCATTGTTGTTCTGTCGGGTCGTTTCCAAATCCCTGATAGTGACATCTAGCTCCTGATTGTAGGAGTAATGATCGACGAAAACTCGAACGATATCTTCCCAGGCCCGGGTTTTGGAGGCTTCCAAGGTTAGGAACCATGATAGTGCAGATTTTGCCAGAGTTTGCGAAAACAGCATTGCAATGTGCTCGTGGGTACAGCCCATGGACTGGAAGATACTCATGCACAGCTTCACATGACTTTTTGGGTTCCCAGTTCCGTCAAAACGATCGATGGCAGGCATTTTGAAGTTCTCCGGCAGTTTCAACTTGACAGGCTCAAAGAGGCCTTCCAGGTCTAGCATGCAATCATCGATCCCCTTGCTTTTTCTCAGTACGCTCTCCAGCTTGTCGACCTTGTCCATTTTCTCTTGGAGCTTCTTCTTATACGCAAGCGGTGGGACCCCTTGAAACCAGTCTTCCTCCCCATTTTTCTCATGTAGAGGAGGTTCAAACCCTGGTGGTGGAAACCCGGGCGGAGGTTGCGGCTGCTGCTGCTTCAGTTCTTCCATGAACTTCAGGACTTGAGCTAGGATGTCGGACTGCTGGCTTATGGTTGCTCCCAACTCAGTAACCTTGTTTTCCAATTCTTCTCTATTCATGCTGAAGTAGGCTGTCGGACTGATTCTGACTAAACGATTATCTGAACTCCTGGCCCACGACGAGGATCCCGGCTGCTGACCTTGGGAATCTATACTAACCTGACAGATTTCGAGGGAAAGGGGTGTATCAGATCCTGACAGTGACGACTTTAGACGGACAAAAACAGTGATGTGGACTGATTCGAGACCGTGCGTGCAGATTGATGGGAATAGTGCATGCATATGAGACAAGTATGCGGATGTACGCCCTAATCTATATGATGCCCCTATTTCTAACAGATAGCAGTTAAACAAATAAGGTCCTAACCATATAGAGTGTGCCAATCTTACTTTCCAGTACGATCACCAGGGGATAACAGGGGTTTCCAGGTTTTTGTGAAGGCTTTTAGGAGAGACTGGGCATTTTCGGTTGATTTGGACAGAGTTTCTGGGAGAAACTGGGATATCCGGACACAGTTTCTGGTATTTCTGGGCAATTTGAGCAGGGTATCTGGGAAAAACTGGTTAATACGGTTATATTTGGGATATCTGGACAGAGTTTCTGGGAGAAACGGGTTCATATGGTTATATCTGGGATATCTGGACAGAGTATCTGGGAAAAACTGGTTAATACGGTTATATTCATACGGTTATATTTGGGATATCTGGACAGAGTTTCTGGGAGAAACGGGTTATTACGGTTATAGTGATCGTACTTTCTAGCAGGTTTTCATACTCTTATGTCTTAGGACCAACAAACAAGGTTTGCGGTGTATATCTTTGTGAGCATGGAGCAGACATCATTATCATGGTGCCTAGGCAGGTCAACTCAATGTGATCACATGTGAGTGATTGCCTTGGGGATCATGAGAAAGAGGTTCTGTTCTATGCCATATAAGCATCTACACCGCGCGGGTAATCCCGTCAGGACATACAGCAGTTATATCACATTGTCCTATTTGAAAAGATAAATCAACAGTCCTATGAAAGGTTTTACAGGAATCTATATGCAAATGCCGAGTTTAGTCAAAGAGGGTCCGTTGACGAGAGTTCCAATATACCGTCAGGGAGACAGTACGGAGGTTTTTACCCTTTTTGATATAGCTTGGAAGGTACAGTATCAACGGTGACTTATGCCCTGGCACAGCAAGACCTGAACAATGTCAGCGCCGCGTTTCAGACACAGTCGGGAGGGGAAATGCAGAGTGCAATGCGGTGAACCAGACACAGGAAAAAGATGATTTTAAGGATGCTTCTTATGAGTCAAACCTCTGTATTATTATGTTTTAAAAATAAATATCCCCAGCAGAGTCGTCAGATTGTGGACACCGGGCTTCCGCCTCTTTGTAGGGTTTTTGAAACTGTTTGATTTTGATCGAAGAAAGAAAAATGGTCTGTTGAAAACAGATACAGAGTCGCCACTTGGTCATTAAGGAACCAATAAACCTAATTTGACTCACCCAAGCGGATAAGGGCACCGGCCCTTCATAACCAAAGAACTTGGTTCGGGGTTTTGGTACGAGAGAGGAAGGAGCCTTTGTCGCGACTAAAACACCCTCAACTCGCCCCGTCTTTCGACGGGGCTCAATTAGCATCCAAAAAATCATCTTATATTATGTATGGTTCGGCAATTAATACTATGATAGTATATTACATCACATAAGAAACTTGAAAATTGAAGATCTAAAGATAAAATATCATTCATAAGATCTAAGTCAAATATCATGCAATGTAAAGTGAAAGATCACACAAATAAACCTAGAAAAAATCGTCTAATCACGTATCAAGTAATTAAGTTTCCTTAATCTAAAGGGGACATGAATTGTTCTTTAAACAAATAAACAAAGAAATCAACATATGCTTAACAAGCTAGTATGATGCATGTTATTCTTTGAGAAAAGAAGACCTCTCAATCCCCGGGATGGATGAGAAAGGGTGATTAGATCGGGGGGAATCATGAACGTGTGATCATGATCATTCCTTATAATCTTCTTAGATTAGGAGTCACAAAAGCCCCAAATCTTTGCATGGATGCAATGTATGTATCTAAAATGTGCCAAGGTTGTAGTGTGCTTTGTGTTCATGGATTCCTAGAATGACTTAGAAGTCTAAAATGTGCATGAATGGATGAATGAAATCATCATGGGATATGTACAAATGTAGTATGAACTACTTCCTAGGACATGAGCTAATTTGGAATGCATATGGGCATCAAATCAAAGAATGAAAGTTGAAATGTGCTTGCTGTGAATAGTGGACAGAACAGTAGTATGATCTTTTGAAAATTGAAAAGAGGGGTTAAGAATGTTTTCAATGCATGATTTTTTATGGAGATCTTCCTTATTGTGTCTAGAACACAACCCAAAAGGCCAATCTTGAATAGCTATCACAGATTGAGAGAAATCATATAAACAATGAAGGTCACTCAGAAACAGAGTCCGTACTGTCGACTGAAATGTTGAAAAATCTTAGAAAATGAAAACTAATGATCTAGGGGCCCATTTTATACGTAAAGTTCTCTAAGACATTGAAGTTTAAGGGAAAAATAATTTAGGACCACCCTTTTTGGAAAAGTTTTCTGGAAAAGAAGTTGGAAGTGGACCTAGCTGCTGTGACAGAAAAGACAGAATGTCTGGAAGGAATGTTTGGGTCCAAATGGACCATTTCCAAGTACTTCCAAGTCAAACCAAAAATCATGGGTGTTCTCCAATGAGTTAGGAAGACTTTCCAAGTGGCCTTGCATCCATATGTTGAGTATTGAGTCCTAGAGAAATCTTTGAACTCAGCTCACTCACTGTTTTGACTCATTATTTTGAAGATTTTGGAGAAAACAAGGTTTTGTGTCTTGAAACCAAAATGAGAGGGATTGAGAGGGGTTTTGAAATAGATGTTTTGAAAACATATTTTCAATACTCCATAAGGATTGTAGCCACTTAAAATGCCAACGTCAAGCTCATCATCAAGAACCTCCAAGATTGTTGGAGAGATTTATTTTATTTTGAGCATAACTTCAAGAATACCTTGGAGGTATTGAAGTTATAATCATCATCTATCAAACATGTTTTTGAGGTCAAGAGCTACTGTCCATAAGGATTCACCCACCCCAAACTTCGTGTCATCATCTAGACGATGATGAACTAGTAAGTAAATAAAGAAAAATCAAAAAGAAATGAGGTAAGAAGAGATAAACAATGAATAAACAAGCACGTAGATAATGATCAATAGATGATATTCATGATGTATTGAACTTGTAGAATGGTGTTTCACTCATATATGATGACATTGGATATGGAAGAAGCTTCCTCTCTCTTAAATGCTCACTAAAATGGTGGTTGGGTGTATTGAATGTTGAAGTAAATAGGAGTAATGAAGTAAAAACAAAGTTTAGAACTCACTTTTGTTTTGAAAATCCAAGAAGAAAGCTTCTTTTTTCTCTATTCTAACATTATCTCTACAACTTTCTCTCCCAATTTTTTCAAAGCTTACATTTGACTCCCCCAAAATGAAGAGCAATGGGGGGTTTATATAGGCCAACTTGGGGTGATTTTGGGGTTTTAGAAGTATTCCCATTGGTCCCAAACATCTGAAATCATGAAACTACGTCGTTTTGGTTTTTAATTAATCAAAATGGGACCCCAAAAGAAATTACAAAAACTCACTGTTCTGGGGGAGAGTGCCGCGGCGGCACTGGGCTAGTGCCGAGGCGGCAGTGGGCCAGTGCCGCGGCGGCACTGCTCCTCCTTCGTCCAGATAATGCTGTTTAGGCCCCCTGAGGTTCCGGTATTCGCGAAAAGGCCCTATTTTGTCTGAAATTCATAGAAAATGCGTATGAACTCCAAACTAAGGTTGTGATATACCGTTGGAAAGGTAATGGAGTCTACTTTATATAAAAAAAAATAGTTCGGGGATAGGCCACTTTGAAAAGTTTTGTGGTATTTGCGATAAAAGCCGATTTGATCGCCTTTTTCGTCTTCGAAAATTTATAATAAACTCGTTTTAAATCCGAAAATTGTGTGCGATGTGCCGTTGGAAAGCTATCGACCTCTAGTATCCGTGAAAAATATTTGAAAATTGTTTCAGTGCCTCGGTTCTAAAGTCAAATCTTGGTCAAACTGGTCAAACCTGGGATTCTCGGGAAGTTCTGGAAATCTCCGGGAGTTCCCAAGAGCTGTTGTTTTCGCTCGATTCTCGTTTTAATACTTTTCTCATGATTTAGAATGATTCTGGTGAATTCGGACGATTTCGGTCAAACTTGGTCAAACTTGGTCAAACTCTGGTCAAACCTGGTCAAACCGGTCAACGGGGACTTTCCGAGAACTTCCGGGACTTCCAGGGGTCTCTGGGAGCTGACGATTTCATCCGATATTACTTAAAAACTTCATTTTATTGTTTTTCTCATGACGTAGCATGTTTTCAGAACTTTTGGTCCAAATCTGGGAGCTTTTGTGCTTTCAGGGGCATTTTGGTTATTCTGAGCATTCTGAGAGATGGAACTAACTTCCAGGAATCCTTTTAAGTCTTTTTCGATCATTGTGAACCACCAAGCTATGGGTCTCCTAAATCTGATAGCCGACAAAATGGGGTGTCTACAGGTATAGAAACAAAAAGGTAATTTGCATAAAGCATAAGTGTTATTTTGTTATTCAAATTATAATTGTACATACTTTTATTCAATTTTATTTATATAATAATATATTCAATTTATATATATAGAATAATGATATAATAAAATAATATGTATATTTATACACACAAGGGCAGTTTACAAAAGGAGGACAAGGGTAATTTGATAATTCAATTATAATTGTACACACTTTAAATACATGAATTAAAATTTGGTAATTCAATTTATATATATAAAATAATAATATAAAAATAATATCTATGTATATTTATACACACAAGGGTAATTTACAAAAAGAAAAAATGGTAATTTGGTAATTCAATTTATAATTGTGCACAATTTAAATACATAGATAACAATAATAAATTATAATATGTATATCTATAGATCTCTATATCTATAAATAGCAAAATGTAGGTGCCACATGGCACTCCTGTATTATTGGGATGTCACATGGCATTACTACACATTAGTATAATATAGATACACAACTGTATATATATATAAATATTGAAAATAAATAATATTCAAAAAGAAAAAAAAAAAAAATATATATATATATATATGCATGCTACACTCTTACATTTTTGTAGTAACTTCCCTCACACTCACTGTAGCCGCCTCTCTCCCACTACATAGCATTGGCCAACACTAGTATACATATATACAAACGGGTAATTTACAAAAGGCAAAAGGGTAATTTGGTAATTCAATTTAATAAAATGGTAATTTGGTTATTCAATTTATAATTGTACATCCTTTCAACTTTAACAAATTACAAAAGGCAAAATATTAATTTTAATAATACAATAAAATAGTATATGTATACATATGCACACAAGAGTAATAATAAAAGGCAAAAAGGTAATTTGATAATTAAATTTATAATTGTACACACTTTAAATACATTAAGAATAATAATGAATTATAATTATAACATGTATGTATGTATGTATGTATGTATGTATGTATGTATGTATGTATGTATACATATACACAAAAGGGTAATTTACAAAAGTAACTTAAGGCTTGTTTGGTAATTCTAAGATTCATTAAAAGATGTCTTAAGGTCAAACAAGCCTTAATCTACAAATTCATTTGAGGCTTGTTTGGTATTGCAAAGGTTCCTTGAAAGATGCCTCAATTCTCAAATAAACTTTGCCAAACAAAACTCAAGTTACTAATCATAGTAACTTGAGGTAGATAGATGTGATGTGAAATTACCAAACTACTAAATGTTAAGAATATGCCCTCAAACCAGTTAGTTGGACAATGGAATATCATAATGCATTTATGTATGTTAGTTCATGAGATGAATATCATACTAAAATCCTTAAACATCATTATATGTGATTTATTTTGTGTATGTGATTATACATCTGAGATATGAATCACAAATTCTTGTTGTTTCAAATAAGTCACAGTGGATGATAAGTCTGGATAACTTATCAGGTGTACACTGTAGCATGATTAACGTCTACAGGGTAGAATGATGAATCTCATTCATAAGAGTCTTTGACTCTTGGTTGATATGCTAGTGCATGTGGTGCATTTGACGGACCTGAGTTAAACCTATTAACACCTAAATGATGTCACCGTTAGTAGGAACTCAAACTTGTATAGGGATACATGTCCTTAATCCTGAGACAAACATGGACGCAAGTTGTATGCTTTGGTTGATTGGACTTACCAATTAGTGAGGTCTTGCAAGATCAACACCTGAGGTTTACAATGTTAGGAACATATATTGTCAAGATGGAATTCTACCATCTTTTATAAAACGAAGAGTAAGTATTCTCTTGAGAATGTCACTAGGAGTGATTACTGAGAGCTGGCTAGCCTTGTCAACAAAGTGTTTGTTGATATATTTAGTAATCCAAGCATCGTGAATGTTTGGTACCAGCACCGTTGTCACCTATTACGCTATAATGCGATAATGATGGCTCAGTCCAAGGAACCACGGAAACGGAAAGCACGTAGAGCGAAAATATCATCTAATCCGAGATATAGTTCAACGTGGAGTTGTGACTGTCAGCAAGATTGCAACCTCTGACAATCTTGCAGATCCGTTTACAAAGGCCTTGCCACAGAAGGTCTTTGACCGTCATCTAGATAGTCTAGGTCTCAGATGCAATCCTGCATGGTTATGAGTGCAAGTAGGAGTTTGTTGGGTTTGTGCCCTCAAACCATTACTTTATGTATGAGACATTGACATTTTAATATATGGATATCGGCTTTACATTTTATTATATGTATGTTTCTTTCATGAAATGATTGTTAATCCTTAAGTATCATAGTAAGTATTCGTGTATGTATGAGATACATACATGTGAGATACGAATTACTATTCTTTGATACTTAAAAACTTGTCACAGTAGATGACGAGTCTGGATATCTCATCAGGTGCACACTGTAGCATGATTGGCTACCATTGGATTGAGTGATTAATCTCAATCATTAGAGCATACCTCTTAGTTAATATGCTAGTGCTTATAGTACATTGACGGGCCTGAGTTTTCCTATTGACACTTCAGACTGTCAACAGTCGATAGGAACTGATAACTTGTATAAGGTACGTTCTCTCAATCTTGAGACAATTATGAACACAGACTATGGATATGACTGCTTTGACTTACCAATCAGTGAGGTCTATAAGAGATCAATACCTGGGTATCTTGGGTATGTCATATTCATAGGGTTGTGAACATATATTGTCAAGATAGAATCTACCCTCTGATAACTTGAGAATGTCACCGAGTTGATTACTGAGAAATGCAGACTTGTTGATAAGTAGTTATCAACATGTTTGGTAATCATGAAAGGTTAATGGGACTCAAGGAGTGGAAGATGTAATCATTATTCAGGTTGATAGTAACACTTATCCGACTGCCTGAATATGATTATGAATGCTGACGGTAGAGGGACATTAGTGCACCATACAAGTCTAGTTATCGCTTCAAATATGTTCTTTTGCATTGGAGTACAGTTAGCATTTTATAGTGGAGTAAACGTTAACTGATCAGTTATTTAGTTTGCTGACCAAAGAGTTTGGTCATGAGAATTAACAACTGATCTGAGCCAACAATAAAGAACCTAGGAGGTCCCACTCTTAGCTCCGCTAGGATGCTTGGAAAGGCACAAGAGGATCATGTCAAGACAGGTTCGATCGATGAGTTTCGATCGATTGAAGTCAAGACATGTTCGATCGATCGAAAGTATTTCAATCGATCGAATGTTCGATCGATCGAAGCCACTTCAATCGATTGAAGGTAAAGTCGGTTCTGGGAATCTATAAATAGGGCAGCTGCGTCCAAAAACTAGAGTTCGTCGTTTTTAACATCCCTAAGCTGCAGAAACTGTTTTAGGGTTACCAAACATTCTCTATCCTTACTATTAGGGTTCCCACCAACCCTAGTCTCTTTGGGAGTATCCATAGGAGTCATAAGAGTGAAGACCATCTAGTGGAGGCTGCTGGAAATCAAAGATTTCAAAATTGGGTTCAAGACTTAAGGGTATAATTCTTTTTCCCTCTCTAGTACGCTTCTATAGAATTAACAAGTAGTAGATCTGGGCTACCAATTAGTTTTATAAACTATTTTTTCCGCTGTGCATGATTTAAAGTTTTTTCGAAACCTAAATCCTACATATGCCAGACAGGGTGAAGGATTTAGAGGGGAAGAACTGGCCTTTATTTTCTTTTTTCTTTTTTCTTTTTTGTTATTATTTTTTTGGGTAAATTACATAAACCTCCCCTGAGGTTTTCCTTAATTACACGGACCTCCCCTCTTGTTTCAAAAATTACACAAACCTCCCTCGAGGTTTGTAATTAGGTAACAAAACGCCCCCTCCACTAACGGTCCGTTAGTTTTTTTACATTAGCCTCCCCTGAAAATTACAATTAGCCCCCCTAATATTATAAAATTGTCCTACTAAGCCCCTTTTCTCTTATATTTTTGTGCTAATTATAAAATCCCTCCTCCCTCCTATGTTTTTGGGCTAATTTTTTTTGCATTAATTTATATCATCTACACAAAATATATATAAATAGGTCCAGAATATTTTTTTCCCCGAACAAACCTCTATCAAGCCCCCCCTGTATTAATTTTGTAGATCCGCCCATGTCCCTATGCTTCAAAAGTGGACACTTAACCCCTGTGATTATGGACTAAAATAGAACTGTTATGATTTCACTCAAAGAGCGTTAACCCCAAAATTAACATCACAAAATGGGTTAAGTGTTTATATTTTTAACCAATTTTAAAATTTTCGTCAGTTTTGATTGAAATCATAACAATTCTATTTTAGTCCACAATCACAGGGGGTTAAGTGTCCACTTATGAAGCATAGGGACAGGGGTGGATCTAGAAAATTAATACAGGGGGGGTTTGATAGAAGTTTGTTTGGGGAAAAAAAAATTTTGGACCTATTTATATATATTTTGTGTAGATGATATAAATTAATGCAAAAAAAATTAGCCCAAAAACATAGGAGGGAGGAGGGATTTTATAATTAGTACAAAAATATAAGAGAAAGGGGGCTTAGTATGACAATTTTATAATATTAGGGGGGCTAATTGTAATTTTCAGGGGAGGCTAATGTAAAAAAAACTAACGGACCGTTAGGGGAGGGGGCGTTTTGTTACCTAATTACAAACCTCGAGGGAGGTCTGTGTAATTTTTGAAACAAGAGGGGAGGTCCGTGTAATTAAGGCAAACCTCAGGGGAGGTTTGTGTAATTTACCCTATTTTTTTTTTTGCTTTTTTTTTTTTAACGTGGTGGCTACTACAATTGCCCTCCAGTCTTAGGGGTGGGCAATCAGGTGGTTCGGGTTCAAACTGGAAACTTCGATTTGGGTTGGCAATTATGATACCGAAAATCGAACTGAAATTAAGCTCGAAAATCCAATTGGGTTGCCGAACTAATGTTCGGGTTTGGTTCGAATATTCGGGTTAAACTTGAGCCGAAGTTCAAGTTTTATAATTTATATGTATACATATTGTGTGAGTTCTTTTTAGTGTGGATGAGATGTAAAGAGAGGTATAACACGTAGGCAGACTTGTGAGTGTAAGATATAGTAAAATAATATAAAAGTAGTAGTATAGTCAGATGGGTCCCAGAGAGGATGTGGCTCGAGTGAGAGCCAAGGTAGTTCCAAATAAGAGAGAGAGAGAGAGAGAGAGAGAGAGAGAGAGAGAGAGAGAGAGAGAGAGAGAGAGAAGCAGTAGGTGTCCTATGGTGAGGATATGAGTGGAAGGTACGGTGAGGATATGAGTGGAAGGTACAGAAGGAGTGAAGGAGGAGGAGGAATGGTACTAAGGTATGAGTGAAGGTGGATGAGGAATAGTGCTAAGGTATGAGTGAAGGTGGAGGAGGAGTGGTAGGTATGGAAGTAATGACTTAAAAGTCTACGAGGAGCTGCTTGGATGATGGTAAGGAGGGTGTGAGAACTTGATTAATTGCTCAAGCTTAGAGTTTATTCAGGTTGTTGGATGTATTGAATGAGACTGATATTTATAGCGGAGTTGTGAGGGTATATGGTACAGCTGAAAACTCTGTGGGTGTGGTGTGCTGGTACTCTAGGAGAGGTCACTATGTCTAAGGTAGGTGAGGGCCTTAAATGCTTATGTTTAAGGTAGTTGAGGGTATTAAATGAGATCTTGACCGTGCAAGGGGTCAAACAAGGACGGGTCATGTAACAAAGTAGGCGGGTCATGTGACAAAGGAGAGTGTCTTTGGTGTTTAGCAGGTGAGATAGTAGTTGCAGATGTGTCATCGAAGGATGGCTTACTATTGGGTGAAAAGGGTTAAGCAAGGGAGTGTATCAAGATCATGCTATTGGTCTACAGAAGGTTAAGCAAGGGAGAAAGTGATAAGGCAATGGAGGGTCAAAGGCTCAGCTGGTCTTAAGGCCATAGGGCTTTCTAATTGGCCATGGGCTAAAATGTGTAGGGCACGTGAAGGTCACATATCTCTCTCTCTTTGGAACCAACCCTAACTCTGCCTAGGTGGCATGAGTTAGGGAGACACCCTTGACTCTAGCCACCTAACCACGAGCTCTCGAGATTCCAATGGGCCAGGCCACCCTTAAGTACTGCTCCGGACCAAGGGTGGTTGGCCCAAGCGTAAGTATGTGTGCTGGTGTATTTATTATGGGTTCCTGCTATGGCCCCTAGGGGCTGAGGCTCTCATTAAGGTGGAGGCCTTGAGTATTGGAGTTACACTTAACATTGGGCCTTCTTAGAGATTCATGGAGAGAGCCTCCTATCATGGGCTTAGCCCTTCGAGGTGTCGTAAGTGTTGGAGCTGCACCCTTCCTACAGAGGGCATTCCATTATATTAGGCTTGGCCCTTTGGGGTCCCCTAAGTATTAGGGTTGTAGCCTTCCTGGGGAGGGCCTCCCCAAGTATTGGAGTTGCAGCTTCCTAGGGAGGGCCTCCCATCATCATGGGCTTGGCCCTTGGAGATGCTACAATTAGTGGAGTTGCGGAACCCTCTTGGAGATTTGAGTGAGTAGGTAAGTAGTCTATGTGTACATATAAGTAATGACGACGTTGGAGATACGTTTCCTTTTTAGTGACGTGTGCAACTACCAAGTGGCGGATGAATACACATTACCTACACACACACACATATATATACTAGTTTATATCGCACGTGCGTTGCACGTGAATGATGTCTTTTTTATTATATATCTATAACTTAAAGTAAATAATTTGTCAATACTTAATGCATGAAACTGGAAATATTAAACAAAATACATAGAAAACTTATATACGCAATTATTCTTATAACAATATTTTCTTTTATGTGGAGCATTTTGATTATAAAAGAAATGTAGTATTGGAGTATGTATTATGATATAGTATCATAATAATTCTGGGAGAAAATTAAAAAATGTTTACTGATTGTGTTTTTAGATATAATATTGATTCAACCAAGTTGAATTTAGTTGTTATTAGTACTTTCTTATGAAAACACTATAAGGTGAATATTATTGTTTTGAACGTACGTATTATAAAATAAGCATTTGAGTAGTTCATTCTATTGGCTATTGTAATTTTAAATTTTCAATGGCTAAAAATAAAGCAATAAACCAAAAATTCTAACATTGTAATTTTCCATTATCATAAATTAAAATTAACAAATTATTCAAAGTTATAGGATACTCTCAAAACCAATCATTGTAGACTATTTAAATGTAGTAGCAAAAGTGCATTCACTGTAAATAATCAAATCAATTCTTTGAGGGTAAAAAATCTAACATGAAATTGCTCAATTATTGCTTTTAAATATTAGTCAAGTATCTTTGGAAAGTATTGTAATATGATTTTTTTTTTTTTTTTTGTATCTTAAAGATGTTATAGTCTGACCAATATTAATTTAAAAAATACAATTAGCTTTTTTTTTTTTTGTTTGTCATCTATTGTCATACCCCTACTTATTGTTTTGTTTTATTTTTCGTATGGTAACATTGAGTTGATGTGTATAAAAGTAAAAACTTTTTACATGACAATTGAGCCTTACTTGCAGAATAAAGTTCAACTACACCACTTTTGAAGTACTTCATTTTTCTTCGATGAGCACTTTTGAAATGCCTAAACAAAAAGAGATGGCTTATGTTCTATATTCAACACGTCCCATTTCACCTAAGCATTAGGTATCAAGATTTTTTATTTTATTTTTTCAGCAGAAGAAAAAATTCTCGATACACAATGCTTAGGAGTTCATATAAAGTGATACTGATGTTGGAATTTTTTAAAATTGACCTTTTAATTGTACAACCAATAGGAAGATTTCTTTTAACAATCAACTTTGTTTGAATAAATTCTATTAAAAAATAATCATAAGTTCATATCAACTTGATTAGCTTAGTTTTCACATGTAATTAGGTAAAACCAAAATTCCTACCTTCTTTTTTAGTCTTGAATTCATTCATACGATGATAATTTGTTAATTTACAAAATTAAAACAACTATTCCTTGTGAAAACATTTATAGGTGTTAGGCAAAATCATAAAGATATTCAAACAATATAAAAAAGAATTTTTTGAGTTGCTATTGTAATAAAGTACTAAAACATGAATTAGCATATAGGGCAAAATTTTCTAGTATCACATATCAATAATTAATGTAATCAATTTGGCATTACTATTTCGATCATTATAATTTTCCATACTTCGAGGATTCCCCTTATTTTGACCGTACCCCATGAGAAGTCAGTATAATTCACCCTTGTCGTTTTGATTTTTTTTTTTTTTTTTTTTTTGTTTTTTTTTTTTTTTTTTTTTTTTTTTTGATAGTCTTGTCGTTTTCATTTCAACCAATAAAAATTGTAATCTTATTAGAACTGACTATTAAACAACAAGTAAATGAAAATCATTAATTATTGGAAATAAAGAATCGGAAAGAAAAAAAAAACAATAGATATTGTGTGTTCATTAAGTGGAACGAACCTAATTGAAAAAAGTGAAAAATACCAAAACTAACGATAGATATTGCAATGCACGCGATTGGTACACAAGTGGCTAGATAACAACAAATTGAAGGATCAAACTGGCTGAACAACTATTACATACTTGAACACTTATCACATGCTTACCATTTCTTAACTTATTTTAGAGAAGTATCATCTCATATATATATATATATATATCTAGTTTTGAATTGTCTAAATTGTAAGATATCACTAAATTGATATTTAAAATATCCTTTTAAGTATTGACTGAAGTACTCTAACACATTAGTCTTTCATTTTTCTAATTTTTTCTTACCATTTTGACTATGTTGCTTTCTTTGATAACTATGTGCTCACGTTCTTTGTACATTTTATTTTAAGTGGAAATTATAACTGTTATATATTCTGTTTTTTTTTTTTTCTATTTTTTCCCCTATAATGGACATGCAATAAGGAAAATATATAGAAAGTAAGTATAGAGAGTTCTTTTTAAGAGTAGAAGGAGAGTATGAATGGTGCAAAAAATCGCATAGCCAGTTTACTTTGACAATAGTGGTAGCCAAAATTAATTGATAAAGTAATTGTGTAATCAACAATTTCGTGTCCTTACGTGATTATACTGAAGTAGGATTCCTAAAAACTAAAACACAACATAAAATTCCAACCAATTGGAATTGTGCAATGAGGTATGTCGAAAGAAATACCCTAAAAAAAAAAAAAAAAGAATCGCCTCAGGGGCACCCGTATAGGGGCCTTTTAGTAGTTCATCCCGGACCTCCAAATACTCGAGACCGGCCATGTGTGCGAAAAAGATAATTTTGTCCAATATTACGTAATGGCTAAAAGGATGAATAAATGAATATCAAGTTGTTAATATTTTGTATAATGTGTTTTTACTCACATGATAAAAAAAACATTCTTTTTGGGATGGTATTTTAATGGAAGGGGTTTTGAAGGGAGTTATAAGTTTGTACAAAATAAAAGGAAAAAAAAAAAAAACAAATAACTATTGGGCAAAATAAAAAATTTTAAAAAAAAAAAAAGAAAAAAACCTTGGACAAAAGTGGTCGGGGGGAAGTATTCCCCATATGAATCTAGGATCCAAAAAAAAAAAAAAAAACCGCCGTGAGTTCACTTAAAAAAAGAAAAAGCGAAACCAACCATGAACTAAAGTGTGATTAATTATTTTTTTTTTAGTTATTTTGGAAGAAGTTGTAACACAATAGGAATGTGGTATGTCATTATATAAATGAGTTGTTAAACAATACGGATTGTATATAACATATATAACATGATATATCCAAAGAAGAAAAATCAAAAGTTAGGACTCTCATGGACGGACCAAAAAAAAGTGGTATACTAATGTTGTTAAAACTCTAAAACAAATTACTTAAATAAAAGTGCACTGATTGATAAAAGTGTAAAACACTTATGCACATTGGTACATTTATATATATTATAGATATATATATAATTTTATTATTATTATTATTATTTGGGGTGGGGGGGCAGCCGCTAGCCAGCAATAAAATATAATTAAATTAAATTAAAATTGTTTTTCCAATTTTTTGCATTGAATAGTGATTAAAAAAAAGTTTTTTTTTTTTTTTTTCAAAAACTTTAGTTTTTCGGGTCGGGTTCGGTTTGGGAATCCCTCTCCGAAAACTGAACTGTAATATAAACTATAGTTCGAGTTGAAACTGAACTGAACTTTTAACCCAAACAAATCGAACCGAAATGTCTTTGAATTTTGGGTTTGGGTCGAAACTTCGGGTTGAGCCGAAGTGTGCCCACCCCTACTCCGGTCTTGTACATTTTTCCAATTTGAATAGAAAATTTTCTTTTTGAAGTTCATGTCTCTTTGAATGGATGTTTCTTGCTTCTGTCTACTTGTCTCTGTATGTTGTTCCTGTATTAGCAAAGGTTTAAAACTAGTAGATCTCAAATGAGATGCAGAGTTAAGTCTCGGGCTCTCTGAACCATGCTAGAGCTCGGAAAGCTAGGGAATTGCTCCCAAATGTTGATACTTTGGTGTTTCCGAGTCTTTTTTATTTTGTCAGCCCCCAGTAATAGTTATCATCTGCCTCCCAAGCCTTTGATAAGGCAGTGGTTAAGAGAATTTGACTGTTTGGGTGGCTCGACCTAAAATTGTACGCTTCAAGGTCCTTTTTCCTTCTATATTGTTGGCCGATCTACTAGGAGGAAATTCCTCTATTGTAGGCCTGGACCTAAGCGGAGTGCCTCCGGTAGACCAAGGTTTTTTGTCACATGTTGTGGTCTTTTTTTATTCCTCTATTGTGGGCCGACCTAAGGGAGTGCCTCTATTGTGAATCTAGACCTAAGAGGTTGCCTCGGGGTGACCGAGATCTTTTGTCTGGGAGCGACCCAAATGTTTTGCCTGGGGGGCAACTCATGTCTTTTGTGTGCCTCGGATGACCGAGGTCTTTTTGGACGGGAGTCCGCTTGCCACGCAAGGTGGTCTTTTGAAAAAAGAATTGAATAGAATATACTGGAAAGTAAATTTTATTCATAACTCAATTGCTTAGAAGAACTTTTTTTGTAAAAATAATTTTTTTGGACTCAAAGAGAGCTGCTCAGGAAATGACTATTCTAATATTACCATTTATTGGTAATATTTGCGTAGATGCTCTATGTTCCATAGGTGCGCCAACTCCTGTCCTTCCAACGTTTTTAGCCAGTAAGTGCCCGATCAATTAATCCGGGTGACTTGGTAAAGGCCATCCCAGTTAGCACCGAGCTTTCCGTGACTCAGGATCCTAGTGGACTGGTTTACAACCTTCAGGACTAGATCCAAGACTTGGAAGCTACGGTGTTTGACCTTCTTGTCGAAGTACTAGGCAGTCCTTTGCTACTATGCGACTGCCTTAAGGTAGGCATGCTCTCCTCTCCTCAATGAGATCAAGTTCTTGCCTCATTGCTTCTTCGTTTTCCTAGGTCATGAAGTTCTTCACCTGGTAGGATGTTAAGCCTATCTCTGTTGGGACCACTGCTTCGAACCCATAAGTGAACGAGAAGGCGGTTTCCCATGTTGAAGCTCGGGAAGTGGTATTATAAGCCCATAAGAGACTTGGTAATTCTTCCTCTCCGAGGCCTTTTGCTTTTTCAAGTCTCATCTTAATGGACTGAAGGATCGTTCAGTTAGTTACCTCGGCTTGTCCGTTTGCTTGCGGGTGCTTGAGAGAGGAATAGTGGTTTGCAATACCAGAGCAAAATTCTCTGAAGACGGGAGTTTAAACTGCCTCCCGTTGTCACTAACAAGTACTATGGTATGCCAAATCTGTATACAATTTTTCTCAATACAAAATATTTCATCTTATTCTCCGTGATAGTTGCCAGTGGCTTAACTTCGGCCCACTTGGTGAAATAGTCCACCGTAATAACTGCGAACCGAACTTGGCCCTTTGTCCTGGACAGGGGGACCGATTATGTCAATTCCCCATTGAGCGAAGGGTCAAGGGCTAATCATCAGAGTCTGGACTTCTGCAGGAACATGTGTCTGACTGGCAAACCTCTAGCACTTGTCACATTTTCTGACGTAGTCTATGGAATCATGGACCATGGTTAGCCAAAAGTACCCCTGTAATAGAGCTCGTCTAGACAGGGCCATGCCTCCAATATGACTCCCACACATCCCCTCATTGCAACGAGGATGTAGGCTTTTTGTGACAGGTGGATACATCGGAGGTAGGGCAGTGTGTAACCTCTCTTGTAGAGAATCCCATTAACTAGGTGATACTTGAAAGCTCGAAGTCTGATGCGTTGTGCATCCGACTTATCGGAAGGAAGTTCTCCACTATTGAGGAACGTAATAATCGGGTCCATCTAGCTAGGACCATGCTCTACTGGACAAACCTCTTCACCGCTTGGGTGCAATGCTTGGCCTGGGAAGGTACTCTACTCTGATTCCGAGGAGCTCGGTTTCTTGAGACGAGGCTAGTCGGGCTCGTCTGTCTTCTCTGGAGTTCTACTCTCTTAGGATCTGAGTAATGGAGAGGCCTTTAAGCTTGTTGGTTACCTCCCTGAAGAGCTTTAAGTAGGACACCATGTTATCTTCCCGGGCCTAATATTCTTAACGCAATTGGTTGACTACTAGTTGTGAGTCACTAAATACCTGAACTTGTTGAGCTCCCATTGGTACGGCTAGCTGCAGCCCTGCCAGGAGTGATTCATACTCTGCCTCATTATTGGAGGTTTTGAAATCGAACCTGAGAGCGCATTCGATCAGAATCCTGTCAGGTATTGTTACAATGAGCCCGGCCCCGCTCCTTTGTTTGTTGGAGGAGCCATCCACGTGTCATTCCCATGATAGGATGGAATACTGCAAACCAAGAGGGAGAGACAAGATATGTACATGGTTCGGCATCGTTAACGAAGCAACCTACGTCCACATGTGTTTGTGTGTTAGTGTTTCCACTAAATACAGATGTTTACAGAGATGAGTGTAGGAGCCTTAATGATACAACAATGGACTAGAACTATTGAAGGGCTGCCTTGCACAGCTGTTTCTCGTATTCTAAGGGAAACTTTGGCTGACTAGGGTTTTGTAGCCTCAAGGGGAGATGAAGAAACCGACTGAGATGTTCTAGGGTTAGGGATGAGAGTTTCAAATCCCTTTTAGAAGGAGAACAAAACTTTTTTTTATAGTTCAAAGGGTTTCCTAATACAAGTAGGGTGCCCTTGTTGATTTAGGAGAGTGAATGGACAACTACTTCCTTATCCTAGCAGTCCTAGATTACATTGCCTCTAGTTAGCAATTTATCTAGGAGTCGCCGAGTCTGCACCATGCGAGACTCACTATAGAGCCGGCTGAGTTGGACTAGAACTGTTCTACTAAGGAGTCTACCCGAGCAGCGCATCCCAACCTAGAGGTTGGGGTCTAAGTGGTCGATCAGGATTAATAGATAGACCAATAGAGCAATAAGCACCTCATACAAAGGTACGTGGTCAAAACACACAGAAATTGATATTACATCAACACCATCGGTAACGAATTGGTGCATACAAGCAAGCACATCAGAAGCATAGGCGTCCTTTGTCCCAAAGGACCTTGTTAAGTATCTAACTCAAATGAGCTTCAACTCTTGGCCTTCCTCGCACTTTCGTTTCACTTTGTTGCCGCTGGCACTACATCCACCTTCGAGAAGTCCTCGCCCATGACACAAGGATAGAGAGAGAGAGAGAGAGAGAGAGAGAGAGAGAGAGAGAGTGATGTCGATATGTAGAGAGAAAAGTGAGGATATGATTTGGATGTAGGGCAAGTTCACATTTTGAACAATAATTTTGAGCGACCTAATGCCAAAAAATATTATAATCACTCTAACTTAAGCCATGAACAAAAAGGAGCAGAACATTTGGTGGAAAAGGTTTAAAACGAGGAATGTTAGTCCAACTTTCCCAAAAATCTTTTAAAAAAATTCTCTTATTCCCATATCAATCCCAAATGAGCAGTTAATTATGTGAATTGCTATAACCACAACTTGATAGTTGTACCAGTAAGTAGCAAACCACCCTTAACCAATACCCGTATATCTTACTAAAGATGCTCAAAGAAACTCCACACAAAGAGGGAAATATCAAATCTCAAGTCATCACTTTCGAGAATCTAATCTACTTAGCAGTTTTTTTTTTCAATAGTTTACTCCAAGAGTGCACTAATAGACTTGATCAACCAAATAAAAAAAAATAGGGAAGAAAGAAAAGGCTTAGATGATGTTGTATGTCTTTTCCCTGTTAAGCGATAGCGGTAGAAAAGTACGTGAGTGTCCAATCCAATAACCTTTGAGGTGGTCACACAAGAGTATTGCAATTGTAAAGATGGCCAAATTTGGAAGTTCATAAGCCTCAAACAATTGCTGAGAAGAGCAGCTGGTTGATATCCTCTAAACCCATCTCATGCCTCTCATTCTCTGCAGATTTCACATATTTGCTCAGAAAAACTACGATAGATATACCTTTTAAATACAACTTTTAGGTATAATTACACTGACTACCCTTGAGGTAAGGAAGTGTGCGAAATTACAATAATCTCTCATATCGGAGACGGAACCCTAACAAATAAAATGGTGCATGTAAGTTACCTAGATACCCCTAAAACAAATATCATCAATTAATTTTAAAAACCAACAAATTATGAAAGAACAAATTTACCATTAAATAAATATATATACATACACTTACATATTAGATTTTTTTTTTTTTTTGAAATGTAGTGAATTTTTATTTACGTGGAAAGGATATATTTGACATTTTAAAAAAGTTTAACAAGAAATAACAACCCACCTACAGTTGGCTAACGGAAGGGGAAAAGTGGACTCAAGTCTCAACCCCAAAGGCCCAAACTTCAAGACAAGTCATTGCAATTTTTCGGCTAACGGAAGGGGAAAAGTGGACTCAAGTCTCAACCCCAAAGGCCCAAACTTCAAGACAAGTCATTGCAATTGTTCATACCACAAGAGAGGTTCATGTATTTTGAGCTTACCTCAGCGGAGGTCAGTGTAATTTTTTTACCCTAGAATGATAAACTTCAATTACTCATTATATCTGCATTTGGCACATAACACGTCATAATTCAAGTACGTCAATTTGCCCCTTTCCCTTATGTGTTAAATTCCAATTCCATGGATGTATCCTAAAGAACCCTACCGCTCATGTGCATACCTGTTGTATAGTATCTCATTTACGGTGTTTCAGATTTTAGATGTTCCCGTATTTTGGCATTGTGATTGGTGATCAGGAAAGCTCAAGCGAGCGCCTGCCATTTCTTTGTTCACACACTATTGTATGTGTTTAAACAACGACACTTGTTGGACTAGTGCCAACACGACGAACGTGGGTTAAAAATCTGCCTTAATTCTTTTACATCAAATAAACACCAGAACGGGAGTGGACACGGCGTGGTGGCTCCTTTCAAATTGTTTCCCCAATTTTGAGGCATAATCTTAATTTGACGGCCGGGTATATTAATAATTTAGGAATTATGGGTTTACTTGATAATTTAGGAATGAGGACTAGGAGTGGACACGGCAGGGTATATTACATAAGTGATTAGGAAAAAACAAATGATGTTTTATTCACCGTAGATTTTATAGATTTGATGTTTCGATGTGTCCGCATTGTATTGGTTTGAATCCATGTCCCGTGACATATCCGGGCTACATCGCCAACACCTACTTGCTACATTTTATAACTAGATTGAATCAAGGAAAATTTCGTTAAAATCAAAGTAAAAAATATGTAGAATAAGCAAATTAAGCAATACATTTGACTTTCCCTGACTCTAGTTAACCCACAATCAATAGATCTATTGCTCATGTATGCTTAGGCCTATCTGATTACCACTCATATACAGCACAGCTGGACCTTTATGCACTGTTTGTTAATTGCACACGAAGCTGAGGATATGCATCTATCCCCAACCCACATAACCTAAGACTCCTCTATATACATGTCCCCACCTAGTTAATCTTGAAACCTCTTTCCAAAACAATGAAGCATTAGGTTTTCAGACACATTACAGTAACACAAAAGTGCATCACAAAAAAATGAACCCAAATAATGATATATGAATTTCTTACCTGTTCTTGATCCAACTTGAACAGTCCAATCATTAATGATCTGCACATCATAAGTCAAAGTTCAAAGAGGCATCATTTCTTCCAACTAATATAGACAAAGAGTACAAGAGTGTGTGGCTAGGCTTGGCCCTTTAAACTTTAGTAACCAAAGCAAGAATATCAGAGGAATTTCAATTCTGCCTTGGAATTCATTTGGGGAAAACCTTGCCATTTTTCGATTTTGGTTGCTCACTGGCAAATGGTGCAAATTCTTTAGACACCATTTGGAAAACATACAACCGCTGAGTATATTTCACTAAGTTATTGCAAAACACAAGTTATCATCAAATTAAGAAGAGTAACTTCCCAAAAAAATTTCCAAAAAAGTGTTACCCAACACATGTGGCACTCTTCATTAATGGTAGGACCACTTTAACATCAACCAATCAAAATCAACTGGGCCCACTGCCACATGTGTTGGGAAACACTTTTGGAAAAAATTTTGGGAAGCATAGCATTACTCAATTTAGAAATATGCCAACCTTGTTTTATCATAAAGAAGACAGAATATTGCACATTTTCCTTTTTTTCCCCCTACATATTTTTAGAATATTAGAAAATAATAAAACTAAGAATGAATTGTAGAAGTTCATAGAGGGCAAATCTAGTGCAAGAGTACGAGATCTGGGGAGGGTCAGAGGTACACAGCCCTATCCCAACCCTTTTGAACCAATGACATCCTAGGCTCGCCCTCGATGAAGTAGTTCATAATGACAACAAAATCAAGAAAACAGATGAATGGATAAAAAGGAGGCTCTTTTCCCAAAGGAACACCCGGCATAGACATAGATCAAATGGATAGGAGTATTTAGTAGACACATTTTATTTGTATGACTTATGTATAACAATTGACAGACCACTGATGAACATGAATATGTACTTCATAGACGGATAAAAATGGGAAAAAGAGGACTCATGTAGCAGACTTCAATTACTTTGGAACATGCGTTTATCAGTTGAATTGAGTTGTATTGCTCTCTTCCTTAATTGCATTAACAGTGGATCGATTAAATAGTACCTGGTTGAAATTACTGTATGCCAGGTCATCAGAATCACTGGTTACAGGAACACCACTTGCTGTTTGCAACCGCTGCAGTAATGATCTGTTTCCAACTACAGTTGTCCTGGCCTTGTCAATCAAATCCTGTAATGAATGGAAAGAGTTCAGTTTCCGAACAAATAACCTATTTCATAAATCATAAAACTCAGTAAGCTATTAATTGAACAGCAATGAAGGCCTTTTCTTTTTCATGTAAAACATAAGGTACACAACGGCAAACCTATAATTTTCAACAAATTGGAAAGTTATAAACAGTAGCAATATTCTATCTTCATAACCATCAATTAATCTATGATACAAAATCTAATATACCCAACTTCAATTAAAAAATAAGTGTTCCAGGCGTAGCATAGAGTATACGGCATACTAGAAATAAAGAATAATAAGCAAAGAGAGAGGAAAAAAAAAAAGGGGAGGGGGGGGGGGGGGGGGAAGTAAGACCGTCCACCCCCCGACGGAAATCGCTGACATAAACGATTTTTAGTTACCTAATGTCACGCCCTGCAGTAGCAAAAATAGAGAAAATAAATTCCTTTTTGGGCCTGTAGGCCATGACAGTTGAAAGTCACCATATCGTCCATAACCAAAGTCTAATCATCAGAGTAATGAATCAACCCACGCATTGGAATATCTAAGTTTGATATATATAACCAGAATTTAATACTAACTTATTACAAACCATAGGTATATGCAAAAGCATAAATAAAGTATTACGACAACATATGCCCGATTACAAACTTTAACTATTACAGCAGTCTCTAAAACATAAACATAAACTATCTACGGCGAAGCTCCAGGTCTTCAGCTTGTGTAGTAGTCAGCATCAACATAGCCTCCGTCACTGTAGGCTCCATCCTCATAGCCCCTAGCCATATATTCCTCACCTGTGCACTCAAAACCCTTGCCAACTAGACGTAGGATATCCAGCGGCATAAAACGCCGTCTGCTACGAAAGTCGAGTGAATGCAAATACTAACAGAGTATTTATAGATATGCAGTATATAAAACAACATCATTAATGATCATCTCGTCGTTCACGTTCATGAATGCACTATCTCAACGAGTCAACATATACATCGACGGACATCGTTCCCATTCCACCCAACATAATATGGACTCTTGGGTCCACATCTCGCACGCAGCTTCACATCCCATAATTACTCAACTCACATCTCGATCCATACCTTACTAACTTTAGCAACTTCGACACGAAGTCCCACGCTCTGGCCAAAATGCCCCGATACGTTCCGGCCAACACGTCCAATTCACATTTCCTTTCATAACGTATACATCTTAGTCTCGGTCATGGATTAAAGTGGCATATCCCTTAGCCTCCGTCGGATCTCCCGTCTCAGTCTTGGACTAAGGTGATATTCATTTAATCTCTATCGGACTAAGTTCATGATGTATCCCTCTTCGTCTCGGTCTTGGGCTAAAGTGACATATTTCTTAGCCTCTATTGGATCTCCCGTCTCGATCTTGGACTAAGATAATATTCCTTTAGTCTCTATTGGACTAAGATGACAGCACCAGCATAACCCTCCGTCTCGATCTTGGACTAACGTGACCATGCCCTTATCCTCTGTCGGATCTCTCTTGTCTCGGTCTTGGACTAAGGCGACATTCCGTTAGCCTCTATCAGACCAAGGTGCTAGCCACATTACCATTCCCACAATTATGTATCCCTTATTCTCTCCCGTGGGCTAAGGCGATACCACCAATATAACCCTTAGCCTCTCTCATGGACTAAGGCGATATAGATTGCCCATAAACCACATCTGTTTCCATAATATGTATCCCTCAGTCTCTCTCATGGACTAAGGCGATGTACCACCAATATATCCCTTAGTCTCTCCCATGGACGAAGGCAATACCTACTAATATATCCCTTAGTCTCTCCCGTGGACTAAGGCAATATAAGCATACTGCAACCCACATTGTACGATCTTCATGATCGCATTTCCCACGCACCAATCATAAATAGTATCGACCTCAGTGGTCGATAGACCCACCACTATGCACGTCGGCTTCTCAATTCGCTAGACAATATTATATCATCGTTATACAAAGTTCCATTGTTCAATGCATTAGGCCTGTTATTCAACATGTATATTATTCCGATACCGCTTCTACCAATCATCGCATGATAACATACAGCTTAACAGTTCATCGGATAAACAAACCCAACATTTAACATTCTGATAATTAAGGTTCGATCGATCGAAGTCAAGTTCGATCAATTGAGAAAATTGAAGTTCGATCGATTGAACCAAGTTCGATCGATCGAGATCGGTCGTGTTCAATCGATTGAAAGTAGTTCGATCGATTGAGAAGTAGTCTTCTTCTCAGACCGAACTGGACCTCCAGGGGGGCAGTCTAGCACCGATACAAACTAAGACCTTATATGCTCGGGCAGGGGACACTGTTACATCATGGAAAAACTAGGGAGAAATCAGACGACACCTTATAGCAAGCCAAAAATCCAGAAGAGTCAGTGGGGATGAAAAAACATAGTGATTAGGGCAAAAACAGGAGGGAAAGAGAAAGGAAAGAGAGACAAAATGAGTAAGATGGAGAGAAGCACTCTCAGGGAATTTCTTTTATTGACGTTAAGTCATGCTGATCGAAGAGCGGAGGTCACTAAAACAGCAGTTTTGGAAAGAACAAAAAAAGTCTTTCAGTGCCGAGCGGTTGTGGTCGCACAGGAAAAGCATAACGAGGAAGGTTCTCACTTTCACATGGGGATCTTAAGCATAGAAATTCTCCTTTTCGGCTAGCCGCTTGACTTCTTGCACCGCTTTTTCATGGACTTCCGATCGGGGTCCGTTCTTTCTTGCCAAATCACATATACATACGTATCCACGCTACTAAGTGAGCATAGGCACTCACCGTAAAGTTCGGTGACGCTGGTGACGTGTAGGGTGGCCACGGTTCCTCGGGGTGGTCTCTCTCTCTCTCTCTTCTCTTTCTCCTTCTCTCTGTCTTTCTGTCCACTCTCTCCTTCTCATGCTTCTTCATCTTCTTCTCCTCTTGCTGGCCGAGAGTGTGTGTGAGGGAGTGTTTGTGTATTTGTGTATATATATACGGGTGTGTGTATATATATAACATACAAGTGTATATATATAATCTCTATACCTCTCTCTCTAATCTCTCTCAAAGTTCAGCCACCTTAGGAGTGTGTGTATATGTTATATATAGGGGAGGTGAGTGAATGAGAGCCGTGGGAATAAACTTGGCGCTCAAGTGTTGTCGCGTTCGATCGATCGAATTCAGTTTGATCGATTGAGAGTGAGTCCACGTCATGATTCAGGTCGGTAGAGTTTCGAGCGATCAAAGTGGAGTCGATCGATCGAAGAATGAAACTCTCGATCGATTGAAACTGAATTACAAAAAAAGTAAATACAGATATTCTAAATCTCATTTATATCAAAAGTACTATAAAAGTACAGCGAAAATACAGGGCATTACACCTAATGCCAAAAATACCCTTCCTTATCTTAATAAAAGATAGGGATAATTACACAAACCTCCCTTGAGATATTGCCTAATTACACACAGGGGTGGATGCAGAAACTTGAAGTTGGGGGGGCTTGATAGGCTCGAAACCAAGAAATTGCACTTGGGGTAGTTGAGTTTAGAGGAGATTTCGGGCCCACCTAAGGCGATTTTTTTGGGTCTATTTGTACATATTTTTCATGTACATATGGTATAATTCTGTTAATGCTATATAACAATTAATGCAAAAACTTGAGAAATCTTCTCCCATTATATGATGCTTACGGCACTTTGGAACCTTTTACCACCAATTATAAAATTGTAGCTACCAAAAGGCACCTAAAAGCTACTTCCAAATGGCATATTACAAAAACTAATACTGATTGGCACCAAAGGTACAACAAAATGACACATTGTTATTACAATTTGGGACTAAGAAATTGAGTGTATTAAACTTAGTTGTCTTGGAGAAATTCTCAAAACTCAAATACTAATACGAATAATATAGGGAGTTTTTGAATTTGAGAGGGGGTAAGTGTAAAAATATACTTTTTTAGGGTATGTACAGAATTTTTCTGAAATCGAGGGGATGAAGTCCCCCCTTGTCCCTTATTCAATCTGCCACTGATTACACGGACCTCCCTCATTATAAAAATGCTTTTTTGTTAGATTTTTCGCTCTTCTTCATCTTCCGTCACTCTGCAAAAATTAATTTTTTAAAAAATTTAGAATCATCTCGCTTATTTTTCAAATTGACTATATTAGAGCATCTCCAACCACACACTCTAAATTTTCTGCACATTTTTGCTAAAATGGCTAAGAAGTTGTTATAGCTAGTCATGTTTAAGCCACTTTCCCCAAACATGCTCCCTACATTAGAGAGTTGTAAATATTTATATTAACTTTTAGAAAAAATTGTAACTCCAATGTACTCTCTCACCACATATGGGTCCCAATAGTATACTTTTGATTGTTTAAATTTTGGCAAGCTCTCTAAACACACAAACTCTCCCTCATCATATTTATCTAGCACAAAGAGGATTCTCCATTATAGAGGGTCATTTGGAGAGTCCATTGGAGCACCCAAAAAGTACCATGACTCTCCAAAATAGCTAAAAAGCTACAATGGAGAGCATGGTGGAAGATGCTCTTACCCTTACCCTATGAAGCATGGACACTCCATTTTGGGTGCCGTTGCGTTTCTGACACTCGTCGGACACGGACACGCGTGGGACACGACAGGATACGTACGGGACACGCCCAAATCCGTGTCTGTATTATTTTAATCAAAATTGAATGTCGGACACGCAGAGGATACATTTGAGACACGCAGAGGATACGTTTGAGGATACGCAGAGGACACTTTGGGGGTAAATGATTTTAACTTTTGAAGAAAAAAAAAATTGGGGGTAAACATAACATGAAGAGAGAGAGAGAGAGAGAGAGAGAGAGAGAGAGAGAGAGAGTTATAACTTACCCTAGCCCCTTTTTAATCAGAATACCTACCATCCAAAAATGGTCACGACTCCGGAGAGGGCTTCGCTGCTTCGTGAAGACGATGGCAAGACTGCGAGAGGGCTTCTTCTTCTTCTTCTTCTTCTTCTTCTTCTTCTTCTTCTTCGTGAGACTGCATGGACTTTGTCTTCTTCGTGAGACAGCGACGGCGAGATTGTGAGGGCTTCGCTGCTTCGTGGTGACGACAGCGACAAATGAAGGCTTCGCTGCTTCGTTCCACTGGTTAGTTGTGATTTCTTCTCCTCCTTTGTGACTTTTTCTTTCACAGTTGAGTTGCTGTCTAATTCTTTTTCTTTTTCTTTTATTATTATAAATTATATAGAGGGAGAGATGTAGATAGATGGATGGCCAGATGGGTGCTGTTTTTGAGTAATATATATAATTGTCCCTTCACTATTTGAAGAGCCAGACTTATATAAGTTATATATTGTGGACTTCTTTTGTCTTTTTCTTTTCTAGTGCTTGACAGCTCTTGTTGTTAATATTTGTCTCTTCAATAATAATTGAAGAGTTTTTTTTTTTAAAGAAACAATTGAATTATATTTAAAAATTTATATTTAAAAAATTATTTTTTTTATCTAAAATTAAATTATATTTAAAAAATATTTTTTATTCGAAGTATCCTAGCCGTCTCCGTATCCTATATTTGTGGAATTTGCCGTTTCGCCGTCTCCGTGTCGTATCGTGGCCGTGTCACGTGTCCATATCCGTGCTACATAGCCCTTACCATTTTTCACAGTCCCTTCAATTTCCCCTGCAGAGCAAAAAGTTCTTTCTAACAAACTGAATTGAAGATTGTCCTTTTAACCTATCATGTCCATCACATTTATTCAATAAACGTTAGAAACTAAAAAGTGGAAGAAATAAAATAAAAATAAAAGAAACCAAACCCAAGAAAATAAAATTATGACATTGAAGAATTTGAATATGCTTGAAATTGCAGATCTTAGAACTGGAAGGAATTTGAAGAAATTGTAAGATACACTTCTTAGTGGTATGAAAAGTTTAACCCAAACCCATTCTCATTGCAAAAGCAAATTTCACTTGACGGTATAATAATATTTAATACATTTGCACAAACTGTTAATCTAGTTAGGGTTTTGTGGGTGATAAGGGAGGTCCATGTAATTTTTCAAAATACAAGGGAGATTCGTGCAATTAGACCATAGTTCAAGGAAGGTTTGTGTAATTTAATACAGGGCAATTTTGTACTTTTATAACTTTTGTCATAGACATTACACTACCGTCATTTTAAGGGAGGTCCGTGTAATTTCTCAAAATACGAGGGAGGTCTGTGTAATTAAGGCAAACCCCAGGAGAGGTTTGTGTAATCAACCCAAAAAAAAAAAGAGAGGTCATATGGTCGTAAATGTAATTTCTCGTGTATTTGTGAAGTTACAAGTTATAACTATGCAATTTCCAATACGCATGTAAAACTTAAGAAGTGAAAATGAACTTGCTCCTTTCTTCGACACCACATAATAAATCATCAGTGTAGGCTTTTCCTTAGAATTTTGAAAGACAGCTCTTTGTTGACATTGTTTGGTATTAAGTATTAACTGCTATGTGTCTTACTGACATTGTTTGGTATTAAGTATTAACTGCTATGTGTCTTACTGACATTGTTTGGTATTAAGTATTAACCGCTTTGTATCTTATCGTGTGCTAACAGGACCAGTTTCATCTCAGTTCAAGGGTAAACCATTAGTGAAGTGCCGTAATGGTTCAAAGTATTGTCCGTGACCGAGACATCTCATCCAAGTCGTCTTAGCATCCTTAGTCACCAAGACGAGGCCACGAACCATTACAAAACTATAGTGAGGATGTGAGAGCATATCGTCTCGTTTGGATCCTATGATGGTGGGAACTGGTGATAAGAATAAGGCAGGTATTAAATAAGAGCTTTTAAATTTTATCTTCAAACATCTATAACTATATATCCTGTAATCTTGTCGTTGACTTCAACCGTGCATGTACTGAAAATTAAACGATATTATTGGACCAATTTTGTTGTTTGTTTTCTTGCATAAAAAAACATGAATAAAGTTTGAATCCGAATTTTGCATATAGTTGTGTAGTGCCCGATACTGCGACACAACATCGTGACCGAAGTTGAGATAGTGTCTAATATAGCGATTTTGAACCACGATTGCCATGGTATTATCCCAAGAGTCAAGATTGAGATGCTTAGAACAACCTATCTCGAACAGCCTTCTTCTTAATCACTCTCCCTTCCTCTTTCATTCCAAGTAGCAACACTCGTTCACAATGTTTATCATCTTCAAGGCTAATTATTCACGATATGAGTGTCCCATGTAGGTAACTAAGAACCTCACTTCATTCCTTCTTGGATCAGTTTATTTAAGATAGATAGAACCTTTTCTTTTCTTTTTTTTTCCTTTTTTTTTAGGGTAACTTTAGAGTTTGACGATTGAGTTTTATTTTGTCAACAAAGCAGTCATATTAGAAAGGGGAAAAAACAAATCATGAGTTCAAGTTCATGATTCCAATACTTGCGATTTGTTTGGGAATGTTTTAAAGAGGATACGCTCAAGTCCGAGTCTCACTTTCTATCTTGCTTTTATGACAACTAAGTTTATGTTGGTTTACCAAAGAACTAGTTTAAATAGAGATAAAATGATGGGGCAGGGACTTTATTGTGCAAGAAAATGACAGTCACCAAACACTGGAATTCATAGAACCGGTTCACTCATGAAGCAAAGAACTGGTTATTTGCCTCCCCAAACAGCCCCTTATTAGGTCTATCCCTGACTTTGTTCTTGTTTTAGTGAGGACAGTAATAGGGAATGGTCCATCAAGAAATTCAACACTCTTCCACCAAATTCAAAGAACAAAGTCAATTATCAGAGCAGCAGAAGCCTCCTCCAAACATCAAAAACACAAGATACCAGTCCAAATCCAAACAATTGAGAGAGTAATTAATACTAATAAATAGGAGAAATGAAATGAATATTTAAGCTACCTGTTTGGCAGTGAGTAGCTGACGGCACTCCTCTTTCAACAAGGATAAATCTGCCTGCATTCTCTTAATCCTAGACACCAGCATCATTGGATTAGCCTGCCGAAGCCAACAACATCAACATTAATTACCCAAACTGAAGTACCAAATTGAACTGAAGTAGTTCAACAAATATAAAAGAAGTGAAAAAAAAAAATACAAAAAGAAACCCTAGATAGAAGTATTTGGAAATAGAGGGAGTTTGTTTAGGTTACATTATCAGGGTAGATTTGTCGGAACTCTCTGTCGAGTTTGTGTTGGACAACTGAGAGGTCGTGATTGGCTTTACTGAATAGGTTTACTAAACTCTCTACTGCTTCGTGT
Organism: Hydrangea macrophylla; assembly: GCA_033977485.1. Taxonomy (NCBI): domain Eukaryota; kingdom Viridiplantae; phylum Streptophyta; class Magnoliopsida; order Cornales; family Hydrangeaceae; genus Hydrangea; species Hydrangea macrophylla. The sequence continues at coordinate 34,276,320 of CM066995.1, read as the reverse complement.
TGAAGACGGGGATGATGATGATCACCCATTTCTCTACACACACACTCTCTTTTCACTGCTGGCTCCTGCTTTTCAATTTTGAATTCAGCGATCCAATTGCGTATAGAAATAAAATGGTTAATTACAAAATACACCCTTGCAGTTTGTTCCTTTTATCATTTTAGTCAATGTAGCTTCAATTGCATCGGCTTGTTACCTGAAGTTTTTAAATGGAACCATTGTAGATCAAATATCCAATTCAGTGAGAAACATTGACAAATTTACTCACATGTTATATAATGTCATGCTTTTTAGGGGCTAAAATGGAACACCATCAAACTCTCCACCCTCTTATCAACGTACTTGTGCGGAGTAGTGGGTGAATTTCGTCATATTTTCTGACAAAGTTGGACATTTGAACCATATTGTTTCTTTTTGAAAACTTTCAAAGACTAAATTAATGTAATTAAAACCACAAGAACTAAAATGAGATACTGACCAAATCTCAGGGGTATACTTTGTATTTAAGAAATAAAAGTCAGAAAGCCCTCCTTTTCTTGTGCTAAAACAACTGACTGTCTTATTTATTTTATTTTTTATCGTTTGGTGTAATGGTCTCATACGAGGAGTATTTATCAGGGCTGGAGAGGGGGTAAGATTCGAACCCTGATATGAGCGTGACATAAAGAGTATTTCTACTAACTAAGCTAAGTCGTTGCTCAACTGGCCATTTTATTTGATTGTAGTAGTTTTTTTATTTGATTTTTATAAATTTCACTATTATTAATTTTTGGATGTTCATAAAAAAAAATGGAGAATAATTAAATCGGATAAGGACTCTTATGTAACCAAGAAAGACAAGTGATGATGCCGAAAATTGATATGCACTAGTTTTGTGATAGAGTGAGAGAGGGAAAGAGAGAGACAAAAGATGGTACGTGGTTCGCCCCCATTAATGAGGTGACTTACGTCCACTGTTGTGCCGGAGCACGTTCACTAAAAAATCACTGGCGGGTTCGTGGTGAGCCAACAGATTGGGCGGCACTACTAGAACCGGACAGGTATATCTATGTGCCTGTATGTTTGCTGCTATTCTTGAGGGATAAGAATGACATCCCCTTTAATGGGGTGAGAGACCTTCTCGTACAAAGTAAGTAAACAGATTAGGAGAGTTAATCTAATTACGATTGATTGGCCTGAATCATGGAAGTTTCCTAAGCGAATTATGGAACTAACTCTACCTACCATTAGCGCTCCACTCGAGTTAGGAAACTGCAGGGAGCCTTGCAGAGCAAGTCAAAGGGCACGTCCAGGTTGTGCCCGTTACGTGGTGTGCCCACGTAGTGTGCCCAGACTGCGGGACCAGCCCTAGCGGCTGACGTCGGGCCACCCGGGCACGTAGGCATTCTTGTTGAGGTGGCTGTTTGACTTTGACCTGATATTTTTAGACCTATCAGTTGCCCCCCATTTTTAAAACAGATGCGATGCTTCATAGGATGAGGATTGAAAATCTGCATGCTTCGGCGCACCACTTGGGAAATTACCCGGGTGGTTACTCGGGACAGGACCCGCCTAATTAATTGGCCGGGAGTTAGACCAAACGGTAGCTTCAACATCTCGGGTTGGTTGTTGACACGTGTCAAGAGATGAGTGGTCTGGTTAGGACCCAACGTGACTACTTGGAAGAGTAACCGAACTGCCATGTCAGGCATTTAATACGCGCTCCTTTTGAGGCGTCGCTTCATATGCCCGAGGAGACGGCTGTCAGAGAGTTAAAGTGGGAAGATTCCCTGGCCGTTGGATTTGATCTGATCTGGACCATTCACGCATCCTATATAAAGGGTACTTGTTCATTTCTTCTATTCATGCTGATTAAAGATTGAATTTACCGAGCGGTCTTGAGAGCAAAGAGTCCCCGATTAAATTTTTCGAGCTCTTTTCCGGCTTTAATTTTTTTGTAAGTCTTCACTTTCCTATTGTAATCCTTCCCTTCCCTTTTCTTAGTGAGGCTGGAGAGAACGAATCTGTTAGGGCTTACCCGGGAGTGGGATTTCTTCTTCTTTAGATTCTGCTTTTTCCTTAAGTCAGGCGGCACACTTAGTCGACTTAGCCACATGGGTTGTCCCGGGGTAGTTTTAACCGAGTGCTACTTGACTGTTAGGACCTAGCACGCTCTGCCCTTTAGGCTTCCAAATTTGCCTCCTCTGTATCTCAGGCTTGGAGTCCCTGACCCCTACTTAGGTCGTCATCCGCATCCTCACCCCTCCGTAGGAATACCAGAGATGAGCCACTCTGATTTTAACTCTGCTTCTCGTTCGGAAGACAAAGAGTCACGGTCCGGGACCCCTGATACCAGTTTGGACCCCCCTTCTGCTTCCCCGTCTGACAATCACAATGAGGGTAGGATTCCGATCCGGGTCTCAGACAACGAGTCTGACCAGGAGGCCCCGATGGCTTCCGTCTCGCAGGGCTCAGGTGATGAGGCGCCTAGGGAGCCTGATTCCGAGGTAGCATTCGCCTGCGAGTTCATCCCCTCGACCCTGCATGCTCCAGACCTTGGTCGAATTAGGGATAAGTACGCTATTCCTAACGACCACTCCTTGTTCGTTCATCCCGGCAGGGCTCACATTTGCCGTCGGGGTTTTGTCACTTTATATGAGGACGCCCTTATAGCGGGCGGGCCTTCGCATCCCCCTCCACCCGATTGCCCGGGAAGCGCTGATCTACCTTGGGATAGCTCCCGGGCAGTTAGCCCCTAACGGGTGGGGGCTTCTTGATGGGGTCCATTTCTTTATGGCCCCAAGTCTTAGGGTATGAGTTCACCCTTCAAGAGTTCTTCTGGATCCACCGCCCATTCCCAGTACACGGGGAGGTCGGGTTCTTTTCTCTGGGAGCTCGCAGAGGAAGAAAATTATTATCAACTGCCCGAGCAACAAAAAGGGTTAGAAGAACAAGTTCTTCCAAGTGTCCACCCCCGGTTTTTGTGAGCGAGCCCCAGGGACCAACCCGCCGAAGCTCCCATCTTCCCCACTATCATCCCAGGTAAGAGTTTGACCAGTAAATTCCATTTTGGTCATCCTTCATTGCCTCGCTGTTCTGGTTACTGACTTCGCGATTGCTTTCCTTCTGTAGAAATAGCCCCCAGGAGAGATCCGGAGCGATTGAGGGCTCTGTAAGCTATCACCGCCGAGCGGATGGCTGCGACGGGAAAGAGGCCGGCCACCGAGCCCACTGACAGTGAGTACCCACTCAAGTGGCTCAGATGCGGCCCAACGGCCGCCCAGGTCCCCGGTGAGACGTCAACCCCTCGGGTGGTAGTAGTGGGGGAGACGTCGGCTCCCCGTTCTGATGTCCCCTCCGGGCACCCTAGAAGAGTCAAGGGAGACCCGGGATAGGGTCAGGCCATACCTGTTCCCGAGTCAAGTGGAGAGGTGCGCCAACATGTCTCCCTAGGTCTTTCATGGGTGGCTCTACAGCATCTCCCACCTGGTAAGCGATTCTGCCATACCTTCTGATCTTTATACATTTTTCTTGCTCTGCTAGCAATAGTGATCGACCAGCTCTGAACTGACTTTGCAGGTTGGTTGCATGGCCGCGAGGTCCACTGCTGCTGAAACTGCCCTTGTGGAGGGGCACGCAGTCTTAGAGGCTAAGGAGAGGGCCCTGACTATGGAGAATAATAAGGTCAAGGGCCTGGTCCTGAACCTGGGGGCGGCCTAGGAGGAACTGGCAGTGGCTCTGGCGGAGCTGGAGACCGAGCGGGCTGCCCGCTCGGCGGCAGAGGCCAGGGGGAAAGCTTTGGCGGAGGCGTCGGTCGGGCCCCCGTGGGAAACCTTTGATGATGGTTTTTTCCTTTGGTATGAGGACCTGAAAAGGAGGTTAGCCAGGGACCACCCAGAATTGGACACCACCCCTTACGAGGGGATGGATTCTGACTACTGGGACATGGTGTCCGGTGCTGCCAAAGGTGTCGTTGCTGATGCCCAGGGAGCCGCTGCCGCGGTTGAAGGGCTACTACAACTGCCCCCCAGTCTCTGTAAATTTGTTGCTAATGAAAAGGCCCACCGAGGCCACCACTTTTTATCAACAGTTCATCTTTTAGTACTTGTTTGTATTTTACACTTTATTGTCTGTGCCCGACCGGTTTATCAAATCATGTAGAAATCCCACCCTACGCAAAAGTTTCAGGATTGTGACGATAGGAAGCACTCGGTCTTCTAAGGACCTGTTTTGAGGTCTTAGCCGGTATAGTGTCAGGTTAGCCCAGGGGTTAGCCTTGTTACTATCCGTTCAACTTCTCTGGACATTATAGGTACTCAGGACTGTCTATCGGCGGCATTGCATGCCTAGCTCCGAGTCCTGTTAAGTGCCCGGTGTGATTACCTATTTTGGTCTGGAGTTTACCAATATCCCCTACCCCCCAAGCTTTCGCTAAGGCGGGCATTCGTGAGGGAGTGACCATAGGGAACCGACCTGGAACATGGGTGGTTGCAGGGTCTTTTAAGGCTTGCTATCATTAGTTACCTAGGGAGAATGACCCCCCCCCCATCGTGGGTTGAGGACCTAGGCGAAGCCTGTGCCTCGGGATGGTGATCCCGGGGTCTTTCGTGCCCGGGGTGTGACCCCGATGTCTTTTAGATGCCTGGGGTGTGACCCCGAGGTCTTTTAGATGATCAAACACGGAGAAGAAATGCTTGGTAAAAGAGGAAACTTTTATTATGATGTAAGTAGAACCGCTCGGGATGAGCTACAAGATTCCTAGCCGATACTATATCTGAACTTTACTGAAAATACTTGCGGAGATGCTGTATGTTCCACGGGTGAGAGAGGTCGTGTCCATCCATGGCCTGTAGCCAATATGTTCCTGGGTGGTTGTAGACACCCCGATTTTGACCGGTCGCCGAATTTAGGAGAGCGTCACCTCCACGTCCAATGATGATAAGGACCGAAAGATTAGAAGTATTCCAAGCTCTTCAGAAAGTTCTCCAGACGCATTAAAATTTCACAGAAAAGAAAATACCAGGTATTTAGGAGAATTCAGGTATAAAACACCATTTTTGGAAAAGATCTTCGAAAATAAGTTTCTTTAAGGAAAAGGAAGAAAGAAAAGACCTAAAAAGAGAAGTTCAACAAACACGGCACACGGCACTCAGTGAGTGCCGCACGGCACTCAGTGAGTGCCGCACGGCACTCAGTGAGAGCCGACCCGGTTTTTACTGAGTGCCACTGACATTTTCTGACTGCCGTTTGCTTTTAAAGTCCGTATTTTGTGGTACAATACGTATATGTATGCGGATAAAAACAAAAAACTGATAAAGTAAGGTTGACCAAGATATGGGAATCGATAATTTTGCACGGCACTTACTGAGAGCCGCGCGGCAGTCATGGAGTGCCGTCGCGGCAGCCACAGAGTGCCGCGCCGGCATCCACGGACTGCCGTAGATTTTTTTTTACTGTCGCCCTGGGCAACAGTCTGTCTAGTTTCAGGAAGTACGAATTGTACCACCAAATGGGATGTTTACACCTGTCTTTTACTCCGAAAATACTTCGTAATTTTGCCTATAAAACAAGAACAACATACACAACAAAGGAGGACAAGAGGGAGATAAGAGGAGAGGTGAAGATACAAGAACACACAAGAGATACAAGAGAGAAAATTACTACCATTACACTAACATTTTTTTTTTTAGAGAAAAGAGTGAGTTTAGAAAACTAGGAAGAAGAGCTTGGAAGATCTTCAAAGAAGAGAAACTTTGAGGATAGTTGGAGGTGATCCTCTAACTATTAGTTGTTTATTTGCATTCTTTCTTTTGAATCCTCAAACTATTTTGTTTTATTTGCTTCATTTCTTTTATTATTCATACTTCCTTCTTGAGACTCTTAGAGATCCTCAATATCTCTCTTGAAATCTCTTGAATATGATCTTTTGAACCCCATGTAAGCTTATGCTTCACCTGGGAGTCAAAGTTTGATCATCACTTTATTTTATAAGCAAATAAGTGGATCTAAGTCCATACTCATGACTTGGGTCCTCTAAATTTGATGTTTCATGGAATCCTCTCTATATTCCTTTGAGACTCTTGAGTATTAGTCATGTCTTCACCTCCAATGACCACCAAATGGTAGGAGAAAATGGTTAGTTTAAGTCCAACTTCATGGTTTAATAGTTGGGGTTAACAAATAAAAATGAGCTTGACAAATGAAAACAGTGAGTTCACAAACTGTTTTTGATCAAAGATTTTCAGTTCGAAATCTAACCGTTGAAATCAAGTGAAACCAACGGGAAAGTGTCAAGAACACAATATTCTACCGCTGTAATTTTTGTTTTAAGGTGGTTTCATGTCTAAAGTGGTTTGGTCATGAGTTTTGCAAAGTCTCTACAATCTGCCCAGAGCTTCAGCACAGTGACATCCTTTTGAAATAATTAAACCATAGTTCTAATAAAGTGTTTGTGACCCAAAATAATTTTTTCTAAGTAGATTAATGTATTGGGAAGTCATCCTAAAAAGAACAAAGCATTTCTGATCATTTTGCTATTTTTAGAAAATCGTGCAAGAACTCTGGACAGAAGGTTGTGGAATGCTGAGAGATGTCTGGTTTCTGTCTAATTCCCGGAGATCTGACCGTTGGAACTTTGATTTTTTTTTTGGGTTAAAAACTAGACACACAGAGGCATCTTGTGTCCAAAATTCATCTGGATCAAACCATGGAAAATGTGCTTTTTCTTCTTTTAAAGTTATGATATGCTCTCAGCAATTTACAGAATTCTGTATTAGTTTTCATCAATCTTGTGAATAATGGCTTAGATGATATTTTCATGAGTCAAGGTTCAAACCATGTTCCAATAATGAATAGTTAAGCTTGGATTCAAAGTCTAAATGATTTAAAACACCAAGCATTGCATAGTCCATCCTTGTTCATGTGTATATATTCATCCGTATGATTTGACATTTGTATTTAGAACTTAGTTGCTTTAGATTTAATCACATTTCAAAGATTTAAGCTAGAAGTCTAGGATTGTTATTTAAAGATCCAACTTTATATTTTGTATATCATGTGGACTAACCTTTTGTTTTGTAGCGCTGTTAAGGTATGATTTCTTGAATTCATCTTTTAGTTTATTTTAATTTCTTGATTTTATCAATTTTTTTGACTTAATGCGCGACACCTTAGAATTAGGACTTGCTTTACTTGTATATATGGATTAAATGCTCTATTCCTAGGCTTTGTCTACTTGCATGCATTTGCACGTTTAATATTCGCGGCCGGATCCCGGGTAAGTTATCTAGTTCCTTATTTGCATATCATATTGCTTGCTAATTGAATTATATGATTTTTGAATGATATTTTATCACTTGCAATTTTACACCCTTTAGACATGCTTTTGTAATGTATATTTATACATATGTATTAGTTGAGGGCACATTTAAATTAATAAATCGATTAAAAGGATGTTAAGTAGAGGCCTATCGCGAGATAGGATGAGAAGGGGTGTTTTAGTCCGACGGGCTCCTTCCCTTCTCATTCCATAATCCCCGGACCTAGTTTAATCTTTGGTTTCGCAAAAGATCAGTTACTTTAAAATGGTTTCTTAATTTTTCCTTTTAAAAAATTAAGTGGCGACTCATTTGTATTTTTTTGAAATTGACTTTGAGAAAGAATTTTAAAAGAAAAGGCTGTGGGTAGTAAGAGAATTGCGATATCCACAATCTGGCGACTCTGCTGGGGATCGAAGCCAGAATCTCTGGTTTCGCAGACCAGAATTCTGATTTTGGGTTCACTTGAGGATTAGACTTGAAAAACATCCTTTTAATCGAATTAATTAATTTTTGTGTGTCTGTTGCATTTCACTTGCATGTCTAGCCATTCGATCGCACGGAACTATGACCTTGGAGGCTCGGGGTAACCCGGTCGGCCAAGTCATCATGGGACTGTGTGATCACCCTTGATCTCGTACCATGATTTGGTATATTAAGCATCCTATCGGATGTGTGTCAAGGGTCCCTTGTTTGACCAAAACCCAGCTTTTGCATAGTAGTTTTCATAGAACCTTTCAAAAATTAGGAAATCAATTCTTGATTAGGGTTATGTGCTAGGAAGTTTTGTCTGCCCGGAAGGGATTATTTGAGATGATGACGATGCTCACTTAATACGGGTCATGTAAACTCTTAATCACTCTCAAGCAATTCCTCTTCATGTCTCATGACATTTAGGAATATGTTAGATTTTGATTATGGGATTACATCTCCTATATCATGTTTAGCCAAAGCATCATTGACCTTGTATGTATCCAAATTCGTGAAAAGTACGGTGATAATCCGATCATGTGATCCTTCTACCCAAAGAATTTTAAATCCATCTTTAAAAGCAACACAGATTTTTGCCATTCCCATTCCAAAGTTTCCAAAAACAAGAAAATCTTTAAAGATCACTTCTTTTGAAACTCCAAATTAATTACCTTTATCAAGGTACATTTTCGCATGGTCATTTTCTAGGGAAAAATCCAAAATTTTGGGAATTGTTTTTGAAAAAAAAAATGTTTTTTCAAATGTATTTTGAAAATTCTTTACCCAACTTCTGAGGAGGTAGTAAGGATCACAATGAGGGGAAATCATCATACTTGGACATGGGGTGAGGATCTTATGTGCTTATGTGCTTGTGTGTTAGGATTAGGATTTTCTCTTTTTTTTGGCATATAGAGTAGGCACACACGCACACATGCAATGCATCCGCGTGCCATATAAAAAGAGAAGTTTTTTTTAAAAAATAATGCCTTTTGCATGATAAAATGAAGATAGAAAATTTTAAAAGAGAAAATTTCAAAATTTGTTGTAGGAGCAAAAATAGCAAATCAAGCGTGGTTCAGGGATTCTACGGCAAGACTAGTAAGGAGAGGATACACTGACATGGCCGAAGAGAGAAACAACGAAGAGATGGTCGGGTTAAGGGTACTGGTAGAACAACAAGCAGAGCAGATGAGGCGACAAGCCGAAAACATGAATCGCATGATGAGGATGATAGAAGAACTAAACCGCCGGCCACCGCCACATGTAATTCCACCTATTATAGACCCACCTTTGGGAGGAGGGGAAGGAGATTGGTTCGATGATCAGGAGGCACAATGGACCAATGCACTGCGGGCCAACAGAGACAGAGAGAAAGCTGAGAAGGAGAAGCTACTGACCGAGAAAATAGAGAAGTTGGAAAGGGTGATGCGCAAGGCTCAAGGAGTTGATACCTATCTGATGGAATTAGAAGGCCTATACGACGGGGTCCATGAAACACTGCCTGCCAGGTTCAAGATGCCAGTTTTTGATAAGTTTGATGGCACCGGGAATCCTCGCAGTCATATCCGAATGTGCATAGGGGCTTTTCAGCCTAGCGGTCTAAGCACCACCATGATGGTTGTTCTATTTCAACAAACCCTAACCGGAGCTGCTCTATCATGGTACCTTATGCTCGAGCCGAGCAAAACCAGAATTTGGGAGGAAATTGTAAAATCGTTTGTGGCCCAGTATGAGTACAATCAGGACCTAGACGTCACTGTCCGAGATCTAGAAACAACCAGACAGGGAAGCAAAGAGTCATTCGCTGAGTATCTGAGCCGATGGAGAGGAAAAGCCGCCAAGATGGTACAGAGGTCATCTGAAAAAGAACAGATCCGGATGTTGATGAAGAACCTATAGCCGGTCTACCAAGAGAAAATGAGGTTTCAGTCCATCAACACCTTTGCTGAGGTGTTTGATGTAGGGACAAGGATTGAAGACGCGATTCAAGAAGGGACCATCAAGAAGGAAGAACAACCGAACTGATACAGAAGGCCGAACTATGGATCAGGTGGAGGACATTCGGGAGGTCACTCCAGCCCCACCGATGTCAATGCACTGAATGGGCCAGAAAGAAAATTCGACATAGCACCGAGAAGAGGAGGAGATGAGCCACCAAGAAAATTCTCAGATCTGGGAGTATCACTGTCAACCGCTCTTGACAGGGTGTTAGCAAAGGGGCATCTTCGTCAATTGGAACCTCGACCACCACTAAGACCACTTCCGCCAAATTTCTAAGGGGACCTTTTCTACAAATTCCATCAGCAGAAAGGTCACTCGACGGATCGGTGTATGAGACTGAGGCACGAAATCCAGAACCTCATCGATAACAAAGTAATTTCAGAACCACCTACCAAAGCTCCAAACGTTACTAGAAATCCGCTTCCGAATCATCAAGCCGTGCCACCACCGTAGGGCCTTTATCTTTTGGGGATAGAAGAAACAACCTTCGATCCGTCTAGGCTAATCACTAAGGCCGGGACACCAAGAAGGCCATACCAGCTGCCGGAGGATTCAACAATCTGTGCTTTGAAGGATCAGTCGACGAAGAGTGAGATAGGGCAGTCAGACTGGTGGATCCAAGGGAGCGACGATCGAGATGTGAGCCAGGTGAAAGATGATCTCTGGTATGAAAGCGACAAAGAAACAGAGATGGTAGGGGGTACCCTAAAAGTTGACCCAAAAGTTGACAATCTATGGGCAAGGGAGGAGGTCAGTCATTTAACTTGTTCGGGCAGACACTTTAAACCACATGAGCTAGAGGAGGATCACCCGGGGAGAGATCTAGACAAAGGAAAAGGGAAGCTGAATGAAGAAGAGGAAGAAGACAGGGTTCTAAGGCAAATGAAGAAGACCCAGGCTAATATCACCATTTGGGGGTTGCTGATTGCCTCCAAACGCCATAGACAGGCAGTCCTAGACGTTCTGAACCAATCCGACGTGTCTATCGATACCACCCCGGAAGATCTCATTTGGTTGATCGGCAAAATCCCGGCTTCGGCTATCACCTTCTCGTCAAATGATATGCCCCCCGGAGGACCCATGCTCAACAAACCATTGTACATCACTATCAAATGTTTGGGGAACACCGTGCCCGCTTGTCTCGTTGACAACGGGTCTGCTCTAAATGTATGTCCTTTCCGAATAGCCAAGCGAATGGGTTTAGATGAATCGTCCTTCGTACCGTCCCAACAAAAGGTCAGGGCATATGACAACACCCAGAGAGCAGTCATGGGCATTATCTTTCTTAATCTCGCCATTGGGTCAGTAAACAAAGAAGCCAAATTCCAGGTCATCAATATCCCTGCCTCTTTTAATCTACTGCTAGGGAGGCCTTGGTTGGATAGCTTAGGTGCCATACCGTCCACCATTCATCAAAAGGTCAAATGCGTTTAGGAAGGCCAGGTCTGCGACATTCTTGGGGACAGCTGGGTTCGTTTGTCCAGAGCATCTTCAAGCGCGCCGGTGCTGGAATTACAGCTACAAGAGGAAGAAGCAAGTGTGGGAGGGTTTGAGTTCATCAGCATGCTGGAAGAGAAAAAACCAAGAGAGTTTCTACCACTCCATTTTGATCAGTATGTCAGTCCAGTAGTCGCAGGGATCATGAAGAAAATGGGTTTCTTTCCAGGATTAGGGTTGGGGAAGAACCTTCAGGGCCTGCCGGAGTCTCCAAGAATCCCTACTCAGACTCACACTCACGGTCTAGGGTATCAGCCGACAAAAAAGGAACTAAGGGCAAAAAAGAAGGCCGTCAATGCGCCGCTGGACCCTTACCTAAAGACGCTTAATGGGTATTTTGTGAAAGAAGGAGAAGAGTTCCCCTTCTGTGGTTTTCCAGAACCATGGGTGGACCAGAAGGACAAATGCCTAAAGCCTGGTTTCAAGATCTTTTTCTCCCATGAATTCTCCAAGTACAAAGACCCGTTTTTGCAAATGCCTGAAAAGCCTGTTGCTGCCAAGGACTGGATTGGTGCGTTGGACGGCTCCGCCATAAAAAATCTGTTAGGCGAAGGGAACACAAAGGTTATGGAAGAGGATCCTGGAAAAGCCAAGGGGGAATACGTCGAAGGCCTAGTAGAGGAAGCAGCCGAGAGTGGGGAAGATGAGGAAGATCAAAGGGAAACCAACAAAGGAGAGGCCGAGATGGAAGAGATTACCAAGGCAGGAGATATGGAAGAATGCTTCATCATTGATCTGGGGGGAGAGAACAAGAGAGAGTGGGTTTTTTAGTCTAGCGATAAGTTTTCCCCACACCCAGAGTCTGTAATGGCCCAAATGAGGCATCTTTCAATTTCTATGTCTGTTGTAATCACTCTAAAGAAAATCAATGAAAACATGACTGATTCTGCCTACTCGAACGCGCTTAATGAATGTGATGATCATGAAATTGAATTGCAAAAGTTAATTGAGAAAGAAAAGGAATCTGCATGTAAAACCCTTGAGGACACTCTAACAATTAATCTGGGAAATGAAGATAACCCCCAAAATGTTTTTATTGGCTCAACACTTAGCAATGAAAAAAGCAAAGAACTAATCAATCTATTAAATGAATTCAAAGATGTTTTTGCATGGTCTTACAATGATATGCCAGGTATTGATCCAAAAATAGTCCAGCACCACATCCCTCTCTTTCCCAATTCAAAACCCATAAAACAAAAATTGAGGCGAATGAGGCCGGAATGGGCACTTAAAGTGAAAGAGGAAGTGAAAAAGCAACTAAAGGCTGGATTCTTGATGGTCACCGAGTATCCTGAATGGATTGCCAACATTGTGCCTGTCCCAAAGAAGGATGGTCGTGTTAGGGTTTGCGTTGATTTTCGAGATTTAAACAAGGCAAGCCCTAAAGACGATTTCCCGTTACCCCACATCGACGTGTTGGTTGATAACACTGCGAGGCACGAGCTTCTATCTTTCATGGATGGATTCTCTGGATATAATCAAATCCTCATGGCACCCGAGGATAGGGAGAAAACCACATTCATCACTCCATGGGGGACATATTGCTATAGGGTCATACCATTCGGACTTAAGAATGCAGGTGCAACCTATCAAAGGGCTGCCACCACTTTACTACACGACATGATCCACAAAGAGGTAGAGGTGTATGTGGATGATATGATTGTAAAATCCAAGGAGAGGAAAGGGCACCTAGAGGCTTTGAGGAAGTTCTTTGAGAGATTGAGGGAGTTCAAAGTGAGGCTAAACCCGCAGAAATGTACGTTCGGGGTCACCACTGGGAAACTGTTAGGGTTTCTTATTACCTAGAGGGGAATAGAGGTAGACCCCACCAAAATAAAAGCCATAACCGAAATGAACCCACCGAAAAATGAGAAAGAGCTGAGAGGGTTCTTAGGTAGAATACAATTCATAAGTCGTTTTATCTTAAAGCTCACCATGACCTGCGACCCGTTGTTCAAGTTACTCAGAAAGGGAGAGAGATTTGAGTGGGATACTTTATGTCAGCAAGCCTTCGACAAAATCAAAACCTACCTCCAAAACCCACCTGTCCTGTCACCGCCTTCACCTGGCAGACCCTTGTTGCTTTATCTCTCCGTATCCGAAGATTCGATGGGGTGTATGTTGGCCCAAGAAGGAGAAGAGGGGCACGTAGAGAAGGCCATTTACTATTTAAGCAAAAGGATGACTAGATACGAGTTGAAGTACTCACCGTTAGAAAAAGCATGTTGGGCCTTAGTCTGGTGCACCCGTCGCCTTAGGAATTATATGTTAGCCTTCCCCGTGATCTTAATCTCCCGGATGGATCCACTCAAATACATGTTTGAAAAACCCGCCTTAACCAGCAGGATTTCCCGATGGACCATGATGCTAGCTGAGTTTGATATCAGATATGTCACCTCCAAATTTGTCAAGGGGAGAGCCATCGCTGAGTACCTAGCTGACTTCACCGTGGAAACTGGGGAGAAAGGAGAATTCAAGTTCCCTGATGAAGAAGTGATGGAGGTAAGAGAAGATCTGTGGAAGATGTATTTTGATGGAGCAGCCAATCAATTAGGATACAGAGTCGGGGTCATCCTCATAGCACCCGATGGGTCCCCTACCCCATTAGCCGTCAAACTCAAGTATAACTCAACCAACAATACCGCGGAGTACGAAGCCTGCATAATTGGGATGGAAGCAGCCTTAGCTTTGAAAGTCGGGCAGATTGACGTCTTCGGAGATTCCAACTTGATCATATCCCAAGTCCGAGGGCATTGGAAGGTAAAGCATGAGAAATTGAGACCTTACCATGACTATTTGGAAAGTCTGAAAGCGCAATTCCAACAGATTTCCTTTTACTACCTCCCTCGTGAAGAAAACCAACTAGCTGACTCTTTGGCTACCTTAGCCTCAATGATCCAAATCCCTCCCAAAACTGCCATGATCCCACTATCCATAGAAGTGAGGAGCCAACCGTCGTTTGAAATGATCGCGACCGTAGAAAGAGAAGATGAAGTGCCTTGGTATGTAGATGTTTGGAACTTCATTCAGAAGGGAGAATACCCCAAAGGAGCCTCAGAAAAGGACAGAAAGGCGATTCGACGATTCGCCGCTCAGTTTGTGATTTATCCAGATAGGCTATGGAAAAAGTCCTACACCGGGTATAATCTGGAATGCCTTTATGGAAAGAAAGCTAAGAGAATGATGGAGGAAATACATGAGGGAGTGTGTGGACCCCATATGAATGGACACATGCTGGCGAAGAAGATCATCCGACAGGGGTACTATTGGACGACCTTGGATAAAGACTGTTGCGAATATGTTAGAAGGTGTCACAAGTGTCAGATCCATGCAAATCTGATGCATACCTCGCCATCACAGCTCTATAACATGACCACCCCTTGGCCATTTTCCGTATGGGGGATTGATATCATTGGTGAGATAGTTCCGAAGGCTTCCAACGGGCACCGGTACATAATCATGGCAATCGATTATTTTACGAAGTGGGTAGAGACGGCCTCGTATGCAACTTTGAAAGCCAAGAATGTAGTGAGTTTCATCGAGAAAAATATAATCTGCAGATATTGGGTCCCGAACGAGTTTATCTCCGATCATGGCAGTCATTTTCAAGGGAAGGTTATCCCGCTCCTGGAAAAGTATAAGATCACTCGCCATCAATCATCCCCGTATAGGCCTCAGACGAATGGAGCAGTAGAAGCAGCGAATAAGAATGTTAAAGCAATCTTGGGGAAAACGACGGATACATATAAGGATTGGCATGAGAAGCTGCCATTTGCTTTATAGGGATACCGAACCTCGGTAAGAACTTCAACGGGCGCTACGCCGTATTCATTGGTCTACGGGATGGAAGTCGTTCTCCCAGTCGAAGTAGAAATACCCTCCCTTAGGGTTTTAGCAGAGTGTGATATCACCGAATCAGAATGGGTACGAGGAAGGTACGAAGAGTTGATGTTACTCGATGAGAAGAGGCTGGCCGCAATAAACCATACTCGGGGGTACCAGAAGAGGATAGCTCGTGCTTTCAACAAGAAGGTCCGCCCAAGGAAGATTGCTGAGGGTGACCTGGTTCTCAAAGAACTGAAAGTGCCTATTTATGATCCCAGAGGAAAATTCAAACCCAAATGGGTCGGGCCATACATCATTAAGACTCTCCTCTCCAGAGGAGCGACCTATCTCATGGACCTGGACGGGGTTGAGTTTAAGCAACCGATTAACCTCGACCGCCTCAAGAAATACTCTGCTTAAAACCGTTTTCTTTTAAAACCTCCTACCTTAATGAACTACGCTCGACCTGATTCCCGCTAGGGGATACGTAGGCAACCTACTTGGTTCGGTCATTTAAAAAAAAAAAAAAAAAAACGTGCTAAACCAGGGGCAAACTGGCGTTTGCCCGGAACCACTTCGAAGCCCTAAAAACCAGGGGCAAACTTCGTTTGCTAGCTGAAGAACCCAGATACAAAATCCTCCCTTGGATCACCTGGCTTTCAAGATAAGTACTATAAAGAAACAAATGAGAATTCACGATATAGAAGAAGTAAAATCAAAAAGAGCAAAAGTAAAGAGCCAAGTAAAAACATTAAAAGGAGAATTCTTCATAAAAGATTAATCGAAGGGGTGAACACTTTTGATTTAACATGTTAGAACTTCCCTGAAAGATGACAACACTTCTTGAAAAGAAAAAATAAGGAAAATCACATTCAAAAGCGTAAAAAGAGAAGGCAGGCAGGGTCTGTCAGAAAGTTTTATAAAATGGTAAGCTTTTCCCTGTTTTCGTCTACTTTATTATGCATGTGTCTGTCAAGCTCGTCTTGCAACCAAAGCCTGGATCTCTAGAAGATACTGGGCAGTAGGCACAATCAGAGCCGGAATCCTCGGGCACGGAGCAGCCATCCTGTTGTGCCAAGCCTCAGTGAAAGCCTTTGCAATAGAAGGGCGCAAAGCGGACCCCCTGGTGAAATCAGCAGTCACAGATTCAGTAGTATCCTACAAAAGTCCAAACTGATGGACCACCCAATCCGGAATGTAGAAAGTAGTAGCACACAAGCCCGGTAGCCAAATGCCGGGTCGCCCAGGCAGACGTACAACAATGGAGCGATGAAACCACTGCGGACAGATCCAGCAGATATCACTGGAAGAGAGGCCCTGAAGCCAACCAAGCCATGCATCGGCAGACTGAAATAAGTTGTGAATCTCCATACGATCGTAAGGAAGTGACCCACGAAGGTGGGTAGGGTGTATAAAGAGCTCCAAACGCTCCATGAGCCAAATCTATAGAACAAAAGGTGCCCCGACAGATAATGTGGCCCTGGTGGCATGGGCATGGCCTAATCCAATCAGAGTTTCACCAAGGACCAGCATAATAGCACTCTTCATCTCCCGCAACCACAGACAATGGGTATAAGAATGTCGGAAGACGACCGAAAGAGGAAGTAAGAAAGCATGGCAATCGACAGGGCACTACGTCGAATAATCTGATACTCACCATCGTAAGGGTCCCCTATGGGAGCATAAACCGAAGAAAGGCGCTCAAAGTCGATCTGCCTATCATGAATGAAAGAACCCGCCGCGTTTTGAGATGTGTGAAGAAGAGCGGCTAAATCCCGGACATACCCGGCCTGAACTAGAGGAACCGTCAATTCAGCAGAAGGATCGGTGTGAAGAATGGCGCTGAATTCTTCGAATAAGGGGCAAGTCTCTTGAGAGCCGAAATGAAAAATGTTGAGAGCAGGATCCCAACACTGAATGGCAGCTCGAAGTAGGCCTTCATTCAAATTCATCCGTCGGAAGGAGAAGAGATCGTTTAGTCTGAAGCACTCAAAGTTGAGCTTGTCAATGCCCGAGAGAGTATCCATCCACGGGAAGAGGATTTGGGAGCTAACGGGGGCCATTTGAAAAAGAGGAGAACAAAGGAAGATAGTGTTTTGCGGAGTTTTGGAGAAAAGAGGGTATAAATAGAGGAAGATCTGCCTGGGGTCAGGGCGGCACTCGATAAAGTAAAGCGGCACTTGACGAAATGCCGCGCGGCATTCACTTACTGCCGCTGCGGCACTCACCGAGTGCCGCGGAGATCTAATTGAGTGCCGTTCCAGGCTTTTTGTTAGCCAGGGTCTATTTGTAACACTCTCAGCCCACCAGCAAACAGAAAACTAGATAAAAAATAATAAAACGTGCGCATCATGCAGCACGTGCAGTAAAGACCAATACGTTCATTCATTCATTTTTTTATTTCACGATAAGAATAAGAGATCAAGGCATTCAAAATTAAAACAAAGACGGGATCAAGCCATGATCCCACATACGGCAAGAGAGGGACCAAGCTACGGTCACACGTACGGTGAATATCAATAAAAAGCAAAAATATAATAATAAAGGTATGTAAAGTTCCTATCCTACCAGCTATCATGGAGCTGTCATCAAAATAAAATGCATGTGTATATATACAAACATCCGAATAAAAGTGTAAATCCTCCCATAACTCTCAAAAGCAAAAATAATAAAAACAGGGTCAGCCTCGACCCCGGCCGCGAGTCTGACAAGTCGTGCGCCTAAGGGGCTCCTCCTCCGACTCTGTCCCGCTGCCTCCGCCGCTCACTCCATGTCCTCCGCTACCACCGCCTCTGGCTCGACCCCCGCTGCTGCCTCCACCGCTACTACCGCCTCGCCCCGCGCCTCGTCCAGCACCGCCATCTCCAGGAGCGTCGCTGAGAGGGATGCCGAACTGCTGAAGCCGCTGCTGAAGCTGCCCCACCTGCTGAGATAGGCCTCTAATCTCCTCTGCCTGAAATAAAAGAACATAAGTCCAGAAAATATTGAAAAGGACGAATGGAATATTAAGAATAAAAAAGGGTAAAAGATCATACCTGGGCCCTCAACTGAGCCGCAACAGTCGCCCAAGCTCCCTTAGCCTGAAAACAAGAATCAAGAATAAAAGATTAAGCGAAAAGAGCGATAATCCTAGTCGAAGTGAAAAGCGGGGATAAGTTTCTTACCATCCACTCTCGCCCGAGAACCCACTGTCGCACGCTGTGGGCATACGTCAAGCCCTCCTCCGCGTAAGCACGCGGGACGACGTCATAATGGAGAGGAATAGTGGGGGCGCCCTGTGAGAGTCGGGGGATCATCGTCGAGTGAGGCTCGTCGAATGAGACGGTCGACATAGTCCAATCCCACTCAGGCAAGGCGGGAGGATGAACCGCGGCAAGAACAGGCTGCAAACGAAAAGTAATGAAACACAAATAAAGAATGAAAGAGAACTCGTAAGAAGATTGAAGAAATCTTGTACTCACCTGAGTCACTTCCATCATAGGGAAGTTCGGCATCAGCTTAGCGGCACGGAATGCCGCGTATCCTGCAGGGTCGTCCAGGAAGCCGTGAATACCAAAGCCAGCTCGAGCAGCCGTGAACTCGCTGCCCTGAAGCGTGTCTGTGGCCCTCATAGAGTCAGGAGGAGGGAACGGCAAAAAGAAACCGGGGGCTGCCAGCAACTGCCTAGTCACCCTCTCTCCCAGATACCACGCCTGGCCCTCTGACCCACCGTCAAGAAGTCGCCTCGTCGGGTCATACCCAGCCGACTCTCGGATCTCCGCACGAGCATCAGGAAGCACCCTAAGCCACGGCTGCCAGTGAACGTGTTGCTCCCTCAAATTCGTTAGGAAGTTCCTGAACGAAACGAAATCACGGGCCCCTGTCTTGCGCCCGACTTTGTCCTCGTCCATTTCAGCCCCTGGGGCATGATGAGGGCGTCAGCACTGCGCTTCTCAGGAGACATCATGCGGAGATACTCATGGGACCAAATCTGTAATAAAAAAGGGAGGGGGGGTTAGTCTCGCAATTTAAATAAGTTTTTGAAAGTATAATAAGCAATGGAATATAGGAAAGGGTATACCTCCCACGCTCTCCAATAGCCACCAGTAGAGGCCGGCCTGTCCCGGGAAATGTCGCCCATATGCCTGTACAAGATAGCTAACCCTGTACCAGCCCAATCATACTCCTCAACCCGGTCCAGGTGCTCCAGAGACGCCACCAGGGAAACAGAGACCCGATCACCCTTGGTGCTCAACAGAGAACACCCCAGCAAGTACATAAGAAAACCCGGGCCATCTGCTCATCGGTGAAACCCGATTTGCCCCAGAACGTATCCATAAACCATCTGGCCATGACCAGAGACTCCTCCGGGACCACTCCCAACAAGGGCTCCACCTTGTCCCACTCCTGGTCCGTCAGGTACCACAAGGGCTCTCCTCCGAACGGAATCCCTATAATCATGCTGAAGTCGAGGGGAGTCATCGTCATCTCCCCAAAGTCGAAATAGAACGTGCTGGTAGTGTCCCACTACCTCTCTGCCAGGGCATGGATCTATCGCAAGTCGTTGGAGCTCTTCGTCAAAAGTTTGACGAAGTCTCCAAACCCGGTCGCATCCACTAGAGCTCGCACGGTCTCGCTCAACCCCGTATACCACTCGTACCCATGGGCAAGACTGTCGTGCCCTTTCAGCACCCTGGGCTGCAATTGCAAGAAAGAATCACAAGATTTGTTGTTAGGAAATGGATAAAGAAGAGAGCAATAAAAATAAATAGGTAACAATAAGGAAATGGAAGATCTAGAAATGTTCGTAGGAAATTTCACAAGCACGGCACTCAAAGCTTAGCAGTCATTCACGAGAATAATAAAAGAAGTAAGGATGTTGCAAGGGTACTAGAAAATTTCAAAAAAATAAGAAATGATAATAATATTAAATAAATAAAAAAAAAGAGGGATAAAAGGATTTTCCTGTTTACATCGCGATCATGCACAGATACAATTGAAACACCCGGGAGTTCGTAAACACAGTGATTGTATTTATGAGGAAATGTGAAATTTCGAATAAAACGGGTTTGTGTTCATGAACTTTAATAATAACAATAACAAGATAAGGTCAAGAGACGACCAAATTAAATAGGCAGGCAGGCACAGATACGATTGGAACACACGGAAGATCAACAAGCATAAAGAGGCATGAGAAATTATATGGCATAGCATTCATGAATTTCAAAACAGAAAAGAAATTAAAAAGAGAAAGAGAAGGTGTTTACCTCGCGCTTGAAAGCGCGGGTAGATAAATGCTCGTTCGGGTCCCGCAATAAGAGTGTGGCATCTGGGTGATGAGTGGTCGTGTACCTGGCCTTCTTCTTCCTCCCTGAACCGCTCGCCATAATCTGTCAAAGAAAAGAAAGATCCACACGTTAAATCCATGAAAAATTCAGAAAAATAATGAAATAAAAGAGATTAATCAAGTCTTGATCAAGCAGAACTAACCTGTGAGTACCAGGGATCGATCCAAGCAAGAAAAGGAAAAAGGAAAAATTTTCTCCAGAGAGATTTCGAGAGAGAGAAGATTGAGAGAATGAATGAAATGTAATGAAACCGCCGGTTTTAGCCACTGCCGCTCAAACGCGGCACTCAGTTTTCCGTGCGCGGCAGTCGATGGACTGCCGGGCGGCACTCGCCAAGTGCCGCAACGGCACTCCGTGAGTGCCGCGCGGCAGTCAGTGACTGCCGCTAAAATCCGCGTGTGCCGCGGTTAAGTCGGTTCAAAGATCCTTCATCTCCCCCCAAAAATTCAAATCAAGTCCTAAAAATTGAATTTGAGGCCACTAAATTTTGCCCTCATCACGCTTTTGGCCCTCGGGGTCATTTTTAGGTTTAAATTGACTACAAATTTCAAAGTTTAGGAAAAGATTTGAGCCCGTGGGCTCCCAATTCCCGAAAAATAAAAAAAAATAATAATATGAGCCTGTGGGCTCCCAAATCCTGAAAAATGAAAAACATTTGAGTCCGTGGGCTCCCAAATCCTGAAAAATGAAAAACATTTGAGTCCGTGGGCTCCCAATTCCTGAAAATTGAAAAACATTTGAGTTCGTGGGCTCCCAATTCCTGAAAATTGAAAAATATTTGAGCCCGTGGGCTCCCGATCTTGAAAATTGAAAAATATTCCAAGAATATAACAAATTTATATTCTCGATCCACGTAACAAATTTACGTTGATCTCTATCTTGAGAATGTAACGAATTTACATTCTCGGTTTCTGCAACAAATTTGCGTTAACCCGTATTCCGAGAATATAATAAATTTATGTTCTCGATCCACGTAATAAATTTACCGTTGATCTCTATCTTGAGAGTGTAACGAATTTACATTCTCGGTTCCCGCAACAAATTTGCGTTAACCCGTATTCCAATAATATAACAAATTTATATTCTCGATCCACGTAACAAATTTACGTTGATCCTTATCTTGAGAGTGTAACGAATTTACATTCTCAGTTTCCGCAATAAATTTGCATTAACTCGTATTCCGAGAATATAACAAATTTATATTCTCGATCCACGTAACAAATTTACGTTGATCCTTATCTTGAGAGTGGAACGAATTTACATTCTCAGTTCCCGTAACAAATTTGTGTTAACTCGTATTCCAAGAATATAACAAATTTATATTCTCGATCCACGTAACAAATTTACGTTGATCCTTATCTTGAGAGTGTAACGAATTTACATTCTCGGTTTCCGCAACAAATTTGCGTTAATCCTCTAAATCAAATCAAAAGCATCTTCATGACCCTCGTAATAAATTTTGCATTGGATGACCTTCTCCAACTATTACGTCGCGTAAAGTGCGCCATACATAGGGATGACATGATAAGCATGGCGCCTGTATGACCAGGTCAATTCAGAAGATACCATCGCATAGCATTTGCATCACGACAAGATAGGTGCATTCATCCGCATGGCTACTTGTGCTTGTGTATGTTTGGCTCCCGCCCGAACTACGTTTTGGTCTGATTCCTGAATGGATACGTAGGCAGTTCACCGTTGAGCACGACCAACATGAACCGTTTGTGAAGCCATTTTTGCAACGCATTTTGTTTGACCTAAATTCGGAAGCCTGGTCAAAGGTTTGTCTTCACACAGGCTTTGACCTTCGCTTATGGGACGCGTTGCCCCACGAGCTCTGTCAAAGAGGGGCAAACTGTAGACACCCCGATTTTGACCGGTCGCCGAATTTAGGAGAGCGTCACCTCCACATCCAATGATGATAAGGACTGAAAGATTAGAAGTATTCCAAGCTCTTCAGAAAGTTCTCCAGACGCATTAAAATTTCACAGAAAAGAAAATACCAGGTATTTAGGAGAATTCAGGTATAAAACACCATTTTTGGAAAAGATCTTCGAAAATAAGTTTCTTTAAGGAAAAGGAAGAAGGAAAAGGAAGAAAGAAAAGACCTAAAAAGAGAAGTTCAACAAACACGGCACATGGCAGTGTTCCGCGGCACTCAGTGAGTGCCGGCCTGGTTTTTACTGAGTGCCGCCGACATTTTCTGACTGCCGTTTGCTTTTAAAATCCGTATTTTGTGGTACAATACGTATATGTGTGCGGATAAAAATAAAAAACTGATAAATTAAGGTTGACCAAGATACGACAATCGATAATTTTACGCGGCACTTACTGAGAGCCGCGCGACAGTCATGGAGTGCCGTCGCGGCAGCCACGGAGTGCCGCATCGGCATCCACGGACTGCCGCAGATTTTTTTTTACTGTCGCCCTGGGCAGCAGTCTGTCTAATTTCAGGAAGTACGAATTGTACCACCAAATGGGATATTTACACCTGTCTTTTACTCCGAAAATACTTGGTAATTTTGCCTATAAAACAAGAACAACATACACAACAAAGGAGGACAAGAGGGAGATAAGAGGAGATGTGAAGATACAAGAACACACAAGAGATACAAGAGAGAAAATTACTACCATTACACTAACATTTTTTTTTTAGAGAAAAGAGTGAGTTTAGAGAACTAGGAAGAAGAGCTTGGAAGATCTTCAAAGAAGAGAAACTTTGAGGATAGTTGGAGGTGATCCTCTAACTATTAGTTGTTTATTTGCATTCTTTCTTTTGAATCCTCAAACTATTTTGTTTTCTTTGCTTCATTTCTTTTATTATTCATACTTCCTTCTTGAGACTCTTAGAGATCCTCAATATCTCTCTTGAAATCTCTTGAATATGATCTTTTGAACCCCATGTAAGCTATGCTTCACATGGGAGTCAAAGTTTGATCATCACTTTATTTTATAAGCAAATAAGTGGATCTAAGTCCATACTCATGACTTGGGTCCTCTAAATTTGATGTTTCATGGAATCCTCTCTATATTCCTTTGAGACTCTTGAGTATTAGTCATGTCTTCACCTCCAATGACCACCAAATGGTAGGAGAAAATGGTTAGTTTAAGTCCAACTTCATGGTTTAATAGTTGGGGTTAACAAATAAAAATGAGCTTGACAAATGAAAACAGTGAGTTCACAAACTATTTTTGATCAAAGATTTTCAGTTCAAAATCTAACCGTTGAAATAAAGTGAAACCAACAGGAAAGTGTCAAGAACACAATATTCTACCGCTGTAATTTTTGTTTTAAGGTGGTTTCATGTCTAAAGTGGTTTGGTCATGAGTTTTACAAAGTCTCTACAATCTGCCCAAAGTTTCAGCACAGTGACATCCTTTTGAAATAATTAAACCATTGTTCTAATAAAGTGTTTGTGACCCAAAATTTTTTTTTCTAAGTAGATTAATGTATTGGGAAGTCATCCTAAAAAGAACAAAGCATTTCTGATCATTTTGCTATTTTTAGAAAATCGTACAAGAACTTTGAACAGAAGGTTGTGGAATGCTGAGAGATGTCTGGTTTCTGTCTAATTCCCGGAGATCCGACCGTTGGAGCTTTGATTTCTTTTTTGGGTTAAAAACTAGACACACAGAGGCATCTTAAGTCCAAAATTCATCTGGATCAAACCATGGGAAATGTGCTTTTTCTTCTTTTAAAGTTATGATCTGCTCTCAGCAATTTACAGAATTCTGCATTAGTTTTCATCAATCTTGTGAATAATGGCTTAGATGATATTTTCATGAGTCAAGGTTCAAACCATGTTCCAATAATGAATAGTTAAGCTTGGATTCAAAGTCTAAATGATTTAAAACACCAAGCATTGCATAGTCCATCCTTGTTCATGTGTATATATTCATCCGTATGATTTGACATTTGTAATTATAACTTAGTTGCTTTAGATTTAATCACATTTCAAAGATTTAAGCTAGAAGTCTAGGATTGTTATTTAAAGATCCAACTTTATATTTTGTATATCATGTGGACTAACCTTTTGTTTTGTAGCGCTGTTAAGGTATGATTTCTTGAATTCATCTTTTAGTTTATTTTAATTTCTTGATTTTATCAATTTTTTTGACTTAATGCGCGACACCTTAGAATTAGGACTTGCTTTACTTGTATATATGGATTAAAGGCTCTATTCCTAGGCTTTTTCTACTTGCATGCATTTGCACGTTTAATATTTGCGGCCGGATCCCGGGTAAGTTCTCTAGTTCCTTATTTGCATATCATATTACTTGCTAATTGAATTATATGATTTTTGAATGATATTTTATCACTTGCAATTTTACACCCTTTAGACATACTTTTGTAATGTACATTTATACATATGTATTAGTTGAGGGCACATTTAAATTAATAAATCGATTAAAAGGATGTTAAGTAGAGGCCTATCGCGAGATAGGATGAGAAGGGGTGTTTTAGTCCGACGGGCTCCTTCCCTTCTCATTCCATAATCCCCGGACCTAGTTTAATCTTTGGTTTCGCAAAAGATCAGTTGCTTTAAAATGGTTTCTTAATTTTTCCTTTTAAAAAATTAAGTGGCGACTCATTTGTGTTTTTTTGAAATTGACTTTCAGAAAGAATTTTAAAAGAAAAAGCTGTGGGTAGTAAGAGAATTGCGATATCCACAGTGGTTTATTTGGGTAACCTTGTTTGGTCCTTCCCAGTTTGGTCCCAACTTTCCATGACTTGGAACCTTCGTAGACTGATTAACCGCCTTGAGGACGAGGTCTCCCACCTGAAAACTACTATTCTTGACCTTACTGTTGTAATATCGGGAAACCTGTTGCTTGTAGGCTACCACCTTCAAGTATGCCCGGTCTCTATTTTCTTCCACCAAAACCAACTCCCCCCTAAGGGCTTCATCATTGCCTTGTTTGTTGAACGCCGACACCCGGTATGTTGGCAATCTGAGTTCTGTGGGCACCATCGCCTCAAAGCCATAGGTGAGAGAGAATGGTGTCTCCCCTGTTGCTACTCGGGGGGTGGTACGGTATGCCCATAGGAGGGCCGACAATTCGTCCGCCTAGAGGCCTTTACCATCCTCAAGCCTCGTTTTGATGAACTGCAAGATTGTCCGGTTCGTCACTTCTGCTTGGCCGTTGGCTTGAGGGTGCTCGGGCGAAGAGTAATGAACTGCCTGAATACCGGGGTGTCAAACTATCTTCCATTGTCACTAACCAAGACCCTCAGGATTCCAAATCTACTAAGGATGTTCTTCTCGACAAAAGCTTCCATCTTTTTCTTAGTAATTGTCACCAAAGGCTCGGCTTCTGCCCATTTGGTGAAATATTCAACTACGATCACCGCGAACTTGACCTAACCTTTTCGGACCGGGAGGGGGCCAACAATATCAATGCCCCACTGAGCAAACGGCCAGGGACTGAGAATGGGTGTTTGGTGCTCTCCCTGGCAGTTGACCATGGGCGAGTACCTCTGACACTTATCACATTGCTAAACATATTCTCGGGAAACCCGGGCCATCGTTGGCCATAATAACCTTGCAATAGGGCTTTTCGGGAGAGTGTACGGCTTTCGACGTGATTTTTGCATATTCCTTCATGGATTTTTGTGTAGTATACCATGAAGTTGCGTGGGGTGAACGCACCATAGATACAGGACAGTGTACCCTCTCTTGTACAAGATGCCGTCGATGAGGTGGTACCTGGCTGCCCGGTACTTCACCCGGCGGGCTTCATCATTTTCCTCTGGCAGAGCACCCGTTGTGAGGAACATCGTAATCGGATCCATCCAACAAGGCTCTGGTTCGACCGATTCAACCTCCATGCTTACGGAGTTGACCACACTGGGTTTGGGTAGATATTCAACCCTTATCCCAGGTAGTTCTGACTCAGAGGATGAGGCAAGGCGGGCTAACTGGTCGGCCCTCGTATTTTCTTCCCTTGGGATCTGAGTAATAGAGAGCCCCTTCAGTTTCTTCATGACTGTTTGGACAAGAGACAGGTAAGCTATAATGTTGTCTTCTCGGGCTTTATACTCTTGATTCACCTGATTAACCACAAGTTGGGAGTCATTGTATCCTTGCACTTGCTGTGCCCCCATCGAAGTAGCCACTGCAGCCCGACCAGCAAGGCTTCATATTCTACCTCATTGTTGGAGGCACGAAAATCGAACCTTGGTGCGTGTTCCAGCTGAACCCCGTTCGGTGTGGTCAGGATGATTCCTGCCCTGCTGCCCTATTGATTGGAGGACCTATCGAGTAGAGGACCCAAGTGGGGATGTCAGGCATCAACCCGGGTGGTAGTTTTGGGGGAATAAGATCTTCGACTGGGTCTTTAGGGTACGTGAATTCCACAAGGAAGTCAGCCACGACCTGTCCTTTAATTGCTCTTTGGGGACTATAAACCACCTCAAACTCCTCTAATTCTAATGCCCATTTGACGAGTCTCCCGGACGTTTCAGGTCTGCTTAATATCCGGGGAAGTGGCTGATTTGTGAGGACCACGATGACGTGGGCTTGGAAGTACGGGCGGAAGTGACGAGGGCGAAGGCCAGTTTCTCGACGTGAGATTATCGGCTTTCGGCTCTCTGGAGTGCCTGACTGGTGTAGTAGACGAGGAATTGAATCCCGTGCTCTTCTTGAACTAGTGCCAAGCTTACCGCTGAAGTGATACCGCCAGGTACACGAATAATTCCTCGTTTGGTACAGGGGTCGAGAGTAGAGGGGGTGATGATAGGTACTTTTTGAGTTCTTGGAACGCCTTCTCGCGCTCCTCTGACCATTGGAAGGCCTTGCGGAGAATCTTGAAGAATGACAGATATCGGTCGGTTGCTCGGGAAACAAATCGATTGAGAGCAGCAACCCGTCCGGCCAGACTTTGCACTTCCTTAGTCGACCGGGGCGACCACATGTTGATTATTGCTTGGATTTTTTCAAGTTTGCCTCGATTCCCCGTCTACTGACCAGGTGTCCTAGGAATTTCCCGGACGCCACTCCAAAATTGCATTTGGTCGGGTTCAACCTCATCTGATACTTTCGTAAGATGTTGAAGGCCCTAGCCAAGTGCTCAAGATGATTGGACTCCTCCTGACTTTTTACCAAAAGATCATCAACATAGACCTATATTGACTTCCAGATTAGATCCTTGAACATAGAATTGACAAGGCGTTGATAGGTTGCCCCGGCGTTATTGAGGCCGAAAGGCATTACTTTGTAGCAATATGTCCCTTGATCTGTAATGAATGAAGTCTTCTCTTCGTCCCCGGGGTACCTACAGATCTGGTTATACCCCGAGTATGCGTCCATGAACTAGAGGAGCGAATAGCCGGTCGTTGCGTCCACAAGAAGGTCTATCCTCGGCAACGGGTAGCAATCCTTGGGGCAGGCCTTGTTCAAGTCCATGAACTCCATGCACATACGCCACTTCCCATTACTCTTTTTGACTAACAACACATTCGCAATCCAGTCGGGGTATTGAACCTCCCAGATGGATTTGGCCTTCAGGAGTTTGTCAACTTCTTCTGAAACTGCAGCTTGTCTTTCAAGGGCTATGCCCCTTCTCTTCTGGTTGACCCGTCGGGAATTAGGATCGACATTAAGACAATGGGACATTACCCGAGGGTCAATCCCGGGCATGTCCTTGTGGCACCAGGCAAAGACATACTGATTGTCCCGCAGGAATTGTATCAGCTTCTTCTTGAGGCCGGGCTCTAGGGTGGTACCTATACTGACAGACCGGTCGGGGAATTGTGGATCCAGGGTTACTTGCTCCAATTCCTCCACCGGTCCTACTCCGTCGTTTACGTCCCTGGGGTCTGACACGATTAAAAAGTTGTGCGCTCTTGTGCAACACCCAAGTGTAGGTGATCGTGCAAGTAATATAGTACTGGAAGTCCAGGTCGATTCCACAGGGAAGGAATAGGAAGAAAATATACTAAGTTACAACCTAAAGAAAAGAAAATAAAAATGAAGGATTGGAGGTTCTAACGAATCCTAATTAATTGAATTAAACTAAATAATAGACTAATGTATAAAGAAACATAACTAATTAAACAGATAAATTAAAGGTGTTGGAAATACGTGAATCCACATTGATCCTAACCATCTACCATGCACATTCATTAACGTTCTATGGAGTTCATTCTTTTTTCAGCATTCCATATTTTTCTAAAGATATAGAATCAATAGCCCTTTCATGACCGGGACTACATCATCACAGTTGATTTAAAATACTTGGAAGATGGTTTAAAACAATGGTTATTACTTACACTCTAAATGGTGTTAGCATTCAAAGTGGTTTTCAAAAGTCATTGAAGAAAATAGCCTTAAGGCTTTAAGTTCTAAAAACTATTGTGACAAATGAGCTTATAGGGACAATTTGATGACAGATTTCTAAAACAGAAAGTCATGGAATACTTAAAAGAATCATCTCACGAATTAACATGCTCGATCGATTGAAGCGCTCTCGATCGATCGGACAACATCATCCTTCAATCGATCGAAATGACTTCGATCGCTTGACTATGGCTCTGGTTCGATCGATCGAAATACCTTCGATC
Source organism: Hydrangea macrophylla (assembly GCA_033977485.1). Lineage (NCBI taxonomy): Eukaryota > Viridiplantae > Streptophyta > Magnoliopsida > Cornales > Hydrangeaceae > Hydrangea > Hydrangea macrophylla. The sequence goes on along the minus strand of CM066995.1, from coordinate 34,247,341 downwards.
GATCGATCCTAGGTTTTCTATATCATACATGGCAGAGGCTAAGAATCAATATTTCATCATATATTTCCAACGTCTAAACTACGGAAACATAATAAAACTAGTACAGAAGAAGTAAAACAAAACAATCATAACAACTATAACAATAAACAATCAAATACGATAAAGGAACAGAAAAACCTGGAAATCATGTGAAATAAACTTGTAGTAATCTTGAACTAAACTTTAATCTTCAATAAATCAATGGAAAAGAGGAAGAAAAACAAGAATCTAACCTAATCTACTCCTAATCTAACCCTAAAACTACCCTAAACTGCTATTTTCTGCGTTCTGGAGCGTCCTCCCTTCGTCTGATGTCAAAATGACTTATTTATAGGGTTCCTACAGACTGTACGCAACTTTTGGGAGAAAATAGAGCTCAAGAGATCGAGCTTAGCTCGATTGATCGAAGTCTCAAGGACTTGAACTCTCTTCAAGGGCTTGAACTCTCTGATTTTGACAGCTCTGCGCACCGATGGGAGAATGGCCATAACTTTTCACTCAGACCTCGGATTGACCTTCTGTTTACGGCCACGCGACCATAACTCAAAGATCTACATTTTGTATTTCTAGGACAATCTTCCAAATCTGAAGGCTTCATTGTCAAAATTGGCGTTTTCTCAGCTGCTTCTGTCGTTCTCTTCACCAGAATCACTTTTCTTTAGCTTCACTTCATTGATTTATATTCTAATACAGATAAAATAACACATAAACATATATTTTAGCATTGATACAATAAAAAGAACATTGTTATTAGAATGCACCTAAATGTAGGGACTTTGGGGATAAAAGTATACATAAAGGACCATGTATTACGCTATAAATATGCACTTTTCACCTCGAATCACACCCCCAACTAGCTCGTTGCTAGTCCCTAGCAATGAAGCGAACTACATCAATGTTTATTTAACTCTAAAAATTGAAAGAAAAAAAAAGAAACAAAAAGTCCTAACTCACTTTCGCAAGAATCGCGATTGCATTTAGCGTATGCAACAAGCCTTTAGACCCCTAGGTTCCCCCTAGTGGACGAGTGTTGTCTCGTGAGGGTTTGCAGTGAATATACCCACAAAATTCATGTTATTGGTAAGGGTTCTTGTTTAAATGTTTTCAAGAATTTTTTCCTCTCATTTAGCAAATGTGGCTTAGCTCAACAATATTATGAAACTCTCTAGTATGCCATAGCCATACACACACATTACAGTTAATCTACTATCAAAGTCATTAGAATGTTCCATACCTATTAATCTTCAAGTGTGTGTGTGTGTGTGGACAACCAAAATACAAAACATTTTTCAAAGCTTGCATAACCTAAGACGCTATCAAGACGTTCATTTTGACTCAACTCTCACCGAGATTACACTCTCAAAATGAAATCACTCCGAATTAGGTGTAATAATTATCACTCATTATATGGAAGCTATAAAGAGTAAATATGAAAGGAATCTAATGCTTCTCATATCTAAATAGAAAAACAAAAATTTTAGTGCATAAAGTCTCATGAATGGATACTTTTCACTAGAAGAGCGAGATACCGTAGAGAACTCTCTCATTACCTTAACTTCAAATCCAATTTACTTAAAATCATCAGGACTTTGAAAAAGAGGTGTTTGGTTAAGAAGAAAGAGGTTCGTGATGTTTAATTGGGTCAACGGATGTGATTAGAATACCTACTACATTGTACGCTTTTCAAACTTCCCCACATCTCCAATCTCTCTTCTTCTCTTTTTTTTTTCTTTTTTTTTTTTATTTTTTTTTCTTCCCACATTCTTCTTTTTATTATTTTATTTTTTCCTTTTTCTTTTGTAACAACCATTGGCATTTTTTTCTTTTTTTTTTTCATAATTTTTTTTCTCTGCCAACTTTCCCTTATTCACAGAATCAAACTTCTTGTCAAGATAACACATCCCAATCATTCCTAGGTAAAGAACTGAGGCTTGAACTCCTAATTTGGAGTTAGGTATAGACTTTAGGATTGTGAAGACAAGGCGATTATGATAAACTCAAGAGGTGAAGTAAAGGAATATCATAGAGGTAGGCCAAGGCTTTATTATGTGTGTATACAGTCAAAAGATGGCCTAAATCATCTTCTAAGTTCATAGGATTATTCATTTCAGTAAGTTCAAGAGTTCTAAAGTTTGGTAAATCCTGAACATTCTCTTCTAGTTATCAATTAAAATGAAGAAGAAAAATGAGACTTACAACGAATTACAACGCTTTTCAAAAAGTAAGAGTAATTTATAAAACCCTCAAAAACAAAGAATGACACAAAAACTTACTTGGGTTATTAGTCTCCACTACAGTCTCTCAAGATACCTAAGCTATGCTTACTAATCCATTTTAGCTATGTACAAGGTTGTCACAACGTGCTCAAAGTTGTATGAAGATTAAAAAGCATAAAATATACTATAACCAAGATAGTAAACAAACTATCATAGTGTATCACATACTAATAACATACAGAAAATAACACTAATGCATCATAACTACCTACATTAATTAAGAGAAAAGTATAAGAACCATTTTATTATCTTTAAAAATAAAATTAAAAATTTTAAAATTTTTGACAATTTTAATTTACTGAGTCATGTTGCTAAGCAGGTATATGACACTAAACCATAAAAAGAAAGAAACGAGGCATGCAATGACTCACTCCCCCCCCAACTAAAACTAAACATTGTCCTCAATGTTCTAAACTAAGCACATGGACATGTAAAGTAAAGCGAGAGAAGGAAGGATGTTACCTCGAGGCATTAATATCCATTTTTTTTTCAAGTTACCTGCAAAATCATTAGTAGCAACAAGGAAAAATAGAGAATATAATACAACTACTCAGTAAATAACTTCGGTTAATCAAGATTTTTATCATACAGTAATAACCAAAATTTTTGAGGATCCTCCCAGTGAAATAATTTAACAGTGAGAAGACTTTTGGGATCCTCATATAAATGCAACTCCCCCCAACTAATGTCAGGCTCAAGGTCAGAGGGGATGATGCAAAACCTATGGCCTCTAAATTTTTTGTGGACAATTATAAGAGGTATACCACACTTGTTATGAATTACATGCAAGAAACAATTTTTTGTGTTGGTAGTTCCTATAATAGCCTCTATTTTAATACAAGGAGGTGGCCACGGTTCAATAAAAGGGGCAGGGTCTAGGTGATGTTCTAATAAAGTTTCATTACCCTCCTCTTTTCCTTAGAACAGAATCTATAGAAATGTGATCATAGGAATTTAATTTTTGTTCTATGTAACTAGTTTTGGACTGGACTTGGATAAAGCTATCTATTTGGGCCTCTATGTCATTATTACTCAAGAAGGTTAAGCAGTCTAAAAGATTACTAGCTTCTTGTTGAAGTTTAAAATCATCTACTATGGGCCCAATATTTTCCAAGTCTTCTCTCAAAGAATTTTGAAAGTTAAAATTCTGTGAAGAACATGTTCTAGAATCCTTACCATCCTCTTCCACAACACATTCATTTTGTTCAATATTGGGGTACACATGGCTTTCACACTCGGGATGAGAGATTTGATTAATAGAGAGGATAGGTGATGGGCAACTTGGTGACACCACCTCTTCGGCCGAAAGAGGTGAGGCTTCATGAATATCACATGAATCTAAATCGAATTTAGAATTTTTAATAACGTCCTCCCTAGGGTCACTATCAAAGGTAGGGGTAGAGTCAACAGGGGACTCATCCTTTCCTAATTGCTTGCAGTCACCTAAACTCTCATTATCTGTAAAAACCTCATTTTCATCTATGTAACTCTCCTCACTATATATGTCATCTATTGAGGTTCTCTGGACAAAAGAATTGTGTAACTTTATCCAGGCAGTGAAGGAGTTGATGTCTGGGGTTGTATATTGAGGAGCAGATGTTTCTACAACTTCATGCTTAATGGTTTGGTTTTAGAGTTCTTGTTGGGTTATCACTTTTTCGAATGAGTTGTTAACCTCATTCGGTATAAACCCGTCATTGTCCTCTAATTCCATTCCATTGTCAGTGTCTTGAAATTTAGGTTGTAGTGTTGAAGGATTGATATAGTCTTCTAAAGGTTGGCTAGCATATGCTTGTTGATATCTAATTTCTAATTTATCAAGTGCACTATCTAGCTTTTTCATTTCACTAAATAGTAATTTTAACATAACATTATCCTCAACTTGGTTATTATCCTCATTATTACCATATGAAGTTTCGCCCCATTGTTATTGATGATAGTCCCCTTCCCATTGTGCTTGTGAACACGACTCCCCAGAAGGAAAGTCTTGGTGCGTTTGGTAATCGTGGGAACTATTACTATATCCTACATTATTATTTTGGTTATATCCCCATTGCGGTTGATAGAACTCTCCATGTGGAGGTTCTTGATACGTTTGATAATATGGGGGACTACAACTATTGTTTTCCCATTATGGTGGTTGGTAGCACTCAGGTTGATAATCTGCGTCATATGTGGGTGCTTGCCAACTTGGGGGATAGTTTTCATTACCTAAAGTGTACCTATTCATGATGCTTGTGTTTTATGGAGGATAATATGGAAAAGACATATTCACTCAAAATTTTTAAACAATAGGAATTTTATTTATTTATGTTACTTTTATTTTTTTCTTCTTGTGAGAGAAAAAGTCCAAAGTATTTTTTTTTATATATAAGAAAAGAAGAAAAATGGAAATAACTTAGTAAAATCCTAACCTAGTTGCCTTCCCCGGCAACGGCGCCAAAACTTGACACGACTAAAAAGTTGTGCGCTCTTGTGCAACACCCAAGTGTAGGTGATCGTGGAAGTAATATAGTACTGGAAGTCCAGGTCAATCCCACAGGGAAGGAATAGGAAGAAAATATACTAAGTTACAACCTAAAGAAAAGAAAATAAAAATGAAGGATTGGAGGTTCTAACGAATCCTAATTAATTGAATTAAACTAAATAATAAACTAATGTATAAAGAAACATAACTTTTTTTTTTCTTCGGAAAACGGTAAATAGATTCCAAAAAAGGGATGTACAAAAGTACAAGGGGCATACCCCAAGATATTCAAAAACCACAAAGCATAAGGACAAGTGGCAAATCAAACCACTAAAAATGCCTCAAACGGCCAAAATACATGGGCCAAAACTGAAAACCAAACCAAGGAAACACACCAAAACAATCAAAGAAAAAGTGAGAGCAAAACAAAACTACTCCCAATTACAAAGCAAGGCCTGTAGACAGTTGTGAGTTTTCCATTTGATTCTAATTTGAGCATTGATTTGTGAGACAAAGATCTTCAAAAGGTGTTCTTTTGGTGTTGATGAGTTCTGAAAAGTTTTGTTTCTTTCTCTCCAAATGCCATAAATTGTTACCCCCAAACAAATTCTGGGTATCATATGCTGAAGTGTCCTCCCCTTCCAATGCTGGGTCATCCACGAAACAGTGTTATCCCAAGGGGTGCCATTCCAAATCAGGTTATATCTCAGCATTAAGTTCTGCCAAATGAAATTGGAGTAAGTACACTCAAAGAAAAGGTGATCATGAGAATCCATTTGCCTAAGGCATAAAGCACATGCTAATGGCCCAGGAGTATAGTTACAAATTCTATCTTGTGTTGCTAGCCTTCTCTGGATAGCTAGCCATAACATAAAGTTTTGTCTAAGAGAGCTCCCAGAGTACCAAACAAAAGGGTACCAAGGGACACCAGGATTAATGGGTCTAAGGTAGTTCCAAATATGAGTGAAATTAAACTTACCATTAGGAGAAGTAGTCCAAACAATTTTGTCTTGAAGTGGAGTAGGCTGATAAAAATTAGACAAAATGGCCCAAACTTCATTTAGTCCAATGGAATTAGAGGCAGGCCAATTCCATTCCAGTTGAGAAACAATAATTGCCACTTTAGCATTAGGTGCTATAGCAGCATCATAGGCTATTCGAGATGTATACTTCTCAATCAAAGGCCCACAAGGGAGCCAATTATCATGCCAAAGTGAAGTATTTAAACCATTACCGATTTTATGTTTGATTAAAGGCCTAGCTATACTCCTAAGCTTTAAAAGCTTTCTCCAATACCAAGAGCATTGTCCAGGGGCTTTCACCTCCCAAATACTTTTGGTTTTGAGCATGTACATGTGAATCCACTTTTTCCATAACGAGTTATTAGAAGGGTCAAGAATACTCCCTATATGTTTCAGATTAAGCACGGTATTCGTAAGGAAAATGTCCTTTAGTCCGAGGCCTCCTTCTTCTTTGGGTTTACAAACATCCACCCTAGTAATTTTGGCACCATGTACTCTTTCAGTACCTCCACTCCAAAGAAATCTGCTCATACATTGTTCCACCTGTTTAAGGACACTTTTAGGTAATATAAACATTCCAGACCAAAAAAGTTGAATCCCAGATAACACAGAACGGATAAGCTGAGTCCTACCAACAAAAGAAAGAAATTTGGATTTCCAAGAGTTAATTCGAGAACAAATTTTAGAAATAAGCTCTTCACAATGGCATTTCTTTAATTTAGTGGTAATCAGAGGAACTCCTAAATACTTTACGGGAAGACTCCCTTTGGAAAAATGGAGTTCACTTAACAAATCAGTGGCCAAGTTATCATCAACCCCTGATAAGAAAAGACAACTTTTGGTATTATTAGCTTGCAAGCCAGAAATATCATAAAATTGATTCAAAGTATTTCTTATTAGTTTTGCTGACTCCAAGTCCCCATTTAAAAGAATAATTAAGTCATCAGCGAAGCAAAGATGTGAGATTTTCATTTTGTCGCATTTCCAGTGGTAGAAAAAGGAATTATTTTGGATGTTAAATTGTAGTAGTTGGCTCAGAGAATCTATAATGATTACAAATAAGTAAGGGGATATGGGATCTCCCTGCCTAAGACCTTTTGCTCCATCAAAGTATCCCACAGACTCACCATTAAAATTAATAGAATACCTTGGTGTAGATATACAAGCTTTGATCCATTTTCTCATTAAAGGAGGAAAACCCAAAATATCAAGAAGATCAAAAAGGAAAGTCCAATTAACATGGTCATAAGCTTTCATAAGATCGACCTTGGCGGCAGCCCGAGGTTTACCACCAGTTTTATGGTAATCTCTTAAAAGGTCTTGAGCAAGTAAAACATTATCGCTAATTTTCCTCCCTTTGACAAAGGCCGATTGAGCTTGATCAATAATAGAGGGAAGAACCACTTGAAGTTTGTTAGCTATGATTTTCGAAATGCATTTGTAGATTGTATTACAGCAAGATATTGGCCTAAAGTCTCCCATCTTAGAAGGATTGGGGACCTTAGGAATCAACGCGATAATAGTAGCATTAGACTCCCTAAGCATTTCACCCGTGGTGAAAAATTTAGTAATAGCAGATGTGACATTAGATCCCACAATGTACCAAGACTGTTTAAAAAAAATATGCATTAAAACCATCCGGACCCGGAGCTTTGTTGTCATGTAAAGAGAAGAAAGCTTCTTTAATCTCTTCGGAGGTGGGAACTCTATCAAGACTCAATAAAAGGTTCTCAGGGATCCTTTTATGAATAAAGTTCCTTAAAGTAACCATCTACCATGCACATTCATTAACGTTCTATGGAGTTCATTCCTTTTCAGCATTCCGTATTTTTCTAAAGATATAGAATCAATAGCCCTTTCATGACCGGGACTACATCATCACAGTTGATTTAAAATACTTGGAAGATGGTTTAAAACAATGGTTATTACTTGCACTCTAAATGGTGTTAGCATTCAAAATGGTTTTCAAAAGTCATTGAAGAAAATAGCCTTAAGGCTTTAAGTTCTAAAACCTATTGTGATAAACTGAGCTTATAGGGACAATTTGATGACAGATTTCTAAAACAGAAAGTCATGGAATACTTAAAAGAATCATCTCATGAATTAACATGCTCGATCGATCGAAGCGCTCTTGATCGATCGGACAACATCATCCTTCAATCGATCGAAATGCCTTTGATCGCTTGACTATGGCTCTAGTTCGATCGATCGAAATACCTTCGATCGATCGAGCCTAGGTTTTCTATATCATACATGGCAGAGGCTAAGAATCAATATTTCATCACATATTTCCAACGTCTAAACTACGGAAACATAATAAAACTAGTAAAGAAGTAGTAAAACAAAACAATTATAACAACTATAACAATAAACAATCAAATACAAAAAAGATTGAAGCAGTTAATGCAAAATTAATGCAAGGGAAGATGTCTAGAGAGAGAAGCTCCTACCTCTCTCTAGAATTTGGTTAATCTTGGGTTTCATCATCCCCAGTTTTCATCTGTTAAATCTCTCCCTCTCTTTATTTTCTCTTTCTTTTCCTTCTCCATCTCTGTCTGTCTGTTTGTTTTGTTTTGTTAAGTGGAGGTCATGATGAAAGGTCAGGTTAACAATGTTAGTTCTAAAGCTGTTGATGAAGGCAATGCTTCAAGAGGTTTTATTATCTCAAACCCTTCACAGTCCATTATTAGTAAGATCAATGATGATGGGATCTCTGTGATTTCTGAAGTTCCATTTGCATCCAATGATGTTCCTTTGTTTGGGACTAGATTTAATGTTGATTCTTTGAGTGAAGAGGAGTTGGAACTACCGGAGGATTGGGTTGATTCAATAGCTATTGATGAAGAGGTGAATGGCCCAGTGGAAGGAACCTCCTTCAAATCTCTTCAAGACTCTAAGGAGATCTTGAGAAGAAAGAAGAAGGGAGCTGTTATTGCTGCTATTTCAAACATGAAGGTAGCTACTCAAAATTCTGCCTCCAGCAATGCTTCAGTTAGTCCTTTGGAGGAGGGGGGTACCTATTGGTGCTCCAGAGTTTGGTAATGTAGAGAAGAATGCTGGCCTTGATCCTTGCTCGGAAGGTGAGGATGGAATTGATGCCATGCCAGTTGATCATCCTCTCAAGGTTGGGTATGAAGCTTCTCAAAGAATTAACTCAAAACTTGTTGATGAGAACACTCTCCTTAGACAAATGATTGCTGTAATGAGAAATAACAATGAAGAAAATTTTGATTCTCCACCCACTGATGTTCATCCTCGGGGAAGATCCTCTATTGCTGGAAGAACTTCCTTTAGATCTTATGGGAAGAGGGAAGGAATTGGGAATAGAGGAGGAGGAAGAGAATGGAGAAATACTCAATTTGAGCCTTTTGACATTTGCCCTGGAGCCCCCATTCCTTGTGATAAAAGGCCTGTAGTGGAGGAGTCTACTAGCATGGAGTCCTGTTCAAAATTTCTATATGAAGGGAATAACAAGAACATTGCTTCAGGATCTGTTGAAATTGTCAAAAATCAGCAGTTTGATCCAAAAAGTCTCAACGAAGCTGTCCCTAAGGAGTTTGCCCAAACTATGGTCCACACTACTCCCTCAATTAGACCTAACGGTCATAAACCTTATCTTGATGATATTCAAAATACAGGGAATAGTGGGAAAAAGCTAGCTGGCATAGTTGGTCCTACACGCAAGGGTATGGAAGCAGTAAAAGAGGATACTTCTATTGTATCTGGTGAGTTAAAAAGGCATGGACAAGGTGGTAATTTTGGTGGCCTGCTGCAGCATGATGACAAGCACATGGGTCTGCCACTGTACGGATCTTCTGTAGACACACGCGCCTTGGCTGATTCCACACGCAAGATGCACGATTATTGTCCCGAGAATGGTGGAAATAAGCTAGCTGGCATGGTTGCTCCTACACGCAAGGATATGGGTGCAGTTAAAGAGGATGCATTGTTTAATTCATTTAATGGCCAAGGGGCACATGCGCTACAAGCTTTCCAAAGCCTTCATGTGGGTTCTGAATTCCCTTCCTTAAATCAAGGAGCTTTGTCTCCCACTCAATCTATTGTATATAACCCCGCGAAGGTTGATAACTCAATTAGTGGTCCTCATAAGTCTAAATTTGTGGCTGCCCATACTATTTCAAATACTGCAGCTTTTCAATCAAAGTGCTCTAATCAAGCTTCGGCCCCACTTGATGTTCTTGGGTCACGAACTGAGGCTGCCCCAAATGAAGCTCCCTGCTTGTCACAAATTGCCGCAACCACTACATTGTTACATGGGCCCTCACAAAAACCTCAAGCTGCTATCCTTACACCCTTACACCCAATTGGTCCCAATCCAAAGAGTATAGCAGATAAGGCTAAGCCTTCCACCAGTTGGGCTGGGCTTGTCAAAAAGAAGACCAATCCTGGTTTTAAAATTTCTTATGTTAAATCTATTCGTGGGGAAAAGAGAGAACAACTCATTATGCCTCAAGAACTTGGCACTGTTGGTAGCAGAGCATGGGACAGTACCTTAATGGGTTATTTTATGAAAAGGTTGCCATTTTCCTTAGTGCAAAATGCCTCTTCCAGACTTTGGTCTAAGATGGGTCTCAATGACATGATTGCAACAGACAATGGGTATTTTTTCTTCAAGTTCGATAGCCAGGAAGAATGTGAATCAGTTCTTGAAGGTGGGCCTTGGCACTTTGCTGGCCAGCCAATCATTCTTAAACGTTGGGAGGCAGGGCTTACACTTGCTAAGGAACCACAAACTTCAATTCCCATTTGGGTGCATATTTATAACATTCCTTTAGAGTACTGGAATCCGGACGGGCTTAGCTACATTGCTAGTGCTTTGGGGAAACCCTTGCATGTGGACAAGATGACTTCCGCATGCAGACGCATTTCTTATGCCAGAATTTGTATTGAGATTGAGGCTGAATTCGAATTACTCAATCATCTCGACATTGTTATTACTGATCCCATTTATGGTGAGGCAAAAACTATCCACCTCAAATTAGAATATCAGTGGACTCCCCTAAGATGTGCAAAGTGTAGGAGGTTCGGCCATGATTGCTCTAGAATCACCAAACCTCATAATCTCAAAACTCAGTCCCCTAAAGCTAATAATGCTTTGGAAGATGAAAGTTGGAAGCTCAAAGTTAAAGGGAAATTTGTTGCAGAGGAAATCTCTAAAGTTCCTCCATCAGTTCAAACATCAAATGTTTGTGGGAAGGAGGCAGCCCAAGTACTTTCAAGTTCACAAACTACATTGGGACCTAATGACTTTACCAGTAACAAATTCTCAGTTCTGGACGAGGAATCAAGTATTAATGTGAAGGATGTACAAGGTCCAGGGCTGGATCAACTGGAGATTCCCATCCATATAGCGGGAGAACAGGTTGAAAACCATGGTTGCCTCAAAGATTCTAAACTAGAACCACCCGAAAGAGAAGATGATATTGGTGATACAAGTATCGAAAATATTAAGGGAGACCAATGCCAACATAATGAGACTGTGCAACAGGTGCAACAACAGTCTCTTGACAAAGATAAAGAGGTTACGGACTTATCTCCTAATGGGTCTTCACTAAAGGAACAAAGTGACCCTGATCCAGGAAGTAGGGAGCAAAGTGATCACAATGTGGATGAATTGAGGGAACTTATTAGCAAAGGGGACCCTCAAAATAGCTTTGATGAATCAATTTCCCGTATCAGCTTAGATACTCACGGACTAGATACTAGTCTTGGAGCAAGGACCCAGCAAGCAAATCTTCCATCTCCAGGGCCTTTCATTTCACCTAAATCTTCACCAAGTTATGGTAAGCAAAAAAGTAAGAGGAACTCCCACTCTCGTTCTTCAGGTAAGAAATCCCATCGTCGGTCTTAATGATTATATGCTGCTGGAATATTCGAGGTCTAAATTTGGCCTCCAAACATAATGAAGTAGCTAAGTTCATTTATGAAAACAATATTGATGTATTAAGTATTGTTGAAACTAAGGTTAAACAAACTAATGAGGACAACATTAGACGGAAAATTTTCAAGAATTGGGACTTTTTCTCTAACAGCAATCCTAATTCCACTGGTAGGATATGGATAGGCTGGAATGCTGACAAAGTTAATTTAACAATTCTTAAAAGCACTTCCCAACTCATTCATGTTAGTATTGAAGATGATGAAAAAACAACGTGCTTGGAATCCTCTTTTGTCTATGGTTTCAATACTGGCCAAGCGCGAGGAGAGCTTTGGTCAGAATTGAGATCTATTAACGCTAGTACCGATACTACTAATTATATTACGCTTGGTGATTTCAATGTTACCCGTTGCCCAGAAGAAATCTCTGATTCTAATCATGGATGGGATAACGACATGTTTGATTTCCAAAAGGTTACTAATGATTGTTGCTTAGTGGACCTCAGATATGTAGGCGAATTTTTCACATGGTGCAATAGAAGATATGGAAGGCCAGATTTCACTCAAAGGAAACTTGACAGAGCCTTGGTCAACCAAACTTGGCTTGATAATTTCACTGATTCTTTTGCTCATTTTCAGGCCCCAGGTATTTCTGATCATTCTCCCATTATTGTTCATATTGATAAGAACCATAGGAGAAAAGGTAAGGCTTTCAAATTTTATAACTATTGGACGAAATTGGATAACTACACTACTATAGTTAATAATGCCTGGAACCAAAGAGTCGAAGGGACTGCCCAATTTCAAGTCTTCCATAAACTTAGAAACCTTAAACAAGATCTGAAAAAATTTGGTAAGAAATCTCTTGGCCAAGAAAAGACCAATGCTGATACAGCTAGACAGGCTCTTAAATCTCTCCAATCTTCATTACTTGAAAACCCAAATGACTCTTCTCTTATTGAGCAACACAATCTTTGTTTGCAAAATTATCTTGAAGCAATATGGATTGAAGAGGAAATTCTTAAACAAAAATCCAGATTACAGTGGCTTGATGTAGGTGATAAAAATTCTAGATACTTCCACCTATCCATCAAGGAAAGAAGGAATTTTAAAAGAATCATTGTCCTTGAAAAACCAGATGGCCATTTTACTGCCAACTGTAATGAGGCCAAAGAAGAAGCTGTTAGACACTTTACCTCTCTCCTAGGAACCTCCTCAAATAACCGTTATCCTGGTAAAGAAGCAATCAGATCCTTTGTTCACAAAAGAATCCCTGAAAATTTAAAGGCAGACTTGGATAGGCTTCCTTCTGATGATGAGATAAAGAAGGCCTTCTTTAATTTGCATAGTAACAAAGCTCCGGGCCCTGATGGCTATAATGCATTCTTTTTTAAAGACTCTTGGGACATCGTTGGTACTTCTATTTTAGGAGCTGTAAAAGAATTTTTTCAAAATGGGGAGCTTTTAAAAGAATCTAATACTACACTTATTGCTTTGATTCCCAAGGTGCCTAACCCATCTAAGATGGGTGACTTTCGTCCCATTTCTTGCTGCAATACAGTGTATAAATGGATCTCTAAAATCATTGCTAGCAGACTCCAAACAATCCTTCCTACTTTTATTGATCAAGCACAGTCTGCCTTTATTAAAGGTAGGAAGATTAGTGATAATGTTCTTCTTGCCCAAGACCTCTTTAGAGATTATCATAAACAGAAAGGTAAACCTAGAGCAGCTGCTAAAGTGGATTTAATGAAGGCCTATGATAGTGTTAGTTGGGAATTTCTTATTGATTTGTTAGATGTGACATGTTTTCCCCCTAATCTTATGAAATGGACTATTGCCTGTGTTACTACCCCTAGATACTCTATCAACTTTAATGGAGAATCAGTGGGTTACTTTGATGGTGCCAGAGGGCTAAGGCAAGGTGATCCTATTTCACCCTATCTTTTTGTGATTATTATGGATGCCTTAAGTCAGCTTCTGCATCATAACATTCAAAGGGGAACTTTTACTTACCATTGGAAATGTGACAAATTAAGGATTTCACATCTCTGCTTTGCGGACGATCTACTTATTTTCCTTAATGGGGATGTGGACTCAGCTATCATGGTAAAACAAACTCTTAACCAGTTTTTTGATCTTACTGGTCTACAAGCCAATAACTCTAAAAGCTGCATTTTTTTCTCTAATGTTGAAGATGACAAGATTGAAGATATTCTGAGTACTCTTCATTTTGAAAAAGGAAATCTTCCCATCAAATATCTTGGAGTTCCTTTAATCTCTTCAAAACTTAAAAAACAAGATTGTGATGGCTTGGTTTATAAAATTTGTGCTAGGATAAATTCTTGGAAATCTAAATTCTTATCTTATGCAAGAAGAGCCCAACTAATTAGCTCTGTTTTAACAGGAATTCAGCTCTACTGGTCTGGTATGTTTATGCTTCCCAAAGGTGTCCTCAAGCAAATCTCTCAAGCATTGTCTAGATTTCTCTGGTCTGGTAAAACAGATAAATATTCAGGAGCTAAGGTTGCTTGGGATAAAGTATGCAGACCAAAAAAGGAAGGAGGACTGGGTTTCAAAGATATCTTCTTGGTTAACAAAGTATTAAATTTGAAGCATATTGGAAATCTATTGGACCCATCCAATATATCTCTTTGGAATAAATGGATCCACCAGTACATGCTGAAAAATAAGAGTTTTTGGCAGTCAAAGATTCCATCCCAATGCTCTTGGTATTGGAAGAAGTTATTAAAGCTTAGAGAAGTGGCTAAACCTTTACTAATTCATCACATTGGTAATGGTGACCACACTTCCCTTTGGTTTGATAATTGGCTTCCTATAGGCCCTTTGTTGGATAAATATTCTGAAAGAATTGTCTATGATGCTGCTATTCATATCAATGCTAAAGTTAGCAGCATAGTCAGGGGGCTGGAATGGAATTGGCCTAGTTCGAATTCCATAGAGCTTAACGAAGTTAGAAATATTTTGTCCAATCTCTACCCCCCTAATAACAGCATGGATACTGTAAAGTGGACTACATCCCCTAAGGGTGTTTTCAATACTTTTCTTATCTGGGACCATTTGAGGGTACATGCTAATGTGGTCCCATGGTATGATTCTGTTTGGTTGTCAGGGTGTATTCCCCGACAAAATTTTGTTCTATGGCTTGCTGCTCAGAACCGGTTAGCTACACATGATAGAATCTATAGCTTCACTCCTGGACCCTTAGTTTGTTTGCTTTGCCAGGCTAATATGGAAACTCATGACCACTTGTTCTTTGAATGTCCTTACTCTTCTCTTATTTGGCAGGAGTTAATGACAAGGTGTGGCATAAATTGGCAAAGTCAAAGCTGGATTGCTACACTGGAGTGGATGGCTCAAAGATTTAGAAGGAAATCAATCCAACAGGTGCTCCCCAAGATATGCCTTGGAGTGGCTGTCTATAGTTTATGGAAAGAGAGAAATAACAGAACATTCAAGAAGATTTTCAATCCTCCAAGTATACTGCTGAAGCAACTTATTTCTCAAATTAATGCACAAATCAGGGTGAAGTGGAAGCATCTTGTTAACATTGATCGTTATCTCTGTAATTGGAATTAGATACATTATGTAACCATGGTTGGCATCCATTAATTTTGGGCATTTTCTTTCTGTCCATGGTTTTCACTTTTGGTTACCTTCAGGTTTTCTGTGTTGCCTGTTGGGCACGTTTTTCAGGTTTTCAGGTTTTCTGTGTTGGGCACGTTTCTGTCCATGGTTTTTTGATTGTTTTTTGCTTCATGTCCTCATGAAATGAGCTCATTGTTTATCCTGGGGTATGCCCCTTGTACTTTTGTACATCCTTTTTTGGAATATATTTACCATTTTCCGAAAAAAAAAAAACAATCAAATACGATAAAGGAACAGAAAAACCTGGAAATTGAACTAAACTTTAATCTTCAATAATCTTCAATAAATTAATGGAAAAGAGGAAGAAAAACAAGAATCTAACCTAATCTACTCCTAATCTAACCCTAAAACTACCCTAAACTGCTGTTTTCTACGTTCTAGAGCGTCCTCCCTTCGTCTAATGTCAAAATGACTTATTTATAGGGTTCTTGTAGACTGTACGCAACTTTTGGGAGAAAATAGAGCTCAAGCGATCGAGCTTAGCTCGATCGATCGAAGTCTCAAGGGCTTGAACTCTCTTCAAGGGCTTGAACTCTCTGATTTTGACAACTCTGCGCACCAATGGGAGAATGGCCATAACTTTTCACTCAGACCTCGGATTGACCTTTTGTTTGCGGCCACGTGATCGTAACTCAAAGATCTACATTTTGTATTTCTAGGAAAACCTTCCAAATCTGAAGACTTTATTGTCAAAATTGGCATTTTCTCAGCTGCTTCTGTTGTTCTTTTCACCATAATCACTTTTCTTTAGCTTCACTTCATTGATTTATATTCTAATACCTATAAAATAACGCATAAACATATGTTTTAGCATTAATACAATAAAAGAACATTGTTATTAGAATGCACCTAAATGTAGGGACTTTGGGGATAATAGTATGCATAAAGGACCATGTATTACGCTATAAATATGCTCTTTTTACCTCGAATCAGGTTCCATCTCTTGGACGTTCAATGCCTCTGAAATGGCTTCTCTGCGCAAGGAACTGACATAACAGCTCCAAGCGGTTGCTTGATCCCCACGGAGGTTCCCAGGACCCTGGGGGGTTGGGAACTTCACCACCAAGCCTGATGAGAATCAAGGAAGCACTTAATGGGCTGAATTGGGCTAATTATAAAATGGAGAATCCAAGAAGATCAAGGTGGCATTTTTTTGGGTTGATCTTATTAATTGGGCATAAATTTGAAGAAAATAGGGCTGATTATATTTCTTAATCATATTTATGCATGTGGAAGAATAATGGGCTGAATATAACTTCCAAGATATGGCTATTTATGTTTTATAGTTGGTAGTTGGGAGTTTATTCATGTTTCTAAGTTGTATTAATGAGTTAAACTACTTTTTTGTATTAGTCTATGTTAAAAAACGTGGTAGCTTTATTTCCTATGGTTGGAGGGTTGTTCCAACAACTTGCATTTATTTCCTATGGTTGGAGGGTTGTTCCAACAACTTGCATTTATTCCTATGGTTGGAGGGTTGTTCCAATCCTATATATATCCTTTTGTATGGGCAGATTTGAATATAATGGATTAAACACAATTCTGAAGTTGAGCTTTGCTCCTCCCCCTTGTTCTTCACAGAACACAATTTTTTGACTTATCAATCAGCCTTTCGCATCTGATTGTGGCGTCTTCACACACCATGACTTATCAATCAGCCTTCCGCATCTGATTGTGGCGTCTTCACTAATCCTTGGAATACCCGTGGTTTGCGTCTCTTTATAGGCGTTGGGTCACGGGTTCACTATCACAACAATCTGATTTTAGCTTTTCTGGGTAAACATGTCAATTTTGTTGTTGGGTCTCAATACAAGTTATTGAGGTTCGCATCATTTGGTATCAGAGCTCAGGCTCTAAAATCAGATTATCTATCCATTTTGTTTTTGTGTCTTTGTTTGTGTCATCGTGTCTTTGTTTGTGTCATCGTGTTCTTAAAAAAAATTATTCTCATAAAAAAAAAAGTCTGATCTTTTTTTTTTTATGTTCTGTGTCATCGTGTTCTTAAAAAAAAAATATTCTGATAAAAAAAAAATCTGATTTTTTTTTTTTTTTATGTTCTGTGTCATCGTGTTCTTAAAAAAAATATATATTCTGATCATTGTGTTCTTCATATCTTGTTCTTGTTCGTGTTCTTATTCTTGTTGTATTGTGTCGTGGACAAAGTTACCCAAAAAAAAAAAAGTATGATTTTTTTTTTCTTTTCTTGTGTTGAGTCGTGCACTTCAAAAAAAAAAATTATCATGCATTTCCTTTGCATGGATTCGAGGACGAATCCTTTGAAGAGAGGGAGAATGATGAGAATCAAGGAAGCACTTAATGGGCTGAATTGGGCTAATTATAAAATGGAGAATCCAAGAAGATCAAGGTGGCATTTTTTTGGGTTGATCTTATTAATTGGGCATAAATTTGAAGAAAATAGGGCTGATTATATTTCTTAATCATATTTATGCATGTGGAAGAATAATGGGCTGAATATAACTTCCAAGATATGGCTATTTATGTTTTATAGTTGGTAGTTGGGAGTTTATTCATGTTTCTAAGTTGTATTAATGAGTTAAACTACTTTTTTGTATTAGTCTATGTTAAAAAACGTGGTAGCTTTATTTCCTATGGTTGGAGGGTTGTTCCAACAACTTGCATTTATTTCCTATGGTTGGAGGGTTGTTCCAACAACTTGCATTTATTCCTATGGTTGGAGGGTTGTTCCAATCCTATATATATCCTTTTGTATGGGCAGATTTGAATATAATGGATTAAACACAATTCTGAAGTTGAGCTTTGCTCCTCCCCCTTGTTCTTCACAGAACACAATTTTTTGACTTATCAATCAGCCTTTCGCATCTGATTGTGGCGTCTTCACACACCATGACTTATCAATCAGCCTTCCGCATCTGATTGTGGCGTCTTCACTAATCCTTGGAATACCCGTGGTTTGCGTCTCTTTATAGGCGTTGGGTCACGGGTTCACTATCACAACAATCTGATTTTAGCTTTTCTGGGTAAACATGTCAATTTTGTTGTTGGGTCTCAATACAAGTTATTGAGGTTCGCATCAAAGCCGTAGGTGGATACGACCGCCTTGGCCTTGTTGAGCATTGGCCTTCCCAGAATGGCGTTGTACGCAGATGGGGCTTCTACTACGACAAAGTTTGCCATTACCAAAACCTGCTACGGATAGGTTCCTATAAGGACTGGCAGCTCGATTATTCCGAGCGGCTGAGTGCTCGAGCCATTGAACCCGACCAGAGGTGTGGCCACCAGTCGGACCCGATCCTTTGATATTCCTAGCTGGTCGAATGCCGAGGCAAAGAGAATGTCAGAGGAACTGCCAGTGTCCACCAACACCCTTTTGACCATATAGTTAGCTATGAAAAGTGTCACTACCATCGGATCATCATGGGGGCAGTGCAGATCCTGTACGTCATTGGAGGGGAAAGTCAAAACATCGGCCGGAGGGAAGCGGGTGGATTGGACATGACAGACATCCGCTCGGGATGCCCAAGCATGCCTCTTCCTAGCCGACTGGGAGTCCCCGCCACCCGAGGTTCCCCTAGATATCACGTTGATCTTCCCAAATGACTAGGGTTGCTCAGCGGCCTTGTTGTCCGATCGGGGCTGCCTGTCCCCCCCCCCCACAAACTCAGCGAGGTGACCCTATTCTATCAGCCTCTCAATTACCATCTTCAGCTTGAAACAATCCTCCGTGTTGTGGCCGTGGTCTCGGTGATACTGGAAAAACTTGTCCCGATTTCTTTTCCCGAGAGGGCTCTTTAGCTTCGCCGACTCTCAGAGGAGCCCCTCCGAGTTTCGGCAGCGGCCATCACCTCATGTAAAGGGGGGTGAAGTTGATCAGGGGCTGATCCCAATCGGCTTTGGGTCGATCTTGCTTTGTCTTCTTTCCCGAGCCCTTCTCAGATCCATCGCGTTTCTGCTTTGACCCTGGGGACTCTTTATCTACCAAGCTAGCCTGCTTGGCCTTCAGATACTCCTCCGTGTCAAAATATTTGCCGACTCGCTCAAAGAGTTCTACCAGGGTTGCCGGTCGGTCATTATGGAATGACGTGACAACTTTGGTGTGTTGAACCCCCGAGCAGAAGGCCGTGATGGCGACCGTTTCATTCAGGTGGCAAATCTAGATCCTTTATTGGTTAAAATGGTCGACATAGTCTTTTATTGACTCTCCCTTACGTTGCTTGACGATTAACAATTGGGTATCTGGCTACGACCGTTCGAGCATTCCCACGAACTGACCAATGAAAAGTTTGCTGAGCGTTTTAAAGTCGTCGACCATCTGGGGTTTAAGAGCATGGAACCACTATGCTGCTGGTCCTTTAAGGGTGCTGGGAAAGGCCAGGCACTGTAGTTTGTCGACAGTGGTCACTAGTGCCATCTGCGCCTTGTAAGTCCGGACGTGATCCACCAGGCTTCCCAAACCATCATAGGAATCGAGGTGGGGTGGTTTGAACTTCCTCGGGATGGAAAATCCCGTAACCCAGGCGGTGAAAGGCGATTCAGTCTTCGTGTTGGTGTGATTGTTTCGTGACTTGCGGCTCAGCTTTTTAATCTGCTTCTGCAAGTCTTCAATCTGGGCCTTGACACCCTTTTCATCAGTCTTCCATTCCGTGTCTGAGCGGTAAGTCGGATCGGATGACGAGGCTTCTTCCTCGAAGCGAGTCTCCTTAGGGGACTGGACCTAACTTTGGCTCCGGGTAATTGTATGCCTAAGATCTTCACGACTCTTGGCTGGGGGATCTTTGGCTGAATCCCGAGCCATATGTCCTGGCCCCTCCTTTCTAGCAGCACGTCTACTATTGATGATGTCTCTGGCATCTCTCGCACAACGTGGATTGGCCCGGGCATGCTGTCGAATTCGCTTGGGGGCTTGGCTGCGTTTGTCATCCTCACGCTGTCTCCAACCCGGCGGGGATGTAGGTGCAGTGTAGGTATGTTATCTGACCCGCGGAGGCTTTTGGTTGGGCGCACCTTTCTCGGGCTGCTCCTCGATTGGAGGGAGTTCATCTTGCCAGGCCAACAACGCTTCAATCTGCTATTGGGTTCGCCGTTGGCCCTCTAGGAGTTGTGAGAGAGACGTGTTGACCTGCTCGGGGGTCATCGAGGTGGTCGGCTAGTAGGGCTGTGAGTCCTCCTGACCGGGTTGATCCTCCTGACCAGCTTGAGCAGTAGTCTTCTTATTTCTTCGGTGCCATGGCTATAGCTATTAGCTAGAGTTTTGTTTTGCGAGAAAACTGTCGCTTCCCACAGACGGTGCCAAACTGATGATGCCGAAAATTGGTATGCACTAGTTTCGTGATAGAGTGAGAGAGACAAAAGATTGTATGTGGTTCGGCCCCGTAAATTAGGTGACCTACGTCCACAGCTGTGCCGGAGCACGTTCACTAACAAATCACCAGCGGGTTCGTGGTGAGCCAACAGATTGGGCGGCACTACCTGAACCAGACGGGTATATGCGTGTGCATGTATGTTTGCTGCTATTCTTAAGGGATAAGAATGCCATCCCCTTTAATGGGGGTGAGAGGCCTCTTTTATAGATGTAAGAGACCTACTCGTACAAAGTAAAGTAAACAGATTAGGAGAGCTAATCTAATTACGATTGATTGGCCTGAATCATGGAAGTTTCCTAAGCAGATTAGGGAACTAATTCCACCTGCCATTAGCGCTCCACTTGAGTTAGGAAACTACTGGGAGCCTTATAGAGCAAGTCAAATGGCATGTCCAGGCTGTGCCCGTTACGTGGTGTGCCCACGTAGTGCGCCTAGACTGCGGGACCAGCCCGAGCGGTTGACGCCGGGCTACCCGGGCACGCAAGCACTCTTATTGAGGTGACTGTTTGACTTTGACCTGATATACACTAGGCTGTGTCCATACTAAGTGAAAACTCTATGCACCAGGCTGTTTCCGTACGCCCCGAGGGCTATCTTCCACCACAACCAAAAAGAGAGACTAAAGTTAAGTCAAGCCATTCATTTGAAATTCAAGAATTAAATAGGAAAATAGACCAACTCATGATGATGGGCCACATGCAGGGCCCACCTACTCCTGTCAAAATATGTCAGTTATCCTCTAATCTGTCTTATTCCATACTGGCATGTCCATCTGCTTCACAGTTTTCAGAATATGTGGAACAACAAATTAATGTTGTTCAACAGTTCCAAAGACCCAGTTATAACCCCGCTAGTTATAAATCAGACACGACATGGAGACCTCACCCAAACCTCTCATGGAAGTCAAATAGTGAAGGACCGTATTCAAAACCGAAGACAACAAACTTTCCAAATGCATACAGTCCTCAACCTAATCAATACCAACAACCTCCCTTCCGTGCTAATCCTCCTAGGGATAAAACTTTTGAAGAGAGTGTATTGGTATCGTTGAAAACCTTAGAGGCCCAATCGCAATCACAGTCTCAACTCGTTAACTCCTATACGCAATCTATCGCTAAGCTAGAATCCCGAATGGGACAATTAGCTAATACATTAAATCGTCGTAATAAGGGGAAGTTACCGAGTCAACCGGGTCAAAACCCTAAAGGGCAGTATGAGGTAGGAACAACGAGTGACCAAGTAAATGCAATGTTGACTAGAACAACTAAACGGACAAAAGAGGTTGTACCTCCTCCCGAGCCTCGAAAAGATAAAGGAAAAGAAATCAATAAAGAAAAAGATGAGAAGGATAATAAAGGTACGAAGGACCCGACTCCTCCGGTACCTAATGCATTTAAAGCGACAAACTTGTCAAATTATGTACCTAGGATGCCGTTTCCCCCAACTAAAGACATGCCATCTCACTTTTCGAAGAAGGGAACATGACTAGAGGATATCCTAGAGAAATATAAAGAGGTAAAAATAAATATTCCACTGCTCGATGCCATTAAGTAAATACCTCCATATGTAAAATTTCTAAAAGACTTATGTACTCAAAAGAGGAAATCTAGAAATCATTTATCTAAAAAAGCATTTTTAACGGAAAAAGTCAGCTCTATGTTTCAACACAACACACTAAATTATAAGGACTCAGGTACACCTACAATCGTGTGTCACATAGGTGACAAATATATTCACCGGGCCCTGCTTAACCTTGAAGCGAGTGTGAATCTATTACCTTATTCAGCATACGAACACTTGGGCTTAGGAGAATTAAAGATCGCTGCTACCTTACAGTTAGCGGATCATTCAATTAAAGTACCACGTGGAGTGATAGAGGATGTGTTGGTAAAGGTGGATAGATGCTACTACCTGGTCAATTTCATTATGCTAGACACTGAACCAGTCCTCGATGCTAGTAAACACGTCCCAGTTATTCGAGGACGCCCTTTCTTAGCTACAGCTAACTATAGGACTGGAGTAATGGATATAACGTTTGGCAACATGACCGTTCATCTTAACATTTTTAATGCATCGAATCAACCATATATAGATGACGAGGAGGTAGACTGTTATGCAATTGATTTAATTAACGAATTGGTAGAAGTGGCGGCGCCCTTTATATTAACTAAATAAGCCTTGGAAGCTTGTTTGTCGTACTTCAATTTTAATGATTTCAACATTGATATGAATATTGACGAATTAAATAATTTGTTGGAATCAGTAAACACAACTAGTGTCCTTCTATGGATGCCTAAGATAAAGGCCCTACCACCTCTCGTGCATAAACCTGCACTACCATCTATCGAGTGTCCCCCGACACTTGAACTTAAACCATTACCAAACTCTTTGAAATATGCATTTCTAGGTCCAAATATGACACTCCCGGTTATAATTGCTTCAAATTTAACTATAAGTCAAGAAGTACAACTATTAAAGGTCCTAGGAAATCATAAGAAAGCGATAGGGTGGACGGTAGCTGATTTAAAAGGAATTGACCCGTCTGTTTGCATGCATCGAATCAACTTAGAAGTAAATGCTAAACCATCTAAAGAAATGCAATGACGTCTTAATCCTAATATGAAGGAAGTGGTCATGAAAGAAGTCATAAAACTTTTAGATGCAGGTATTATGTATCCGATCTCTGATAGTAATTGGGTCAGCCCCACGCAGGTTGTCCCAAAGAAATCAGGAATTACAATTGTGCCAAATGAAAAAGGAGTCCTTATACCCACCCGTCAAACTACCGGTTGACAGGTATGTATTGACTATCGTAAACTTAATACAATGACTCGTAAGGACCATTTCCCTCTCCCATTCATCGATCAAATATTGGAACGTCTATCCGGTCAAAGCTTTTATTGTTTTCTAGATGGGTACTCTGGTTATAGCCAAGTACCTGTCTATCCTAACGACTAAGAGAAAACTACATTTACATGCCTCTTTGGCACCTTTGCTTATCACCGAATGCCGTTCTGTTTATGCAATGCACCGGCCACTTATCAATGGTGTATGATGGCAATTTTTTGAGACATGGTTGAAAAGTGTTAGGGGTGTTTATGGAATATTTCTCGGTTTTTGATCGTACGTTTGAAGAATGTCTTCAAAACCTTACAAAAGTCCTCGCCCATTGCGAGGAAGCAAATTTGGTTTTGAGTTGGGAGAAGAGCCATTTTATGGTTCAAGAAGGAATAGTCTTGGGTCATGTTGTTTTGAAATGAGGTGTAGAGGTCGACAAGGCAAAAATTGAATTAATAGACAAACTTTTACCGCCGTCTTCCATCCGTCAAATCTGTTCATTTCTTGGTCATGCCGATTTCTACCGAAGGTTTATCAAAGATTTTAGTAAAATTTCAAGACCCTTGTGCAATTTGCTTTCCAAGGACGTCCCTTTTGTCTTTGATAATGAATGTCTGAAGGCATTTGAAAGGTTAAGATCCCTACTTTCCACGGCTCCGGTGATCCAATCCCCTGATTGGTCACTTTTGTTTAAATTATTGTGCGACGCTTCCGATTATGCCGTTGGAGCCGTCCTAGGCCAGAAAGTAAATAAAGTGCCTCATGTGATATATTATGCGAGTAAAACCCTAAATGACGTGCAATTAAATTACACGACTACGAAAAAAGAATTGCTCGCGATCATGTTTGCCCTTGACAAATTCTGTTCATATTTATTAGGGTCAAAGGATATAGTTTATACCATCACGCCGCATTGCGTCATCTATTGAATAAGAAAGAAACAAAACCTCATCTAATTCATTGGATCTTACTCCTTCTGGAGTTTGATTACGAGATAAAAGATAAAAAGGGTTATGAAAACATTGTCGTCGATCACCTTTCATGAATCTTTGTCGAGTATAAAGATATTACCCCTCTCCAAGATTCATTTTTGGACGAACAATTGTTCGCTTTGGCCGCCATGAAACGTACGTGGTTCAGCGACATTGTTAATTTTCTAGCTACAGTATATATCCCTCATACTTGGTCAAGTTATGATAAAGATCATTTCTTTTCACAAATCAAACATTATAATTGGGATGACCCACTTTTATTTAAGCACTGTTCTGATAAAATAATACGATTTTGTAGTCTGGAGAATGAGTTCAACTCTATATTAAACTTTTGTCATTCTCTAGAATGTGGAGGACACTTTGGTGGCCGTCGTACGACTGCTAAAGTCCTCCAAAGTGGGTTATATTGGCCAACATTGTTTTAGGACGCGCATAAATTTGGTCTAAAGTGTGTACATTGTCAACAAATAGGTAACATGTCCCATCACGATGCGATGCCTCTTACCCCGATCCTTATTATTGAAATATTTGATGTGTGGGGCATTGACTTTATGGGTCCGTTTCCTTCGTCTTGTGGTTTCAAATACATTTTAGTCGCGGTCGACTACGTTTCTATGTGGGTGGAGGCAGTGGCGACGAGAACTAATGACCATAAAGTTGTGGTTTCTTTTATTACAGATAATATCTTTTGTCGATTCGGTACGCCATGAGTGATCAGATGTGAACATTTCTGTAATCATCATATTGAATCCTTCATCCGAAAATATTCTGTCACTTATAAGGTAGGAACCGTGTACCATCCTCAAACCCAAGGCCAAGTTGAAGTTTCAAATAGAGAAGTAAAAAGTATACTGGAAAAAATGGTACGTCCTGATCGCAAAGATTGGTAGCAATGACTAACCGATGCGCTCTGGGCATATCAAATAGCTTATAAAACTCCTATTGGAATGTCTCCTTACCGACTAGTCTTTGGAAAAGCGTGCCACTTACCAGTGGAACTTGAATATAGATCTTATTGGGCTGTAAAAATGCTTAACTAAGATATAAGAGCAGCAGGATACCACCGTAAACTTCAAATACAAGAACTTAAAGAATTGAGGAAAGAGGCCTATGAGAACGCAAAGATGTATAAAGAACGATCAAAAGCTTTCCATGATAAAATGATCATAAGAAAAATTTCAAAGGTGGACAACGCGTATGGTTATTTAATTCAAAATTAAGATTATTTCTGGGTAAGCTACGTTCCCGAAGGGATGGTCTGTTCATCATAACGCAGACATTTCTTCATGGAGCAATTGAAATCCAAGATACAAATGGTGGGACACCTTTTAAAGTAAACGGCCAATGGCTTAAGCCGTATCGGTCTGACGAGACAAATGAAAGAGAAATTGAATCTATAGATCTGGGGGACCCGATCTATCTCGACTGAGTACGTGTATTGGTGGAGCTAATGACGTAAAACTTAGCGCTTCTTGGGAGGAAACACAAGCATTTATAGAGTTTGTCTTTAAGTTTTGTACACTTTTGAGTAGTTTTAGGGCTAATGTCTAAATTTTTGAAGACCCAACAGAAGAAAGTTTGACTATTTGTACCCCTACACATCAAAACAAGTGAAAAAAAGTAAAAAATTGGCCTATCGCGCATGTGGCCTTCCCGGGCGACAGTTCGCTCGCTCGGCTTGCTCGCACGAGTTTGCCCCTCAGACAAAATTTTTTGAAACTTTATATAAGAACCCTTAGTATTAACTGGCGCCTAAAATCGCATGCGCGAGGGGTTCGCTCAAGAGGTCCGCTCGCACGATTTTGTTTTGTAAGAAATTTTTTTAAAATTTTATTATTATGAGTCTCAGCTTCTGCTTGTGCCTGGGTCTGCTCGCGCGAGGTCGTCCCCCGAGCGGCCCGCTCGAGCGAAGTTCTAACTTAGAAATTTTTTTAAGAACATAAAAATAAAGCCTCAGTTCTCCTCGCGCAGGGACTCACGCGAGGTCCTTGTTTTCCTATAAATAGGGCTGAGCCCTAATCTTTTCCCATAATTTTCTTTTCTCTCTTCGACTTCTCTCTCTCTCTGCTGCGATCCCTTTCTCTCCTTTTCTCCTCCATCTACCAAACACCACTAACACACCACAAGACCGCTGCTGCTGGACCCAACTGCCCACCACCAGACGCTGCAATACCGCCATCACCGCCGCAAAATGCGGCAAGATCTTCTATCTTGCCCCTTTTCTTCATACTCCTACACATATATATACTGATGCATATACATATATCTATATACGTAGTTAGTCAGATCTAGGCCCATCTTGACATCAATCTCAGTTTGCTGTGATTTATACATTTATATATGTATATATTTGCTACGGTTCTACTTATCTACATACGTAGGTACATATATATACATATATGTTTTCACTCAGATATTCACATACACATGGACCAATACTTTTGGTACAATTTTAAATTTCCACTATATATACACCAAACCCTAATTTCATACCAGATATATAAATGTCTATATATAGATATAAATCAATATATTTATATAGACTAATCCGTTTTTGAGTATATGTACTAACATCTCCATGTTTGGGGTTTGTAAATTTGGAAAATTTTGGATTTGTATCTATATTCATCTATATTTGTAAACATTCAATCACCAGATTATATAGATATGTGGACATATCAATTTTTTTTTCGGAAAAGGGTAAATATATTCCAAAAAAA
Organism: Hydrangea macrophylla; assembly: GCA_033977485.1. Classification (NCBI taxonomy): domain Eukaryota; kingdom Viridiplantae; phylum Streptophyta; class Magnoliopsida; order Cornales; family Hydrangeaceae; genus Hydrangea; species Hydrangea macrophylla. The sequence goes on along the minus strand of CM066995.1, from coordinate 34,220,078 downwards.
TGTACAGATGTACAAGGGGCATTCCCCAGGGTAAACAGTAAGCACATCAGGAGGACTAGTGGCAAGAAAGGCCACTAACAAAAATGAAAACATTCAACCAAAGTGGGTATCACATAAACCCAGAAAATCATGTAATCTCATAAAAAACAAAGTGAAAAAGAAAAATCCCAAAACAGAAATTCTATGTCCAGGGTGATGCAAAGACGGTAAGTTGGGGATGATTTTTCCACTTGGACCTAATCTGGAGATTAACTTGAGAGATAAAAATTTGCAGTAGTTGTTCTTTAGGAGCAGAAGTGCCACAAAACGTTCGATTGTTCCTTTCCCTCCATAGGCCATAGATGATGACCCCAAGGCAGATTTTTGGTATGGCTTGATTGATTTTTTTCCCCTTCCATTGTTGTGTCATCCACCGAACAGTGGTATCCCAATCTGTCCTGTTCCATGTAAGCCCACACCTATTCATCAAATTTTGCCAAACAAAAGAGGCATAAGTACATTGAAAAAATAAATGGTTGTGAGATTCCATTTGGCTATGACATAATACACAAGCAAGTGGTCCAGGAGTAAAAGTGTAAATTCTATCATGTGTTGTAAGTTTATTCTGAACAGCAAACCATAATATAAAATTCTGCCTAGGGGTGCATCCAGAGAACCAAACAAGTTGGTCCCAAAGGACCTTAGGAGATTTAGTACGAACATGATCCCAAATATGAGAAAACTTGAATTTTCCATTTGGGGAGGTGGTCCATAGAATACTATCCGATAGGTCAGAGGGTTTATACATATCAGATAAGAGGCTCCGAACTTCATTTAAACCAATGGAGTTAGATCCAGGCCAGGCCCAATCGTGGTTCCTAATAATGGATGCTACTTTTGCGTAGGTGGCAATAGCAGCATCGTATGCAATCCGATTAGTATACTTTTCAAACAGAGGACCACTTGGGAGCCAATTATCGAACCAAAGGGACGTGTGTAGGCCATTACCAATTTTATGTTTTAGTAAATGCCTAACAACTTCCCTAAGTTTCAACAATTTTCTCCAATACCAAGAGCATTGGCCAGGAGGTTTAACATCCCAAAAACTTTTAGACTTTGCCATGTACAAAAGCACCCACTCTCTCCAAAGGGATTTGTTACTAGGGTCAAGAAGGTTACCAATGTGTTTTAAATTCAGAACAGTATTTATGAGGAAAATATCTTTAAACCTTAAGCCACCTTCCTGCTTAGGCTTACAAACTTTTCCCCAAGCAATTTTGGCACCATGTCCCTTCTCAGTAGTACCGAACCAAAAGAATCTCATTAAAGCTTGATCCACCTGTTTAAGGACACATTTTGGGAGCATAAACATCCCGGACCAATATTGTTGAATCCCAGACAAAACAGACTGTATGAGCTGAGCCCTACCTGCATAAGATAAAAATTTAGATTTCCAGGAGTTGACTCTAGAGCAAATTTTATTGACAAGATCAATACAATGGACTTTCTTCAATTTTGTGGTGATTAAGGGAACTCCAAGATACCTCATGGGAAGAGTTTCCTCAGAGAATTGGAGTTCCGCCTTAATATCAAAGGCCTCATGGTCTTGGAGCCCAGAGAAAAAAACACAACTCTTATTGTTATTAGCTTGAAGGTCATAGATGTCATAAAACTGATTTAAAGTTTTTCTAACCAACTTGGCAGAGTCAATGTCTCCATTTAGGAGGATGATAAAGTCATCTGCAAAGCAAAGGTGAGAAATTTTCAGCTTATCACATTTCCAATGGTAAGTAAAGGGCCCTCTTTGGACATTGTGGGCAAGTAATTGGCTCTCTATTATAAGAACAAACATGTAAGGGGAGATGGGATCCCCTTGTCTAAGGCCCTTGGCATCATCAAAGTAACCCACGGATTCCCCATTGAAGTTAATAGAGTATCTAGGGGTGGTAATGCAAGCTCTAATCCATCTTTTTAAGTTTAGAGGAAATCCAAGAACTTCTAGTTAGTCAAACAGAAATTCCCAGTTCACACTATCATAGGCTTTCATAAGGTCAACTTTGGCAGCAGTTCTTGGCTTACCACCATTCTTGTGATAATCTCTAAACAAATCCTGGGCCAAAAGAATATTATCACTAATTTTCCTACCCTTGACAAATGCAGATTGGGCTTGGTCAATAATGGAGGGAAGGAGTGCCTGAAGCCTCTTTGCGATGATTTTAGAGATACACTTATAGATAGTGTTACAGCAAGAGATGGGCCTAAAGTCCCCCATCCTAGAGGGATTAGGGACTTTAGGAATAAGGGCTATAAGAGTAGCATTAGATTCTCTCAGCATTTCTCCCGAGTGAAAAAACTCCTGAATTACATCAATGACTAAAGGCCCAATAGTAGACCAGGACGTCTTAAAGAAATGAGCATTGAAACCGTCGGGCCCAGGGGCCTTATTCATATGCATACTAAGAAAAGTATCATTAATTTCTGTGTTAGTGGGGATTCTATCTAGTTCTTCTTTAATATCCTCAGGAATACGTTTGTGGATAAAACTTCTCAGAACCCCAATCCCTGGGTACTGGTTTTTTGCAGTAGAACCGAGTAAATCTTTAAAATGTCTAACTGCTTCAGATTTGGCTTCCTCTAAATTATTTGTAAAATTACCATCAGGCTTTTCAAGCTTGAAAATCCTTTTACGGTTCCTTCTACTTTTAATATGTTGAAAAAAATATCTAGAGTTTTTGTCACAAACTTATAACCATTGCACTCTAGATTTTTGCTTTAAAGTTTCTTCCTCAATCCAAATAGCTTGAAGGAAATCAGACATACATTGTTTCTGCTTAGAGATGAGGGTGGGATTATGAGGATCAATAAGAAGTTCAGAATTGACACCTTGGATTGCGTCTCTAGCTCTATCAGCTAACACCTTTTCTATTCCAACAAACATTTTGCTAAGGGTTTTTAAATCATGTTTAAGCAATCTAAGTTTGTGACATAATTGATATTGAGCTGTACCACTTATAGGGGTATGCCAAGCATGAGAGACAGTGCCATAGTAATTTTCAAGTTGGTCCACTAATTAAAAAACTTGAAAGCCTTACCCTTTCTCCTAGCATTTTTGTCAAGATAGAGAACAAGAGGAGAGTGGTCAGAAATACCTGGGCTATGAAAATGAACAAAAGAGTCTTGAAAGGAATCTAGCCAGGATTGATTTACCAGAGCACGATCTAGTTTCCTTTGAGTGTAGTCTGCTTTGCCATACCTTCTATTGCTCCAAGTGAAGAATTCTCCCAAGTACCTCAAGTCAGATAAGAATAAGGAATCTACAACTTTTTTGAATTCAGTGATATAAGAGTTTAGAGCAAAGTCATTGTCAGAGACTTCGTTAGTATTTAAAACTACATTGAAATCACCGAGAAAAAATTGGTTAACATTAGAATTATGGTTGTAAGTAGAAATTAACTCAGACCAAAGTTCCCTCCTATCTTGTCCTGTATTAAAACCGTAAATAAAAGAAGCTTGAAATTGGAAACTGAGATCATCATTTTCAATATGAACTTGAATAAGCTGGGGAGAACATCTAAGCACAGTAAGGTTAACCTTATCAGGATTCCACCCTAGCCAAATACGACCCACATAATCAGGGGTGCTATTGGAAATGAAACTCCAATCTTTGAAAACTTTCCATTTGATTTTATCCTCAATTAAGTGTCTTACTTTGGTCTCAGTGATACAAAGGATATCAATATTATTTTCGTAGATAAATTTAGCAACCTCAGAATGTTTAAAGGGAAGGTTGAGGCCCCTAATGTTCCAAGTACTTATAATCATTAAAAACGATTGTGTGATTGCTTCTTCTTACCTGAAGAGCCAGCATTTTTATTCTTCTTATGGTTAGCCTTACCAGAGCTATGATGCATACCAGATGGAGGTGTCAGATTGGGATCCTTCTGCATGAGACACTTAGCAACTTTAGTATGAGATCCCTGAGTAGTCTGAGATACACTATCAGATATAAAGGTATGAGATCCCTGAGAAGCCTGAGATGCACTATCAGGTTTAAAGGAGCGTATGGTATCCTCTGCATTTCCTGGAGGACTTGGTTCCATAGAAGGTGTAGACTGGACTGTAGAATCAGATTCTAGAGGTCGTTGCAATGTGGAGTCAATGGGAGGTCCAAGAGGATCCTTGTGCATGAGCTCCACCACATCTTCTCCCAAATGAACTCCCTGAGATGCTTCACAAGGATTAACAGAAATTGTAGCACCTTCTTCCTTATTTGGATTAGAAGGGGGTTCGAGGGTAGGTTCAGTAACCTCCCTAACAAGATCAAAATTTTCATTAGTTCCCAGCACAACAAATAAATTGCTCTGTGCTATAATAGTATCAGATTTCCCTTTTGCAATTGTGGGGATAGCACAAATCTCGGCACACATCTCAGAGACATGATGAATGGTTGGGTCAGCAGCAACATATTTACCTTTCTATTTAGTTTTCCAATCTCTTTCATCATCACCTTCTGTGCTAATGGTCTCATTATGATCAAGTTTAGAAGGGGGGGAGGCCTTCAGTAGAAGCAGCATTGGAATTTGTTCCTCTAAAGCTTGTTTTCCAAACTCCTTCATCCCCCTTAGTGTTGGTGTTGGTGCCTTCTCCCTTAGTGTGGATTTGAGCCTTAGGAAACTTAGAGCAATCATGTCCAAACCTATAGCATTTAGCACACCAAATTGGGGTCCACTGGTATTCAACTGGGAGGGCAATCTGTTCTATTTTACCACTTATGGGATCTTCAAACTCAATAATCAACTCCCTAAGGAGTTCATCCCTTGCATTAAGTTCAATACAAATCCTTGCAAATGAGATTCTCCTACAAGCTGCTGTGATCCTAGCAACATGCAGGGGCTTACCAATGGCACTAGCAATATAGCTTAAGCCCGTGGGATTCCAATACTCAAGTGGGATGTTGTAAATATGGACCCAGACTGGGATGGTTATAATAACTTCCTTGGACAAGGTTAAACCAGCATGCCAATTTTGGAGGATAATGGGTTGCCCTGCAAGGTGCCATGGCCCTCCCTCAAGGATAGATAGACTTTCTTTAGCAGAGTTAAATTTTAAAAAATAGAAGCCATTATCAATGGCCACCATGTCATTAAGACCAGATTTACCCCACAGCCTAGCAGTAGAATGTTTTATAAATGAAAATGGCAACTTCTTCCCAATGAAGTAGCCAACAAGAGTGTTCTCCCATGCAAAGCTGCCTTCGATACGAACTTGTGTTGGCATGTTGATTAATTTCCTAGCATTACCTTCTTTGGGCTTAATATAAGTCAAGCTAAATTTATTTTCTCCTTTGGGTGCAACAAGAGAAACCCAAGATCTGTTTTGAGTGGGGCCAGACACATGGGCTCGGTGAGCAGGGCCAAAGGGTTCAGCCGAGCTGACGGTGGGCCCTATATTGGATATATCATTAATAGGGATAGCATGTGGATGTATACTAGTGGGGTCCTTACGTGGAACTTGGGACTTATTTGGACTACTAGCAGACACTGATCCGGAAACAACGGCAAGGTTACCAGACCCCATGTGCGTGTTTACTGAATTTGTAAGGATATTTGGTATACTCCCAAAATGACCGTTGCTTTTGGCACTGTTATGACTAGTTTCAGTGGGGCCTGAGTCATCTTTGACTTGAGCACTCAAAATGTGCTGAGGTGGCTGGGCCATAGGGTTCACGTGAAGATCATGTTTAGTAGAATTTAAAGGATAGCCCAACATTGTTTCGAATTTTGCGGGTAAATCTGCCGAGCCCATGTCCATTGGACAGGCTGGCAGTAGGGAGTAGGTAGGGACACCAATCTGACCATTGGGACTAGCGTGCACTGCACTCACCAAAAACTTACTATTGGCAGTGCTGGGGGGGGGGGGGGCTTTCGGATCAAAAGAAGGATTTAAAATGTTTTTGGAATCCGGAGTTGAGGGGGATGTAAGAACAAATGTAGAACTTTCTGGCATTTATAGAACAGATTTTGAAGATTTTAGTACTGGGAACTCAGTAAGACAATGAAAATTTGATGATCTTTCTTTGTTAACATCAAGGATCTGATTATCAAAGCAATTAGGACTACTAATAGTTGGGCCAGAGCAAATATTGAATGGCTCAAACTGGGTATCTCTCCAACTACTTCCTCTGCTATGGTTCCCTCTATATCCCCTACCACCATTATTTCGAAATGGGGTCCTACCAGCTTGTGTAGACCCTCCGCGAACAGGGACAACCACTGGAGAGGGAGCAAGAACCTCTTCGTTCCTATCATTTAGATCTGCAAGTAGAGTCCTGAGATGAGTATTCTCATCCACCAGCTTGGAGTTGGTTCTCATTGAAGCTTCATATCCTACCTTAATGGGTGATCATTAGGCACTTCTTCATAATCATCATCATCAAGATCAACTTCACAGTCAACCATTTCACCCTTTGCACCATCACATTGATCTTTGTTAAATGTACTCTCTTCCCAATCTTCAGGAATCTCAACAGCATCAATAGAAAACTTATTGAGATCAGAGAAAGCAACCATAGGATTGCTAGAGGAGGAGTTAAGATCTATAGCAGCATTACTCTTTGAAACTTCATGGATTCCTTTATCACTTAGCCCATACACAATAGATTTCGAAGGGTTTGAAATGATAAAGTCAGTCCCAACAGACTCTTCTCTAGACACACCTTGATCAGAAAGCACAAAACCATCAATTGGTTGAGAAGACACAGAATCAAAAGGTAGGACATGAATAGCTTTGGAAAGGGTAGGTCTGGAAACATTTAACACTCTTACTAGCTTGTGTTTATCCATGGATTCAATCACAGTAGAGTTGAAAGAAAAGAAGCATTAAGAAGTCATTATGGGCATTCACAACTATTGGGCTAGCATGTTCATCCTCCCTAAAGGAATTCTTAATGAAGTGGAAAAAATTTTGAGAAGATTTTTATGGTCTGGTGGTATAGAGAATTCTTATGGCTCTAAAGTGTCTTGGGACATAGTCTGTCTTCCTAAGAAGGAGGGTGGTTTGGGCATTAAGCCTTTAGTGCATATGAATGCTATTCTTAATTTCAAACATATTTGGAACCTTCTGTCTAATTCAAATACTTCTAATTGGAAGAGATGGATTCAAACTTACATGTTAAAGGACCAAAGTTTCTGGTATGTCAAAACTCCCTCTAAGCGTTCTTGGTACTGGAGGAAACTCCTAAAACTTAGACCCAATGCTATATCTTTGGTTCAATACAAGATTGGCAATGGATCTAGTACTTTTCTCTGGCATGACCCTTGGCTACCCTATGGTTCCCTTTATGCTAAATATGGACAAAGGGTCATTTATGATTCTTCTATATCTACTAACTCTAAAGTCCAAGCTGTTATTAAGGGGAATGAGTGGAATTGGCCCATAACCTCATCCTGGTAATTGATACAAATAAAAAATGCTACTTTACTTTCCCCAAAACCTTCAAATTTTAATGATGTGGTTATTTGGAAACCTTCTTTAAATGGGTCCTATGACTTTTCTCATACTGGGGAATTTTTACGAGAGGCTTGCCCCAGAGTTGCCTGGGCTCACCTGGTTTGGTTTCTTGGTAGCACTCCTAGACACAATTTCATTGTTTGGGCTGCCCTCCATCAGAAACTTTCTACCCAGGATAGGTTATGGACTTTCACTCAAGGCCCCCTGGCTTGTATTTTATGCAATAGGAATATAGATTCCCATGATCACTTTTTCTTTACTTGTGACTTTTCTTCTCTTATATGGCAGGTGATCATGAGCAAATTCAATTTGACTGGATACCCCCTTGATTGGAGTTCCATCATCACTTGGGTAGCTAACAAATGGAAAACTAAAAAACCCCTTCATATCATATCGCGTATGTGTCTTGGTACTATGGTCTACACCATATGGAGAGAAAGGAATGCTCGCATATTTCAACAAAAGTGTAAACCTCGAGACAAGATCATCAAGGAAATTACTTGTAGCATTCGGGACCAAGTTCAGATAAGATGGTTTAAGGACCCTAAAGTCCATGACTACTTGTCCATGTGGGATTGATTTACTTCTGGTTCCCTTTTCGTCTAGTATCATTTGGTTGAGAACCATTGTTTTGGGGACATTTGATGTTTGACCATTTTCGCTTTTGACTCCTTTTTGGAGTACTTGTGCTGCTTTGTCTCTTTGGATTGACCTTTTTCTAGGGCTGCCATGTAGATACTCTGTCATCCCCTTGTTCTTGTTGGTTGGTGCTTTGCCTCCATTTTCTCTATGCTTATTGTAAATCCTGGGGTATGCCCCTTGTATATTTGTACTCTCTTTTTGGTTTAATTAACCAGTTTTTCGAAAAAAAAACTTTATGTCTCTCCAAATCAAAGGCAAAGGAATTCACATTTCTAGAGAGAAGGAGGAGCTTCTCTCTCTAGAATTTTGTGGACATATCAATTTGCACCCACACATAGTTATGAACACTCTAGAACCCTAACCTTCATACCAAACTCACACTGATCTAGAACATATGTGGTAGATCAAATTTTTTTTAAGGTTGATTAGATGAAACTTTCAGACAAACCCTAGCCTCTACAAAATCAATTTCTAGTAGATAAATTCTTGCTATGCTTTATATTTCAGAATTAATTTGTGTAGATATGCTTAAGTATAGACGTAGAGGCAGAGACATGTCTACATACCTACATACATACATCTGAATTACTCCATTGGCATACTACTCGAGCCCTAACCGTAGTTCGGGTGGTACAACTATAACCACGATTGTTATACGCATGTATGGATGAAATTCCTATGGTTGTGACTATATTCAATTGAGATCATGGAGTCACCCTAAATCGTGAATTAAACTTAAACATAAATTGTTCTTATACAATGTCCATTATCATTATCCGATAATAGTGAAATTCTAATTCCAAATTTAGAAACCAAGATGCAAATAGCACTAATTTGAGTTCATTGTTGTTAAACGTTCCCACTTATAAACAATACAGGTCTATCTTGTACCATATTCACACAATTGGAATTTTGATATTCTATAAACGACTTTGAATACACGATATCTTATATCTAAAACTTTAGAGCTTCAACTCGCATTTAAACCCAAGTTTTAATTTAAAATGTTCATAATTCAACATAGAATTTAATTGTGAAAAACTCTTTAGCACAACCTTAACTGTATGAACTTAAATATAGCATTACCATTACACGAACTCATGAATATCGTATTAGGCATCTCAAATTAGTGTTTCGGCATAAACATCACTTTCATTTTTCTCTATTTATATTGTTAAATACACACGCGGCAAGTACCCCGTGACTTTCCGCAATGTGTGTGCCCTTGTCGGGACGATAAGTGGGAAGGGGCAGTCTCTTCTCACAATTGCTGTGTGTTCCCCCGTGAACCCCATTTTATTCTAATTGTGGATTATATTAATTGCATCCCATGTCGGGATTTCTTCTTTGCAGGTGACCCTATCCCTTCCCTCTCCCCTTTTTCTTTTCTTTTCTGGGCATATCCAATTTTTAGAGCCAACATTTCCAAAATTTTTCGTTTTCCTTATACACCCATCTCTCTAACCCATGACTAAAAGAACAATTAAATCGGCGTCTAGTTCTCAACCACCCCAAAAGAAATCTAAAGGAAAAGAGAAATAGACTGGACCCCCACCTGACCCTGACCCTGACCCTGACCCTGACCCTAACCCTAACGAACTTGGACCTAAGTACGTAAACCGGGGTTTAAACTACGAGTCTGCCATCGACGCTGATTTCTTCGCGTCTGATGACGACGCAAGGTGGGGCTATAACACCTTAGTCACCCAAAAACTAACCCCGCCTCTCTTTTTCTGAAACCCAGATCTCATTAGTTACCCACACCTTGTATGTTTATTTTACCAAAACCTAGGATACCATAAACAATCCCTGAGCCAACACGCCTATCTGAGCACAACCCTAGTCGGCCACGACATCACAATTAACCTAGACAACATAGTCGACGCCCTTCAGCTCCCCTCCCACTCCTACCAAGTCCCTAAATTAAATGTTCTCTCTCACCTATACCCGTTCACCCACATTACCCAAGACATGTGCGGTGGCCGCTCAGGTTCGGGGCAAACTATTTGCCAATCTCACATGTCCCGCCAGATGTGGTTTGTCGACTATGTCTTCAAATGCAACTTTTACCCCCTTGGTCAAGAACAAGAAAGGACCAAGGAAATCTACCATGCCCTCCGCGCTGTCTACCGCAAAGACTAGTTTTACCTAGGCCTCATTATTATGGAGGGCATACGTATCGCCAGTCACACCATTGACTATATCATCGAGTCCAAACTCCTCTTGCCTTACCCTCGAACCATCATAGCCATCCTTCGGTCTTAGGGTTTTCCTATACCTATCGACGAGCCTGTTGATAGACGGATCTCAGAGTTTGCTTCCGCTGATTGGAATATGAGCCTGGATCATTTAGACATGGAGGTTAAGAGGGCCCGAGACCAGGCCCAAGCAAGGCAGAAGCGGGAGGCACATCGTCCACCTCCATCGGAGGATACACCCTATCCTTTGACCTACGACGATATGTGTGCTTTCTGCGGTGAGACCCTCCAGCAATAGTCCTACATGCATTCCTATTTCAAGCTAGCACATCCAGATCAGCTGGAGGACATCCTGGCTCAGGGGGAGGCTGCATACCAGTCCGCGTTTCCATGACCTGCGTAGCAGGCTGCAGAGGTTGCTGGTGAGGAGGAGGCTGGTGATGAGGGCAGTGAGGGGGGTGATGGTAGCGATGGCAATGGAGACACAGGTCAGGGAAGTATGGGGTTGGAGTTGGTGTTAGTGGAGGGAGATGATGATTAGGGTTGGCGATGAAGGGGGTGTTATACATTCATTTCTTTTTCATTTTTTCTTGTATTTGGTGGGTGGATTTAGACATTCTTAGACATTGGCCTATATATTATTTTATGGTTATGGTTTTACATTTTAGTTTCTTTTGTTTATTATTAGGATATTGATGTACCCGGCTGCGACCAGTCTAGTTCAGTTATTATATTTTATTTCATTCTTTTTTGGGTCCGTATTTATTTGTTTCTGCACCTTTTCTTTTCTTTGTAGTTTGTTATATTCCTGAAACTTATTTTAGTAGCATAGTTTACGTCACTGTTGATTGGTTATGATTCCACATTCAGAGTTAGTTCTATAATGCTTTGAATTATTCAATTATGCAACTTTCATAGCAAGTATTCATACAAAACCAATTACAACCCCATTGCACTATCCAGGAATCCATAAGGTTCAGGTTTGGGGGAAGTTGTGCAAAAATGTCATAGAATTTAAATAAAAGTTGCATCAGTTAGAATTTCGTTCATTCGTACTTAACATGGTGGGTAATCCAATAACCGAGTTATTTTTGCTTTTTGTTCTAAAACTAAAACTAATCAAGTTTCAGCTCTGCTCTATTTTTGATTTCAGGTTTATAGTTTCCACATATCTATATAGCATACCTCGATCCTCGGATCTTATTTTCATCCTCGTACTATAGACCACCCCTTATCTCTGCCTTCATTACCCGATAGGTCTTCGAGTCTGTCGAGTCATCATACTGACTTTGGTTCATCCACCAATGACGTTTCGCCGAGTCCTAGGGTAGCCAAACCATACAGTCCAGTCAGTTGTCCTAGTTAGTTCCATTGTCGTCCTTATGTTCCTATTCATGTTAGTTTTGATTCTTCAAACGAGGACGATCTCTTTAGGGATGACCCAACAGTTATTGATGGCCCTTATGGCACCCCACCTACGTCCACTAAGTTTTCTTCTTCGTCCGATTCGACCGATTATTCGACCGATGATGATGAGGCCGAGGATGATCAGGGAGTTATCCCGAGTCTCGATGATATTGTGCCTATTTTGACCATTGTACCTTTACCTAAGGTTACCTATCCATATAGGGACCTACCTGATTACGTGCCGGACGTTGTTCGACAATGCCTGGGTCACCCTGACTGGTCTCTTGAGAACATAGCCTCGATCTTTACTCGTTATGTTGGTCTTGCAGATGATGAGGTCGATTTGGGACCCAGTGTCACTAAGGAGGATGAGGTAGAGTTGGTTCCAGAGATTCTTGCAGAGGATGAGTACGAGGAGATAGGACCACCGTTCGATCCTACTGAGCATCTGAAGTGGGAGTTGATTGATTGGTATACTAGAGCTGATGTGCCACCTCCTTCAGGCTTGTTCCGCGGAGTGGACGTCTTGGTCATCTTCACCGAGGCATATATCCATGTCATCATCATGTTCCCACCTACATAGGGACATGTGGTGATTTGGTTTGGGGGAGTATATGGATTCTTTGTATTTTAGGAGTAGTCTTTCATTTTGTTTCGTTTATTTTCAGTTGTATTTGCAATTGTTAATAGTAGTTTTAGTACTGTTTAGTTTTATTTTGTTTTACTTGTTGCTTTTATTTTTGGTTATTCGTTAGTTCTTTCATTCGATGCAAAAAAAAAAAGTCCATCTTAGACATTAGTTTTAAAAAAAAAAAAACAAAAACACTTAATTCTAGTTGTAATATTAATGAATAAAGTACATTTTCTTATATTGTTCTTAATATTGTTCAACGCGTTATTTCTTGTTTTAACTAGATTTTTTTGAAACTTGACGTTAAGAGAGTATGTGATCCATTGTCTACTAGAATTATGAAGGTATGTCTTGAAATTACATATCATTGGAAGTACTGTTTAATATCGTATACTTGCATATCTATTTGTACATGACACGTAGTCACATGGATGCACGTTATACTGAATGATAATATAGCTTGGACTTCTGGATAGCAATAGTGTGGAGACTAAAACTCGGTGAGTTTTAGAGCCTTTCATCTTTGTTGAGGGTTTTAATTTCTTTAAACTTGAAGCATGTTTAGAGAGAGAAAGTCCACCCTCTCTCTAGATTTCTTATTCTTTTTATTTATATGGATAAACATAAGGCTGTTAGAGTTATTACTAACGCAAATCCTTCCTTTTCTTTAGCAATCAATGCAATCTCTCCTCCATCTACTTATGTTAATGCTCTACTTCCCTCTTATATTGAGGATCCTGAGTTATCTAAGGTTAATTCAACTATGATGTCTGCAAATCAAGACCAACATACTTTTCCTTCTTCCATTGTCAAAGAGGATCTGGGTTCACAGGTCATTACCACACAAGCTACTGAGATCCTAATTGCTACTTCAGATTCTACACCCTTCAATGCTACTGAGAGTACTCTGAAGGGGGTTGAATCTACTATTGCTACTGATAGTGCTATTGTAAGTGCTCAGAAAGGGGCTAAAACTCTAGTTGCTACTGATGATACAAGTGAAGATGAAGATGATGAAGCTTTGCCAATGGATCATCCAATCAAAGTGGGTTATGAGGCTTCTCTTAGAATTAATTCCAAATTGGTGGATGAGAATACACTTCTCAGAACTCTTCTCGCTGAAATGAGAGAAAATCAGAAGGTGGATTTGGTTTCTCCTCCTAAGTATGGTCCCTCAAGTGGGGACAATGCTTACACTGGTAGAACTCCTTTCCGGACAAATGGTAGTAGGGGAGGTAAGGGATTTTTTAGAGGAGGCACAAATTGGAGAGATACTCAGTTTGAAAATTTTGATATTTGTCAAGGTGCCCCTTTTCCTGAAATTGTTTGTCCCCAAACTGCCGAAGTTTCTTCTGGGATTGAAAATTTCTCTAGAACTCATAATGTTCATCCACAAACAAGTTTTGATCCTCCAAAACTGGCCTCCACTTCTTCCAAGGAGTCTGTGGCACGTGGGGAGCCCAACGATCATATTCTTTTGCCCTCTACTCCTTTACAGTCTGCTGCCAAGCACATGGCCCAATCTGCAAAACCCGGCACCCTGTCTGCTCACGTCCATAGTCCTTTGTCCACTGATGTTGATACACGCGCGAATGGGGGCAATATGGTCCATGCAGCTACCGAAAATACTGCTAACGCGCACATGGGGCAGTCTCTTTCTTCCGCATTTCCCGGTGATGTATCGGCAGTTGATAAAATTGATGTGCAACGCGTGGACCCTTCATCCCAGCTTCCACATGTTACCCAGGTTCTTCTAGCTGGTGCTAGCTCACCCACAGCTGTGAGGCCCACGAGTGGCTCGGCTCCTTCAAATTACCCAGCTCAAGCTGAGGTTGCTGTTGGCAAGTCTCACTCTAAGTCCTGGGCAACTCTTGTTACTCCTCAAAGCTCATTAGGATTCAAGCTAAACTTTATCAAACCTCGTGAAGGACCTCAAAGAAAACATCTAAGTATCCCCAAAGAGGTATTTGTTGATGGTAGCTTTGAGTGGACTAACACTCTGGTCGGTTATTTTATAGGGAATAAATTGCCTCTCTCTTACGTTAAAAATGCAACTGGCAGGTTATGGGGGAAACAGTGCCTGCATGACATGGTGGCCACAGACTCTGGCTTCTTTTTCTTTAAATTTAACAGTGAAGAAGAGAGTATGGATATCCTTGAAAGAGGCCCTTGGCATGTGAGTGGTCAGCCTATAATCCTGAGGAAATGTCAAACTGGGCTTACTCTATCTAAAGAATCTATATCTACCATTCCAGTGTGGGTGCATATTTATAATATTCCTCTTGAACTCTGGAATCCTGTAGGGTTAAGCTATATTGCAAGTGCTATCGGGAAACCATTACATGTTGCACAAATTACCGTACAGGGTAGGAGAATCTCATATACAAGGATTTGTATTGAACTAAATGCAAATCAAGAACTCCTCAAAGAGCTTATTATTGATTTTGACGACCCAATTACTGGGGATATTGAGTCAATTTATCTTCCGGTTGAATACCAGTGGACTCCAATTCGTTGTGCCAAGTGTAATAGATTTGGGCATGATTGTGCTAAATTGCCAAAGGCACCAATCCCTGTCCTGAAAGCCACTACCACTACCCAGGAGCACGGAGATGGTGAGTGGAAAGCCAAGGAAAAAGGTAAATTCATCAAAGAATTGGATCCTGCCTTTGATCATTCTGTTGGAATTAATTCTAGGCAAAATTCGAAAATCGCGTACAAATCACTTGAGTCCTAAGCAAATGGTCCAAGAAAGTAATATGTTCTCTTCCTTAGTTATTCCCACTAATGAAGACTATGGAAGTGACACTCAAGAATCAAGGGAGGATGATGGCAATCCTATCGTTCAAAAAAGTTTTCCAGTTGAACCCATTGATGTGGAATTACAAAACGTAATTGTTTGTTCTACCCCATTACAAATGGATGTTATTGAAACCAAGGATAGTCAAGATGACCAATCCCTATAGGAGGAAAGGTAGACCCTAATGGATGTTATTGAAACCAAGGATAGTCAAGATGCCATTTGGAGTGTTGGATCATTCTCCTATTCTTGTCAAAATGACCAATCCCTATAGGAGGAAAGGTAGACCCTTTAAATTCTATAATGTCTGGACGTCTTTGGATACCTTTGCAAACACTATGGAGAACTCCTGGATTACAAATTACCAAGGTACTTTTCAATTCCAATTGTGCCAAAAACTTAGGAACCTCAAAGTTGACCTCAAAAAAATTTCTAGAGATATGGTAGGAAGAGAGGCATTGATTGTTGATAATGCTAGGGAGGAACTTCTAAATTGTCAAAGAACCTTAGATGAGCATCCCCAGGATTATGTCCTAAGGGAACAAGAAAAGATTCTTCGAGGTAAAAGTGGGTGCAGATAGAAAGGTGCATATATTGCCCAGTGATGTTCCCTCTGCTGGAAGGTGTAAATGGGATAACACCCTTGTAGGCTCCTTTATAGGTAAGAGACTTCCATACTCCTTGGTTAAAAGTGCTACAGCTAGATTTTGGGCAAAAATGGGATTGAATGACATGCTGGCCACAGACTCTGGGCATTTCTTCTTCAAATTTGACACTAAGGAAGATAGTGAAAGTGTTCTAGAAGGAGGTCCTTGGCATATAGCAGGGCAGCCTATATTGCTCAAAAATTGGCATCCTAGTCTTGTTCTGGACAAAGAAAAACCCACCACTGTCCCTATTTGGGTACATTTTTATAATATTCCTCTGGAATATTGGACCCAAGAAGGTCTGAGCCACATAGCTAGTGTCATAGGGAGACCCTTGCATGTTGATAAAATGACTGCAAACTGCAGGAGGATATCTTATGCCAGAATATGTATAGAGGTGAGTGCTGAATTTGATCTTTTACACTATTTTGAGATCCAAGTTGAAGGGATTGAAACATAAAAAATTATTATTGATGTTGAATATCAATGGAGCCCCATTAGATGCGCTAAATGTAAAAGATTTGGGCATGACTGCTCTAAGATCCAGAAAACACAAAAGGTGAAAAATCACAAGAATTCTGAATCTACTCCTAAGAACACCAATGATGAAGACTCATGGAAGGTTAAAGGAAAGGGGAAGCTGATTTATGATGAAGGTACTGGGGACACTAGCAAGCAGAATATCATGGGCAATGAGTCTGAGAGTGAGAAGTTGAAATTGCTCCCATCCAAACCCGGTTTGAATAGAACAGAACAAAGCATGCAGGCTTCCATTCCTACTGTTACCAATCAATTTGTAGCATTGGAACATGTTCTTTGTGAAGATGACCAGATTCAAGAAGCTAAGCTTAGTAACAAGGTTGAAGAAACTAATGACCCCAGGGTGACCCCTACTCTTATAGCTGGTGAAGGGGTCTCAAATGATCTTATGATTGATGGCACAGCAGCTACTGACCAATTTGAAGGAGGGGATGGGAGGGAAAGCACTTTACTCCAATCTTTAAATGACATCTCCATCATATCAAAAATCTCCTCCTCTACTGATCAGGTAAGTCATCTTACCCTTCTATCCCCGGTGGAGGGAATACAACATAGTGGCCAGCAGATGAAGAACAACCCTAGTTGTTCTTCAGGTATAAAGACACAAATTCCTGAAAGGTCTTAATGAATCTAGGATGCTGGAATATTAGGGGCCTTAATAGCCCCTCTAAACAGAATGAAGTTGTTAAGTTTGTGCTCTCTAATCACATTGATGTTTTTGGTATTACTGAATCCAAAGTTAGGATTCCTAACCAAACTAAAATTCAAAAGACTTTTATGCCTGCTTGGAATTTTGTCACCAACAGCCAACCAAATTTAGTTGACAGAATTTGGGTTGGCTGGAACCCTGACAAAGTTAGTCTTAATGTTATTCTTAGTACCCAACAATTGATCCATGTTACTATCTCCAGTATTGATATGTCAGTTAGATTAGAAGCTTCATTTATCTATGGTTGCAATACTATACAAGAAAGACGAACTTTATGGAAAGACATGAGACTGATATCTTCATCTACTGGGGATGTTCCATGGATTTGTGTTGGAGACTTTAATGTCACCCTTGATCCCCATGAAACGTTTGGTGGGAACCAAGGAACTGACCTTGGAGCTATAGAGTTTGCTGACCTTGTTAATGATACTTGTATACAAGACCTTAGATATACTGGGTTATACTTTACTTGGAGCAATTCTATTGTGAGGAAAAAACTTGACAGGGCTATGGTGAACCCCGAGTGGCTGGAGAAGTTTCCTTCCTCTTTTTCTCAGTTTTTATCCCCAGGCATTTCTGACCATTCCCCTATCATGATCAATGTCCTTTATGGGTCTCAAAGGAAAGGTACGCCTTTTAAATTCTATAATTGTTGGACCTGCCTTGATCAATTCACTCATGTTGTACAAAGTTCATGGGGCACACCTATGGAAGGTAATATGCAATACCAGTTGTTCTCTAAACTTAAAACTCTTAAATTTGCCCTGAGAAAACTTGCTAAGATTCCATTGGTAATGCTAAGTTAAAGGCTGATAAGGCTAGGGAAGCTCTCTTGAAATGTCAAACTGATCTTGATACTTTCCCATTTAATACTCAATTGAAAAATCAAGAAAAAGCGCTTCACAAGGATTTTCTTGAAGCCATTAGATTGGAAGAAGAGATTATGAAACAAAAGTCTAGGATCCAGTGGCTTGAAGCTGGGGACAGAAACACGGCCTTTTTCCATCACTCCATTAAGAATCGGAGGAACAAGAACAGGATAGTCAATCTGACCCAATGGGAGGTCTACCCAAACTGAAGGAGAGGCTAAGGTTGAAGCGATTCGATATTTTAAAGCTATGCTTGGGACCCCAACTACTAATCACTATCCTGGGGTTGCTACTCTTAGAAATATTATCCAAAAAAGAATCTCTTCCGAACAATTTAATGTGTTGGATAGTATTCCTACTCGTGATGAAATTAAACAAACTCTCTTTAGTATCCATAGCAATAAAGCTCCAGGTCCTGATGGCTTTAATGCTTTCTTTTTCAAAGAAACTTGGGATTTAACTAGTGGATTAGTTATTAAAGCTATTCAAGAGTTTTTCATCTCTGGGGAACTTTTAAAAGATCTTAATAATACTATAATTGTTCTTATTCCCAAAGTTCCCAATCCATCCACGATGGGAGAGTTTAGGCCTATTTCTTGTTGTAACACCATCTACAAATGTATTTCCAAGATAATAGCCAAAAGAATCCAAACTATCCTCCCCTCTATAGTGGATAATGCTCAATCAGCTTTTATCAAAGGTAGAAGGATAAGTGATAATGTCCTTCTTGCCCAAGACCTTTTGAGGGATTACCATAAACCGAATGGTCAACCTCGCACTGCTGCAAAAATTGATATTATGAAAGCTTATGATAGTGTTAGTTGGGAGTTCCTTACCGATTTAATTGATATCCTTGGCTTCCCCCCTAAAATGCAATTGTGGATTAAGGCCTGTGTCACTTCCCCAAGATACTCCATTAACTTTAATGGAGAATCTATTGGTTTCTTTGAGGGTGCCAAAGGGCTTAGGCAGGGTGACCCTATGTCCCCTTACTTGTTTGTTCTTGTCATGGATTCGTTGAGCCAATTACTTCAGTATAATATTCATAGAAACCCTGACTTCAAATATCATTGGAAATGTGATAAGTTAAGCATTTCCCACCTGTGTTTTGCTGATGATCTTACCTTGTTATTTTATGGTAATGTGCACTCTGCTACCCTTATGAAACATACTTTGTCTCAATTTCAGGAATTTACTGGGTTACAAGCTAACCCTAGTAAAAGCTGTATTTTCCTTGCAGGTGTTGAGGATGATGTCTCAGATGCTATTTGTCAAATTCTCCAATTCTCCAAAGGCAGCCTCCCTGTGAAATACTTAGGAGTTCCTCTTATCACTTCTAGACTAACAAAAGCTCACTGTGATGATCTTACTAAAAGAGTTAGCAGTAGAATTATTTCTTGGACCTCTAAGTTCCTTTCCTTTGCTGGTAGAGTTCAATTGATACAGTCTGTGCTTACGGGTATACATAACTATTGGTCTGGTATGTTCATTCTTCCTAAATATATTCTGAAGCAGGTTGAAAGTCTTATGAGAAAATTTCTCTGGTCTGGTGGGATTGATAAGTCCCAAGGTGCTAAATTGGCTTGGGATAGAGTCTGTAAACCTAAAGATGAAGGAGGGTTAGGCTTTAAAAATTTAACCCAAATGAATTGCATTCTCAATTTTAAACATACTTACATGTTAAAAAATAAAAGCTTTTGGATTGTTAAACCTCCTTCCCAATGTTCTTGGTATTGGCGCAAACTTCTTAAACTTCGGGATATGGTTAGACCAATGTTAAAACACAAGATTGGTAACGGATGTGGTACCTACTTATGGTATGATAATTGGCACCCGTTAGGTCCTCTTTTAGTGAAGTTTGGGCCTAGAGTGGCCTATGATGCAGCCATCCCTCTGGATGCCAAAGTAAGTGATATCATTGTTAATGGGGAATGGCATTGGCCTAGAACCAACACTCTTGAACTTATGGAAATTAGAGATAACATGCATAGCATTCCTCCGCCTGTAGGAAATCCTGATACTGTAACATGGTGCATCTCTCCTAATGGTAAGTATAACTTTGCTCATACTTGGGAACATCTTAGGGACCATGGTCCTAAAGTTCTTTGGCATAAACTTGCTTGGTTTCCAGGTAATATTCCTAGGCATAGCTTTATTACATGGTTGGCAATTATTAATAAACTTTCTACCCATGACAGGATCTTCCTTTTTACTCCAGGTCCTTTGGCATGTGTCTTATGCCATAAAGCTATGGAAAACCATAACCACTTATTCTTTGATTGCTCATTCTCCTCTTTTGTTTGGCAGGGTATCTTACAAATTCTGGAGATCCCCAACCCAGCCTTAAATTGGAACTCACTGGTTGAATGGGCAGCTAGAATATGGAAGCAGAAAGTCCCTCTCCATATAATATCAAAAATGTGTTTTGGGATGGCGGTCTATAGCATATGGAGGGAAAGAAATGCTCGTACGTTCAAAGCCGAAACAAAGACGAAGGAAAGGATTCTCCTTGAGATTATCCAACAAATTTCTATCCAGATTCAAATCAAGTGGCGAAATAACCCCATCTTACCTAGACTAATAGCTAGGTGGAGATAATTTGGTTTTTTTGGCTTTGTGTTTGGGTTTGGCTACCTCTGTTTTTTCTTGCTAGGCAATGTTGTTTTTGTTAGGTGGTTTTTTCACCAAGCCTTGGGAGTTGGAATTCCTCTCCTAGGTGCATCTTCCTGATGCCTTTTGCTCTCATTGTATATCCTGGGGTATGCCCCTTGTATCTTGTACAGTGCCGTTTGGCTTTTTTGTTTATTGTACCCTTTTTCGAAAAAAAAAAAACTATGGTGTTCAAACAAAAAATGAGGATGAAGCCAAATATGAAACTATAAGATTTTTTAAATCCATGCTTGGATCCCCTGCTACTAACCCATATCCTGGTGTTAATATGTTAAGAAATGTTATTCATAAGAGAATAAATTTGGTAGATTTCCCTAGTTTAGACAATATTCCCAGTGATAAAGAGATTAAAGACGCTATGTTTAGCATACATAGCAATAAAGCGCCGGGTCCGGATGGTTATAATGCTCACTTTTTTAAAGAAACTTGGAATACTAACGGCCCTATGGTGACTAATGCAATTAAAGAATTCTTTATTACTGGCGAACTTTTAAGAGAGTCCAATGCTACTATTATTGCCCTCATTCCTAAAACTCCCAATCCTTCCAAAATGGGTGACTTTAGACCTATATCTTGTTGCAACACTGTCTATAAGTGCATATCTAAAATTATTGCTAAACGTCTCCAAATGCTCTTACTGAACATTGTTGATAATGCTCAATCTGCTTTTATTAAAGGTCGTAAAATAAGCGATAATTTTCTTTTAGCCCAGGACTTAATAAGGGACTACCACAAACCTTCTGGTCAACCTAGAGTGGTAGCTGGTCGACCTAATGAAGGCTTATGATAGTGTTAGTTGGGAATTTTTGCTTGACTTGATTGATGCTCTCGGATTTCCTCCTAAGTTTCAAAGTTGGATCAAAGCTTGTATTACTAGCCCCAAATACTCCGTCAATTTTAATGGTGAATCTATTGGTTATTTTGAAGGTGCCAGAGGTCTCAGACAAGGTGATCCTATGTCTCCCTATCTCTTTGTTCTGGTTATGGATACTCTTAGCCAATTGATTCAATATAATATACAACGATCTCCCCATTTTAAATATCATTGGAGATGTGAGAAACTTAAAATTTCACACCTTTGCTTTGCGGATGACCTTCTCTTACTATTCCATGGTGATGTGAACTCCGCTTTAATCATGAAAGAATCATTAGCTCAGTTTTATGAATTCACAGGTTTATCTGCTAATACAAGTAAGAGTTGTGTCTTCCTAGCTGGTGTTGAAGAGGACATTTCTAATTCTTTTTTTCGGTAAATGGACATTTCTAATTCCATATGCCATAATCTGTCGTTTACAGTTGGGTCACTTCCTTTAAAGTACCTTGGAGTTCTACTTGTCACATCCAGGTTAAAAAAGGGAGACTGTGAGGAATTAATTAAAAAGATTAGCTCTAGGATCCTCTCCTGGAATTCTAAATTCTCATCTTATGCTGGAAGAATCTAACTTATTCGAACCGTTATTGCAGGAATACAGAATTACTGGGCGGGTATGTTTGTGTTACCTAAAAGTGTCCTTAAATGTGTTGAGATGCTAATGCGGAGATTTCTCTGGACAGGTGGCATTGAAAAATCTCAAGGTGCTAAAGTGTCATGGGAACACGTGTGTAAACCTAAAAAGGAAGGAGGTCTAGGCATTAAAAATTTAGTCCTTCTTAATGTTGTTATGAACTTGAAACACATTTGGTCTATTTTTTCTCCTAATAACAAGTCACTCTGGGTTAGTTGGATTAAAACTTACATGTTGAAAGGCAAAAGCTTTTGGGATGTGAAACCCCCATCTTAATGCTCATGGTACTGGAAAAAATTGCTTAAATTAAGAGATACTGTTCGGACTATGATGCGTCATAAAATTGGTAATGGTAATGGCACTTTCCTTTGGTATGATAATTGGCACCCCTCAGGCCCTCTATTGGATAGGTTTGGTCCTCGTGTTGTTTATGACGCGGCTTTGGATATTAATGCAAAAGTTTCTACTGTTATAGAAGGAGAGGAATGGCATTAGCCTCTAACTAATACTATTGATCTTATTGAAATAAGAAGCCACTTGCATTCTATCCCCTCCCCTTCTGAAACGCGTGATGCGGTCATATGGATACCCTCCCCTAATGGAAGGTTTTCCTCTGCACATACTTGGGACCAACTTAGGGAGGCCCACCCGAAAATCCCTTGGTATAACCTTGCTTGGTTTTTTGGTCATATTCCACGTCATAGTGTAGTTTTATGGTTTGCTATTCTACACAGGTTATCAACCCATGATCGGATATTTTCCTTCACACCAGGGACCTTTGGCATGTGTTCTGTGCCATACAGGTATGGAATCTCATGATCATTTGTTTTTCAACTGTACTTACACTGCTTTTGTGTGGCAGGAAATCATGCAACGATTGGTAATATCGAGACCAGCGTCAATGTGGGACAGATTAGTGTACTGGACAGCTAGAAGTTGGAAGCGGAAGATGCCCAATCATACCATTGCTAAGATGTGCTTGGGGTTAACAATCTACAGTGTGTGGAAAGAAAGAAACGCGTGCACTTTCAAGTCAGAAGCCAAAACAAAGGAAATGCTTCTTTAGGATTTCGTCCTCCAAATTGCCACTCAAATTCAAATCAAATGGAAGAATGATCCCCATCTACATCTTTATATTGAAAGATGGGAATGACATGCCTTATTTTTGTTTACTTTAGCTTTTGCTTTGTTTTAGCTTTTGCTTTGCTTTTGATTTTGCTTTTCGTCTAGGGGACTTGGTTGCTAGTTTGTGAGGTCTCTGGTGTTTCCTGTTCAGATTGTGATTGTGTTTCACCTTGCATAGGGCTTTTCGATTTAGGATGGGGCTTTATCATGGCTTTCGCGTGTGATAATCCCCCATCCATTAGCATCGTCTGGATGCTCGTTGTTGTGCTCATCGTTCATCCTAAGGTATGCCCCTTGTAGTTTTGTACAGTGCCGTTTGGCTTTTTTGTTTTATTGATTAACCATTTTCCAAAAAAAAAAAAGGATAGTCAAGATGTACTGCCTTGTAAAGTCAATTCAGAACAAAAGTCTAAGGAGGAACTAGATGGCCCTATGGAACATGCCCTTGGGGCGGAGGACTCAAGCTCAACATCCATTGCTACACCACAAATTGCACCCAGCCCTGGGAGCACGGACCCAGCTCAGGAACATGTCCCAGGTCAGAATTCTTCTAACTCATTCTTGTCTCCCACAGGTATGAAAACTTCTAATCACAATAGGGGGTATAAAAATAGTAATTCCTCTGGAAGGAGGAAGAAACCCCATAAACATCTTTAAAAGTTTGTTGTCCTTTACATTCCCTTTATTAGTAATGATTGTGTGTTGCTGGAACGTAAGGGGTCTCAACCAACCCTATAGGCAAAATGAGGTTGCAAAATTTATCTTTCTTCACAATATTGATGTGATTGGTATTGTTGAGACCAAAGTTAGACAATCCAATGAGGACTTGATCAAAAGAAAATTTTTTAAAGACTGGAACCTTGTCACCAATAGCTCCCCGACCTCTGCTGGAAGAATCTGGTTTGCTTGGAATCCTGATAAAGTTCATGTTTCTATCTTGAAAACCACTTCCCAACTTATTCACACTATCATTGAAAGTGATGATAAAACTATTTCCTTTGAGGCTTCTTTTCTTTATGGCTCTAATTTTGGGATTGAAAGGAAGGACCTCTGGACTTCCCTAAAATCAATTATAGTTGGTCCTAATTCTCCTAATCACATCATTTTGGGAGACTTTATTGTTGTTTTACAAACCTCTGAAATTTCTAATCCTGATGTTTGTTTGAATTTTGAGATCTCTGATTTCATCAAGCTGGTGGATCATTTTAATCTTTCTGACTTGAGATATTCTGGAGAATTCTTTACTTGGTGCAACAGGAGATTCGGTCGACCTGACTTTTCGCAAAGAAAATTAGATAGAGTCTTAGTTAATCAAGCTTGGCTTGATAACTTCCCTGATTCTTATGCTCACTTTTATAAACTAAGCACGTCTGATCACTCCCCATTTGTTACATATGTGGATAAAATTGCTAGAAGAAAAGGTAGACCCTTTAAATTCTTTAATTTTTGGACCCAACTGGATCAATATCATGAAACTATCTCCCATGCTTGGGGCAATAGAGTGAGTGGTTCTGCCCAATTTCAAGTTTGTCATAAACTTAGATTTGTTAAACATGATTTAAAGAAATTTAGTAGACTTATTACTAGGAAAGAAAAACTTAATGTTGACAAAGCTAGGGAAGAATTAGAGAATTTCCATTCTGAGCTTCTCCAACATCCTCATGACATTAATCTAATTTCAAAACAAAAAATTTGCATGAAAAACTTCCTTGATTCTACTTGGATTGAAGAAGAAACACTCAAGCAAAAATCAAGATAACAGTGGCTGGAATGCGGAGATAAAAATTCCAGATTTTTCTTTCAATCTATCAAAGGTAGGAGAAACAGAAAAAGAATTTTCAAGTTTTTTTTTTCGGAAAATGGTAAATATATTCCAAAAAAGGATGTACAAAATGTACAAGGGGCATACCCCAGAATAAACATTAAGCTCAAAACATAAAGACATGAGACAGGGCTACCAACAAAAGGACAAAAAATGGGGACTCCTGGAGATTACAAACAAATTAACAGGAGTCACCACAAACAACCAAAAATGTTCTAACTCCACTTCCAATTACACAAAAACCTATCAAGGTTTGCATGGTTTTTCCATTTGACCCTGATTTGTGCATTCACTTGAAAGATAAGGTTCTTTAGGAGAATTACTCGAGGATTGGATGTTTTCTTGAACGTTCTAATATTCCTTTCTTTCCATAAACCATAGACTGTCACTCCAAGGCAAATCTTTGGTATCACATGTTGGAAAGTCTTTCCTTTTAACCTTGGAGCCATAATCTCCAAACTGTCACTCCAACTCTGACCTTGCCAAGTTATGCCGCATCGAACCATCATTTCCTGCCATACAAATGAGGAGTAAGGACATGCAAAAAACAAGTGGTCATGAGTTTCCATATCTTTATGGCAGAGCATACACGCTAAAGGGCCAAAAGTGAAGTTAACAATTCTATCATGTGTAGATAGTCTATGTTGGACAGCCAACCAAAGGAGAAAGCTTTGTCTGGGGATACCCCCTGAAAACCAAACACTATGATACCATGGGACAACTGGGTGGTGAGTCCTCAAATGGTCCCATAGAATAGATGTGTTGAAAAGACCAGTAGGAGTAGGAATCCATTTTACACTATCAATGCAATTGCTAGGACTGTAGAAATAAGTCAAAACATTTCTAACTTCATTAAGCTCTATAGAGTTGGAGCCAGGCCAGTTCCACTCACTACCTCTAATAATGGAACTTACCTTAGCATCTATATTAATAGCAGCATCATAAACAATTCTCTCTGAATATTTATCCAACAAGAGTCCCATTGGAAGCCAATTATCAAACCAAAGGGAAGTATTAACCCCATTCCCAATTCGATGAATCAGTAAAGGTTTAGCAATTTCTCTGAGTTTTAATAACTTCCTCCAATACCAAGAGCACTGGGAAGGAATTTTGACTTGCCAGAAACTCTTACCTTTCAACATATATTGGTGGATCCATTTATTCCATAGAGACAAGTTGGAAGGGTCTAATAAATTACCAATGTGTTTTAGGTTCAAAACAGTGTTAATTAAAATAACATCTTTAAAACCCAACCCTCCTTCCTTCTTTGGCCTACACACTTTATCCCAAGCAACTTTAGCTCCATAAGGTATATCAGTCTTACCAGTCCAAAGAAATCTAGCCATAGCTTGGGATACCTGTTTGAGGACACCTTTTGGAAGCATAAACATACCAGACCAATAGAGTTGTATCCCTGTTAAGACGGAGCTAATGAGCTGGCCTCTACCTGCACAAGATAAAAACTTAGATTTCCAAGAATTGACCCTAGCACAAATTTTATTAATCAAGCCATTACAATCAACTTTCTTAAGCTTTGAAGTAGTTAACGGGACGCCAAGGTATTTAAGAGGAAGATTTCCTTTTTCAAAATGGAGAACATCCAAGATTGCTTCAATTTTATCTTGCACCACACTTGAAAAAAATATGCAACTCTTAGCATTGTTGGCTTGCAAACCAGTCAAATCAAAAAATTGGTTGAGAGTTAATCTTAATATTTTTGCAGATTCCACATCCCCATTAAAAAAGATGAGAAGATCATCAGCAAAGCAAAGATGTGAAATCTTCAATTTATCACATTTCCAATGATAAGTAAAGGAATCCTTTTGGATATTATGACTCAAAAGTTGACTCAGGGCATCCATAATGAAAACAAATAAGTAGGGAGAAATTGGATCTCCTTGTCTTAAACCTTTGGCACCATCAAAGTAACCCACAGATTCTCCATTAAAGTTGATGGAGTATCGAGGAGTGGTAACACATGCAATTATCCATTTTTTTAGGTTAGGAGGGATGCATATCACATCTAATAAATCAATAAGAAATTCCCAACTAACACTATCGTAGGCCTTCATAATATCCACCTTAGCAGCTGCTCTAGGCTTGCCCTTTTGTTTATGATAATCTCTGAGCAGGTCTTGGGCAAGAAGAACATTATCACTAATTTTCCTACCTTTAATAAAAGCAGATTGGGCTTGATCGATGAAATTTGGTAGGATTGTTTGGAGTCTGCTAGCAATGATCTTAGATATACATTTATAGACAGTATTGCAGCAAGAAATAGGTCTAAAGTCACCCATCTTAGATGGGTTAGGGACCTTGGGGATCAAAACAATAAGAGTAGTATTTGATTTCCTCAATAATTCCCCGGTCTGAAAAAACTCTTTGACAGCTTTTAAAACAGAAGAGCCAACAATGTCCCATGAATCTTTAAAGAAAAAAGCATTATAACCATCTGGCCCATGAGGTTTATAACCATGTAAGTTAAAGAAAGTTTTTTTAATCTCATCATCGGAAGGGAGTCTATCCAATTCAGCCTTTAACTCTTCTGGAATACGTTTATGAACAAAGGACCTAATGACATCAATTCCAGGGTAATTGTGATTGGAGGGGGTGCCCAGTAAGGAAGTGAAGAATCTAATAGCTTCACCCTTAGCCTCACTACAATTGGAAGTAAGGGAACCATCAGGTTTTTCAAGGACAAGTATTCTCTTAAAATTTCTTCTTTCTTTGATGGAATGGTGAAAATAGCTAGAATTTTTGTCACCTACCTCAAGCCATTGGAGTCTAGATTTTTGTTTAAGAATCTCCTCTTCAATCCAAATAGTTTCTTGAAAAGTTATAGTACAAATTCTATGTTGTTCCATAATCTGAGGATTGGTTGGGTCAGCAAGTAAGGAAGATTGAATGGATTTGAGATCTTGTCTAGCTTTATCAGCATTGATCTTTTCTTGACCCAAGGAGTTCTTTCCAAATTTCTTAAGATCCTGTTTAAGATTTCTAAGTTTATGGCAGACTTGAAACTGAGCAGTCCCTTCAACACTGTGGTTCCAAGAATTATTAACTATATTAGAATAATTATCCAACTTAGTCCAGTAGTTATAAAACTTGAAAGCTCTACCCTTTCTCCTTTGACTATTATCAACATGAACAATTATAGGAGAGTGATCAGATATACCTGGGGCCTGGAAATGAGCAAAAGAAGCAGTTAAATTATCTAGCCATATCTGGTTGACCAAGGCTCTGTCAAGTTTCCTCTGAGTGAAATCTGGCCTACCGTATCTTCTATTGCACCATGTAAAAAGTTCTCCTACGTATCTAAGATCCACTAAACAACAGTCATTAGTAACCTTTTGAAACTCATACATGTCAGTATCCCAACCATGATTAGAGCCAGAAATTTCGTCCGGGCTCAAGGTAACATTGAAATCACCAAGAATAATATAATTTGTGGTGTCAGTCCTAGCAGAAATAGCTCTCATGTCTAACCACAGTTCCCTTCTAGCAAGGCCAGAATTAAAACCATAGACAAAGGAAGCTTCCAAGTAAGTGGTTTTCTCATCGTTTTCAATACTAACATGAATAAGTTGGGATGTACTCTTAAGAATTTTAACACCTAATTTATCAGCATTCCAACCAATCCATATTCTGCCCGTGGAGTTAGGACTACAATTGGAGAAAAAGTCCCATTGTTTGAAAATTTTCCTCCTTATAGTATCCTCGTTTGTTAGTTTAACTTTAGTTTCAACAATACATAAGAAATCGATATTATTATCCTGGATAAACTTAGCAACCTCAGTTTGCTTATAGGTCCAATTAAGACCACGAATATTCCAACAACTGATAATCATTAAAAACGTCAATGAGTTTGAGTTCCCTTACCTGAAGAACTAGAGGAGGAGTCCTTCTTACTCTTATGCTGACCTTGAGTGGATGACGGCCTGGTGGGTATTGTTGAACTTGGGGCGGGAGAATTGGCTTGATGGGGGCCTTCTAAATTTGCAATATGCCCCTTGCTTTCTGGAGAGGCAATAGAGACAATTTCAATAGGGCTTTGCTGGTGGTCATCTTCCTCAGCTAACCCCTTTAACCCATCTGCAACTTGGTTCTTTGGAACCCTTTCCACAGGAGCTCTGGAAGCACTGTCAGCAATCTCCATTTTCTCTATTCTATCAGAAGGCTCTTCTTCTTTGTCATTGGTTTGTAGAGCTGAAAATTTGTTAGTGAAAGCTAGGCCATTTGTGTTACTCAAGGTGGGCTTTTGGCTCCCTCCTATAGTATGTGATTCAATGGTTTTAACACCATCATTAAGTGGAAACTTCTCCATTTTATCCTCTATTTCAAGTTGTGCTACTAATTGGGAGCCTTCTGTATAGAGCAATTTTCCTTTACCCTTTGTCTTCCAAGCACCATCATCTTCAGCAGTTTGATTACAAGGATTTGGAATCTGAGATTTCTGCTGCTTATGGGACGATTGATTCTTCAAACAATTATGGCCAAATCTATTGCATTTAGCACACCATAGTGGAGTCCATTGATATTCAACATCAATAGTAATCCTTTCTGTATCCGCACCTTCAACTTGGATATCAAAATTATGCAACAAATCAGAATCAGCTTTAACTTCTATACATATCCTAGCATAGGATATTCTTCTGCAAGAGGCAGTCATTCTATCCACATGCAATGGCCTGCCTATTGCACTTGCAATGTGGCTTAAACCCTCAGGCGTCCAGTACTCCAATGGAACATTGAACAAGTGTACCCAAATTGGGACTGAGAATGGAACTTCCTTATCAAGAACAAGTCCTGGCTGCCAGTTTTTCAATAAAATGGGTTGCCCAGCCACATGCCAAGGCCCCCCTTCAAGCACATTAACACTGTCTTCCTTAGTATGAAATTTGAAAAAGAAATAACCCGAATCTGTTGCAAGCATATCAAACATACCCATCTTTGCCCACATTTTAGTTGTGACATTCTTGACTAAAGTATAAGGAAGCTTTTTGCCAATAAAAGAACCCACAAGTGTGTTATCCTAATTACTAATACCCAGTTTAGGTAAGGAACTGGGTAATGTAATGACTGTTCGTTCAACATCAATATTGGGCTTAATAAAATTAACCTTGAAATCTGAATTATCCTTACCTTTAACCAGGGATGCCCAGCTGGGATTAGGAGTAGTATTATCAGTAGAAACAGGTTTAGAAGGTACTTTAGTAACATAGTGGTTATAAGCGGATAGGATACTGCCATACGCAAGGCCTTCCTTCCTAACACCAGGCACGTGGGTGCTCTTTGGTGACAAGGCGCCTGAATTGAGGGATGTTAATTCAAACGGGTGGGCCACTGGAATAGTTGGCGCAGGGGACAAGGCGCCTGAAGACAAGGCTTTATGGTCAACTGTAGCCTTAGAAACTGCCAACCCATTCTTTGTAATTCCACTCAACGTGCTAGTGGGTCCCTCCCCAGACAAAGCGCCGGGTATTAAGGGTGAGCCCATGTGCGCATTCTGCGCAGTTAAGGCCTGCACATTGTTACCGTTGGCTTCATGCGCGTGGGGATTGGGAGGGTGCAATGCACTCGCGGTAAACACTTTGGGGACATTCCAATTGCTAATTTTTGGATCAACCGAAGTGACTTTTTGAACATTGAGCAGCTGTTCTTTATCCATTTTGCCATTCGGATTCCGGTGAGTGGCCTTCCAAACTTGCCTCTTGCCACGCCCATAAGATTCTCCACTAGAGGTTTCAGCATCACCGCAAATATCAAAAGGCTTGAACTGAGTTTTTTTCCATTCCCGGCCTGAGTAGTACCCACTTCTGTTACCTCCAGCTCTATGTGGGATCCTACCTTGATATGGCCTCCTGGTTCCTTGCTGAAATCTGCTAGATCCTTGACCAGCTTTTAGTTTTTCCATCTCAGCCACAAGTTGATGAATATGGACTTGAGCAGCATCAAGATCCTTTCTTAAGATATCATTAGAGTCAACAGGACCAAGAACATCAAGCTTAGGCTGACTATGAATTACTTGTATACCTTCATCATTAAAGAATTTTCAAGTTGGAAAAACCTGATGGACAATTTACTTGTAATATTGAGGAAGCAAAGGTTGAAGCTCTTAGATACTTTCAAGATCTTCTTGGCTCTCCTGCTAGAAACCACTACCCAGGGATGAACTCTCTTCGGGCTTTTATTCACAAAAAAATTCCTGAATTTTTTTTACTTAATCCTGATAGGATACCCACTCCGTTAGAGATTAAAGAGGGTTTCTTCTCTTTGCATGATAACAAAGCTCCGGGGCCTGATGGTTTTAATGCCCATTTCTTTAAAAACTCCTGGGCCACCGTTGGCCCTGAAATCACTGCTGCTATTACTGAATTTTTTACAACTGGTGAATTGCTTAAGGAATCTAATGCCACTATTATTGCTTTGATCCCTAAAGTCCCTAACCCATCGAAAATGGGGGATTTTAGGCCTATCTCTTGTTGTAATACTGTCTACAAGTATATTTCTAAAATTTTAGCTAATAGACTTCAGAAGGTTCTCCCCTCTTTCATTGATTGAGCTCAATCTGCTTTCGTTAAAGGGAGAAGGATTTGTGATAATGTTTTGCTTGCTCAGGACCTTTTAAGAGATTATCATAAAAGTAGTGGTAAACTTAGGGCTGCAGCTAAAGTTGACCTCATGTAAGCCTTTGACAATGTTAATTGAACTTTCCTTTTTGATCTTCTTGATATTATTGGGTTTCCCCCTAGGATGAGGATATGGATCCAAGCTTGTGTTTCTACTCCAAGATATTCCATTAATTTCAATGGAGAATCCGTTGGGTATTTTGAAGGAGCTAAAGGACTTAGACAGGGTGATCCCCTCTCTCCCTACTTGTTTGTCATTGTTATGGATGCTTTTAGCCAATTACTACATTTTAATATTCATAGCGGCCCCTTCTCTTTCCATTGGAAATGTGATAAACTTAATATTTCACATCTCTGTTTTGCGGATGACCTTATAATTCCTTTAAATGGAGATGTGAACTCGGCTAAACTTGTTAGACAAACCTTAAATCAATTTTATGAGTTGTCTGGCCTTCAAGCTAATAACTCTAAAAGCTGTCTTTTCTTCTCTGGGATTGATGATAGTCTGGCTCTTGAGTTACTCAGTGAACTCCAATTTACTAAGGGAAATCTTCCCTTAAAATATTTGGGTGTCCCCTTAATAACTACGAAACTGAGAAAACACCATTGTGAAGAACTTGTCACCAAAATCTGTTCTAGGATTAACTCCTGGAAATCCAAATACCTATCCTTTGCTGGTAGGACCCAACTTATTCACTCTGTATTATCTGGCATTCAACTTTATTGGTCTGGGATGTTTATTCTTCCTAAAGGTGTTCTTAAACAGGTGGATCAAGCTTTAAGGAGATTTCTTTGGAGTGGTTCTACTGAGAGAGCTCATGGATCCAAAGTGGCTTGGGCATATGTCTGCAGACCTAAATAAGAGGGAGGCCTCGGGTTTAAGGATATTTTCATTACTAATACTGTGCTTAATTTAAAACATATTGGGAGCCTTCTTGATCCAACTAACAATTCTCTTTGGAAAAATTGGGTATATTTGCACATGATCAAAACCAAAAGCTTTTGGGAGGTGAAAGCCCCCGGACAATGGTCTTGGTATTAGAGAAAGCTCTTGAAGCTTAGAAATATTGCTAGACCTTTAATTAGGCATAAAATAGGAAATGGTTTACATACTTCCCTTTGGTTTGATAATTGGCTCCCTTGTGGGTCGTTGTTTGAGAAGTACACTAGCCGAATAGCCTATGATGCTGCTATAGCTTCTAATGCTAAAGTGGCAACGAATATATCTCATCTTGATTGGAATTGGCCCACCTCAAATTCCATTGGACTTACTGAAGTTAGAGATACTTTGTCCAATATTTATAAACCCACTGGTTTACTTGATAAAATTGAATGGACAACCTCTCCAAATGGTAAATTTAATTTTTCCCATGTTTGGGACCATATTAGACCTTCTCATCCATCTGTCCCTTGGCACCCTTTTGCTTGGTACTCTGGATGCACTCCTAGACAAAACTTCATCTTATGGATTGCCATCCAAAAAAGGCTTGCTACTCAGGATAGAATTTGTAATTTTACTCCTGGCCCCTTAGCCTGTTATTTATGTCTTAGGCAAATGGACTCCCATGACCAACTTTTCTTTGAATGTGACTACTCTGCTTTCATTTGGCAGGAATTGATGCTGAGATGTAATCTGGATTGGAATGGCACTCCTTGGGATAGTACAGTTTGTTGGATGACCCAACATTGGAAGGGGGACACTCCCCAACACATGATTCCCGAAATTTGCCTGGGCGTTACTATATATGGTATATGAAAGGATAGGAATAATAGAACGTTCAAGAACTCATCTACTCCAAAGGAACAATTACTAAAGATCTTTGTCTCACAAATTTATGCCCAGATTAGTACCAAATGGAAACGACACAACCAACTCCAAGCCTTACTGGTTAACGGCACTAATTATGTTCTCAATTTGCACTTTTTTCTTTTGTAATTATTTTGATGGGAGTTTCTTAGCAATTTTGTGTTGATTGACATGTGTTTAAACTTTTAGCCTAATGTGGCTCTTTCAGTGGTTTGCTTAGCCACATGTCCTTATGCTTTATGCTTATTGTTTATCCTGGGGTATGCCCCTTGTACCTATGTACATCCCTTTTTTGGAATATATTTACCATTTTCCGAATTTTTTTTTCTTTTATCGAATCTCTTTGACAAAGCACATTAATTTGTTGATTAGTCTTAATATTTCCTTAATTTGATTGAAAGTCGAGTTAGTATTGTAATTACCATGTTTATTAAAAAATAAATCTATTTCCCTTGATATCGTAATATTAAAGAATCATGTGACTCTAGGAAAGGATATTAGGCCATCTGTTTATATAAACCCTTTTTGGCCTTGACCTGCCCAATAAAATATATTTATATCCTTTGTTCGCCGTTGAGCCTTTCTACATAAGCCTTTTCTTTTCACCTATTATCCTACCCACTCCGATACGGAGTTCGACAGATATATGAATTACCTAACCCATGTCCAAGAGTAGTTGAAGAATAGTTTTTCATAAATAAAAAGGGCTTATAAGCGACTAATAGAGTATTGGGAAGAATAAAAAAAAGTTATACAAAGAAAAAAGTAGATGTTGAAAAAAAAGAGAGAAAAAAAAGAAAAAGAAATAAAAAGAGATTGAAAAAAAATATATATGAAGTAGTAGAAAAAAATAAATAAAGAGTCGTAGTAAAAGCCCTTGGTGTTATATGTTATGACCATTCTATCTACTTACGGACTTTTTGGATCCTCTTACCCTTCTTTTCTTAGCCATAACCCTTGACCGATATTATAACCTTCGTAAGGTTCTATTTGATCCTAGAAAAACATGATTTGAATATGGAACCGATAGAAACAGGGGATAAAAGCATGGTAGTAATGATAGTTACTTGACGATCAATATCTATTTGTGAGACTATTTTTTGTCGGGTCATATTTTATTCTGCGTCATATGCGAGATCTTTTTGCTTTACATATAATTATCTTCTTCGCATATATTCGAGTGATTACACATGTTTTTGAGAGATTTTATTTTAGAGTGTGATTAACAACGTGAGATTTGTAGTCAAAGCATCGCTAGATAGCTATCTGAGTTATATTCCAAGTTCAAAATCATCATGTATCCACTTGATTACCATTCACACACATGCGGGTCTTCGATATATTCTATTGATTCTTTCGATATATGTTTTCAGAATATTGTCATGATTTAGGTGGTCGTACGATTATGTACTCTCGATAATTTAAAGTTTTCACTTGAAATTCAGTGTTATCAAGGAAAAAATCTCAATGTTGAAATATTGAAGTTTTAAATAAAAATTTTCTTTTAAAGTTAATAAAGATGGTTGTGGGTGACTTGTTGACGAGAACCCTTGCGAGACTTCACTCGTCCGACTAGGGATACCTCGAGGTTTGAAAGGCTTGTTGCACATGCAAAGTGCAATCGTGATCCATGCAAAAATGGAGTAGGAATTTTATTTTTATTGATAGTTTTATTTTTTTCTATTCTTTTTGCTTGAGGACTAGCAAAATGTAGGTTTGGGGGTGTGATTGGGAGAGAACAATTCCTTATTACACGGCTTAAATCACATTTGTTAGAACTTTTTATCCTGTTTTTGTGTAGTTTTACTTTGTTTTTCATTTTCTATCAGGATTTAGAAGAAAGCAAGAGTTCCGGGCTTAATAGGGAGAAAAAACATAAGGAAAGAACCATAAAAGACACCTCGCGCAAGCGGCCCGCTCGCGCGACATAACCGCATCTCACTCGCGCGACCCGCTCGTGCGACCTCCCAAAAATGCACTCGCGCAGCCCGCTCGCGCGACCTATGTAAAAATCAAAGTTGCGTAGTTTTTTTTTTTT
The DNA here is from genome assembly GCA_033977485.1 of Hydrangea macrophylla. Classification (NCBI taxonomy): domain Eukaryota; kingdom Viridiplantae; phylum Streptophyta; class Magnoliopsida; order Cornales; family Hydrangeaceae; genus Hydrangea; species Hydrangea macrophylla. Next base: position 34,184,551 of record CM066995.1, on the reverse strand, counting down.
TTTTTTTTTTTTTTTTTTTTTTTTTTCGAAGCAGGCAGGAACCCGCGCGCCTTTATGGACCAGGTCAACCCCAGCTGTAGGGCCCACGGTAAACCTTCCTGGCCCCCGCTGACAGCCCCCACCAACCGCCACGGGAGCGCGTACATCCCAAGCTTACGCTTGGTAGTGGGTGGCCGGGGCCTCGAACTTGAGACGTCTAGGGCACCCCCTGAACGACTGTCCATCCGAGCTAAGTGCCCCGGTTAAAGTTGCGTAGTTCATGCCTAGGAAAGATGATTTATGCTACACCCTAGTTATAGGTAGATAATTCATGTGAACCGAATATGAATTATGCTTAGGTTAAACTAGCGATATCCTCTTGTTGATACTATTGGGCTTGTAGCTACAATAGATTATTTACCCATTTTTCCGAAAAAAGCTACAATAGATCGTAACTATCCAATCATAGAATTTAAAGTAGAAAGTCTAGACCTCCGATGCATAGTTAGTGGTGGGTTTGTAATCCTAGATCTCATCTCCATATATTAAAACAATCTCAAATTTTGCATTAGTTTATTTAGTTAAATTTTAGAATCCTACTTCTAGAATTCCGCAGTTTAAATTCATAATTTAGTTAATAGTAAGAATTAAATCAACAACCATTCATACTTTTGTTTTCCATAACTAAATATATTTAGGTTTTCTTAATTAAAGGATAAAAATAATCAATCCCTGTGGGTTCGACCTTTTTTTTTTTTTGGTAATCGGGGGTGTCCGGGCCAGCTTGCACGCACCTCGACTAATCCCCCGAGGCCTGGAGGCGCCGGGTGAATACTCCAGTGGCCACGCTCCCCATGACTCGAACACTAAACCTCTTGGGTAGTACACCCAAGAAGCTTACCACTCGGCCACAAGGGACTTGGTTGTTTGACCTTTACTTCTGCACTACAAATCTTAGAAAGTAAAGCATACTTTTATATCTTGATTCTGACGAGATCAGTGTCCATGACATGCGGTAGATGGTACATATCCTTAAATGAGTGATGGACAGAATGATGATATGTTTATATAAGTTAAACGATTGAGTTTGTTCTTTCAGTTATCGTGTTGGTTATCGTGTCGATTATTGATCTTAGGATACTAATATGATAAGGGTTGAGGAACGACATTTGAATAAAGATTAAGATACTATTATAACCTATATCTTATTCAGTTCGTAACTTGTTATTACGTTATATAATTAGTGCCTTGTGAGTTTCTATTCACTCAGCTCTCAGTAAGCTGACGGTCATTATTGCCTAGACATTTCCTGTCCAGACTACCCTGTCCCTATTAATGCATATGATGGAGCTACTGATGATAGCTACTACCTAGAGGAAGAGTATGCCGAGGGGGTCCCTACTGAGGATGGTTATGCCGAGGGAGACTATTACACTGATGATGACATTTATGCCAGCCGAAGAACTTGATAGTTATTAGTTTTATTTTACTGTTGAACTTTATTACTTTAACGTGTACTTGGGCATATGTTGCTTTCAAACCTGTTATGTTCCTGTGGACGACTCTGATGTTATTGTAATAGTTTAGAATTTTTGTAATATATTCAGTTTATGTATATTATTGTTCTTGTTCCTTAGCTGACTAGTACTGTGTGGTGTGGACAATCTAGTGACATTCACCTATAATTCCCTATGGACCCAAAAAGGAAATTTATTTTTCTCTATTTTTGCTATTTTGGGGCGTGACATATAGCAATAGATATGTTTATTCCTACATATTAGTGACAATATAAGATCAAAAAATCTAATTATCAAAATTATAATTAACCATTAACCCATAACATAATTAACAAAGAATCACTTGTGAAACTCGTAATAATAATAATAATAATAATAGTAATAATAAATTCTTATGAAACAAAGCTAGTGATGATGCTGAAATTTGGGTTAAGAGATAAGAGGAACAAAAAAAGAGAAATTTGTATGTGGTTCGGGCCTATTAATGAAGAGACCTACGTCCACGTGTGTGTCGGAGCGCTTGCACTATGATATGAAATTGCCAGCGGCCTTTAGTGAACCAACAAAGGAATGGTGCTACTAGAGGCCAGTCGAGCAATGTGTATGTGCATGTAAACTAAAGTTGCTATCCCTCTCTATGGAGGGTGAGGGGTTCCTTTTATAGTTTAAGAAACCTCCTTGTACATGTCAAGTAATACAGATTAGGCAAACCTAATCTGATTAGGTTTAATTGACATAAATTATACGAGTTTCCTAAATGGATTATGAAAATATCCATTCATTCCATTAGTACTCTAGCTGCCCTAGGAGATTGTCTAGAACATTTTGGATCATGCCCTGGGGCTAGGCTATGCCGTGCTCGTACAGGGCCAAACCCGCACAGCATTCTCGACATGTTGGTCGGGCCTTGTGACACTGGGGATAGTGCTACAAATGACACGATTGGTCGCTGGATGATCTGGCATTCCTTGGTGTAGTGGCAGAGCTTGATTCTCATTGGTTGAACATTTTTGTATGTATTAGCTACCCCCCATTTCCAAGGCTAAAGTGATGCTTCATTAAATGAGGGTTGGAAATTTGTATGGCTCGGGCAAACCATCCGGGACGGTGATAGGGGTTGGACTAGTCATATTGGTAAATTGGGGCATGGACCGATCGGATACCTCGGGAGATCGGGGTCGGTACTTGCCATGTGTCATGGAGTGGTTGGTTTGGTTAGTATCCAACTAGACTGGTGCTAAGGTAACTAGATTGCCACGATCAAGCTAGCCTGTCAAGTTGCTCAATTAGTGTGCACACTTTTAGAGGAGGCACTTGGGTTGCTTGAGGTGCCAGTTATCGGTCCCTTGGTAGGATGCTCTCAAGGCCATTGGATCTGAGGGCATTTGGACTGTTCGTGCTGCCTATATAAGGAACACTTGGGCAATTCCTCATTCCTTCTACTATCCAGAGAGAAAAATACCAAGTGGTCTTCTGCATCCTGAGCTCTTCCTTTTCTTAGTGTATGTCATCCTTTGCTCAGTCTTCTGTCTTTATTCATTCTTTTCATTTCTTTCTTTCTCTTTTTCCTATTTCTGAGAAACTCTGAAGAGTAGGAGTCCAGTAGGCTTTGTGAGGGAGTGGGACTTCTATTTCCTTAGATTTTGTTTTTTTCCTTGGTCAGGGGTCTCTCTTGCCTTGGTAGAGTGGTATAACCGGCCGGTGAGCCAGAGTTCTTCATTTTTTGAGTGTTTCTTAGCTGCTCGGACCTTGCACATCCTATCATTTAAGCTACTGAGCCTTCCAGAGTTTTACTCAGATTAGGGGTTCAAGACCCCTACCTAGGTCACTAGTTATTTTCTTGACCTATGCTAGGGGCTTTAAACATGTGCCATGATGAATTTAACTCATCCTCTCGGTTGGAGGATGAGTATTCGGGATCTGAAAGCCTGAGCATTAGCTTGGACCCACCGTCACTGACCCCGTTCGACCGCCATAGTGAGGGTAGGATTCCTGAGAGAGTGTTCAGCAGGGACAAGGGTCAAGGACAGCCCGGAGCTTCTGACCCGCGGGGGTCGGGGAGCGATGCATTAATCTTGGATAGGCCCGAGGTTGCTTTTTCCTATGAGCGGATTCCCAGCAGTTTGCTCGTGTTTGATTTGATAAGACTTAGGGATAAGTATGACATTCTCGGAGAGGTCTCTATGGTTATGTCATATGGCGAGGCTCACTTGTACCAGTTGGGTTTTTTCACCCTTTACGAGGATGCCTTTATCGCGGGCCTCCATCTTCCCCTTCACTCTCTTGCCCGAGACCTATTGATCTACCTTGGTATTGCTCCCTTGTAGCTCACCCCTAATGGTTGGAGATTTCTAATGGGGGCCATTCATCTCTGACTCTAGGTTTTTAGGCATGAGCTTACCCTTCAGGAGTTCCTATGGACCTACCGACCATTCTCGTTGCATGGGGAGGTCAGTTTCATCTCCCTGGGTGCTCGGTAAAGAAGAAAGATAATAGATAAGCACCCGAGCAATAACAAGGGATGAAAGAAGAAATTCTTCTAAGTGCCCACCTTCAGGCTGTGTGATGATGCTCTGGAAATTCAATTGAGATCCACTTAGATAGGAGTTTTGAGGGGTAAGCTCCAGAGTTTATTGTTTCTCTTCTAATTCGTTTTCTTGTTGCCTGGATGTTGACTAACTCCCATGTCATTTTATAGTCGTATCTACTGACTTACCTAGCATCTCGAACGAGTACCAATATCGAATAAGGGCATTGTCTGAGGAACTTGTCAACATTGTTAACCTGCTAACCCGGACGGGAGCTCAAAAGGTTACTGACGCCCCCCACAAAGTTTTTTCGCGCCCCAGTCTTTCCACCCATCATTCCCAGTGAGTTACCACTTCTCGAATCTTTTTTTACTGCCTCCTTGTCCCTTTCTAATAATTTACTAATCCATTTATTTTTCTGATTCTGCAGAGATGGCTCCCAAGAGGAATATTGATGTCCTAAGAGAGAAGCAGGCCACCGTAGTTGCTCAAGCAGTTCAGAAGAGGAAGAGGACTGACTTGGCGCCAGCCCACAACTTTGATGGCTGATTCGTGGGCTGAAGGAGGTACCGGTCGGGACGTTGACCTCGAGGGTTGAGGTGGTGTCAGTCACAAAAAGCCCCCCGGGATTATCCCGCTCAGGGTTCCGTAAGTGGAGTCTGAGGAGGAGACCTAAAGGAGGATACAGACTGTTCTCCTTCCGAGTCAGCTTGAGATATCAAGGAATGGCCCCTCGTGAGCTGGTCGGATGGCTTTACAGCTTCTCTGATCCAGTAAGTGCTTTACCCTTTCCTTTTCCATTTTTCTTGTATTTACTTTTTGATGATTGACTAACTTTTATTTCATTATCCAAGCCTACTGTCTAGCACTTGGGGTTGGGTCCTCTTTGCCCAGTCTAGCCGAGAGGGCTGCTGGTGCTGAGGCCACTCTTTTGAAGGAGAGAGCGGTGCGGGAGGCTAGGGAATCTGCCTTGGCCGTGGAGAAGGAAATGGTGAAGGGGCTAGCCCTGAGCCTCGGAGCAGTTCAGGCAAAGCTTGAGGCTACCTTGGTGAGCCTAGTGACTGCTAAGGCTGAGAAGAAGGCTTTGGAGGATGCTGCGATCGATCGGGATGAGGCTACAGAGGCTGGGGAGGCACCACACGAAGGATTCGATGCCGACTTCTTTTAGGGCTATGCAGGCCTGAAGAGGAGGGTGGCCGTGGACCATCTCTAGTGGGATCTCGTAGCTTACTCTAGGGTCAACTCTGACTTCTAGGACACGGGGTCCCCTGCTATTGAGGAAGCCGCTGCTGAGGAAGGAATACTTACTGAAGAGGTGGCTCCTGACAGTGAGGTCGGGAATACTGAGGATGAGGTGGTCATCATGGATGATCCTCAGTAACCGCTTTGCCCTATATATATATATATTTATATATATCTAATTTTTTTATGGGATAGCTGCTATAATTGCCCCCAGGCAATGTACTTTTTTGAAACAAACAATGAAAAGGTCTTTGAGGTCATTTTTTGACATACTATGAATGCTTGTACTTGTGTATTTTTTGCCTGTTTGTATTTGCCCGTGCTTGACTAGTTGTCTAGCTTCGCTATGATCCTACCTTAGCAGAAGGTTCTGAAATTGTGACTGGTAAGGAGCACTTGGACTTATGGGGACCTAAAGGCTTGTAAATTTCCCGAGCCATTGATGTTTAGGAGATTCCAAGTCCGTAGGTCCCGGCCGGGTGCTGTAGGAGCTTTAAGTCCTGTAAGTACCCACTTGGTCCAATACTCAAGGGGTTTGTCTAAGAATTTACACTTAGTCACCCTAGAGTCTTGACCCGGTGTGTGCTATGAGCATTGTAGGCACTTGAGAATGTCTAAGGGTTTATGGTTATTTAATTTTGAGTCTTGTAAATGCCCAGTGTGACTTCCTATTTAGTTCATTACCCGTTTACAGAGGTAATGACCTAAAACGTTGGTGGTTCCATGGTTAGCCGACCTAAAACGTTGGTGGTTCCATGGTCTTTTGACTCCTCAATTGTTGACCACCTAGGGGATTTGCCCCCATCATAGGTTACGAACCTAAGTGGAGTTTGTGCCTCGAATGGTGTTGAAGTCTTTTGCCATTTGTGATACAATAGTCATTGATGCCTTGGGAGTGATCCCGAGGACTTTCGCGTTGCCTCAGGAGTAATCCCGAGGTCTTTTTAATTACCTCGGGCGTAATCTCGAGGTCTTTTTCATTGCCTCGGGCGTGTTCCTGAGGTCATTTGTGTTGGCACTAGTATGGAACACTAGCTGCAAAAATACCTCTTTATTCGTACTAAAATTGTTTATGAAATTACAATTCACTTAAAGAAAACAAATTTTGAATTAAAGGAAATAATTTTGAATTGAAACATGCAATCTCCGCACAGGTCCCAATCTTGAGTCACTGGTAATACTTCCACAGGTGTTCCAGATTCCAGGGGGTGTGATAGGTCCTGACCTTCTAGTGTTTGCAACCAATAGGTTCCCGATCGGTTAATCTGGGTAACCTTATAAGGTCCTTCCCAGTTTGGCCCAAGCTTTCCATGGCTTGGGTTTTTGGTCGACTGATTTATTGCTTTGAAGACAAGGTCCCCCACCTAGAAACTACAGTGCTTGACTTTGCCATTGAAGTACCACGAGACTCTCTACTTATAGGCCGCCACCTTAAGATATGTTTGATCCCTTTTTTCTTCTATCAGGTTAAGCTTTCCTCTAAGGGCTTCCACATAGCCTTGCTCGCTATAGTTTGCCACCCGGTATGTTGGTAGCTCCAGTTCAGTAGGGACCATTACCTCAACGTCATAGGTGAGTAAGAATGGGGTCTCTCTTATTGCAACTCAGGGAGTAGTACGCTGGCCCACAAAAGGGTGGGTAGTTCCTCTGCCCAGAGTCCCTTGGCCTTTTCAAGCATGGTTTTAATGGACTGTAGAATCGTTCAGTTTGTTACCTTAGCTTATCCATTAGCTTGGGGATGCTCGGGAGAGGAGTAGTGATTTGATATCCCGTAGCCCGAGCAGAATTGCCTAAATTCCAGTGTGTCAAATTGTCTACCATTATCACTGACTAGTACCTGGGGCACACTGAACCTGCTGAGGATGTTTTTTTCAACAAAATTTTCCATCTTCCTTTCGATTATTATTGCCAAGGGCTCGGTTTTTACCCACTTGGTGAACTAGTCCACTTCGATGACAGCGAACTTGACCTGAGCCTTTGTCAGGGGAGCGGTCCAACTATGTCGATGACCCACTGAGCAAATGACCAGGAGCTGAGGAATGGAGTTTGTGGCTCTGCCCGGCAATTGATCATACTCGCATACTACTGGCACTTGTTGCACCGCTTGACATAATCCTGGGAATCCCGAGTCATTGTAGGCCAGTAGTAACCTTGCAACAGGGCTCTGCGGGATAGTGCTCGACCCCCCCAATGTGGCTTCCACATACCCCTTCATAGATTTCATATAAGACTTCCTGGACCTGGTGTAGACACCCCGATTTTGACCAGTCGTCAAATTTAGGGGAGCGTTATCTCTAAGTCCGATGATGACAATGCCCGACTAATCTAGGGCTTCCAAAGGTGATTCAAACTCTTCAAAAGCCTCTTTGATTTCAAAGAAAATGAAAAAATAGAAGAAAAAGAAAAGAACATGAAAAGGATGAGAAAACAACACATAGTGAGGCCTGCTGCAGTCACGCGCTGTCACAGCGGCACTCCCAGACAGCCGCACCGATAGTCAGTGAGAACCGCTACGGCAATCACTGAATGCCGCAAAAATCTTCAAACATCGCAAAAAATAAAAGACGACAGTCTGCGGAGTTGTCCGCGGCATTCAGTGAATGCCGTAACGGTGATCAGTGACTGTTGTTCTTGCACTTACTGAGTGCCGCTTCTAACTCCACTGAATGCCGTATTTTTGTAGCAGTTTGCTTTGAAATAGTACGTTTTGTACCATCAAAAGGACATCTGGGATTAGGGTTTTACCCCTGAAATTACCAAAATAACACTTTAAAAATTTGCCTATATATAGGGGATGAATATCCCATTATAAAGGGTCTTGAATCTCAATCTTGGTCTTGAGAAAATCTCAATCTTAAGGTTTTGAATCTAAAAAATATCTTGATTTGGAGAATCTTAGAGAAAATTATAAGAATTAAGGAGCAAGAGTTAGAAGAAGAGCTTGAATAGTATTTTTTTTTTTTCCGGAAAAAGGTTAATTTAACGAAAAGAAAGCCAAACGGCACTGTACAAAAGTACAAGGGGTATACCCCAGGATATACAATCAGCACAAAAGAGAAAATGCATCTAGACAATGCAACATAGGATAGGAAAACATCAAAGCCAAAGCCCCAGAGAAACACCCATCCTAACAATCAAATGCACAAAGCGAACTTACAAAACTCACAGAGCAAACAAAACTCAAGATTTACATTAAGGCAAGGTCAAGTATGTCAAACATGAGGACCAAAGCAAAACGCCCCAATTATGTAGTAATGGCCCATCTATCAATGTACTGAGGAAGATGGGGATCGTTCTTCCATGTTGCTTGAATCTGTAAGGAAATCTGGAGACAGATGTCTTATAACACTCTTTCCTTAGGCTTCACTACAAGTTTGAAACTTGAATAGTCTTTGGAATACCCTCAAACCACAAAGAAGTTGAGGATAATTGGACGTAAACTCTAGACTAATTAGCACTTAATTTAGGTTCAATCACAATCCATAGAACTATTTGGGATCTTATACACATTTTCAAAACGTCTCTTCCCACCTCATTTCATCACACACCACTAGAATTGTGATTGAACCTCCATTCATTCCTTTCATTTGATTTGGATCAAAAATAGTATAAGGCTTAAGATTAATTATGTAATGTTTGATTTGAACAATATGTGAACTTTTTTTTTTTTTGGTAATCGGGGGTGTCCGGGCCAGCTTGCACGCACCTCGACTAATCCCCCGAGGCCTGGAGGCACCGGGTGAATACTCCAGTGGCCACGCTCCCCATGATTCGAACACTAAACCTCTTGGGTAGTACACCCAAGAAGCTTACCACTCGGCCACAAGGGACTTGGTTACAATATGTGAACTTCGATTTCTTTCTTCCTTTGTCATGTTTTTCTCTTGGGATTCATGAGGTTCTCAATACCTCTTTTGATTCCCTTGAGTTAATCTTTTAATGTCTCTATAAACTTGTGATTCAAATGAGAATAGTCATATCCATGCATAATTACTAGGTCTGTCTTGATTCATGACTTTAGTCTTCTAATTTGAAGTCTCATGGAACCTTTTCCATGTTCCATTGAGGCTTACATGGATTAGTCTTTTTTTTTATCTCCAATAACCATCAGTGCGAAGGAGAATTAGTTTTTTTTAGGATGAGTTAACCTCTAGGGTTTGACTTAACAAAGATAAAACTCAACAATGGTGCAGTGAATTCATAAACAAATTTTGATCAAGGATTTTTAACTAAATCATGATCCATTGGAATTGAATGAAACCAATTAGATAGTGTTAATAACACAAAGATCTACCATTACAATTTTTATTTTGATGAGATTTCATGTTAAAATGGTTTGGTCATGAGTTTTGTAAAATAACCATAATCTGTTCAGAATTTCAGAACAGTAACACCTTTTTGAAATGAGTAAATCAAAGCCTTAATCAAGCATCCTTGACTTCAAATAATTTTCCCATGAAGTTTAATGTGTTAATAACCTCCTAAAAAGATTAGAGTCATTCAGATTTATTTACTATTTTTAGAAAATCATACAAAATCTCTGGACAGAGAGTTGTAAATTTTTGAGTAATGTCTGGTTTTTTCCTAATTCCTAGAGATTAAACCGTTTGATTTTCGATTTTATTTTTGGGTTAGAAACTAGACTCATAGGGGTACCTTGGTTCCGAAAATCATTGAAATCAAACAATGGGATCTATGCTTTTCCTATTTTTCAAAATATGGTCTGCTCTATGAAATTTCTAAAATTCTGCTCTAGATTTGGTAGACTTTGCAAATAATGACCTAAATGACTTTTGTATGACATAAGGCCTAAAACATGTTTAATAATGATTAATCAATGAATAGTTCATAGTTCACTCTTTTTCATGTCCATGTGACCATATGCATTCATTCATGTAGGATTGATACTTTTGATTGTGATTAATGAGTGTTGGAACTAAGTTGCATTTAATTGAACCTAATTGTGAGTTCATTGTGATCATATTGGAATATTACCATCTTTATATGGACATTACATTGGCTCCTAGTTGAGACTTGTATATCTATAAAGATTATGTGTTTTCAATTAATTAGAAGGAATTCATAATTATGTCAATTCTTTCCATGATTAATAGATTTAAGTTAGAAGTTTAGATATGTACTTAACATTCGATATTACATTTTGTGGACTAACCCTTTATTTTGTAGCGCAAATTGAGGTATGGCTTCTTGACACTTCTCTCTCAGTTTAATTCTTTTCTTAATTTTCATTGATTTTTTCAACTTCATGCGCGACACCTTAGAATTAGGATTTGCCTTATGTGTGCATACGTGATTTGAGACCTTTTATTAGAATTTTTTACTTTTGTATGCATTGCACGTTTCTCATTTTGTAGCTGGATCCCGGGTAAGTTCTATAGTTCCCTATTTGCACATCATCTTGCTTGCTACTTGAATTACGTGGTTTATGAATAATATTTTGTTGTTAGTAATCTTATACCCTTTTAGACATGTTTTTGTAATGTATATATATATATATATATGTATTAGTTGAGGGTACACTTAGATTAATAATTCGATTAAAAGGATGTTGAGTAGAGGCCTATTGTGAGATAGGATGAGAGGGGGTGTTTTAGTCCGCTGGGCTCCTTCCCCTCTCATTCCATAATCCCCGGACCAAGAAATCTCTAGTTTCCAAAAAGATTAGTTTTCTTTTAAAATGGTTTCTTAATTTTTCCTTTTAAAAATTAAGTGGCGACTCGTATTTGTATTTTAAATTTGAAAAGAAGTTTTTTTTTTTTTTTAAAAAGCCGTGGGTAAGAAAAATACGATATCCACAATCTGGCGACTCTGCTGGGGGTCGAACCCTGAATCTCTGATTTCACAGACTAGAATTTATGATTTTGGGTTCACTCGATGGTTAGACTTGAAAGCATCCTTTTAATCGAATGAATTAATTTTTGTATGCCCATTGCATTGCACTTGCATGTCTAGCCCCAGTCTACTGCACGGAACTATGACCTTGGAGGCTCGGGAAAACTCGGTCGACCGAGTCATCATGGGATTGTGTGGTCACCCTTGATCTCGTACCATGTGTTGGTATATGAGGCATCCTATCGGGTGTGTGTCAAGGGTCCCTTATTTGACCAAAACCCAACCTTTGCATGATAGCTTCTATAGAACCTTTCAAAATATTAGGAAATTGATTCTTAATTAGGATTATATGCTAGGGAGTTTTGTATGCCCAGAAGAGGTTATGTGAGATGATGACGATGCTTGATCGATGTAGAATGTATAATCTTTTAATCATCATCTAGCAATTCCTTCTTATGTCCCACGACATTTGGGAACACGCCGAATCTTGATTATAAGGTTACGCTTCTTATATCTTGTTAGTTAAGCATCATTGACCTTGTATGTATCCGAATTCATGAAAAGTACGGTGATAATCTGATCATATGATCCTTCTACCCAAAGAGTTTTAAATCCATCCTTGAAAGCAAAAGGATTTTTGCCAAAGTTTTCAATTGCTCTTTGGAGTTCACTTTTTGATTACAGCTCCAAACTAATCTTTGTCACACATGATCATCTTCAAAAGAAAATTCCAAAAATCTTGATAATTATTATTAGGAAAAATGCTTTTCAAATGAATTTCAGAGCAAAATTTTAACATCCTCATTCTCAAAAGAATTCTTGAAGAATGGTTTCAAAAGATTTTATCGTGAATTCAACACCTTTTTAATAACCAAACCTTGAAGGGGTAATAAGGATCGCAATGAAAGGAGAAATTAGCGCACTTGATATGGGTGAGGATTTTATGTGATTATGCATTTATGTGTTAGGATTAGGATTTTTCTTTTCTTTGGCATATAGAATAGGCACACACACACACACGCACACACTTGTATTGCATCCATGTGACATTCATAAATGTTTTATTTTGCAATACCGTCAAATAAAAATAAAGGGGTAATGGTAAAGGAAAAGACAAAATGAAAAATAACAAAATGAAAATTCTTTTGTAGGGCAAAAATAGCATCTGGTTCGGGTGTTGTCTAGTTTAGGGGTCCCAAATCGAGCTTAGTGAGAAGAAAAAGTAACATTGAAATGGTGTATGAAGGAAACACTGGGGAAGTAGCAAAATTAAGGGCAATAGAGGAAAGGCAAGATGAGCACATGAGACGGTCGGCTGAGAAGATGAACTGTATGATAAACATGATAGAAGCAATGACCCTCCAGCCACCACCTATAAATCCACAAGTTGTTGACCTACCTCCTCCAGCAGCAAGGGAAGAAGATTGGTTTGATGATCAGAAGGCACAAAGGGTTGATGTACTACAGGCTGACAGAGAAAGGGAAAAGACTGAGAAAGAAAGGGTAATGGCCAAGAAAGTTGAGAAGCTTGAGAGAGTGGTGCGTAAGGCTTAGGGAGTTGATACCTATCTGCTAGAACTAGAAGGGCTATGTGATGGGGTCTGCGAGACGTTGCCTGGTCGTTTTAAAATGCCTGTCTTTGACAAGTTCGACGGAATAGGGAATCCTCGCAGCCATGTAAGGATGTGTATCGGAGCTTTCCAACCTAGTGGATTGAGCACTGCCATGATGGCCGTCCTATTTCAGCAGACCTTAACTGGGGTTACCCTGGCCTGGTATCTCATACTCGGACCTAGCAAGACTAGGGTCTAGGAAGAGGTAGCTAAAGCGTTTGTGGCACAATATGAGTACAACCAAGACTTGGACATCACGGTCCGAGATTTGGAAACCACCAGGTAAGGGAACAAAGAATCATTCGCTGAATACTTGAGCTGATGGAGGGGAAAGGCAGCCAAGATGGTGCAAAGGCCGTCTGAAAAAGAACAGATCCAGATGTTAATGAAGAATCTCTAACCGGTCTACCAGGAAAAGATTAGGTTTCAGTCGATTAACACTTTCACCGAGGTCTTTGACATGGGGAGAAGGATAGAGGATGCCATCTAGGAAGGAATATTTAAGAAAGAGAAGCAACCGAACTGGTACAGGAGGCCGAGCTATGGGTCAAATGGAGGGCATTCAGGGGGTCATTCTAGCCCCACCAACATCAATGTATTAAGTGAGCCAGATAAATAATTTGACATAACAAGAAGTCGACCTGGGGTCGATAAGCCACAACGGTAGTTCTCAGATTTGGGGGTATCACTATCAACCGCTTTGGATAGGCTAACGGCAAAGGGACATCTCCATCCATTGGAACCTTGATCTTTATCGAACCCGCTTCTGCAAAGCTTTCGAGAGGATCTCTATTGAAATTTCCACCAACAAAAGGGCCATGCTACAGATCGGGGTACAAGGTTGAGGCACAAACTTCAGGATCTCATCGATAACAAAGTAATATCAGAGCTGCCTATCAAAGTTCCGAACGTTACTATAAATCTGCTGCTGAATCATCATGCTGTACCACTGCCATAAGGCCTTTATTTCTTGGGGTTAGAGGAGACAACCTTGAATCCGTCCAGGTTGATCACCAAAGTTAGAAAACCGAGAAGGCCATACTAGTTGCTGGAAGAATCCGAAATATGCACTCTGGGAAACCAGTCAGGAAGATATGGAAAGGGAATGACAAAATAAATGGATATGTGGGTTCAAGAAACTAGTAAAGTTGACAGTCAAAATGTGGATCAGGTGGAAGATGACCTATGGTATGAGAGTGATGAAGAGATAAAAACAGGGAAGGAAAGTTAGAAAACCATTTCAAAAATTGACAATTTGTGGGCAAAGGAAGAAGTCAGCCATCTAACCCGGTCGGGAAGACACTTTAAACTGTATGAGCTAGAAGAAGATCACCCGGGGAGGGAGCTGGATAAAAGAAATGGGAAGATGAATGAAGAAGAGGAAAAGGACAGGGTTTTGAAGCAAATGAAGAAAACACAAGCCAAAATCACCATCTGGGGGTTACTGATCGCTTCTAAATGTCACAGGCAGGCGATCTTAGACGCTTTGAACCAATCTGATGTTTCTATCGACACGGCACCAAAGGATCTCGTGGGAATGATCAGCAGAATTCCGACTCTGGCTATCGCCTTCTCCTCAGATGACTTACCTCGTGGAGAGCCTGTTCACAATAAGCCACTGTACGTCACTATTGAATGCTTGGGAAATACTGTACCTGCTTGTCTTGTTGACAACGGGTCCGCTCTAAACGTGTGTTTGTTCCGATCAGCCAAGCGAATGGGTCTAGATAAGTCAGCTTTCATACCATCTAAGCAGAAGGTAAGAGCATATGACAACATTCAAATGACTGTCATGGGTATAATCTTCTTCAATCTCATCGTCGGGCCCTTAGAAAAGAAAGCTGAGTTCCAGATCATCGACATCGCTGCCTCTTTCAATTTGCTGCTGGGTAGGCCGTGGTTAGACAGTCTAGTCCCATACCATCGATAATTCATCAAAAAGTCAAGTGCGTTTGGGAGAACAAGGTCTGCTATATTCTCGGGGATTGTTGGGTCTGCCTGTCTGAAGCTTCATCAAGAGCACCGATTTTAGAGGTACAATTACAAGAAGAAGAAATAAGTCTAGGAGGGTTTGAATTCATCAACATGCTAGAGGGGGTGAAGCCAAGGGAGTTCTTGCCACTATATTTCGATCAGTATGCAAGCCCATTGGTCGCCGAAATTATAAAAAAGATGGGTTTCTTCCCAGGAATGGGACTGGGTAAAAATCATCAAGGTTTGCCTGAATTTCCAAGAATCCCCACACAGACTTACACTCATGGTCTGGGCTATCAGCCTTTGAAGAAGGAATTGAGAGAAAAGAAGAAAGTAGCTGATGCGCCGATGACCCCTTACCAGAAGACGCTCAATGGGTACTTTGTGAAGGAAGGAGAAGATTTCCCCTTCTATGGCTTTCTAGAGCTATGGGTGGATCAGAAAGACAACTGCTTGAAGCTAGGGTTTGAGATCTTCTTCCCCCATGAGTTTTCCAAGTATGAAGACCTATATCTCTAGATCCTTATTAAGTCCACTGTCAAAGATTGGATCGGTACGCTGGACGGCTCGACTATGCAGACTCTGTTTGATAAGGGAAGCACCAAGACCAAAGGGAATGGTTGAGAAGAGATTACTGAAGCCAAGATTGGGTAAGAGTACGCCAAGGGTGTGATGGAAAATGTGTTGGGAGAGGATGAGGGGAACAATGAAGACAAAGGAAATGAAGCAGGGATAGAAGAACCAAAAAATGAGGGGGAAACCAAGATGGGAACAGGGAACCTGTTAGGATGCCATACCATGGAACTAAAGAAAGGAGTCAACAAAGAGTGGGTTTTGAGTCTAGTGATAAGTATCCCCCTCCCCGGAGTCTGTAATGGCCCAAATGAGGCATCTTACTATTGCTATGTCTCTTGTAATCACCCCAAACAAAGTTAATGAAAGTATGACTTATTCTGCCTACTCGAATGCGCTTAATGAATGTGATGAATGTGATAATTATGAAATACCAAGCAAATTGCAAAAATTAATTGAAAAAGAGAAAGAATTTGCATGCAAAATCATTGAGGACACTCTAACGATTAATCTAGGAAATGAAGATAATCCCCAAAATGTTTTTATTGGCTCTACACTTAGCAATGAAGAAAGCAAAGAATTAATCAATCTATTAAATGAATTCAAAGATGCTTTTGCATGGTCTTATAGTGATATGCCAGGAATTGATCCAGAGATAGTCCAACACCATATCCCCCTCTTTCCTAATTCAAAATCGATAAAACAAAAATTGAAGCGAATGAGGCTTGAATGGACACTTAAAGAAAAAGAGGAAGTTGAAAAGCAGTTAAAAGCTAGATTCTTGATGGTCACCGAGTATCCTGAATGTATTGCCAACATCGTACTGGTCCCAAAAAAGGATGGTCGTGTTAGGATGTGCTTTGATTTTCGAGATCTAAACAAAGCAAACCCTAAAGATGATTTTCCTTTACCTCATCGATGTACTAGTTGATAACACCGTAGGGCATAAACTCTTGTCTTTCATGGATGGGTTCTCAAGATACAACCAGATTCTCATGGCACCAGAGGATAGGGAGAAAACCATCTTTATCACGCTTTGGGGTACATGTTGTTATAAGGTGATGCCGTTTGGGCTTAAAAATGTAGGTGTGACTTACCAGAGGGTCGCTACTACATTACTACATGACATGATCCATAAGAAAGTAGAGGTGTATGTGGACGATATGATCGTGAAATCTAAGGAGAGAAGAGGGCACTTGGGGAAGCATTGAGGAAGTTCTTTGAGAGGTTGAGAGCATTTAGAATGAGGCTGAACCCTCAGAAGTGCACCTTCAGAGTTAATACTGGGAAATTATTAGGATTCCTTATTACTTAGAGGGGAATAGAGGTGGACTTGACCAAGATAAAAGCCATAGTTGAAATTTTACCGCCAAAGAATGAGAAGGAGTTGAAGGGATTCTTGGGTAGGATACAGTTCATTAACCGCTTCATCTCAAAGCTCACCTTGAATTTTGACTCGCTGTTTAGATTGCTCAGAAAAGGAAAAAGTTCGAGTGGGATACCCTATGCCAACAAGCCTTCAATGAAATGTCTGAACCTGTCCTATCACCACCCGCACTCGGAAGGCCTTTGTTACTATACCTTTCTGTATCTAAAGATTCGATGGGGTGTATGTTGGCCCAGGAAGGAAAAGAGGGGCATGTGGAAAAGGCTATTTACTATTTGAGTGAAAGGATGACTGGATATGAGTTGAAATATTCACCCTTAGAGAGAGCCTGTTGGGCCTTAGTCTGATGCACCCGTCGCCTTAGACACTACATGTTAGCTTTCCCCATAACCCTAATATCCGGAATGGACCCACTCAAATACCTATTTAAAAAGCTCATTTTGACCAGTAGGATTTCTCGGTGGACCATGATGTTGGCTGAGTTTGATATCAAGTATATCACTGCCAAATCTGTGAAGGGGAGGACTGTCACTAAGTACCTGGCCGATCTCGCGATAGAATTCGAGGAGAAAGGCGAATTTTGATTCCCAGATGAAGGAGTGATGGGGATAGAGGAAAATCCGTGGAAAATGTATTTCGATGGAGCAGCTAACCAATTAGTCTATGGAGTTGGAATCATCCTTGTAGCACCTGATGGAACTCCTACCCCGTTAGCCATTAAGCTTAAGTACAATTCAACCAATAATATGGCGGAATATGAAGCATGCATGATTGGGATAGAAGCAGCATTGGCCTTGAAAGTGGAAAAGATCGATGTTTTCGGAGATTCCAACTTGATTATCTCGCAAGTGCGAGGTGATTGGAGGGTAAAGCATGAGAAGTTGAGACCTTACCACGAATATCTAGAGAGCTTGAAAGTGAGACTTAAGAGAATTTCATTCTACTACCTTCCCCGAGTGGAGAATTAGCTAGCCGATCCCTAGCAACCCTAGCCTTAATGATATAAATCCCCTCAAGAGCCACCGTGATCCCACTATCTTGTAGACACCCCAATTTTAACCAACCGTCGAATTTAGGGGAGGTTACCTCTAAGTTAGATGATGATAATGTCCGAACAAACCTAAGGCTTCCAGGGTAACTCAAGGTCTTTGAAAGGCTCTTTAAATCAAACAAAAGAAAGAAAGAAGACAAAGAGAGGGAAAAGGGAAGGATAGAAGAAAATGGCACAAGGCATAGTTTGCGGCAGTCACGTAGTGCTACTGCGGCACTCCCTGATTGTTGGAACGACAGTCAATAAGTGCCGTATCGACATTTACTGACAGCCGTAAAAAGACACCAAATGCCATGAAAATCAAAAATCCAGAAAAGACGGCAGTCTGGGAAGTTGTCTAAGGCATTCATTGAGTGCCGCATCGACATTCAGTGAATGCCACACCTGTAGACACCCTATTTTGTCGGCTATCAGATTTAGGAGACCCATAGCTTGTTGGTTCACAATGATTGAAAAAGACTCAAAAAGGACTCCTGGAAGTTGGACCTATCTCTTGAAATGCTCAAAATGACCAAAATACCCCTAAAAGCCCAAATGCTCCCAAATTTGGACCAAAGTTTGGGAAATATACTATGTCATAAAAAAGCAATAAAATAAGTTTCAAAGCAAAATTGGGTAAAATTGTCAGCTCCCAGAAATCCCCGGAAGTCTCGGAAGTTCCCAGAAAGTCCCCATTGACCGGTTTGACCCAAGTTTAACCAAGTTTGACCAGGGTTTGACCAAAATAATCCAAATTCTCCAAAAAGTTCCGAGATCATACTAGATCAGGTGAAAAGTATTAAAATGAGTTTTAAAAGAAAATTGAACGTAAACAGCTCCTGGGAGCTCCCAGAGGTTCCTAGAACTTCCTGGATATCCCAAGTTTGACCGATTTGACCTAAAAGTTGACATTGAAACCAGATCACCGTATCATTTTTCAAATTTTCTTCATGGATACTAGAGGTCAATATCTTTCCAATGGTATATCGCACTTAACTTTTGGATTTAAAACGAATTTACTATGAATTTTTGAAGGTGAAAAAGACGATCAAATCGACTTTTATCACGTACCGCAAAACTTTTCAAAGTGACCTATCCCCAAACTATTTTTTTTTATGTAAAGTAGACTCCGTTACCTTTACAATGCTATATCACAATATCAGTTTGGAGTTCGTATGCATTTTCTATGAATTTCGGACGAAATAGGACCTTTCTGAGAATACCAGAACCTCTGGGGGCCTAAACAGCATTATCTGGACATTGGAGGACCAGTGTCGCCGCGGCACTAATCCAGTGCCGCCGCGACACTCTCTCCCAGAATTGTCCATTTTTGTAATTTATTTTGGGGGTCCATTTTGATTAATTGAAAACCAAAATGACGTAGTTCCTTGTTCATAGACATTTGGAGCCAATGGGAGCATTCTTTGAATCCCAAAACCATCCCAAATTGGCCTATATAAACCCCCCTTGACTTCTCATTTAGGGGGTGGCAAATGAAAGCTTAGAAAAGTGTTAGAGAGAAAAGTTGTAGAGTTAGAATAGAGAGAAAAGAAGCTTCCTTTTTTGATTTTATTTTCGGGAAAAGGTGAATGAATAAAAGAAAAGCCAAACGGCACTATACAAAATACAAGGGGCATACCCCAGGATATACAATAAGCACAAAATGCATATAGATGATGCAACAGAAGGAAGGAAACTCCAAGGCCAACAACCAAAGACCAAAAAAAAAAAAAAAAACCCTCCCTAGCAAAGAATCATTGAACTATGGGAAAGATGAGGGGGGGGAATCCTAAACAAAAACAGCAATAAAGCCCAAGGGCCCCTCTCATTGAACAAGCAAAATTCTCCAACGGAGAATTTTAAACTAAAAAGTGAGTTCTAAACTTTGTTTTCTACTTCATTACTCTCATTTACTTCACATTCAATACATCCACCCACAATTTTTGTGAGCATTTATGAGATAGAAAGCTTCTTCCATGTCCAAAGTCACCATATATGAGTGAAACATCAAGCTACAAGTCCAAAATCATCATGAATATCATCTATTGATTGCTATCTACTTGCTTGTTCATATATTTGTTTATCTCTTCTTACCCCATTTCTTTTGATCTTTCTTATTTACTTACTAGTTCATCATCATCTAGATGATGACATGAACTTTGAGGTGAGTGAATCCTCATGGATATTAGCTCTTGACCTCAAAAACATGTTTGATAGATGATGATTATAACCCCAATACATTCCTATGTATTCTTGAGGTTATTTCCAAAATAAAACAAACCTTTCCAATAATCTTGGAGGTTCTCTAAATTAATTAGAGGTTGATATTATAAGTGATTTTAATCCTCTTTAAGTATTGAAAATATACTTTCAAAACCCCTATTTCAAAGCCCTTCTTAAACCCCCAATATTTGAATTCTTAGGAATGAACTTTGTTTCCTCAAAAATCTTGAAAACAGTGAGCTACTTAACTTCAAAGAATTATTCTGAGTTTAACACTCAATGTATGAATACAAGACCACTTGGATAGTCTTCCTAACTTTTTGGAGAACACCCATGATTTTTGGTTTGACTTGGAAACACTTGAAAGGGGTCCATTTGGACCCAAACATTCCTTTCAAACATTCTGCTTTTGCTGTCATAGCAGCTAGGTTGACTTTCAACTTGTTTTCCAGAATACTTTTCCAAAAGGAGTGGTCCCAACTCATTTACCCTTGAATTTAAGTGTCTTAGGAAACTTTCTGTATAATATGGGCCTCTATATGTTTTGTTTTCATTTTCTAAGATTTTTCAACATTTCAGTCGACAGTACGGACTCCGTTTATGAGTAAGCTCTATTGTTCATATGATTTCTCTCAATCTGTAATAGTTATTGAAGATTAGCTTTTTGTTATGTGTTCTAGACACAATAAGCATGATCTCCATAAAAAATTATGCATTATACACATTTCTAACCTCACTTTTCTAATTTCACAAGATCAACTCACTATTATGTTCACTATTCACAGCAAGCATGCTTTTACTTCCATCCTTTGATTTGATGCTTATATGTATCTCAAATTAGTTTATATCTTAGAAAGTGGTCCATACTATATTTGTGCATATCCCATGATGATTTACTCTATACATTTATTCATATTTTAGACTTCTAAGTCACTTTAGAAAGTCCATGTACACAAACACACTACAACCTTTGCACATTCTAGGATCATACATTGCATCCATGCAAGATTTGGAGTTTTTGTAACTCCTAATCTAAGGAATGAACTTGATCATATGTTCATGCTTCCCCTCGATCTAATCTTCCTTTCTCATCCGTCCTGGGGATTGAGAGGTCCACTTTTCTCAATATTAACATGCATCATACTAGTTTGCTAAGCATATTTTGATATCTTTGATTATTTGTATCGAGAACAACTCATGCCCCCCTTTAGATTAGAAAAACTTGATTAATTGATATGTAATTAGACGATTTTTCCTAGGTTTGTTTGTGTGATCTTTCACCTTTGCATTGTGTAATACTTGGCTAGGTCTTATGAATGATATCTTACCTCTTGATTTTTTTCATTTCAAAATTCTTATGAGATGTGATATACTATCATAGTATTAATTGTCAAACCAAACATAGTATAAGATGATTATTTGGATGCTAATTGAGGCCTGTCGAAAGACGGGGCAAGTTGAGGGTGTTTTAGTCGTGACAAAGGCTCCTTCTTCTCTCGTACCAAAACCCCGAGCCAAGTTCTTTGGTTATGAAAGGCCGGTGCCCTTTATCCATTTGGGTGAGTCAAATTAGGTTTCTTGGTTCCTTAAAAACCAAGTGGCGACTCTGTATATGTTTTCAACAGACCTTCTTTTTATTTCTTTGATCTAAATCAATTTCAAACAAACTGAAAGAGTGGACGACCGATTCCGCGTGTCCACAATCTGGCGACTCTACTGGGGATTTTTATTTTAAAACAAAATAATACATAGATTTCACTCATAAGAAGCATCTTTAAAATTATCTTTTACTGTGTCTAGTTCACCGCATTGCACTCTTGCATTTCCCCTCCAACTGTATCTGAAACGCGGCGCTGATATTGTTCAGGTCTTGCTGTGCCACGGCACAAGTCACCGTTGATATTGTACCTTCCAAGGTATTAAAAAATAGTTCAAAGATAGGCCACTTTGAAAAGTTTTGCAGTATTCGCGATAAAAGCTGATATGATCTCCTTTTTCACCTTAAAAAATTCATAATAAATCTGTTTTAAATCCAAAAATTATGTGCAATATGCCGTTGGAAAGCTATTGACCTCTAGTATCCATGAAAAATGTTTGAAAAATGATACAGTGCTTCAATTTCAAAGTCAACTTTTGGGTCAAATCGGTTAAACTTAGGATCTTTAGAAAGTTCTAAGAACCTCTGGTAGCTCCCAGGAGCTGACGTTTTTGTTTGATTTTCTTTTAAAACTCATTTTAGTACTTTTTATATGATCTAGAATGATCTAAACTCTCGGGCAAATTCTGGTGATTTTGGTCAAACCTTGGTCAAACCTGGTCAAACTTGGGTCAAACCGGTCAACGGGGACTTTCCAGGAACTTCCGGGACTTCCGAGGGTCTCTGAGAGCTTACAATTTCATCTGTCTTTGCTTCAAAATCCATTTTCTTACTTTTCTTATGACATAACATGTTTTTAGAACTTTCGATCCAAATTTGGGAGTATTTTTGAGCTTTCAGGGGCATTTTGGTCATTTGTACCATTTTTGGAGTATTTTGAGAGATAGAACTAACTTCCAGAAGCTCTTTTGAGTCCTTTTCGATCATTATGAACCACCAAGCTATGGGTCTCCTAAATCTGATAGCTAACAAAATGGAGGTGTATACAGTATCTTGGGTATGTCATGTTCATAGGGTTGTTAACATATATTGTCAAGATAGGATCTACCCTCTGATAAAGAGTAAGCATTCCCTTGAGAATGTAGCTGGGTTGATTATTGAGAACTGCAGTCTTGTTGATAAGTAGTTATCAACATGTTTGGTAATCATAAGAGGTGAATAGGATTCAAGGATTGGAAGATGTAATCATTATTCAGGTTGACAGTAACAGTTATCCGACTACCAGAATATGATTACGAATGCTGACGGTAGAGGGACATTAGTACACCATACAAGTCTAGTTATCGCTTCAGATATGTTCTTTTGTGTTGGAGTTCAGTTATCATTTTATAGTGGAGTAAACATTAACTGATCAGTTGAGATCAGTTGATTAGTTTGCTGATCAAAGAGTTTGATCATGGGAATTAACAAGTGGTTTGAGTCAATAATAAAGAGCCTAGGAGGTCCCATTCTTAGCTCCGCTAGGATGCTTGGAAAGGCACTTGAGGATGGTGTCAAGATTAGTTCGATCAATCTAAGTTGTTTTGATCGATTGAAGTCTAGACAGGTTCGATCGATCGAATGTGGTTCAATCAATCAATGTTTCGACCGATCGAAGCCACTTCAATCGATCAGAGGTAAGGTTAGTTCTGGGAATCTATAAATAGGGCAGCTGCATCTAGAAATCAGAGTTCATCATTTTTAACATCCCTAAGCTACAGAAACTATTTAGGGTTCCCAAACCTTCTCTACCCTCCCTATTAGAGATCCCACTATCTCTAGCCTCTCCTTGAAGCACTCACAGGAGACATAAGAGTGAAGATAACCTAGTGGAGGCTACTGCACCATCAAGGAAGAAGAGAATTAGAATTGGGTTCAAGACCTGAGGTATAAACCCTTCTCCCACTTGTGTATATGCATCTATAGTTTAATAAGCAGTAGATCCAGGCTATCAATAAAGTTTTTGAACTTTGTTTTTCGCTACACGTTTAAATATATTTTTAAACCTAAATTTTCCTTTAATTGGTATCCGAGCCACGCTTGTTTAGATCTATAGATGCATTTTGGAACACGAGTTATGATTTCCATGTTGATTTTAGGACTGGTTTTGAAATTGTATTATTTTTGCAGCAGTTTCGCAGCAGAATACAAATCTGTGATTGCATTGGATGCATAGTGGTTTCGATCGATCAAAGTAGTTTCGATCATTTAAAACTCTCTGTTTTCAAGCGATCGAACTATTTTTTATTGATCGAGACTGATCCTCTGTCCAGGTGTTCTTTTCATAGTTTTAAAAGTTTTTAAAATTATATACTTTAATTTTGTATTATTCTACAAATTTTCAAATCATTATGTGAAACTGAAAGTTCAATCGATTGGACTATGTTCAATCGATCGAAGGTTAGATCAATCGAACTTTTGTTGATCGATTGAAGTGTGAAAGAGAACTGAGATGCTATTTTAAGTTCTACATCACTACATAAAGAGTTTATGTACTGTGTGAATCAAATAGGGGTTCCGATAATTACATATATTTATCATATATGCATGGATGTGCATACGACTAACCCTTTTGTAGCAAGATTAGTCCTATATCTCCCATGACACCAAGTCCTTTTAAATTATGTATTTAACTGTTTGAGATTGGTGTATGTTGTATTTTAATTGTTGGTTTGGTTTTTAGGCATGTGTAAAGGGCGCTGCGACTTCAATCCTACGAATAGGAAGCCACACTGGTTTCCCTAGCCTTTTATTTTATTGTTTTTTCAGAATATACCTTTTATTTTATTGTTGCTATTTCCTTTCTAAAAAAACTGCAAGCTTTGAGAGAAGCATAGAAATTTTTGTAATAGAATAGGAAATCCATGAAGATGGAAGAGCAAGCCATTGTCCATGAAGATGGAGCCGGAGGTGACCAAACCAAGAAGAGGTTTCATGGGAGATAGAGGCATTGTTGAATGCCTTTATTTTTATTTTAGTTTTTTGTTTTATGTGCTTGGTTTGTGATTGGCATTTAATTATATTGTTACTACTTGCATACACGTACAACAAGTTTTCTAAAATAGAATTCAAAAACCGTTTCAACACATTAGTAAACATTGAATGTTTATGGGTAATGTGTAGAAACAATTTTTTCAAAAGCAAAATCCTTTACTATTAAATCTAGTGGGAGAGGAACTTAATATTACAACTCCTACGATCTTCCATTAACTATTCACTGTAAGATGAGTAGTGCATTCTGTGTCACCTCGCTAGGACTGTTCATTCTATACGGAGGGTACACTACTCACTGGTTACTAGATGTGAAATTCCTATGGATAGGATCAATCAGACGTGTTAGAGGGTGACCACCACACGGAGGCGCTACTTGAGGCGGTTGTGATTGGATCCTAGTTAATTACACACTAGCTAAGCTATAAATAAGGGATCCCACATGGGGCATTATTTAGAAATTTAGAGATCAAATAGGTTCAGGAGTCATAACTTGTTTTGCAAGAGCTACATAGCAGACAAGTCATGATTAATCGAAAGATCGAACATTGACCACCACACAGGGGCTTTAATCTTTCATTTTGATATTCCGGCAACTTTGTTTTAAAATAAGAGTTTTTAAGGATTCTTTTATTTCAAATTGTCAAATTCTGATATCCATATTTATTTTGTCTGTTTGATTTTTCAACAATCATAATGTCTGGATCTGCTTTTAGTCCACTTACCACTATACTCACTCAGAACAAGTTAACTAGAAATAATTACACTGAATGGAAACATAACCTTGACATCGTTTTAAGAGGATCACATATATGTCCTTACCATCCCATGCCCTGAAGAACCCGTTGAAAATGCTATGGCTGCTGCTAGACGCAAGTTCGATAAATGGAAAAAATTAAAGAATGGCTCGTTGCTATGTTCTGGCCTCTATGGCTGGTGTGCTGCAACACCAATTCCAATCGAATCATTCTGCCAGTGCCATTATCAAATCCTTAAATGAAATGTTTGGGGAGCATTTTTTTTTTTGGAAATTGGTAAAGAGATTCCAAAAAAGAAAGGTGCACAAAAGTACAAGGGGCATACCCCAGGATATACAAAAAGAGCAGGGCTCAATGGAGGGCACCTGTAGCAAAGAAAGCTACCAAACAAGAGAACCTAAACCCAAGGCAGCCTTAAAAAAAAAAAAAAAAAAAAAAAAAAAAAAACAAACACATAGGCAACCAACAAAAGAGGGCATTTTTTTTTTTTTCCGGAAAAAAACAAAAGAGGGCATTAATGCTAATTACAAAGAATGGTATCAATATTTGTATGACGTTTCCACTTCACCCTGATAAGAGTATTGATTTGAGAAATAAAGCACTTCAGAGTGATCTCACTAGGATAGAAAGTGTGTCTGAAAGATCTGTTGTTCCTTTCTTTCCATAATCCATAAACAGTCACCCCCAAGCACAATTTAGGAATTAACTGATGTATCTTCTTTCCCTTGAGATGATGAGCCATCCATTGCAAAGTGTCATTCCATCCATTTCCATTCCAATTCAGACCACACCTTCGCATAATATCCTGCCAAATACCAAAAGAGTAAGAGCAAGAAAAGAACAAATGATCATGAGTTTCCATATAAGAGTGGCAAAAAACACAGGCCAGGGGACCAGGGGTGAAAGAAACAATCCTATCATGGGTAGACAACCTATTATGGGCAGCTAACCAGAGAATTATACTCGACCTAGGTGTACCCCCTTGGAACCACACACTATCATGCCACGGAACAACAGGGTGGTGGGTCCTCAAGTGACTCCAAATGAGGGAAGTGTTAAATTTCCCAGTAGGAGTAACCAACCAACTAACTTTATCCTAAAAATTAGACGGTTTATAGAAGGTGGATAAAATAGTTCTAACATGGCAGGCCTGCTATATAGGTTTCCATGCAGAAGATAATGAGTGCGAAGATGTCAGAAGGGACTCCAGTCAAAGAACACGTTTTAAAAATAATTGGTTATTTGAACGAACTGGAGACCTTGGGAGCCAACATTGATGCACAAACCCAAGTTGATATGATCCTCAATTTGCTGTCACCATCATTCACTCAATTCAAACTTAACTATAATATGAATCGAATGAATTTCTCAATGAGTGAATTAATGAGTTCTTTACTGGCAATGAAAGGGGTGATCAAACCTGGGGACAATGTTCTAAGCGTTGAGAAAAGCTCTTCTTCTTCCCGATTTGCACTGAAAGGTAAGAAAGGGAAGAAGAAGGCTAGCACTGGTGGTCCAAGTGTTGGACCGGTCCCAAAGATTACAAAATCTAAGGGAAAAGGTAAGGGCAAAGGGAAGGTGAGTGGCCAAGGCAAAGGAAAGTGTTTCTAAGGCGGTGATAAGGGCCACTGGAAGAGGAATTATCTAGAATTCTTAGCTACAAGAGTTCAAGGTATGATTGAATCACATATGATTGAAGTAAGTTTTATAACAGATACTTTAAACACTTGGTGCATTGATTCTAGTGTGACTAACCATATCTGTAATTCATTATAGGGGTTCAGATAAACCAGGAAATGCAATGATGAAGAGATTGTGCTTATTCTAGGTTCTTGCACAATTGCTTTCTGGAGTTGCAATAGGAGTAGTAGCTTTAGAACTTTTGGATAATAAAGTTTTGATTTTATCAGATGTACTTTACGTCCTTTCAATGAGATTTAATTTAATTTAAGTTTTAAATTTATCGAATAAAGGTTATTCTTTTCATTTCAGAATTGAAGTTGTGATCAAAAGAAATGGCTCTTTTGTGTTTTCTGGTGTCAAATCAAATTGTTTGTATGTAATTACTCCAAACATTTCTACAAAATCTAACATGGAACTTAATAACTCAGTGGTAATTGTACCGTCTAAAAGAAAGGAACCTTCTACTAATCCAACAAGGCTTTGGCACATGAGGCTTGGCCATATAGGATTGGCAGACTAGTAAAAGAAAGGGTCTTAGGCAATTTGGTTATCGAACCAATGGAAGTCTACGAGTCTTGTTTAGAGGGTAAGATGACCAAAAGGCCCTTTCCTGCAAAGGGCATTAGGACCAATGCATTGTTGGAATTAGTTCATACTGATGTGTGTGGACTAATAAATATTAGAGAACGGGGTGGTTATGA
The DNA here is from genome assembly GCA_033977485.1 of Hydrangea macrophylla. NCBI lineage: Eukaryota > Viridiplantae > Streptophyta > Magnoliopsida > Cornales > Hydrangeaceae > Hydrangea > Hydrangea macrophylla. The sequence continues at coordinate 34,156,863 of CM066995.1, read as the reverse complement.
GTACTTCATAATATTTACTAATGATCACTCAAGGTATGGATATGTGTACCTAATGCTGAATAAGTCTAAAGCCTTTGAAAAGTTCAAAGATTTTAGGGCTAAAGTGCAGAAACAATTGGGCACACATATCAAGGATATTCGATCTGATAGAGGTGGTGAGTACCTCTCTAATGAGTTTATTCATCACCTTGTACATAATAGGATTCTGTCATAGCTGACTGCACCTGGTATGCCTTAGCAGAATGGTATAGCAGAGAGAAGGAATCATACTCTTTTAGATATTACTAGGTCAATGATGAGTTATTCTAAGTTACCATTATTCCTTTGGGGTTATGCTTTAGAAACCGATACATACATACTAAATCTTATACCAAGCAAATCTGTTCCCAGGACATCACGCGAGATGTGGATTGGGTGCAAGCCTTCTTTGCAACATCTCCAGATATAGGGGTGTCCGGCACATGTGTTAAAAAGAAAGATGATCAAATTAGATTCTAGATAGGAAGTATGCTACTTTGTAGGGTATCCAAAGGGTACTTGTGGATGGTATTTTTATGATCCAAGAGAACAAAAAGTGTTTGTTAGTACAAATGCTGTTTTCTTGGAGGATGATTATATCCTGAACCATAATCCCAAGGGAAGGATAGATCTAAGAGAAATATATGGAGAGCCCTCTATTCCTCCAACAGTTGATAACAATGTTAGACAAGAAAATACCACTTCTTCACCCATTTCTGCACCGGTAACTCGTCTTTGTGGGAGGATTATCAGCTAGTCTGATAGATACATGTTCTTAGGAGAAGTTTTTGAAGATGTCTCCATAGAATCTGAATCTGATCCTACCATGTATGAAGAGGTAATGGCTGATGTTGATTCAGCTAATTAGGTTAAAGCTATGAAGGCTGAATTGGAATCTATGGATTCCAATCATGTCTGGGATCTTGTAGAACTTCTAGCCAATATTAAACCCATTGGCTGTAAGTGGGTCTACAAGAGGAAAAGAGGATCTGATGGAAAGGTTGAGACCATTAAGGTAAGGCTTATAGCGAGAGGTTATACTCAGAGGGAGGGCATTGACTAAGGGGAAACCTTATCGCTGGTAGCCATGCTCAAGTCCATCAGAATACTCTTATCCATTACCGTATGGTTAGATTATGAGATCTGGCAGATGGACGTCAAGACTGCATTCTTGAATGGCAATCTTGAGGAGGACATATATATGCAACAGCGAGAAGGGTTCATAGCTGGTGGGAAAGGTAACTTGGTATGCAAGTTTCAAAAGTCCGTTTTTGGTCTTAACCAGGCATCCAGAAGTTAAAACATTCATTTTGACCAAGCAGTCAAATCATTTGGTTTCATACAAAATCTGGATGAGCCTTGTGTATACAAGAAGTGTGAAGGGAAAGTGGTAGCTTTTCTTGTGCTTTTATGTTGATGACATTCTACTCATTGGGAATGATGTAGGGGCATTATCATCAATTAAGGTTTAGCTAGCTAGTACTTTCAACATGAAGGATCTAGGAGAGGCGAGCTATATCCTTGGGATAAAGCTCTTTTGAGATCGCAAGCTAAAGAAAATGGGATTATCTCAAGCGGGTTATATCAATAAGGTGCTAACTAGGTTTTCCATGGATAATTCGAAGAAAGGTTTATTGCCTTTCAGGCATGGTTTAGCGTTCTCCAAGGATCAGTGTCCAAAGACACAGGAGGAGAGAAATTACATAGCAGGAATTCCCTATGCTTCGGTAGTGGGAAGTCTCATGTATGCGATGTTATGTACTAGACCAGATATCTGCTTTGCTGTTGGCAGGTATCAGTCGAATCCATGTCTAGAACACTAGACAGCCGTTAGGCACATTCTTAAGTACTTGAGAAGGACTAAAGACTACATGCTTATGTACGATGACAATGAGTTAATTCTAGTAGGATACACAGACTCGGACTTTATGTAAGATAAAGATTCTAGGAAGTCGACATTCGGACATCTCTTACCTTGGGAGGTGGTGTTGTTAGTTGGAGGATCATTATGCAGAAATGCATTACAGACTCAACTACAGAAGCTGAGTATGTAGCTGTTTGTGAAGCCGCAAAGGAATCTGTTTGGCTTAAGAAGTTCTTTATGGAGCTCGAGGTGGTATCAATGTTGCTGTCACCTATTATGCTATACTGCGATAATAGTAGGGCAGTGGCTCAGTCCAAGGAGCCAAGGAACCACGGAAAGGAAAAGCACGTAGAGCGAAGATATCATCTAATTTGAGATATTGCTCAACGTGGAGATGTGACTGTCACAAAAATTTCCAGCGCTGACAATCTTGCGGATCCGTTTACAAAGGCCTTGCCACAGAAGGTCTTTGATCGTCATCTAGATAGTCTAGGTCTCAGATGTAGTCCTGAATGGCTATGAGTACAAGTAAGAGTTTGCTGGGTTTGTGCCCTCAAACTATTACTTTAGCTATGAGACATTGACATTTTAATATATGGATATTGGCTTTACATTTTATTATGTATGTTTCTTTCATGAGATGATTGTTAATCCTTAAGTATCATAGTAAGCAATTCGTGTATGTATGAGATGCATACAAGTGATATACAAATTATTATTCATTGATACTTAGAATTTGTCACAGTGGATGATGAGACTGGATATCTCATCAGGTGTATGTTGTAGCATGACTAACTACCATTGGATGGAGTGATGAATCTCAATCACTGGAGTATATCTCTTAGTTAATATGCTAGTTCTCATAGTGCATTGACAGACCTGAGCTTTCCTAATGACACTTAAGGCTGTCAACAGTCGACTCAAAACTTGTATAAGGTACGTGTTCTCAATCTTGAGAGGATTATGAACACAGATTATGGATATGACTATTTTGACTTACCAAACAGTGAGGTCTATAAAAGATCAACACTTAGGTATCTTGGGTATGTCATGTTCAACATACACTATCAAGATAGGATCTACCCTCTGATAAAGAGTAAGCATTCCCTTAAGAATGTCACCGAGTTGATTACTGAGAATTGCAATGTTGCTGATAAGTAATTATCAACATGTTTGGTAATCATGAGAGGTGAATGGGACTCAAGGATTAGAAGATGTAATCATTATTCAGGTTGACAATAATAGTTATCCGACAACTTGAATATGATTACGAATGCTAACGATAGAGGGAGATTACTACACCATACAAGTCTAGTTATCGCTTCGTATATGTTCTTTGCATTGGAGTTTAGTAATCGTTTTATAGTGGAGTAAACGTTAACTGATCAGTTGGTTATTTACTAATCAAAGAGTTTGATCATGGGAATTAACAACTGGTTTGAGCCAACAATAACGAGCCTAGGAGGTCCGACTCTTAGCTCTGCTAGGATGCTGTCAAGACTGGTTTGATCGATTTAAGTTGTTTCGATTGATTGAAGTCTAGACAGGTTCGATCGATCGAATGTGGTTCAATCGATCGAAGTTTCGACCGATTGAAGCCACTTCGATCGATTGAAGGTAAGGTCGGTTCTGGGAATCTATAAATAGGGCAGTTGCATCCATAAACCAGAGTTCATCATTTTTAACATCCCTAACTTGTAGAAACTATTTAGGGTTCCTAAACCCTCTATAACCTCCCTATTAGAGATCCCACCATCTCTAGCCTCTTCGGGAAGCACTCATAGGAGACTTAAGAGTGAAGACAACCTAGTGTTAGCTGCTGCACCATTAAAGAAGAAGAGAATCAGAATTAGGTTCAAGACCTGAGGTATAAACTCTTCTCCCACTTGTGTATATGCATCTATAGAGTTAATAAGTAGTAGATCCGGGCTACCAATAAAGTTTTCGAACATTGCTTTCCGCTGCACGTTTAAGTAAATTTATAAACCTAATTTTATCTTATCTTGGTGACCGCATGTTGATAATGGCCTGAATTTTTTCTGGGTTGGCCTCAATTCCCTGTTTGCTGACTAAGTGACCCAGGAACTTCCCGAACGAGACCCCAAACGTGCACTTTGCTGGAATCAACTTTATTTGAAATCTTCTTAGGATGCTGAAGGCTTTGGACAAGTGCTTGAGATGGTTGGATTCGTCCCGGCTATTGACCAAGAGGTCATCAACGTATACTTCCATAGTCTTTTTGTTCAAATCCCTAAACATATGATTGACCAGGTATTGGCAGGTCACCCCAGCGTTCTTGAGATCGAAGGGCATCACTTTGTAGCAGTATGTTCCCTGGTCAGTGATGAAGGAGGTCTTCTCCTCGTCGTCGGGGTGCATACAGATTTGATTGTACCCTGAGTAGGCATCCATGAAGGAGAGGAGTGAGTGGTCTGCCGTTGCATCTACCAAGAGGTCTATTCTGGGTAGTGGGTAGCAATCCTTGGGCCAAGCTTTGTTTAGGTTGGTAAAATCTACACACAGCCTCTACTTTCTAACCTCTTCTTGACCAAGACCATATTAGCTAACTAGTCGGGATACTATACTTCACGAACTGACTTTGCTTTGAGAAGTTTCCAGACCTCTTCATGTACTGCTTCTTCTCTTTCAAGGGCTATTCCCCTCCTCTTTTGCTTAATCAGGCAGAAGCAGGAATAAAATTGAGTTGGTGGGACATGACCCGGGGATCAATTCCAGGCATGTCTTCATGGCTCCATGCAAAAACGTCTTGATTCTGTCTCAGGAACTGGACTAGCGTTTCTTTGAGATCTAGTTCCATGAGAGTGCCTATGCTGACCGACCGGTCGGGAAACTGGGGTTCCAATTTCACTTGATAAAGTTTTTTGACTAAGCTGACTCTGTCCCTGACGTCCCTTGGTTCATCTCTTTAATGTTCAGTGCTTTAGAAATTGCATCCTTTTGTAAGGAACTAACATCATAGCTGCGAATGATGGCATGATCTCCTCTCATGCTGTCCGGTCCCTACAAGGTCAGGAAATTGACGATCAGGCTGATACGACTGCTCTGGCCTTGTTAACTATTGGTCTCCTGAGAATGACGTTGTAAGCGGATAGGCCTTCTACCATAATGAAGTTTGAGAGTATGGAGGCCTACTGTGGATAGATCTCCATTAAAATCGGTAGCTTGTTCATCCCGAGCGGTTATGTACTGGATTCATTGAATCCCACTAACGGAGTGGCCACTAGTCAGAGTCGGTCCCTTGATATTCAAAATTGATCAAACGTTGAAGAAAAGAGTATGTCAGAGGAGCTTCCCATGTCTACAAGTACCCTCTTGACCATATAATTGGCTATAAAAAGCATTATCACCAGTTGATTATCATGGGGGTAGTGCATATCTCATATATCACCGGATGAGAAGGTCAAGGTATCGGTCGGAGGGCAGTTGACTGGTTAGACTTGGGCGAGATTCGCTTGGGATGCTCGGGCATGCCTCTTCCTTGCCGACTACGAGTCTCCTCCACCCAATGTTCCTCTAAAAACCACATTGATATGCCTGAGGGGTTGTTGCTGCTCAGGGGCACGAGCATCTTTTCACCGCTATTTGTCTTTGGTGACAAACTCGGCTAGATGACCCTGCTTAATGAGTTTTTCTATAGCAATTTTGAGCTTAAAGGAGTCCTCGGCGTCATGGCTGTGGTCTTTGTGGTAGTGGCAATACTTGTTCTAATTCATTTTCTCGGGCGGGCTCTTCAACTTCGTTGGTTTCTTGAGCAGCTTCTGAGCCTCGGCGACTACCATGACTTCTTGGATGGGCCAAGAAAGTGGCGTAAAGGCCATCGGGGTCTGATCCTGACCACCCCTTTGTTGATCCTATTTCTGTTTCTTTCCCGAGCCCTTCTCGGAGCCCTTACGTTTCTATTTAGCTCTTGGGACTCATCTTTTATAAAGTTTGTACCCTTGGACTTCAAGAACTCTTCATTGTCAATGTGCTTCCTAACCCGCTTCGAGAATTTAACCAAGGTTGCCAGTCGTTGTCGGTAGAACGATGTGGCAACCTTGGTTTTTTGAACCCCTGAGCAAAAGGCTGTGATGGTGACCATCTCATTTAGGTCATGAATTTGAAGCTTTTGCTAATTGAAGCGATCAACATAATCCTTCAATATGAATGGAACACGTTTCTCTGGTATGATAATTGGCATCCTATGGGTCCTATTTTGGATAGAACCGGAATGCGTGTTCAATATGATGCCGCCATCCCTTTAATTGCCAAAGTGTCTGATGTTATTGATGGTATTGAATGGAACTGGCCTCTTACAAACACAATTGAATTAAGGGAAATTAGAGGCCATCTCCATTCCTTACCTCTCCCTAATACATCTAGCGATGTGGTCCAATGGCTCCCTTCCCCAATTAAAGTGTTCTCTTCTGCCAACACTTGGGATTTTGTTCGGACACATTACCCCAAAGTCCATTGGTATGGCCTCACTAGGTTCCCGAGTAATATTCCTCATCATAGTTTTATCATATGGTTGGCCATTCTCCATAGATTATCCACACATGATAGAATTTATACCTACACACCTGGACCACTTGCTTGTGTTTTTTGTCACAAATATTTGGAATCTCATGACCATTTATTCTGTAATTGTTCTTATACTTCTTATTTGTGGCAGGAAGTGCTCAATAGGTTGGAAATCTCTTATTCAGCCACCTCTTGGGATGTACTTGTGGATTGGGCAGCAAATAAGTGGAAATGCAAGACTCCATGGCAGGTTGTCCCTAAAATGTGCCTTGGTTTGGTTGTCTATAGCATTTGGGAAGAAAGAAATGCTCGAAGCTTTAAATTTGAAGCAAAGACTAAGGAAAGAGTTTTTCAAAACCTTTGCCTAAAGATTTCCTTACAGATACAAGCTACTTGGAAGAACGACCCCCACTTACCTCAGTACATTGATAGATGGGCCATTAATTGATTTGTTGGAGTTTCATTGATGTAATTCCCTTTTCTTGTTTTGCTTGGTTCGTTGATTGGCTAGGATGGGTCATTCTCTTGTTTTGTCTAAGTTAATCTCCCATCCTTTGTTGCATCGTCTGGATGCCTTTTGTGTGATTTTGTTTGCCTGGGGTATGCCCCTTGTACTTTGTACAGTGCCGCTTGGCTTTTTCGTTTAAATTAACCTTTTTTCCGAAAAAAAAAACATAATCCTTCAAGGATTCCCCCTTTTGCTACTTGACAACAAGTAGTTGGGTGTCTGCATGCAGTCGACAAAGCATACCCATGAACTGCCGAACTGGCTAGCAAATAGCTTACTAAGTTCCTTGAAATCATCAACTGATTGGGGCCTCAGGGAATGGAACCACTGCACAGCTGGGCCTTTTAGAGTGCTAGGAAAGGCCAAGCAGTACAGTTCATTGGCATTGGTTGCCAGTACCATCTGAGCTTTATAGATCCAGATGTGGTTGATCGAACTTCCCGAACCGTCATATGAGTTGAGATGAGGCTATTGGATTTGCGTTGAATGGAAAATCCTGTGACCCGATTGGTGAATGGCGACTAAGTCTCTGTGTTGGTATAATCGTGACTTAGTTTCTGGCCTAGCTTCTCGATCGATTTCTCCAAGTCCTTGATGAGGGCTTCCACATCGTCCTAACTAGTGTCTCGCCCAGTATCAGTATGGTAGGTTGGGTCGGAGGAAGAGGCTTCTTCCTCAAAGTGTGCTATCCTCAGGGATAAGGCTCAGATTTAACTCTGATTGATCGTGTGCCTAAGGTCACTTTGGCTCCTGGCCGGGTGATCCTGGGCCGATTCCTGGGTCAAGCGCTCGTGCCCCTCCCCTTTGGCAGGGCGCTTGTCATTAATAATGTTCCTGGCATCCACCACGCAGCTTGGGTCGACTCGAGCACATTATTGGGTCCGTATTGGATCTCGACCATGCTCAACTTTCCTAGGATGGCCTATAGCCTATGGGGATCTTGGTGCAGCTCGGGCGCGTTGTCGGGTCCGTACGGGCGCCCTACCACTCTCGGCGCTCTCGAGTGGTACCTCAGTCTGCGGAGGCTTATTCTGTTGGGCCCGCAGGACTTTGATCTATTGTTGGGTCTGGCGTTGGCCCTCTAAGAGTTGTACAAGAGCCACGGTAATCTGCTCTGGAGTAATGGGAGCCGTCGGTTGCACGACCGGTGGATCCACCTAACCTGTTGGCTGAGCAATCTTTCTTATTCTTTTTCGGCGGCATGATGATCATTCAATTGATGGAAAACTGTAGTTTTCCATTGACGGTGCCAAACAGATGATACCAAAATTTGAGTTAAGAGATAAGAAGAAGAAGACGAGAGAAATTTGTATATGAACCCGACCCTATTAACGAAGAAACCTACGCCCACGTGTGTGTCGGAGCACTTGCACTATGATATGAAATCGTTGACGGTCTTTAGTGAACCAACAAAGGAATGGAGCTACCAGAGGCCGGTCGGGCAATGTGCATGTGCGTGTAAAGTAAAGTTGCGATCTCACTCTATGGGTGGTAAGGGGTTCCTTTTATAGTTCAAGAAACCTCCTTGTACATGGAAAGTAATATAGATTCTCAAACGTAATCTGATTAGGTTTGATTGACATGAATTATGCGAGTTTCTAAATGGATTAGGAAACTATCCATTCATTCCATTAGTACTCTAGCTGCCCTAGGAGACTGTCTGGAACATTCTGGATCACGCCCTGGGGCTAGGCTATGTCGTGCCCATAATGGGCCAAGCCCGCGTAGCATTCCCGACCTGTTGGTCGGGCCTTGTGACACTTGGTGTATCGATTGGGATAGTGCTACAAATGACACGATTGGTCTCTGGAAGATCTGGCATTCCTTGATGCAGTGGCAGAGCTTGATTCTCATTGGCTGAACATTTTTGTACGTATCAGCCATTACTACCACTACCTCACTAGAAGATTGAAAATGTAAGAAAAATTACACCAAGAACCATTGACAATTTGACAAAACCCACATTAGATGATTAGAACCACAATAACCACTATAAAGTGGAAAGTGTTCGAAACTAATTGGTACAGGAAAGGCACATTTGGAATCCTCAAACTACTTCATGATTTTTGTCAAAAAAGGTTTATACATCTGTCCATTTGACCTTACTTTACACAACTGTAAACCATTTAGATTTTAGAACCATACACAGAAAGCAAATTTTTTTTGGCAATAACAAAAAAAAAACAAATAGGAAGAGAAAGGAAAGAGGCAAAGAGAGCGCGGTGCATGGCAAGAGTGGACAAGGAGGAGGCCAGTGACAAAGAGGTGATGGGAAGTAAATAACTGACTCTTAACCTGAAGATGACAGGTGATCTTGAGATGCTTTAATGGTGAAGATCGAGAAAAACCAGTTAAAATGATTGTGATATGGTATAGAGAGAGAGAGAGAGAGAGAGAGAGAGAGAGAGAGAGAGAGAGAGAGAGAGAGCAGAGGGAGTTCAAAGCATTTGAAAGGGACATCCGAGATGAAGGAAAAATGAGTTTAAAATATTTATTTAAACGCGCAGTGGAAAGACAGTTTGAAAACTTTATTGGTAGCCCGGATCTACTAGTCATCAATTCTATAGATGTGTTGTAGATATTCACAGTTTAACCACGCGTTTTAAAACTTTTTCAAATTTCAAATTCAAATACGAGTCGCCACTTAATTTTTAAAGGAAAATTAAGAAACCATTTTAAGAGAAAACTGATCTTTTGGAAACCAGAGATTTCTAGGTCCGGGGATTATGGAAGGAGAGGGGAAGGAGCTCGGCGGACTCAAACACCCCCTCTCATCCTATCTCGTGATAGGCCTTTACTCAACATCCTTTTTAATCAAATTATTAATCTAAGCATGCCCTCAACTAATACATATATACAAATGTACATTACACAAGCATGTTGGAAAGGGTATAAAATTGCTAATGATAAAATAGCATCCAAAACCAAGTAAGTCAATTAGCAAGCAATATGATAAGCAATAGGGAACAAAAGAACTTACCCGGGGTCTAGCTACGAAGGGAAACGTGTACTGCATGCAAAAATAGATATCCTAGGAAAATATCTCTAATCCACATATATACATAAGACAAGACCTAAGCTAAGGTGTCGCACATGAAGTTTGAAAGAATCAATATAATCAAGAAATGAAATAAATGAGTGAAAAGTCGAGAAATCATACCTAATAGCTCTACAAAACAAAGATTAGTACACATGCCTTGATCAAAGTTTTGAATCAAATCCTAAACATTATACCAAACTCCTAGCTTAAATCTAACAATCATTGAAGAGAGTTGACACACTCATGAATTCCTTCTAACTAGTTAAAATCATAGCACCTCTATAGATATACAGGTCTCAACTAGGAGCCAATGTAATGTCCATATAGAAGTGAAGTGGTACAATCCTAACATGGCTATAAGGAACCCATAATCGTGTTCAACTAAGTTCAATTAAATGGAATTTGTACCAAGAATTAGTCCTAGTCATAAGTACCAACATACATGAATGAATGCATGGACATGAACAAGCGCAAGTTATAAATCATTCATTGATTTGGATCATTTAATCTCTGGATTTAAGTTCAATTAATCATAATTAAAACATGGTTTAAGCCCTAGGGCATAGAAATGCCATTTGAGTCATCATTTACAAAGTTTATCAAAAACTGAAACAGGATTCAGGAATTTACAGAGAGCAGACCAGAATTTCAAAAATTGAAAAAACATACTTTCAATGGTTGGATCTTAATGATTTTTGGATATGATATGCTCTGTGAGTCTAGTTTCTAACCCAAAAAGAAAATCGAAGATCAAACGGTTCAATCTCTGAGAATTGGGTAGAAACTAGGCATCACTCAGAAATTTACAACTCTCTATCTAGAGTTTTTGTATGATTTTCTAGAAATAGCAAAACAATTCAAATGACTTCATTCTTTTTATGGGATTTTGTTAACATATTAAACTTCCTAGAAAAAAATTATTTTAAGTCAAGAAAGCTTGATTAAGGTTTTGATCTACTAAGTTTAAAATGGACTTACTGTTCTGAAATTTTGGACAGAGAGTGACTAGTTCACAAACCATAAGACCAAACCATCCCAAGTATAAAATCTCATCAAAAAAAAATATATAGTGATGCATGTATGAGTTACGCACAATTTACAATTGGTCTCATTCAATTTCCATGGACCATGATTTAATTAAAAATCCTTGATCACAGATTGTAATTGAAATCACTGCACCATAGATGAATAAATATCCATAACTTAAACCAACACAATAATAATCACTTATTATGAAGATCCATGGATTTAGCCTTAAGGCAACCCCATCATAAATCTCATGAGAGAAATGGGTCCTAAAGTCTTACTCAACCTCATGAATGAACCTAGGACACTTGAATTCAGTTGAATCCAATATTATGAAATCCACTAGATCTACAGCAATTCCCTCTACCAAATACATGGTCCTTGAGGATTCATAACTTACTTCATTTGATTCCTCTCCCAAATTAATGATCCTAGAGGATTAAGGATTGAAACTCCATAGATTTCAATGATATGTGAAGAACTTCATGATATTCAAAAGGAGCAACCAAATTATGAACATAAGCTAAGAACTATAAATATATATGATCTAGATCTACTCAAAAAATATATATAAGCATGGATTTATATAAATTAAGAAATCAAATCTCAAGGAATGGAACATGGAAGGTTTCATGAACTCCAAGAGAAGAGCATGAGAGAGAAGAGATGAGATCCTCATGAATTTGAAGGATCTAATGATAGATCCATACTCAAAACATGTTTCTTATAGATTTGATGACTAATTAGATACAAATCAACAAGAAGTTTAAGAGCATTCAATCACAATTCAAGGTGGTGTGTGAAGAAGGGGATGGAGAAAAGACTATTTGAAAATGTGTAAAAATCCTACAGATGTATGAATTGTGATTGAATTATAGTAGAATATGATCTAAGATGAGAGAATTACCTCTAAATTTCCTCAGATTTTGAGTTGGTTTGGTTTAATTTTTGAAGATATTCAATGCTTCTTCATGCTCTTCTTCAAGCTTTTATGACTTCAAAGTGGGTTTGATCCAATTTGGGTCGAGTTTCCTCTTGTTTTTGGATAATATTCTCTCTCTAAAGTTATGCGCAAATCACTCACTTCAACTCACCATCTCATTCTCACTCTAAGATGAAGATCTCATTCCAAACTAGGGCTTTCCTCCCCTTTTTTTTTTTTGTGAAAAAATGGTTTCTATTTATAGATAGATGTAGTAAGGGTATAAAGGTAAATTTTAGAGTGTTATAGGTATGGAAGTGTGACATATGAGTGCTGAACACACATAAAAAAAATTGGTGACATTTGGAGTATCCAATTGATCAAAATATGCTTTTAAAGTCACATAAAAACTGTTTTCCATCAGGGCTTCACTCGATCAAGCCTAGTGGCACTCGCTGAGGGCCGCCTCTTCACATTGAGTGCCACGAAACTTAAAAAATTCATATCTAAGCCATTACAAATCCGAAAATTGCAAATCTTATACCATTGGAAAGGTATTGGAGTCTAGTATTTAATAAAAATGGTTTGAAAATTATAAAAAATTATTTGTGACCATTTTTCCCTTAAAGAACCATTTTGCATTGTTTTTTTTCTTGAAAATGCATATTTTGAACTTTCAGCTTTTTCTGGTGCAATTCCTTTGATCGAAGGAATATTCCAAGGATGCTTCCATATTTTGGTACATGTTTTCACACATTAGTCAAAAAGTGTCACTCCCAGGTTATTTTGGTCATTTTGGCTTTGAAATTGGCATGTTTTTTAGTTAAGAAGCATTCTGAAGAGCATGATTTTATCATTAAGGATTTTGAATTCTTTTGGACATTATTGTCATCGGTTTTAGAGGTAATCATCCTTGAATTTGATGATTAGTCAAAATTGGGGTGTCTATATGTGTATATACAAGAGGTAGAAGAGTTTATACCTAATGGTCTTGAACCCAATTCTGATTGTCTTCTTCCTCGATGGTACAGCAGCCTCCATTAGATGGTCTTCACTCATATGTCTCCTTTGAACACTTCTGGAAAGGCTAGAGATAATGGGATCTCTAATAGGGAGGATAGAGAAAGTTTGGGTACCCTTTCGCAGTTCTCTGTGTGATAAAATGATGATTAATAAATTCTGTACGTAGCTGCCCTATTTATAGATTTCAAACCGACTTTAAGCCTTTGATCGATCGAAGTGGCTTCGTTCGATCGATCGAACCTTCGATTGATTAAAGCTTTTTGATCGATCGAACCTATCTTGATAAGATCCTCTTGTGCCTTTCTAAGCATCCTAGTGAAGCTAAGAGTGGGACCTCCTAGGCTCTTTATTGTTGGCTCAGACCAGTTGTTAATTCCCATGATCAAACTCTTTCGTCAAAAAACTAATCAATTAATTAGTTAACGTTTACTCCACTGTAAAACGATAAATGAACTCAATGTAAAAGAACAAATCCAAAGCGATAACTAGACTTGTATGGTATACTAATGTCCCCCTACCATAAGCATTCATAATCATATTCAGGTAGTCGGATAACTGTACTGTCAACCTGAATCATGATTACTTCTTGCATTCCTTGAGTCCCATTCACCACTCATGATTACCAAATATGTTGATAACTACTTATCAACAAGACTGCAGTTCTCAGTAATCAACTTGGTGACATTCTCAAGGCAATGCTTACTCTTTTTTGAAGGGTAGATTCTATCTTGACAATATATGTTAACAACTGATCCGGAGTGAATAGTTCCTAATTACACGCCTTAATTCACATTTGTTAGCACTTATTATCCTGTTTTCTTGTACTTTTACTTTGGTTTCCATTTTTTGACAGGTTTTAGAAGAAAGCGAGAGTTTCAGGCTATAAAGGGTGTAAAAACAGAAGGAAACAAGAAGAAAAAACCACATCACACGAGCAGCCGGCTTGCGCGACTTTCCAGAATTGCGCTCGTGCCACCTGTAGAAAAATGTGAATATACGTATTTCAAAGCGCTGAAGACCCCTACATGAACGGATTTGCTTAATTACGTCCAGAAAGTTAAATTTGCTTAATTTCAAAGTGCTGAAGACCCCTGGTAACATTCCTAGACATACTGTTATTTTTTGGTTGGCAGTACTTAACAGATTATCTACTCATGACAGGATTTTTCATTTCACTCCCGGACCATTGGCTTGTGTTTTATGCCACCAAGGTATGGAATCTCATGATCATTTGTTTTTGGTTGCTCATTCTCGTCTTTTATACAGTAGGGATTATTGCACCGTTTGGAGATAACATCTCATGCTTCATCTTGGAGTGCATTACTGGATTGGGCAGCTAGATCCTGGACAAAGAAATCTCCCAACCACATCATTCCAAAGATGTGCCTAGGGCTGGCAGTTTATAGTATTTGGAAAGAAAGAAATGCGCGTACCTTCAGATTGGAAATTAAAACAAAGGAAATGATTCTCCAAGAAATGTACCTCCAAATCTTTGTTCAAATTCAAATTCAGTGGAGAAATGATCCTCATCTCTCTAACTACGTTGCTAGGTGGTCTTAGATTGTCTTGTTTAGCTTACTTCCTCTGACTGCTTGGAAGTGTTTCTCGCTATTGTAGCTCTTGCGGGATATTGGCAGGTTGACCCTCTTTTCATCCACTGTGAGACAGTCAATCCATTTGGTTATCTCGTGTACTTGAGCTTTTTTGTATTTTGCCTTTTGGTCTTTTAGCCTGGCAATATAGCCTTTCTTTTGTTTATTAGGTTTGGGACTTTGGGGTTGGCTTATCTTGGCTATGTCCTCAGATAACCTCCCATCCTTTGTCGCGTTGACTGGATGCGAATTTTCATGTGCTCATTGTCTATCCTGGGGTATGCCCCTTGTATTTTTTGTATAGTGCCGTTGGGCTTTTTCTTTTATTGATTAACCAATTTTCGAAAAAAAAGTTAAATATAGCAGTTTCAGATGGATTAGGTTTACAAAAGCCTTCCTAATCCCTCTACAACTATATATACATCATTCTAATTCACTTTTGGGGTTACACATCATAATATATAACTTTTGGAGGCAGCTTCAGAGAGGAAAGTAAGAGAAGAGAAGATCTAGCTTGGAGGTCTCTAATGACGATAGTCATCTCCATCTACTTGTTTTCATCCACTATGCGCAACTTAACACCTATTCTAGGGTTTCAATGAAACCCTAGGTATGTAAAGGGGGATTTTTTGCTTTATCTCTTTAGGATTTTATGTATTTGGGATAGTGATTGTATGTTTAAGGATTATGAATATATAATTGGATTTAGAATGTTAATAATCAATCGTATTTTGGGTTTATTCTTGTTTTAGATTCTCCCTTGTGCTTATTGAACCCAATATCCCTTGATTTCTGTGATTGATAATACATACAATGGTGCTTATGTGATTGTGATGTTTATATCTTTTATGATTCTTGCTTAGGAAAGATTGATTGTGCTACACTCTAGTTATAGGTAGACAATTCATGCCAACCGAAGATGAGTTATGCTTAGATTAAACTAGTGATATCTTCTTGTCGATACTACCGGGCTTGTAGCTACGGTAGATCATGACTATCCAATCATAAATATTAAAGTCAGAAGTATAGACCCCCCGATGCATGGTTAGTGGTGGATTTGTAATCCTACATTCCATTCCCTCATATCAAAACAATCTTAAGTATTGCACTTGTTTACTTAGTTTTAATTTTAGTGCATTATTTCCATAATTTCATTGTTTAATTCATAGTAGTAGTTAAATCAACAATCAATCGAACTTCTATTTTCTATAATTAAGTAGATTATGTTTTATTAATTAAAGGACAAAAATAATCAATCTCTATGGGTTCGACCTTTACTTCCGCACTACAAATCTTAGAAAGTAAAGCATACTTTTATATCTTGATTTTGACGAGATTAATTTTTGGCGCCGTTGCCGGGGATTGCAATATTTTTGCCATTAATTTTTAGAATCTTAATTTAGTTAGTAAATATTAGGTTAGAGTGGAGTAGTGGTGCACATCTGCGGAGCTTACGCGAATCCTAAATGAAAAAATTGCAATAAAAAATCAAAAATACCAAGTGAATCCGTTGTGTTTGAAATTTCACATCAAGGCACTAGGATTAGCTAGGAAATCCATTAGGTATGGAGCATGCACGTGCATTAGCTAGGAATCCTGGGGCACTGGGCTTTGACGCGAATCACTGTATAATAGGATAATTGCATGCATCATAGTGGTGTTGTGTGCCTATTTGATTATTTGCGTAGTTTATTCTCTTATTTGGTTGAGTCAGTCTCTATCATAGTGTCATTTTCTTTAGTTTATGTTTGGTATCCATTCGAAACAACTTGAATTGCATCTGCTTAATCTCGAACTCGAGCGAACCCTTAGAGTCCTTAGGTCTTCAACCCAAGCTTCTAGAGCTCGGTTGATGTTAGGCGACGAATCAACGCCTAAGCTGTCGTCTTTGTTTGAGTCTGAAATCCAAAGGACTCTAAAGCGTTTAAGTAAAACTAGAACTATTAAGATCGACCCTATTCCAATGGCCGATTTTGGAAACAACGGGAACAACCAAAATAATAGAGTCAACCCTAACATACCTCAACCTGCGCCTCTAAAAGATTATTTTACTCCTATAGCATATACGCCACCATCATGCATAGAGTTACCGGAGGTGACTGCGTCTCACTTTGAGATCAAGTCATCGACCATTGTACTTCTTTTGTCTTTTCATGGTCGCGATAAGGAAGATCCCTACAATCATTTAGTTGAATTTCAAGATATATGTGCTACATTGAAAATTCAAAATTTAACTGATAATAAACTGAAATTGCGTCTCTTTCCATTTTCTCTTAAGGATAAAGCTAAGTATTGGCTCCAATCTCTTGAGCCGAACTTTATAAGAACATGGGATGGGTTGCATACTGCATTCCTACAAAAGTTTTTCCCCATCACTCGAACTAATCAAATTCAAAAATCAATAACGAATTTCACAATGCAAGATGGTGAAACACTAAACGATACGTGGGAACAATTTAAATAACTTTTACGCTCTTGTCCTCATCATTAAATCCCTAAATGGCAATTGGTACAAGTTTTCTATGAGGGACTTGTTCCCTTTGTTTGCAACACCGTCGATGCTATTTGTGCGGGGACATTCCTCCACAAAAAGTGCCGACGAAGCTTGGAAAATTCTTGAAACTTTAAGTGAAAATTCAATGCATCACGCTGTGCCTGTACGTCCGGAGAGATGCCTTCCACCGCAATCTAAACGAGAGGCGTAAGTTGAGTCAGGTCGTTCAATTAAAATTCAAAAACTATCTAGGAAGCTTGATCAACTAGTGATGATGGGCCATATTTAGGGCCCACCTCCTACTGAAATATGCCAATTATGTTTTGATCCATCTCATTCTACACTTGCATATTCGTCGGCTTCATAATTTCTAGAATTTGTGGAACAACATATCAATGCTGTTCAACGATTCCAAAGACCTAATTATAACCCTGCGGGCTATAAACTGGACATGATATAGAAAGCTCACCCAAACCTCTCGTGGTGGTCTAATAGTGAAGGACCATATTTGTCCCAAAAACCAGAGACAACAAACTTGCCTAATGCATATAGGCCTCAACCTAATCAGTAACAACAACATCCCTTCCGTGCTAATCTTCCTAGGGATAAATCTTTTGAAGAGAATGTGTTGGCATCATTGAAAAATTTAGAGGCCAAATCTCAGTCGCAGTCTCAACTCATTAACACCCATACACAATCTATTGCTAAGCTAGAATCACAAATGCTACCCCCTTTTCTCCTTTTATTCTATAATGATGTCTAGAGAGAGAAGCTCCCACCTCTCTCTAGAATTTGGTTAAGCTAGCCATCTTCATCCACTTCTTCTCTTCTTTCTCTCTCTCATTCTCTCTCTCTATCTCTCTCTTACTCTTTCTCCCAGTGTTCCATCTCCATCCTTTCTTTTTCTCTTTGTGTGATGAAGAAACAAACTGTTTCTAGTCATTTGGGTTCCATCAATAATAACAAGACTATTGATCCTAAATCTGTGTCAAATGAGCCTCTTATCAAGTGGGCTCTTAATGAAGTTGGTATTTCAGATTCATTGACTAGGAATACATGTTCTACTTCATTTAAGAAAGATTCATCTAGTACTGATTTCATGGCTCTCCCTAATATTCAATCCACAAAAAGTCTAAAGAATGCCAAGAGGGAATCTGATATAGAGTCAAATGGGAAGGGCTTCTTTATGTCTAATCCATCCAAATCAGTTGTGTTTAGTGTTGGAAATGAAGGTATTTCTGATCTCTCAAAGATCAGTGGCTATGATATCTCTGAAGATGAGGTGGAACTCCCAGAGGAATGGGAAGAGCTCCTCTCTAGTCAAGATGAAATGGAAGTGAAGGGCTCCAGGGGAACTACTAAGTTTCAAAAACTCCAAGATTCTAATGAGCTGCTTAAGAGGAAATCACATGCCATAGATCCCACAGACCTTGAAAAAGCTCATGGATTGATTCGGGAACTCCAGAATGAAATTCGGGAGATGAAGACCCATAAGCTATCTCCATTCACCTGTCCTAAGAGCAGAGGGAAGGAAGTTATTGGAAGCAGAGAAAGTAGAGGGAAGATCAACCCAGAATCCTTTGTGTGGAAAGCAAAAAAGGTGTTGTCTCTCTCAGATTCTGAGTGTTGCAAAGATAGGTCCATATTAGATTGTAAAGAGGGTGAGATATTGATTGAAGGCTCCAATGTGTGGAATGGGCAGTAGAGAGATGGCACCAAATCTGAGTCCGATATTCCAATTTTTTGTATGAATAAGAACACTTCATGTTTGAGCTTCAATCCGAATGGGGGCATCAAAAGCAATAGATTTGATCCAAAAAGTTTAGCTGTCTCCAATTCCAATGTGTTGTTAGCTCATGAGGCCCACGCTCCAAACCCCTATGAGTCTAACGGTCATATTGCAAGGGGTACTATAAATTTAAATATTCTTACTGCTAAGGACAAGCACATGGGCTCTCCTGCACATTCCGCAAAGTCCGGTGCCTTGTCTAAAGGGCCTTTCCATAAGCCACAGGATGCGGTCAACAATTCAACACACCAAGCTCCTAGGGTCCCAGGCCCCACTGTCTCAGCTAGTCCCGAATTTCCTGGCGCCTTGTCTACAGATTGTACAGATCACATGGGCTCACCTAACTTTTCAGTCCAACGCGGCTTAGCCACTGTTTCTACACGTAAAGGTCTTGTGGGTTCCCAGTCTCAACTGAGTGGTAATTTTCATAATTGTCCTTTGCAGGCTATGCCAGATGTTGACACTACACCTCATGTAAACCATGCTATAGGCGCTACTGTCAAACCAGGCGCCTTGCCTGGGGTTATCCTCGGTAATACTCAAGGTACAACACACGTGGAGGGACATTGTATCAATGCAAATGGGATCCAACATTTTAACTCTTCATTACATGATAACAATACATATGGTAGCCCTTCTGTTATGCCTCCCATAACTAATATGACTAATCCCAATCCCAGCTGGGCTTCTCTCATCAAAGGTAAACCTAAACCTGAGTTCAAGGTTAATTATGTTAAGCCAAGACTTGGTACTGGGAGGAATCTGGTTATATTACCTACTGATTTATCTGAGTTTGGTAAAGGAAACTGGGAGTACACTCTAGTTAGCTCGTTTATTGGGAAGAAGCTCCCTTACACCTTTGTCAAAAATGCAACTTCCAGAATGTGGGCTAACAAGGGATTAATTGATATGCTTGCAACTGATTCAGGGTATTTTTTTTTAATTTAGCTCCAAAGAAGAAAGTGTTAATGTCCTTGAAGGGGGACCCTGGCATGTTGGAGGACAACCAATTCTGTTGAAAAGCTGGCACCCAAGCCTTGTGCTTGGCAAGGAAATGCCTTCATCAGTTCCAATTTGGGTACATCTCTTCAATATCCCCTTGGAATATTGGACTCCGGAGGGGCTTAGTTATATTGCTAGTGCAGTTGGGAGGCCACTACATGTTGACAGAATGACAGCAACTTGTAGACGTATATCATATGCTAGGATTTGTATTGAAGTCCAGGCTGAACATGAGTTGTTGCACAACTTTGATATCCAGGTGGAAGGTTCAGATGCTGAGAAAATCAACATTAGGGTGGAATACCAATGGACCCCAATTAGGTGTGCCAAATGTAAAAGATTTGGACATGATTGTTCAAAGATCCAACAACTTAATGCAGCCCATAAACCTAAGATTCAAGCCCCCAATCCTCAGCTGCTAACTGATGATGATGCTTGGAAAGTTAAAGGCAAGGGTAGGATGACCAATGCTATTGCTCCAGAGACTAGTAACAACCAGACTGATGTGAAGGATAGAGAACAGAATGAAGCTATTCTTCCACGGTAAGGGAAAGGCCCCAGTGTTGCCAATGCTGGCCCTGTGATCAAGAACCAATTCTCTTCTTTGAAATCCACAGAAAATGAAGATATTCAGCTTGATACTCCAGAAAGCGGGATTGGAGATGATAAGCCTATGCCTATAGTCACTAAGGCTACTTGTTCCCAGAAAGATAACCAAATTGATAATGAAGACTCTCATGAGATTCTGAAGGATGATGGAGTGAGGAAACAAGTTGCTCAGGGAGATAAGCAAAAAAGCATTGTTGAACCAACTAATTTTGCAATTCCAAGCAGTGTTGTTGCTGAAGGGGATGAGGTTAATGACCCTATTCTGATCTCTAAGGAAGTGGAATTGCCTGATGAAAGTAAATACAGCAAGATGGTGCAAACTGAGAAGCTTAGAGAAGACTACACCTGCTCCAATGTTCCCGTTTTAGCCTCACCAGCGGAGTTGGACTTTAAATCTTCAAACAGCCCCAACCATAACCCTGATCAGGATAGGGAAAATAGGGATACCTACTCTTCAGAACCTCGATTTGAACTCCAAATTGTGCAAAAGACAAGTGAATGCAGCACCTCTAATGTGGGTCCCTACTCCGGGCAGAGGGGGTACACTAATTCCTTCTTCCATACTCTAATCCATCTTGAGGGCTCAAGTGATGATGAGGAACAGTCAGTCTAAGTGCCTTCGCCTAAGAAGTATTTGGAGTATTTTAGTCCTAAGATCTCTCCAAGTCATTCCAACAAGCAGAAGAACAAATCAGGAGGTTCTTCAAGTAAGAAAAAACACTCTTCTAAACGTCGTTAATGATTATTTGTTGCTGGAATATTAGAGGTCTGAATCAGGCCACTAACACAAGAAGAGGTTTCTAAGTTTGTTTTTAATCTCACCTTTGTTTCGCAGATGATTTAATTATTCTCTTAAATGGGGACCTGGATTCGGCTAAGCTTATTAGACATACTTTGGACCAATTTTATGTGTTCTCTGGCTTGCAAGCTAATAATTCCAAAAGCTGTCTTTTTTTAGCTGGGGTTGAGGATCATTTGGCGAATGATTTGATTAATGAACTCCAATTTTCCAAAGGATGTCTTCCGTTAAAGTATTTAGGTGTTCCTCTGATTACCACTAAGTTAAAGAAACCTCACTGTGAAGATTTAATTTCTAAAATTTGCTCTCGTGTTAATTCTTGGAAGTCTAAATTTCTTTCTTTTGCTAGTAGGACTCAACTCATCCATTCTGTCTTATCTGGGATTCAACTGTATTGGTCTGGCATGTTTATTTTACCTAAAAGTGTTCTTAAACAGGTTGAACAATGCCTTAGTAGATTCCTCTGGAGTGGAGTAACTGATAAAGCCTATGGTGCCAAAATTGCGTGGTCAAATGTTTGTAAACCCAAAAAAGAGGGTGGTCTAGGAATTAAGGATATTTTCCTCACTAATACTGTGCTTAATCTTAAACATCTTGGAAGCCTTCTGGATCCTGCAAATAACTCTTTATGGAAACAATGGGTTTATATGTACATGCTCAAAACCAAAAGCATTTGGGAGGTGAAAGCCCCGGGACAATGCTCTTGGTATTGGAGAAAGCTATTAAAACTTAGGAATATAGCAAGGCCTTTAATTAAACATAGAATTGGTAATGGCCTACATACCTCCCTTTGGCATGACAACTGGCTCCCCTGTGGGCCTTTATTTGAGAAGTACACTGCTAGAATTGCCTATGATGCTGCTATAGCTCCTAATGCTAAAGTAGCAACTATTGTGTCTCATCTTGATTGGAGTTGGCCAGCTACAATTTCCGTTGGCCTCAATGAAGTTCGGGCGTCCTTGTCCACTTTTTATAAACCCACTGCTAGGAAAGATACTATTGTTTGGACTACCTCCCCTAATGGCAAGTTTAACTTCTCCCATGTCTGGAACCACCTCAGGCCAACAGCAACACCTGATGTTCCCTGGTACATTTTTGTCTGGTACTCAGGATGTTCCCCTAGACAGAATTTTATGTTATGGCTTGCCATTCAGAGAAGGCTAGCCACTCAGGATAGAATTTGTGGTTATACTCCTGGCCCGTTAGCCTGTGCTCTTTGTCTTAGACATATGGACTCCCATGATCATCTTTTCTTTGAATGTAATTATTCTAATTTTATTTGGCAGGAACTGATGATGAGGTGTAACTTGGTTTGGAATGGCACCAGTTGGGATAGCACTGTTACTTGGATGATCCAGCATTGGAAGGGGAAGACCCCTCAAACATATGATACCCAGAATTTGTTTGGGAGTTACCATCTATGGTATTTGGAGAGAGAGGAATAAAAGAACTTTTCAGAATTCTTCTACTCCTAAAGAGCTTTTACTTAAGTTGTTTGTCTCACAAATCAATGCTCACATCAGGATCAAATGGAAGAGGAATAACCAACTTGAAGCCTTACTTAGAAATTGGGATTAATTGGGATTGATTGTTTGGGAATTAGGATCTGGCTTCTTGTTTTCTTGTTTCTCCTTTTAACTTGGTGCATGTGCTAAGTTAGTTTTTTCTTTTGTTTTGTATTTGCTGGCCATGTGAGGCATTTTTGTGGTTGTTTGCCACTTGTCCTTATGCTTTGAGCTTATCATTTATCCTGGGGTATGCCCCTTGTACTTTTGTACATCTCTTTTTTGGAATCTATTTACCGTTTTCTGAAAAAAAAAAAAAAAAAAAAAAAAAGAAAAAAAGAAACCAAAGTTAGAATACCCAATCAAGACAAAATACAAAGGACCATGCTTCCTAATTGGACCTTTATCACTAACAGCCAACTAGATTTAGTGGATAGAATCTGGGTTGGCTAGAATCCTAATACAGTCAATTTAACTATTTTACATTGTACTAGGCAAGTTATCCATGTTAAAATTGATTCTCTGGACCAATTGCAGTCCTTTGAAGCATCTTTTATTTATGGCTCTAACACCATCCAAGGCAGGAGGCCTCTTTAGTCTACCTTGAGAAATATTGCAGCTACCATTGGTGATATCCCTTGGATTAGTCTCGGGGACTTTAACTCCATCTTAAACTCTAATGAAATATTTGAGGGTAATCCAGGGAGAGACCAAGGAGCTGTTGAATTTAATGATCTTGTGAATGCCACTTGTCTTGTAGACCTTAGATTTACAGGTATCTTCTTCACTTGGTGCAATCAGCAATTCGACTCTATTCATTTTACCAAAAGAAAGCTTGACAGAGCTCTCATCAATCCTAGATGGTTGGATGTGTTTCCCTCAGCTTATGCAGATTTTCCCCCCTCTGGTATCTCTGACCACTCTCCTATTATTGTCAGTTTATCTCCTACTGCTAAACGGAAAGGTAAACCTTTTAAGTTTTACAATTATTGGATAGAGGTGGAAAACTTTAATGATACTGTTCATTCCTCCTGGGCTAGACACATTGAAGGCACTTTCTAATTTCAATTATTCCAAAGCTTAAAGAACCTTAAGGGTGCTCTTAAAATTCTAACCAAGGACTCTTTAGGTAAAGAGAAAATCTTAGCTAATAAGGCTAGGGAAGACCTTTGGTATTGCCAAAGGAAGCTTGATGATAAACCTGGAGACACTACCCTTAGAATCCTTGAAAAAGAGCTTATGCAGGTTTTCTTAAAAGCTATTCACATTGAAGAAGAGATAATAAGGCAAAAATCTAGAATTCAATGGCTTGATGCCGGGGATAAGAACACTTCCTATTTTCACAACTCTATTAAAAATCGTAGGAATCACAAACGCATTGTGTCTCTTGTTAAACCTGATGGTACTAAGACCACTAATGAAGAGGAAGCTAAACTTGAAGTGATTAGATACTTTAAATCCATGCTTGGCACCCCTGCGGCTAATCCCTACCCTGGCATTAGTGAATTGAGGAAGGTCATTCATAAGCGTATCCCTACCGAGTTATCTAACATTATGGATGACATTCCTAGTGACGATGATATTAAGGAAGCCCTTCTAAGTATCCATAGTAATAAAGCTCCGAGTCCGGATGGCTATAATGCTCATTTTTTAAAGAAAACCTGGACCACTACCGGAGCTTTAGTTACTAAAGCTATTAAAGAATTTTTTACTTCTAGCCAAATGTTAACTGAGTCCAATGCTACCCTTATTGCTCTTATCCCCAAGATCCCCAATCCTTCTAAGACGAGTGACTTTAGGCCTATCTCATGTTGTAACACTGTCTATAAATGCATCTCTAAAATTATATCCAAGAGACTTCAAAAAGTTTTACCTACTCTGGTTGATAATGCCCAATCTACCTTCATCAAAGGTAGGAAAATCAGTGATAATGTTCTCCTTGCCCAAGATCTAATGAGGGACTATCATAAGCCTTCTGGCCATCCTAGAGTTGCGGCTAAGGTCGACCTTATGAAAGCTTACGATAGTGTGAGTTGGGAGTTTTTACTTGATCTCCTTGATGTCCTTGGCTTTCCACCTAGGATACAAGGGTGGATCAGAGCATGTATAACTAGTCCTAAGTACTCTATTAACTTTAATGGGGAATCTGTTGGGTACTTTGAAGGTGCTAAAGGACTTAGGCAAGGTGATCCTATGTCACCGTACCTTTTTGTTCTTGTCATGGATACTCTTAGCCAATTGATTCAACAAAACCTCCAAAGATCTTCACATTTTAAATACATTGGAGGTGTGATAAACTCAAAATCTCTCACCTTTGTTTTGCTGATGACCTTCTTTTATTTTTCAATGGTGATGTTCACTCTGCATCTGTTATGAAGAATTCCTTGGACCAATTTTATAACTTCACTGGATTGCAGGCATTAAACAAAAGCTGTTTGTTTCTTATAGGAATAGAGGAGAGCAAGTCCAATGCTATCTGCCATAATCTCTCATTTACCCTTGGTTCCCTTCCAATGAAGTACCTGGGTGTTCCTTTAATCACCACAAGGCTTAAGAAGGGAGATTGCGATGACCTAATCTAGAAAATCTCTTCCAGAATCACTTCGTGGACATCCAAATTTCTTTCTTATGCTGGCAGACTCCAACTTGTTCAATCGGTCCTTGCAGGGATTCACAATTATTGGGCTGCCATGTTCATTCTTCCCAAAAGTGTTCTTAAGCATATTGATAGATTAATGTGTAGATTCCTTTGGACCGGAGGAACTGACAAAGCTCATGGAGCTAAAGTTGCCTGGGACTTAGTTTGTAGACCTAGGAAAGAAGGGGGTTTTGGCCTTAAAAACCTAACTCAATTGAACTCTATTTTAAATCTCAAACATATTTGGGCCTTGTTTACTTCTAAAAACAAATCCCTTTGGGTGGACTGGATACATACTTACATGTTGAAAAGGAAAAGTTTTTGGGAAGTCAAGACCCCTTCCCAATGCTCTTGGTATTGGCAAAAGCTCCTTAAACTTAGACCGATGGCTAGACCTATGATTAGGCATAAAATTGGTAATGGGTGTGATACTTTTCTCTGGTATGATAATTGGCATCCTATGGGCCCTATTTTGGATAGAGTCTGAATGCGAACCCAATATGATGCCGCCATCCCCTTAAATGCTAAAGTTTTTGATGTTATTGACGAAATTGACTAGAATTGGCCTCGTATGAACACAATTGAATTAAATGGAAATTAGAGGCCAACTTCATTCCCTACCCCTCCCAAATACCTCTAGTGATGTGGTCCAATGGTTACCCTCGCCAAATAATGTGTTCTCTTCCACCAACACTTGGGATCATATTCGGATCCATTATCCCACAATCCACTGGTATGGCCTAACTAGGTTCCCGGGTAATATCCCTCGTTATAGTTTTATCCTGTGGTTGGCTATTCTTCGAAGATTATCCACACATGATAGAATTTATACATACACCCCAGGACCACTTGCTTGTGTGTTTTGTCATAAACAGTTGGAATCGGATGACCATTTATTCTTTAATTGCTCATATTCTTCTTACGTATGGCAGGGAGTGCTTAATAGGTTAAATATCTCTTATTCTGCCCTCTCATGGGATGCTCTTGTGGACTAGGCAGCGAACAAGTGGAAAGGCAAGACTCCATGGCATATTTTTCCTAAAATGTGCCTTGGATTGGTTGTTTATAGCATTTGGAAGGAAAGGAATGCTCGAAGCTTCAAAGCTACCATGAAGACTAAGGAAAGAGTTTTACAAGATATATGTCTTCAGATTTCCTTACAGATACAGGCTACTTGGAAAAATGATCCCCATCTCCCTCAGTACATTAAAAGATGGGCCATTACTCCATAATTGGGACATGGCTTGGTCCTCCTCTTTTGTTATGCTGGAGCTTTCAGTGTTCCTTTGATTTTGTAGGCCTCTTTAGGATGCTTTGTACTTTGATTTTAGGATGGGTTATTCTCTTTAGTTAATTTCCCATCCTTTGTTGCATTGTCTGGATGCCTTTTGCTTGTGCTTTTTGTTTATCCTGGGGTATGCCCCTTGTACTTTGTACAGTGCCGTTTGACTTTTTCGTTTAAATTAACCCTTTTTTCGAAAAAAAAAAAGAATCACAAATGGGGCAACTAGCTAATACGTTAAATCGTCGTAACAAAGGGAAATTACCGAGTCAACCGGTTCAGAACCCAAAAGGCCAATATGAAGTAGGTACATCAAGTGATCAAGTGAATACAGTGTCCATGAGAACAACAGAGTGTCCGGAGGAGGCCATGGCTCCTCCTGAACCTAGAAAAGATAAAGGAAAAGAAATCAATAAAGAACATGATGGGAATGATAATAAAGTCATGAAGGACTCTAATCCTTTGATACCTAATACATCTAACGCAACAAACCCATCAAATCACGTTACTAGGATGCTGTTTCCCCCAGGTTTAGATGCCCCCATCTCACTCTTCGAAGAAAGGATCGAGGCCTGAGGACATTTTAGAGACATTTAAGGAGGTAAAAATCAACATCCCACTTCTTAATGCCATTAAGTAAATACCTCTGTATGCTAAATTTTTAAAAGACTTGTGTACTCAAAAGAGGAAATCTTGAAATCATATGTCTAAAAAAGTCTTTTTAATGGAGAAGGTTAGTTCTATTTTCCAACACAATACACTCAAATACAAGGACGCGGGTACATCGACAATCGCGTGTCATATAGGTGACAAATATATCCACCGGGCCCTTCTCGATCTTGGAGCAAGTGTGTACCTACTCCCGTACTCAGTATATGAACATCTTGGCCTAGGTGAACTAAAACAAACTGTCACTACCTTACAGCTAGCGGATCGTTCCATTAAAGTTCCACGTGGTGTGATAGAAAACGTTTTGCTAAAGGTAGATAGGTGCTATTATCTAGTCGATTTCATTATACTCGATACAGAACTAGTCCTTGACGCTAATAAACATGTCCCAGTTAACCTAGGACGTCCTTTCTTAACTACTGCCAATTCAATTATAAATTGTAGGACTGGGGTTATGGATATCACATTTGGAAATATGATCGCTCATCTTAATGTATTTAACGCATCAAATCAACCTCATAGGGATGATGATGAGGCAGATCGCTACGCGATAGACTTAATTGATAAGCTAGTATAAGAGGCATCCCCTTTTATACTAACCAAACAAGCTAGTATAAGAGGCATCCCCTTTTATACTATCCAAACAAAACTTCTCTTACTGCAGTTCTTGAGGGCGGACCCTGGTATGTGGTGGGCAAACCCATCATGCTTCGTAAGTGGGACCCTCACATGTCTATTGAGAAAGAGAGGATTTCCCGGATCCCTGTTTGGGTGCACTTTTTTAATGTTCCTCTCGAATATTGGACCCAAGAAGGCCTCAGCTACATTGCTAGCATGATAGGGAAGCCGCTTCACGTGGATAAGATGACAGCCTCTCGGCGAAGGATCACGTATGCCCGAATTTGTATTGAAATTATGGCTACTGAGGACTGGATTCATAGTTTTGACTTGGTTGATGCTGATGGAAGCTCTCCAATCACAATTCAAGTGGAATACCAATGGACGCCGTCAAGGTGCTCTACTTGCAAATGCTTTGGACATGACTGCAACAACAAGGTTCGACATTCGCATCCCCGAGTTAAGTCCTCCCAGCACTGGGTTCCAGTTCATAAACCAGTCTCTGGTATGCAATCCCAAACACATTCGCCCTCTAGCCCTCGCAGTGAACACCAATGGACTGAAGTTTCCCGTAAGGTCAAGGGCACAGATAAAGGTAAATCTGTGGCATCTTTGGAAGTGCCAGAAGCTCCTCGAGATAGGAAAAAGCATGGACCTTCGACTTCTTATACGCAGCCTTTGCTTTCAAGAAGCTCTTCTATTGGGGCGGGGCCTTTTCGAGATGGTAACTCTTTTAAGATGCTAATCCCGTATGTGTGTGAAGGGCGAGAGGATGCCGAGTCTCAGGATGGTTTAGAAGATCTTCCAGATGGAACAGAGGAGAATGAGAATGATATTGATCACATCAACCCCATTTCCTCAAGATAAAAGAAAAAGGAAGCAAAGATGAACTTTAGTAGAAGTCGGCCTAAGGGTCGCCATCGTACTTGATTGATATTTTCTTGTAGGTAGGGGTCAGGGAGACTGGTTTGCGTTTTTGCTGCTCCTAGCCCATGATGCTTTGTTTTCTTTTTTGTTGCTTTGATTGCTTGTTGTTTCTTGTTTCTTTGTTCTGTCTTCTGCTTTCTTAGCAAGTTTTGAGCTTACTGTAATATCCTAGGGTTTGGCCCTTTTTTTTGGAGTAAATTTACCATTTTTCCGAAAAAAAAATACAAGCTTTAGAAGCGTGTTTATCACATTTTAACTTTAACGATTTTGACGTTGATAAATCAATTGAGGTATTGAATAACCAATTGGAATCAGTGAACATGACAAGCGTATTTCCATGGATGCCCAATATAGAGGCTCTTCCTCCTCTTGTACATGAACCTGCATTGCTGTCCATCGAGTGCCCACCGACCCTTGAACTAAAACTGTTACCAAACTCTCTTAAATATGCATTTCTAGGACTCAATACTACACTCTCGGTCATAATAGCATCAAATTTATCTATGGACCATGAGACTCAACTATTAAAAGTCCTAGGAGATCATAAGAAAGCTATTGGTTGGACGGTAGCCGACTTAAAAAGAATTAATCCATCTGTCTGCATGCATTGAATAAACTTAGATGAAAATGCTAAACCATCTCAAGAAATGCAAAGATATTTTAACCCTATTATAAAGGAGGTATTCATGAAGGAGGTTATTAAACTCTTAGATGCGGGCATTATTTATCCGATCTCTGATAGTAATTGGGTCAGTCCCATGCAGGTTGTTCCAAAGAAATCGGGCATCATAGTCGTGCCAAATGCGAAAGGAGAATTTGTCCCCACCCGCCAAACTACTGGTTGGCGGGTATGTATTGACTATCGTAAACTTAACACCATGACCCGTAAAGATCATTTTCCTCTTCCGTTCATTGATCAAATCTTGGAACGTCTATCTGGTCAGAGTTTCGATTGTTTTCTAGATGGATACTCTGGTTATAACCAAGTTCCTGGCTATCCCGATGACCAAGAAAAGACGACTTTCACTTGTCCCTTTGGCACCTTTGCTTATCACCACATGCCATTTGGCTTGTGCAACACACCGGTCACTTTCAATGGTGTATGATGGCAATCTTTTCGGATATGGTTGAAAAGTTTTTGGAAGTATTCATGGAAGATTTTTTAATTTTTGCTCCTATGTTTGAAGAGTGTCTCCAAAACCTTACGAATGTCCTTGCCCACTGTGAGGAAGTGAATTTGGTTTTACGTTGGGAGAAGAGTCATTTTATGGTTCAAGAGGGGATAGTCTTGGGTCATGTCGTATCTAAACGTGGCATAGAAGTCGATAAAGCAAAAATCGAATTGATAGATAAACTTTCGCCACCGTCTTCCATCCGCCAAATTGGTTCATTTCTTAGTCATGCTGGATTTTACCGTCAGTTTATCAAGGATTTTAGCAAGATTTCTAGACCCTTATGCAATTTGCTTGCCAAGGACACCCCATTCGTCTTTGATAATGAATGCCTTAAAGCATTTGAAACATTGAGAACTTTACTTTCTATGGCTGCGGTAATCTAATCCCTTGATTGGACTCTTCCGTTTGAACTAATGTGTGATGCTTCTGATTACGCCATTGGGGTCGTTTTAGGTCAAAAAGGCAATAAAATCCCTTATGTAATTTATTATGATAGTAAGACTCTTAATGACGCACAATTAAATTATACTATAACTGAAAAAGAACTACTAGCAGTCGTGTTTTCCCTTGATAAGTTTCGTTCTTATCTATTAGGGTTTTAAGGTTATTGTCTATACTGACCACGCCGCGTTATGTCATCTCTTAAATAAAAAGGAAACTAAACCTCGTTTAATCTGTTGGATCTTACTCCTTTAGGAGTTCGACTACAAAATAAGAGATAAAAAGGGATCTGAAAATGTAGACGCCGACCACTTGTCGCGAATCCTGGTTGACTCTAATGACATTATTCCCCTTCAGGATTCATTCCCAGACAAACAACTATTTGTAATAACTAATGTGAAGCGTTCGTGGTTTAGCGATATTGTAATAGCTACCGCATATGTCCTTCATACTTGGTCCCAACCAGATAAAGGTAGATTTTTCTCGCAAGTTAAACATTACTATTGGGACGACCTACTTTTGTTCAAGCATTGCTCTAATTAGATCATAAGACGTTGTGTTCCAGAGAGAGTTTAACTCCATTTTAAATTTCTATCACTCTTTAGAATATGGAGATCACTTTGGTGGCCGTCCAACGACAGCTAAAGTACTTCAAAGTGGGTTATACTGGCCGTCTCTTTTTAAAGATGCTCATGAATTTTGTCAAAAGTATGTGCGTTGCCAATAAACTGGCAATATGTCACATCGTGAAGCAATGCCTCTCACACCTATCTTGATATTAGAAATATTTGACGTATGGGCATTGATTTTATGGGACTGTTTCTATCATCTTTTGGTTTCAAATATATTCTAGTCACGGTCGATTACGTTTTCAAGTGGGTGGAGGCAGTAGCAACGAAAATGAATGACCATAAAGTAGTAATACAATTTATAAAAGATAATATTTTTTGTCATTTCGGCACACCGCGATCTATTAGAAGTGATGGAGGCACACATTTCTATAATCATCACTTCGAGTCCCTTGTACTCAAGTATACTGTCACCGATAAGGTTGGAATAGCGTATCATCCCCAAACTCAAGGTCAAGTTGAAGTCTCTAATAGAGAAGTTAAAAGCATACTTGAAAAAATGGTACGCCCCGATCACAAAGATTGGACAGAACGACTAAGCGATGTTCTTTGGGCCTACCGCACATCATATAAAACTCCTATCAGGATGTCCCCATATCGATTAGTGTTTGGAAAAGCATGTCACTTACCCATTGAATTAGAGCACAAATCGTATTGGGTTGTTAAATCCTTTAATCAAGATATAAAATCGGTAGGATGTCACCGAAAGCTGAACTACAAGAGTTGAGGAATTAAGAAATGAAGCCTATGAGAATGCGAGAATCTATAAAGAAAGATGGAAGGTATTTCATGATAAAATGATCAATCGTAACAACTTCGAGGTCGAACAACGTGTGTGGCTATTTAATTTGAAATTAAGGTTATTCCTGGGCAAATTACGTTACCAATGGGATGACCCGTTCATAGTAACGTAGGTGTTTCCACACGAAGCGATCAAAATAAAAGAAACAAATGACGGGACACCATTTAAAATAAATGGCCAAAGGCTTAAGCCATACTAGACTGAGGAGATTTAAGAGAGAGAGAGAGATCGAATCCATAGATTAGGTAGATCTGATCCATTTTGACTGAGCACTTGCATCGGTCGAGCTGGCGACGTGAAACCTAGCGCTTCTTGGGAGGCAACCCAAGCATTTGATAGAGTTTTTCTTTAGTTTTGTACAGTTTTTAGGAGTTTATCAGTCAATGTCTGAGTTTTTGAATACCCACCAGAAGATAATTTAATCATTTAAACCCCTATACAAGAAAACAAGTGTGATACGAAACAAGGGGCACCAAAGGATCCATTACATGTTCCAGTTGGGCCAATCACAAGGGCAAGGGCTAAAAGGTTCAAAGAAGCACATATTGGGCTGATTCGAGAAATTTGTGCTGAATCCATGACTTCCAAGAAGTGGCCCAAATAGGGGAGAAGAATTCACTAACCTAATATGTGCTTGTGATAATAAGGGCTGATTTGGACCAATTTCATCAAATAAGTTGGTTGTTAGTTGAGAGTTTGATCCTTATGACTGTTAGTTGGGAGTTTATGCATGTTTCCCAACCTTTTGATAAGTTAAAGTAGTCTTTTTTGTATTAGTTATGCTGAAAAACGAGGTTGTATCTAATCCTAAGGTTTGTGGGATGTTCCAACTACTTGCTTATATTACTTTGTCAACCAACTTTGCATTTAATCTTATGGTTGGAAGGATGTTCCAACCTATTATATATGGCTGATTCTAGTAATGAAAAAGGCAGACTATTTTGAGATAAAAAGTGAGAGTAATCTCTTTGGTTCTTTTAGAACTATTTGAACTTATCAGATTTATCTACGGCGTTCAACCTTCGACTTATCAAACAGTCTTTCACAACTATTTGTGGTGTCAACACATTCCATCCATTCCTTTTCTTAGAGAACCGATCTGGGGTCAAATTTTGTACGGGTTCCTTCACTTCGTGGGCGGGGTTCGTATCAGTTGGTATCAGAGCTTGGCTCTAAGTGAGGTTTGCTATCTTTATTTATTTACTGCCAATTTTCTTGAATCTTCTTTTGTTTAGGATCAGTAAATCCTAATATCAGTTTCCCTTGTGGCCGAGTGGTAAGCTTCTTGGGTGTACTACCCAAGAGGTTTAGTGTTCGAGTCATGGGGGGCGTGGCCACTGGAGTATTCACCCGGCGCCTCCAGGCCTCGGGGGATTAGTCGAGGTGCGCGCAAGCTGGCCCGATTACCACAAAAAAAAAAAAAAAAAGTTTCCCTTTTCTTGTTTGATTTGAGTCCGAATTTAGCTTTGCTTCCGAATTTCAATTTTTTAGTTTTTGTGTGTCTTAATCAATATTCGGGTGCTTGATATATATAAAAAAAAAAAAAAGGAAAGCTAAGGATAAAAAAAAAAAGAAATCTAAGGATCAAAAACAAAAGAAGGATCCGAAAAAAAAAAGAGTACCAAAAACCCGACTTACAATTTTTATTCGTGTTCTCATTATTTATGTTTTAGGGAGTCCATATCCAACTTTACTCCACAGCGGAAAATTTTTGAAAATTTTGGTATCGTGTGATTTTGGAACCTAATTTTTCGAGATCGTTATTCTCTTGCTTCAAAATCTGAATTCCTTTGGTATAAACCTTTGTGAATTGCCACTAAAAATTTGATTCTTGTTCGATTAGCTCGATAAGAACCAAGCGAGAATTACTACGAGTGGAAAAAGGCAAGAGTGGTGAGCGCATTAGAGGGTAAAAGCCAAATTTATTGAGTGAAACATGAGAGAAATTGAGTGAACTGTATTCTTGAGTGAAACACGTAAGGGAGTGTAGTGAGGATCTGTTCAATTTTCTTTCTAACTCGTTCTTGTAGAAAGCATGGAAAAAAATCAAGAAAGAGGCATAAATGATGAAGTTCAACAACCTGTTGTTCCAAATATGCAAATCTAAGCTTTAATGGGGGAAATGAGACGAGTGATGAGGGCAGAACTAGAGCAGTTGCATGATAGGTTGGATAGGGTAGAAGAGGGGACACAACGGGGGCAGCCACGAATTGCTCCTAATGCACAAAGAAGGGAGAGAGTTCATCCGATGGGAGTGGGAAATGAAGAGGAGGAATACTTTGGGGAAGGGTTTGGTGAGGAAGATGATCGGGATCCAATTATCAACAATAGGAGAAATGGTGGGCGGTTTAGAGAAGCTAGGAATCAGGAAGATAACAATTTGGGTAGTATTAAGATGCAGATTCTGTCATTTCAAGGTAAAAACGATCCGGAGGTTTATCTTGAATGGGAAAGGAAGATGGAATTGGTGTTTGATTGTCACAACTATTCTGAGCTTAAAAAGGTCAAACTTGCAGCCATTGAGTTTTCTGACTATGCTATTGTTTGGTGGGATCAATTGGTAAACGGGAGAAGAAATAGAGATCGACCCATTGAGACCTAGGAAGAAATGAAAACTGTAATGAGGAGGCGATTTGTACTAAGTCATTACTACCGGAAGTTGTACCAGAAATTGCAAGGCCTTAGACAAGGTACCCAGAGTGTAGATGATTATTATCAGGAAATGGAAATGGATATGATCCGAGCAAATGTAGAGGAGGACCGGGAGGCAACTATGGCTAGGTTTTGGGTGGATTGAACCGAGAAATTGCCAATTTGGTAGAATTGCAGCATTATGTGGATTTGGAAGATATGGTACACATGGCTGTCAAGATTGAGCACCAACTCAAGAGGGGGAGCAGCAACGCACGACGTAATCCTACCTCGAGTTCTTCTTGGACGCCGAGTTTCGTACAAAAGGAAGAGAAGCAAGTCACGGCTAAGCCCAAAACTGAACAAATGCAAGAAAGGACTAGCCATGGGAATCAAGGAAAATCCGATTCTTCCAACACTCGAAATCGTGATATCAAGTGTTTTAAATGCCAAGGCAAAGGGTTATGGTGTTGCGAGATGATGGTGAAATTGAGACCGAGGATGAAGGCGATACCGACTCTATGCCACCATTGGAGGACGTAGGTGAGGAGTACGCGGTTCATGGTGATTTGTTGGTAACAAGGAGGGCTTTGAATATGCAAGCTAAAGAAGAGGAAGAGGTGCAGCGAGAAAATATCTTTCATACTCGATGCCATGTGCAAAACAAGGTGTGTAGTGTGATTATTGATGGAGGTAGTTGTACAAATGTTGCTAGCACTACAATGGTGGAGAAATTAGGGCTGCCAACAATTACACACCCCTGGCCTTACAAATTGCAATGGCTCAATGATTCTGGAGAAATAAGAGTTACTAAATAGGTGATGGTTTCTTTCCGCATCGGAAAATATGAAGATAAAGTTTTGTGTGATGTAGTCTTGATGCAAGCCGGACATCAAAGTTTTGTGTGATGTAGTCTTGATGCAAGCCGGACATCTACTGTTGGGCCGACCATGGCAATTCGATCGGCGAGTCAAGCATGATGGATTCACCAACAAATACTCCTTTGTACTCAATCAAAAACCAATCACTCTTGTTCCATTGACACCAAAACAGGTTTATGAGGATCAAGTGAGGATGCAAAAAGAGAGTGATCAAGAGAAAAAGAGTGAAAAAAGAGAGAGATCGAGAAGATTGAGAGAGAAAAAGAAAAGAAAAGTGAAGTCATTGAGAGAAAAAAAGAGGTAAAACAAAAGAATTTCTATGCAAAAGCGAGTGAGATAAAAAGAGCGTTGTTTTCAAATCAGCCTATACTTGTACTTATATACAAGGAGGCATTTTTGAACACTAATGAACTTAACCCCTCTTTGCCTAGTTCTATTGTGACTCTTTTGCAGGATTATGAGGATGTCTTTCCCGAGGAAACACCCCATGGCTTACCTCCAATCCGAGGGATTGAGCATCAAATTGATTTCGTGCCCGGTGCAACTATTCCAAATCGACCAGCCTACAGGAGTAATCCAGAGGAGACGAAGGAACTTCAAAGGTAGGTTAGTGAACTGATGGAAAAGGGGTATGTGAGAGAAAGTATTAGCCCATGTGCAGTTCCAGTATTGTTAGTACCTAAGAAGGATGGGACGTGGAGAATGTGTGTTGATTGCCAAGCCATCAACAACATAACGGTAAAGTATCGTCATCCTATCCCTCGTTTAGATGATATGTTAGATGAGCTGCATGGTTCTTGTGTGTTTGCTAAAATTGATTTAAAGAGTGGTTATCATCAGATTCGAATGAAAGATGGAGATGAATGGAAAACTGCCTTTAAAACAAAATATGGTTTGTATGAATGGTTAGTCATGCCTTTTGGTTTGACTAATGCTCCAAGCACTTTTATGAGACTTATGAACCATGTTTTGCGTGCATTTATAGGCAAATTAGTTGTTGTCTACTTTGATGATGATATCCTCATTTATAGCAAAAACTTGGTTGATCATGAAGTACATTTGAAATCTGTATTAGATGTGCTTAGGGAAGAAAAATTATTTGCTAATTTGAAAAAGTGTACTTTTTGCACCGATAAACTTGTATTTATGGGATTTTGTTGTTATTGCACAAGGTATACAGGTTGATGAAGAAAAAGTGCGGGCAATACAAGATTGGCCGAGTCCCGCAAGTGTAGGAAATGTTCAAAGTTTTCATGGACTTACTAGTTTTTACCGGCAGCTTGTGAAAGATTTCAGCAGCATAGCCGCATCACTCACTAAAGTCATCAAAAAGAATGTTGGGTTCAAATGGGGTGAAGAACAAGAGAAGGCATTTCAGTTGATCAAACAAAAGCTGACCAATGCACCCTTATTGGCTTTACCTAACTTTTCAATGATGTTTGAGATTGAATGTGACGCTTCAGGTTTAGGGATTAGCTCTGTTCTGATGAAAGAAGGACGACCAATTGCATACTTTAGTGAGAAATTAAGCGGGGCAGCTGATGCAAATCATGGCACATCTTCAAGGGAACCAGTTCAAATTCCAATTGGACCAGTTACGAGGGCTCGGGCAAAGAAGTTCAAAGAGGCACTCAATGGGCTAATTCAAGAAGTTTGGTCTTAGGAAAATTCGTGGAGGCCTATGGAGCTTGGTCCACAAAGATGTCTCAATCTAATTCAAGTTCTAGAAGAATAATCCAGCAGTTCAAGATTGAAGTCAAATTTTAGTTTTCCTAAAATTAGAATTTGATTGTCATTTTTTCGTAATTGCTTAAATTGATGAATTGTAGGCTTGCATGCCAACTATGGAACTTTCCTTATTCCTTTAGTTTCATTTTATTTTAATTTTGGGCGAATTTATTTTGGGGCATAATATTTCGTAGGCTTATAGGGCCCAACTATAAGCCTCAGCTATTTAAACAGTTTTAGGGTTTGTAACATGCAGTTTTTGATCATTAATAATATTATGAGAGTTTTCTCTTTGGTTCTTTGAAGAACTATTCGAACTTATCAGATTTACTCTGTGGCGTTCATACCTGGACTTATCAATCGAGTTTTCCATCCTTGATTGTGGCGTCTACATCCTTTATACCAAGGTTCGCATCTGTTATAGGTGTTGGGTCGCGGTTTCCATTCGAATATGACAGTAGAACAGTCCGAGGCATTAATCGTGTTACAGGTTTCGTCATATTGTTGGCGTGGTTCGTATCAGTTGGTATTAGAGCACAGTTCTAGTCTCAGCATTATCCTATTTTTTTCGTGTCTGTTCTTATTCGTTTCTTCTGGTTCTGTTTTTGTTCGACTTTATGTTTCTGTTTTTTTTTTCTTTCTTGTTCGTATTCGTTCTCGTTTCTAAACCGTAAAAAAAAAAAAAGAAAAGTGTTCGGATTCTGATTTGGGAATTTCAGATCTGTGATTCATGCGTTCTTATTTCACTAGGGTTTCTAAAACTGATTTGTATT
Source organism: Hydrangea macrophylla (assembly GCA_033977485.1). Classification (NCBI taxonomy): domain Eukaryota; kingdom Viridiplantae; phylum Streptophyta; class Magnoliopsida; order Cornales; family Hydrangeaceae; genus Hydrangea; species Hydrangea macrophylla. The sequence goes on along the minus strand of CM066995.1, from coordinate 34,118,954 downwards.
GTTCTATTTTAGTACCTTTCGTGTCACAGTCATCTAGATCAGTGATTCTTAGTCTTATTTATTTTGTGTTTGGTAAATTGGTAATATCAGTCTTGTTTCACAATCTATGTGATTCGAACGTGATCTTAAAAAAAAAAAAGAAAAGAAAAGAAAAGAAAGAGAAGAGAAGAGAAGAGAAGAGTAAGTCGCGAAAAAAAAAATATACAAAAACTCGGCTTAAAATTTTATTTTTGTTTTACAATGTTGGGGGTCTAAGGAGTCCAAATCTGACCTTACTCCATAGTGTGAAATTTTTTTTTTTTTTTCCGAAAATTCCATTTTTTTGTGCTTTTGGAAACCTAGCCATCCGCGTTCGTTTTTAGTCATGCTTTCAACTTCCAAATTTGATTGGTCTAGTTTGGGTGTGGATTGTTACTGAGAAATTCTGGTCATTGTTTGATCAGTTTCATAAGAACTGAGTGAGAATTATTACGAGCGGAAAAAGGCAGGAGTGGTGAGCATATAAGAGGGTAAAAGCCGACTTGATTTTTGAGTGTAAACACGAGTGAATCATATTCTTGAGTGAAACACGTGAGGGAGTGTAGTGAGGATCTGTTCTATTTCTAATCCGTTCTTGCAGGGATTATGGCTGAAGATCAGGGAAGAGTCACAAATGAAGAGGCTCAACAGCCGATTGTTACAAACTACAAATGCAAGCTTTAGTGGGGGAGATGAGGCGAATGATGAGGGCAGAATTGGAATCGATACATGAGAGATTGGATAGGCAACCACAAAATGTTCGTAATGTACAAAGAAGAGTTGATGATGAGGAGTATTTTGGGGAAGACTTTGATGAAGAAAATGATAGGGAGTCAACAGATAATCATAGGAGATATGGTGGTCAGGGTAGAGAAGTTAGGTTTAGAGAAGCTAGGAACCGGAAAGATAATAATTTGGGTAGTATTAAGATGAAGATTCCTTCGTTTCAAGGAAAGACTGATCCGGAAGCATATGTTGAATGGGAGAAGAAGGTGGAATTGGTATTCGATTGCCACAATTACTCTGAGATTAAGAAAGTAAAACTTGCTGCCATTGAATTTTCCGATTATGCTATTATTTGGTGGGATCAATTAGTGCTGAATAGGAGGAGAAATAGGGAGCATCCAATAGAGACATGGGAGGATATGAAAACTGTGATGAGGAAGCGATTCATTCCAAGCTACTACTATCGGGAATTGTATAACAGGTTGCAAAGTTTGAGGCAAGGTAATAGGAGTGTAGAAGAATATTATAAGGAGATGGAAGTTGCTATGATTCGAGCGAATGTAGAGGAAGATCGAGAGGCTACAATGGCTAGATTCTTAGTTGGGTTGAATCGGGAAATTGCCAATGCAGTGGAATTGCAACACTATGTTGAATTGGAGGATATGGTACACATAGCTATTAAAATTGAGAATCAACTCAAGCGGAGGGGCAGCAGCACACGTCCGAGCCAAAATCCAAGCCAAAATTCCAATATATCCTCTTGGAAACCAAATAATTGGAAAAGAGATGAGAAGCAGCCTTTGGTGAAGCCAAAAACTGAGCAAAAACAAGAGGTGGCCAGCCACGGAAATCAAGGTAAATCCGATTCTTCTACCTCTAGAAATCGTGAAATTAAGTGTTTTAAATGCCAAGGCAGGGGACACATAGCAAGTCAATGTCCAAATAAGCGGGTTATGGTGATGCAAGACAATGGTGAGATTAAAACAGAGGATGACAATTCTGACACCGGTGATATGCCACCATTGGAGGACATTCCTGAGGAGGAGTACGTTGCACCAGATGCATTGACATTGGTGGCAAGGAGAGCATTGAGTGTGCAAGCAAGAGAAGTTGAGGAAGTGCAGCGAGAAACATCTTCCATACTAGGTGCTATGTTAAGGACAAGGTATGTAGTGTGATTATTGATGGTGGTAGTTGTACTAATGTTGCAAGTACAATAATGGTGGAGAAGTTAGGGCTGCCCACGCTGAAACACCCTAGGCCGTACAAGTTGCAATGGTTAAATGAAAGTGGTGAGTTGAGAGTGAACAAACAGGTGTTAGTGGCATTTCGAATTGGTAAGTACGAAGATGAAGTGATGTGTGATGTAGTACCGATGCATGCTGGACACTTATTGCTAGGGCGCCCATGGCAGTTTGATAGGCGCGTGAAGCATGATGGCTTTACGAACAAATATTCATTTGTGCGTAATCAACGTTCGATCACTCTTGTACCTTTAACCCCGCAACAAGTTTATGAGGATCAAGTGAGGTTACAAAAGGAAAGTGTTCAAAAAGGAGAGAAAGAGAAAAAGAAAGTGAGTGAAAATTCGAGTGAAGAAAAAAGAGAGGCCGAGAAAATTGAGAGAGAAAAAAAGCGAGGATATTCGGCTAGAGAGATAAAAATAGAGAGAAAAACAAATTTCTATGCAAAAGCGAGTGAAATCAAAAGAGATCGGTTTCTAAATCAGCCAATGATTCTACTATTGTATCAGGAGGCATTTCTGAACACTAACGAGATTGACCTCGCTTTGCCTAGTTCTGTTGTTTCCCTTTTGCAGGAATTTGGTGACGTCATGCCCGAAGAGATTTCGCACAGTTTGCCGCCTACTCGAGGGATCGAACACCAAATTGACTTCGTACCTGGCGCTTCCATTCCAAACCGGCCTGCCTATCGTGCTAATCCTGAGGAGATAAAGGAGTTGCAAAGGTAAGTAAGTGAATTGATGGAAAAGGGGTACGTGAGAGAAAGCATGAGCTCGTGTGCCGTTTCGGTGATTTTAGTTCCTAAGAAGGATGGGACGTGGAGGATGTGCGTTGATTGTCGAGCCATCAACAACATCACGGTAAAGTATCGACACCCTATCCCTCGCTTGGATGATATGTTAGATGAACTGCATGGTGCTTGTGTATTTTCTAAGATTGATCTGAAAAGTGGTTATCATCAAATAAGAATGAAAGAAGGAGATGAATGGAAAACTGCTTTTAAAGCAAAACATGGTTTATATGAGTGGTTAGTGATGCCATTTGAATTAACTAATGCACCAAGTACATTTATGCGATTAATGAACCATGTCTTGCATACTTTTATAGGCAGATTTGTTGTTGTCTATTTTGATGATATACTCATTTATAGCAAAAACTTTGATGAGAATGTTCTACACTTGAAATCAGTTTTGGAAGTCTTGAGAAAGGAAAAGTTATTTGCTAACTTTAAGAAGTGCACTTTTTGCACAGATAAGCTTGTGTTTCTTGGCTTTGTTGTTAGTGCCCAAGGAGTACAGGTTGATGAGGAAAAGGTTTGTGCGATTCGCGAGTGGCCAGTGCCCACTAGTGTAGGCCAAGTTCGAAGTTTTCATGGGCTTGCTAGTTTTTACCGGAGGTTCGTGAAAGACTTTAGCAGCATAGCCGCCCCGCTTTCCGAAGTCATCAAGAAGAACGTTGGATTCAAATGGGAGGAAGAATAAGATAAGGCGTTTCAATTACTTAAAGAAAAATTAACTCATGCTCCTTTACTTGTTCTACCAGATTTTACTAAAACATTTGAAATTGAATGTGATGCTTCAGGTATTGGCATAGGCGAAGTTCTCATGCTACGAGGACAACCAATTGCATTCTTTAGTGAGAAATTGAGTGGGGTAGCCTTAAACTACCCTACCTATGACAAGGAACTGTATGCGTTAGTCCGAGCATTGGAGACGTGGCAACACTATCTTTGGCCTAAGGAGTTTGTGATTCACACCGATCACGAATCTTTGAAACATTTGAAGGGCCAATACAAGTTGAATAGGAGGCATGCGCGATGGGTGGAATTCATTGAGACATTTCCATATGTCATCTATTACAAGCAAGGTAAGGAAAACATCGTTGCAGATGCTCTCTCTCGCAGGTATGCATTGATTTCTACTCTTGATGCAAAATTGCTTGGTTTTGAACATATTAAAGAGTTGTATCCATTAGACCAAGATTTTCGTGAAGAGTATAGGAATTGTAAGAAAAAAAAATTAGGTAAATTCTTTAGGCATGAAGATTTCTTATTTTGGGAAAATAAGTTGTGTGTTCCTAATTGTTCATTACGCTATTTGTTAGTGAGGGAATCGCATGGTGGGGGTTTAATGGGACACTTTGGAGTTGCTAAGACACTAGCCATCCTACACGAGCATTTCTTTTGGCCACACATGAAAAGAGATGTTGAGAGAATTTGTGGAAGATGTGTAACTTGTAGGCAAGTAAAATCTCGAGTGCAACCCCATGGATTATACATACCACTGCCTATTCCTAGTGAGCCTTGGATTGATATCTCAATGGACTTTGTGTTAGGTTTGCCTAGGACCAAACAGGGTAGGGATTCGATTTTTGTGGTGGTAGATCACTTTTCTAAAATGGCACATTTTATTCCATGTCACAAAACGGATGATGCATCACATGTTGCTGATTTGTTCTTTAGAGAGATTGTAAATTACATGGTATGCCTAGAACAATTATTTCGGATAGAGATGCTAAGTTCTTGAGTTACTTTTGGAAGACCTTGTGGTGTAAGTTAGGGACTAAGTTATTATTTTCTACTACTTGTCACCCACAAACTGATGGTCAAGCTGAAGTAGTAAATAGGACTTTGTCAACTTTTTTAAGGGCTATTATTCAAAAGAACATTAAAACATGGGAAGATTGTTTACCACATGTTGAGTTTGCTTACAAGCGATCTATTCATTCTGCTACTAAATTTTCACCGTTTGAAATTGTATATGGGTTTAATCCATTAACTCCGTTGGATTTATCTCCTTTACCTTTGACTGAGCGTGTTAATTTAGATGGCCAAAGGAAAGCTGACTTTGTTAAGCAGATTCATAAGAAAGCTAGACTCAACATTGAGCGACAAACAGAGCAATATGCAAAGCAAGCCAACAAGGGGCGTCACAAGATGGTTTTTGAACCCGGAGATTGGGTTTGGTTGCATATGTGAAAAGAGAGATTTCTGGCTGAAAGGCGTTCTAAATTGCTGCCACAAGGAGATGGGCCTTTCCAAGTTCTCGAGCGCATCAATGACAATGCTTACAGCTAGATTTGGCAGGTGAGTACAATGTAAGTGCTACTTTTAATGTTACTGATTTGAGTCCTTTTGATGTAGGTGATGATTTGAGGACAAATCCTTTTCAAGAGGAGGGGAATGATGCAAATCATGGCACGTCTTCAAGGGAACCAGTTCAAATTCCAATTGGACCAGTTACGAGGGCTCGGGCAAAGAAGTTCAAAGAGGCACTCAATGGGCTAATTCAAGAAGTTTGGTCTCAGGAAAATTCGTGGAGGCCTATGGAGCTTGGTCCACAAAGATGTCTCAATCTAATTCAAGTTCTAGAAGAATAATCCAGTAGTTCAAGATTGAAGTCAAATTTTAGTTTTCCTAAAATTAGAATTTGATTGTCATTTTTTCGTAATTGCTGAATTGTAGGCTTGCATGCCAACTATGGAACTTTCCTTATTCCTTTAGTTTCGTTTTATTTTAATTTTGGGCGAATTTATTTGGGGCATAATATTTCGTAGGCTTATAGGGCCCAACTGTAAGCCTCAACTATTTAAACAGTTTTAGGGTTTGTAATATGCAATTTTTGATCATTAATAATACTGTGAGAGTTTTCTGTTTGGTTCTTTGAAGAACTATTTAAACTTATCAGATTTACTCTGTGGCGTTCATACCTGGACTTATCAATCGAGTTTTCCATCCTTGATTGTGGCGTATACATCCTTTATACCAAGGTTCGCATCTGTTATAGGTATTGGGTCGCGGTTTCCATTTGAATCTGATAGTAGAATGGTCCGAGGCATTAATCGTGTTACGGGTTTTGTCATATTGTTGGCGTGGTTCGTATCAGCAGCCTTGAACTACCCTACTTATGACAAGGAGTTGTATGCATTGGTTCGAGCTTTAGAGACATGGCAACACTACCTATGGCCTAAGGAGTTTGTGATTCACACTAATCATGAATCCTTGAAACATTTGAAGGGCCAAAACAAGCTGAGCAAGAGACACGCACGGTGGGTGGAGTTCATCGAGACATTTCCATACGTCATTCGGTATAAACAAGGTAAGGAAAACATCGTGGCAGATGCACTTTCCCACAGGTATACCCTAATCTCTACTCTCGATGCTAAATTGCATGGGTTTGAACATATTAAAGAGTTATATGCTGATGGCCTTGATTTTAGTGTTGAATATCAAGCTTGTGAGAAAACTGCAAGTGGGAAGTATTTTAGGCATGATGGTTTCTTGTTTCGAGAGAATAAGTTGTGTTTGCCTAATTGTTCTTTGAGAGATTTGTTAGTGAGGGAATCGCATGGTGGAGGGTTAATGGGACACTTTGGAGTTGCCAAACTTTAGCTGTTTTGCAGGAACATTTCTATTGGCCACATATGAAACGGGATGTTGAGAGAATTTGTGATAGGTGTGTCACATGTAGGCAAGCAAAATCTCGAGTGCAACCACACGGTTTATACACTCCACTGCCCATCCCTAGTGCGCCTTGGATTGATATCTCGATGGACTTTGTACTAGGCTTACCTAGGTCTAAGATGGCCCATTTCATTCCATGTCACAAAACTGATGATGCTTCACATGTTGCTGATTTGTTCTTTAGAGAAATTGTGCGATTACATGGAATGCCGCGAACCATAGTTTCGGATAGGGATGCTAAGTTCTTAAGTTACTTTTGGAAGACTTTGTGGTGTAAGTTAGGAACTAAGTTATTGTTCTCTACTACTTGTCATCCACAAACTGATGGTCAAACCGAAGAAGTAAACAGGTCTTTGTCTACTTTTTTGAGGGCCATTATTCAAAAGGACATCAAAACTTGGGAAGAATGTTTACCGTATGTTGAGTTTGCTCATAATCGTTCTGTTCATTCTTCTACTAAGTTTTCACCATTTGAAATTGTTTATGGTATTAATCCTTTAACTCCATTTGATTTAACACCATTACCTTTATCTGAATGTGTTAATTTAGATGGAAAGAAAAAGGCTGAATTTGTTCAATAGATACATGAGAAAGCCAGGCTCAACATTGAGAGGAGGACAGAGCAATATGCAAAACATGCTAATAAAGGGCGACGACAACTGATTTTTGAACCCGAAGATTGGGTTTAGTTGCACCTAAGGAAAGAAAGATTCCCAGCACAAAGGCATTCTAAGCTACTTCCCAGGGGCAATGGCCCTTTTCAAGTACTGGAGCGTATCAATGACAATGCATACAAGTTGGATTTGCCAGGTGAGTACAATGTTAGTACTACTTTCAATATTACTGATTTAAGTCCTTTTGATGTAGGTGATGATTTGAGGACAAATCCTTTTCAAGAGGGAGGGAATGATACGGAACAAGGGGCACCAAAGGATCCATTACATATTCCAGTTGGGCCAATCACAAGGGCAAGGGCTAAAAGGTTCAAAGAAGCACTTATTGGGCTGATTCGAGAAATTTGGGTTGAATCCATGACTTCCAAGAGTGGCCCAAATAGGGGAGAAGAATTCATTAACCTAATATATGCTTGTGATAATAAGGGCTGATTTGGACCAATTTCATCAAATAAGTTGGTTGCTAGTTGACAGTTTGATCATTATGACTGTTAGTTGGGAGTTTATGAATGATTCCCAACCTTTTGATAAGTTAAAGTAGTCTTTTTTGTATTAGTTATGCTAAAAAACGAGATTGAATCTAATCCTAAGGTTGGTGGGATGTTCCAACTACTTGCTTTTATTACTTTTCCAACCAACTTTGCATTTAATCTTATGGTTGGAAGGATGTTCCAACCTATTATATATGGCTGATTCTAGTAATGAAAAAGGCAGACTATTTTGAGATAAAAAGTGAGAGTAATCTCTTTGGTTCTCTTAGAACTATTTGAACTTATCAGATTTATCTATGGCGTTCAACCTTCGACTTTTTTTTTTGGGAAATGGTGAATAAATAAAACAAAAGCCAAACGGCACTATACAAAAATACAAGGGGCATACCCCAAGATATACAATAAGCACAAAAAGAGCATCCAGATGATGCAACTAAGGGGAAATCAAAGGCTTGTAGCCATGAAAACCCACCTTAGTAGAAGATCACTCAATAGTGGAGAAAAACAAAAAAACCATCCTAGAATAAAAGACAACACAAGAGCACAGCTCAATGGTCCCTCATAAAACCTGAACTTATAAAAGAAAACCAAATTGAGCAAAATGAGCTGAAAGGTACATGTTCAGGCTATGTCCATCTAGTAATGTAATTTAAGAGAAGTGGATCATTTTTCCACTTGATCTGGATCTGAATATAGATTTGGAGGTGAATCTCTTGAAGGAGCCTTTCTTTTGTTTTAACTTCAGATTTGAATGTTCGAGCATTTCTTTCCTTCCATATGCTATAAATGACCAACCCAAGACACATTCTAGGAATAATGTGTTTAGGAGTTTTCTTTGTCCATTTCGTAGCTGCCCATTCCACAATAGAGCTCCAAGAAGACGCATGGGAATTAATATCCAAACGTTGCAATAATGCCTGCCAAATAAAAGAAGAGTATGAGCAACTAAAAAATAAGTGATCATGCGATTCCATACCTTGATGACAGAGAACACATCCTAAGGGTCCAGGGGTGAAGTGGACAATCCTGTCATGAGTAGATAAACGGTTAAGAATTACCAACCAAGAAATGAAACTGTGCCTAGGTATATTCCCTGGAAACCAAATGAGCCGATGCCATGGGACCTTCGGGCCAGTGGCTCGAAGGTGTTCCCAAGTATGTGCAAGGTTAAAGTTCCCATTGGGAGAAGGAACCCATATAGTAGTATCAAGGTTATCAGAAGGCAGGGAAAGATCAAGCATGTGGCTTCAGATTTCCATGAGTTCTAGCGTGTTAGAGCGAGGCCATTGCCATTCCCAATCCACTATGATATCTTTAACTTTCGCATGTAAGGGAATTGCTGCATCGTATGCAACTCTGGGACTAAATTTTTCCAAGAGAGGGCCTGAGGGATGCCAATTGTCATACCATAAGAAGGTACCACTCCCATTCCCAATCTTGTGTTTCAATAAGGGCCTAACCATGTCTCTGAGTTTAAGGAGTTTCCTCCAATACCAAGAACTTTGGGACGGGGCTTTAACAATCCAAAAACTTTTGTCTTTTAAGAGATAAGTTTTAACCCACTCCACCCACATAGAATTTGGTCCCGAAGAGAAAAAGGGTAAACATGTTTTAAATTCAATGTTTTATTGAGTTGGACAAGATTCTTCAACCCCAAGCCCCCTTCCGTTTTAGGCCGACATACAAGGTCCCAAGCAACTTTAGCCCCATGAGCTTTCTCAATGCCTCCAGACCAAAGAAATCTCCTCAATAACTTTTCAACCTCTTTTAAAATGCTTTTGGGTAGGATAAACATACCAGACCAGTAGTTTTGAATTCCTGAAAGGATAGAATGTATTAATTGAAGTCGTCCAGCATAAGAAAGGCATTTAGAAGTCCAAGATGTTATTCTAGAGCTAATCTTATTCACAAGTTCTTGACAATCTCCCTTCTTTAGTCTAGATGTTATAAGAGGAACACCAAGGTACTTAAGAGGAAGGGATCCAATAGTAAATTGGAATATGTGGCAAATGGAATTAATTACCGTATCTTCAATGCCAGAAGTAAAAAGACAACTCTTACTAGTGTTAGCAAGTAAGCCAGTGAGGTCATAAAATTGAGTGAGAGTGCTTTTCATAAGGTGGGCAGAATCTGTATCCCCATGAAAAAGTAAAAGTAGGTCATCAGCAAAGCAAAGGTGGGAAATACTCAGCTTATCACATTTCCAATGATATTTAAAGTGGGTTGAAGCTTTTATATTGTGTTTTAACAATTGGCTCAAAGTATCCATCACAAGAACAAAAAGGTAGGGGGAAAGAGGGTCACCCTGTCTAAGACCTTTCGCACCTCTAAAGTAGCCAATAGATTCCCCATTAAAATTGATGGAATATTTAGGGCTAGTGACACACTTTTTAATCCAAATTTGTATTTTGGGGGGAAACCCTAAGATATCAATTAAGTCCAATAAGAATTGCCAGCTAACACTATCATAGGCTTTCATAAGGTCAACCTTAGCTGCTGCACAGGGTTGACCCGAAGGTTTATGATAATCCCTCATAAGGTCCTGAGCTAACAAAATATTATCACTTATCTTGCGACCTTTGATGAAGGCAGAGTGGGCATTGTCCACAAGACTAGGGAGGACAAGTTGGAGTCTTTTAGCAATGATTTTTGAGATACATTTATAGATCGTGTTGCAACACGAAATCGGACGAAAATCACCCATGTTAGAAGGATTAGGAATTTTAGGGATAAGGGCAATTAAGGTTGCATTAGACTCTCCCAATAGTTCCCCGTGGATAAAAAATTCTTTAATAGCTTGAGTAACTAAAACACCCGTGATATTCCAAGTTTCTTTAAAAAAATGAGCATTGTAGCCATCAGGACCCGGAGCTTTGTTACCATGGATGCTAAACATGGCATCCTTGATCTCAATATTACTAGGGATACTATCCATACTGGAGAGGGCTTCAGTGGGGATTCTTTTATGGATAATATCCCTTAGCACATTATAACCAGGATAGTTATTAGTAGCAGGAGTACCAAGCATGGTTTTAAAATACCTAATGGCTTCCTGTTGGGCTTCTACTTCATTTTTTGTTTGATCCCCATTAGGTAGTAAGAGGGAGACAATCCTTTTCCTATTTCTTCGGTTTTTGATGGATTTATGGGAAAAGGTGGTGTTCTTATCCCCTACTTCAAGCCATTGGACTCTGGATTTTTGTCTCATCACTTCCTCTTCCACCCGTATAGCTTCTAAAAAAATTCCCATAAGGTTACGTTCCTGGGATTTAAGTGTCAAGTCAAGCGGGTGTTCATCGAGAAGTCTTTGGCAGTGCAACAGGTTTTCTCTAGATTCATCAGCATGCAACTTTTCTCTACCTATAGAATCTTTAGAAAGTTTTTTAAGTTCAGTTTTGAGATTCTTAAGTTTTTTGCATAACTGGAATTGGTAATTACCCTCAACATTATTGGCCCAAGAATTTTTAACCAAGTCCTCAAATTTATCTAACGATGTCCAATAGTTATAGAATTTGAATGTATGACCTTTCTTTCTGGTAGAATTATCCATTTTAACAAGAATAGGAGAATGATCAGAAATACCAGATGGGAGAAACTGAGCATAAGCTGATGGGAATTTGTCAAGCCAATCTTGATTGACGAGAGCTCTATCCAATTTTTCCTTATACCTGCTAGTGCTCCAAGTAAAATAAATCCCTGTGATTCGAAGATCTACAAGGCAAGAGGCATTCACACACGCATTAAATTCCTCGGCTCCTTGGTCTTTTCCCGGATTACCCCCAAATTTCTCATTAGAATTAAGTACCGCATTAAAGTCACCGAGTGTAATCCAGGGACTGTGACCAAGGGAGGCTGAGATGGACTTGATATCAGCCCACAGACTTCTTCTATCTTGGATGGTATTAAAACCATAGACAAAAGAAGCTTCAAAAGATACAGACAGATTTATATCTTGGATAGAGACATGAATTAGCTGGCTAGTGTTTTTCAAAACAGTTAAAGAAACTTTGTTAGGGTTCTAACCAACCCAAATTCTATCCACAGAATTTGGTTGGCTATTAGTAACAAAATTCCAACTAGGAAGAATTCTTTTTTGTATGCCATCTTGGTTAGGCATTCTAACTTTGGATTCAGTGATCCCTAAAACATCAATATGGTTAGAAGAAACAAATTTGGAAATTTCCATTTGTTTTGAAAATTGATTAAGACCCCTAATATTCCAGCAACCAATAATCATTAAGTACGTTGGAATGGGTGTCGTCTTTTACCTGAAGAACTGCTTTTATTGTTCTTCTTCCCTTGTTTAGAATTCTTATGATGGGATATAGAATTAGAATTAGAGGAGGAGGGAGAGAGAGTGACCTGTAATGTAGTACTTGGGAGATCCAATTCTTTCCCTTCAGGATTGTCTGTTGGCTCATCATCTACTTTAGTAGGTGTAGGGGTACCAATGTAGTCCAATGGAGAGCCTTGATGAACCCCTCCTTCCCTGTCTTGCCCATCCAACTTAGCCTGTAAAGGGGGCTCAATACTTTCAGCAGCTGCACTGTCCTTGTCCAAAACAGAGGGCATAATTGCGTTGGGACTTTCCTGCTGGATAACTTCAACACTAGGGCAATTTATGATTCCATTGCCTACAGTTTCACCTGTTCCCTTGAGGCAATTGACTTGTTGCATGTCATCAATTGCTTGGTCTTCAAAGGAGGATTCCAATACCATGAATTGGTTAGGTCCCAAGATATCAGGGGCTCAAGGTTCTCCTATTTTACTTTTCAGACCTGAGGGACCAGGACCTCCAAGAGAGTCTTCAGGATCCATACTATCTGCAATTGGTATCTCCATGTTAGTATTAGAGGAAGATGGAATAGAATTTGGCTCTTGAGATTTGACAAATTTGCCCTTGCTTCTAGTTGTCCATTGTCCATCAGAAGGATCTTGAGTCTGATGGTGCTTTGTGATAGGAGCTAGCTTGTAATCAGATTTAACCAACTGAAATTTGTTGCAATCGTGCCCAAACTTCTTACATTTTGCACATCTCATGGGGCTCCATTGGTATTCAACTTTCAGTGTGATTGTCTTAACTTCCCCATTAAGTGGGTCTTCAATCTCAATATCAAAGTCTTTAACCAAATCAAATGCTACATTAATCTCAATACAGATTCTCGTATAAGAAATCCTGCGGCATGAAGCTGTCATCCTATGGACATGTAATGGTTTTCCAATGGCACTGGCAATGTAGCTAAACCCTTCAGTATTCCAATATTCAAGTGGGATGTTATAGATGTTAACCCATATTGGAATGGTAGTTTGAGCCTCTTTGGCTAATTCCAACCCATATTGCCACTTCCTCAAAATTATAGGCTGTCCGGCAACATGCCAAGGTCCACCCTCCAGAACAGCATCACTCTCATCTTTGGATTCAAATTTGAAAAAGAAATAGCCAGATTCAGTGGCTAGCATATCATGCAGTCCCAATTTGCCCCATAATCTGGAAGTAGAATTCTTGACCAAGGAGTATGGAAGCTTCTTGCCAATGAAATATCCAACTATTGTGTTATCCCATGCTTTACTCCCAGCTTCTGCAACATCTTTAGGCAATCTGATTTTAATCCGATTAGTATCTCTTTTTTTTTTTTTCGGAAAGTGGTAAATATATTCCAAAAGAAAAGAAAAAAAAAAACAAAATACAAGGGGCATACCCCAGGATATTACAATAAGCTCAAATCATGAGGACATGAAGCAAAGCAAACAACAAAAGGACAAAATAAAACCCCTGAGAGTTACTAACTACCAGGATACAACACAAAACACTACAGCCTCCAAACAAGCAAAACAGACAATTTGAAAAGTCGACTTTTAAAACGTTGAGCCATCTACTCCAAACAAACAAGCCAGCTTCGACTTAGCCAAAATAAACCACAACAAAGTATCAGCTCCTAAAATAGGAGACAACAAAACTCACAAATAGGGGCTTCTAGTTCCAATTATAGATAATTCTATCTAAATGTGCATGGTGTTTCCACTTGACCCTGATTTGTGCATTCACTTGCGAGATTATATTCTTCAGGAGAATTTCTTTGGTGTGGGAGGTGTTCTTGAAGGCTCTATTATTTCTCTCTTTCCATAAGCAGTAGATTGTCACTCCAAGGCACATCTTGGGAATCACATGTTGGAAATTCTTTCCTTTCAACCTTTGAGCCATCAGTTCCAAGCTATCAATCCAACTCTGACCATGCCAGAATAAGCCGCATCGAATCATCAAATCCTGCCACACGAAAGATGAATAAGAACAGGCAAAGAACAAGTGGTCATGAGTTTCCATATGCTTATGGCAAAGCATACATGCTAAAGGGCCAGGAGTAAAACTAAATATTCTATCATGAGTGGAGAGTCTGTTCTGAGCCTCTAACCAAAGGATGAAGCTGTGTCTAGGAATACCCCCTGAGAACCACACAATATCATACCAAGGGACCACGGGGTGATGAGTTCTCAGATGGTTCCAGATAATGAAAGTGTTGAACATACCATTAGGAGTAGGGACCCATCTCACAGAATCAATACAACTGCTAGGGTAATAGAAATTAGCCAAGACATTTCTAACTTCATTAAGCTCAATAGTGTTGGAGCTAGGCCAATTCCATTCCATCCCTCTGATGATGCTACTAACCTTAGCATCAATATTAATAGCCGCATCATAAACAATTCTATTTGAAAATTTATCCAACAAGGGGCCCATAGGGAGCCAATTATCAAACCAAAGAGATGTGTTATTACCATTACCAATCCGATGAATTAGTAAGGGTTTAGTAACACCTCTGAGTTTTAATAATTTTCTCCAATACCATGAGCACTGGGAAGGAATCTTTACTTGCCAGAAACTCTTACCTTTCAGCATGTAGTGGTGGATCCATAATTTCCAGAGAGACATATTTAAAGGATCCAATAAATTTCCAATATGTTTAAGATTCAAAACAAAGTTAGTGAGAAAAATGTCTTTAAATCCCAACCCCCCTTCCTTTTTTGGCCTACACAATTTATCCCAAGCGACTTTAGCCCCAGAGGTCTTATCAGTCTTGCCAGTCCATCGAAATCTAGCCATAGCTTGGGACACCTGTTTGAGGACACCTTTGGGAAGCATAAACATACCAGACCAATAGAGTTGTACCCCCGTCAACACAGAGCTAATAAGTTGGGATCTTCCTGCATAAGATAAAAAATTAGACTTCCAAGAATTAACCCTAGCACAAATTTTATTCACCAAACCATCACAATCTACTCTCTTGAGTTTAGAGGTGATAAGGGGAATACCAAGATATTTAATGGGGAGATTTCCTTTTTCAAAGTAGAGAACATTTAATATTTCTTGGATCTTTTCAGGTTCAACATTTGAAAAGAAAATACAACTCTTTGCATTGTTGGCTTGAAGGCCAGTTAAGTTATAAAATTGATTGAGGGTTCGTCGAACCATCTTGGCAGAATCCACATCCCCATTAAAAAAAATGAGAAGATCATCTGCAAAGCAGAGATGTGAGATTTTCAATTTGTCACATTTCCAATGGAAAGTAAAACGTTCCCTTTGGATATTATGATTTAATAGCTGACTCAAGGAATCCATAATGATAACAAATAAATAGGGAGAAATCGGATCACCTTGTCTTAACCCTTTGGCACCATCAAAATAACCCACTGATTCTCCATTAAAGTTAATAGAGTATCTGGGAGTAGTAATACAAGCAATGATCCATCTCTTGAGGTTAGGAGGGAAACAAATTACATCCAGTAAATCAATAAGAAACTCCCAACTGACACTATCATAGGCTTTCATAATATCCACTTTAGCAGCTGCTCTAGGCTTGCCCATCTGTTTATGATAATCTCTAAGAAGATCTTGGGCAAGAAGAATATTATCACTAATCTTCCTACCTTTGACAAATGCAGATTGGGCTTGATCAATGAAATTGGGGAGAATCGTTTGGAGTCTGCTAGCAATAATCTTAGAAATGCATTTATAAACAGTGTTACAACAAGAAATAGGTCTAAAATCACCCATCTTAGAAGGGTTAGGGACCTTAGGAATCAAGGCAATAAGTGTAGTATTAGATTCTCTCAATAATTCCCCATTCTGAAAGAACTCTTTAACAGCTCCTAAAATAGAAGAGCCAACAATATCCCAGGATTCATTAAAGAAAAAAGAATTAAAACCATCTGGACCCGGAGCTTTGTTACTTTGAATGTTAAAGAGAGCCTTCTTAATCTCATCATCTGATGGAATTCTATCCAAGTTTGCCTTTAATTCTTCTGGGATTCTTTTGTGAACAAAGGATCTAATGACATTTTTACCAGGGTAATTGTGATTTGAGGGAGTGCCAAGCAAGGAGGTGAAATATCTAATTGCTTCTCCCTTAGCCTCATTACAAGTGGTTGTGAAGGTACCATCAGGCTTTTCAAGGACAATAATTCTCTTAAAATTCCTTCTTTCTTTGATGGAAAGGTGAAAGTATTTAGAATTTTTATCACCCACCTCAAGCCATTGAAGTCTAGATTTTTGTTTAAGAGTTTCTTCTTCAATCCAAATAGCTTCATGAAAGTTTTTCAAACAGAGATTATGGTTCGCAATAAGATTAGGATGGCTAGGATCGTTAAGTAAGGATGTCTGAATAGATTTTAGAGCCTCTCTAGCTTTATCAGCATTAACCTTTTCTAACCCAATGGACTTCTTACCAAACTTCTTTAGTTCCTGTTTAAGGTTCCTAAGCTTATGGCAGACTTGATACTGAGCCGTCCCTTCGACACTAAGGTTCCAAGCATTATTAACTATGTTAGAGTAGTTATCCAACTTGGTCCAATAGTTATAAAATTTGAAGGCCCTACCTTTTCTTCTTTGATTCTTGTCAATATGGACAATAATAGGAGAGTGATCAGATATACCTGGGGCCTGGAAATGAGCAAATGAAGCGGTGAAATTATCAAGCCATATCTTGTTGACCAAGGCTCTATCAAGCTTCCTCTGAGTGAAATCAGGCCTCCCATATCTTTTATTGCACCATGTGAACAAGTCTCCTACATATCTCAAGTCCACTAGGCAACAGTCATTAGTAACCTTTTTGAAATCATACATGTCCGAATCCCATCCATGGTTAGAATCTGAAATTTCTTCTGGGCACAAGGTGACATTGAAATCACCAAGAGTCATATAATTAGTAGTATCAGTACTAGCAGAAATAGCTCTTAAATCTGACCAAAGCTCCTCTCTAGCCTGACCCGTATTAAAACCATAGACAAACGAAGTTTCCAAGTAAGTGGTTTTTTCATCGTTTTCAATGCTAACATGAATGAGTTGGGAAGTGATTTTAAGGATTTTAAGACAAAATTTATCAGCATTCCAACCAATCCATATCCTACCTGCAGAGTTAGGATTGCTATTAGAGCAAAAATCCCAATGTTTGAAAACATTCCTCCTTATAGCATCCTCATTAGATTGTTTAACTTTTGTTTCAACAATACACAAAATATCAATAAAGTTTTCATGGATAGTATCTCTATTGGGTTGAATGTAATTTACTCTAAAGTCAGAAGCTATTTTAGGTTGTAAGATAGAGGCCCAGCTAGGTCCCTGAGTCTGGTTTGGTTGTAACCCCACAGTAGGATTGCTAAGCAACTTAGTAGGTGAGATTTGATTTAGAGCATCATTTTTAACATCAGACTTTGAGCCCTCTACTTGAGATGTATTTACGGAATATCCAGACTTGTGGGGTTCAAAAACAAGTGAACCTTTAGCAGTATTGGAAACAGGAGTTGGGCCATCAAGAGGGAGAGTAGTCTTTGTAGTAAGTTGAGTTCCAAGGGGTAAAGGGGGGAATTCACCTTTTGTATAGTCCAAGTGGTGGATAGGATCACAATTGCGGGTGAAATTAGCCAACACAGAAGAGGGAGCCACCGGGCAATTGAGAGGTCCAGCAGGTAATGTTGGGCTGCCAAAACTTGAGGCCACGTGGGAGCCTTGAGTATTAAAATAAGAGAATTTTTGCTGTAGCTTGCTAGTGGACTCATCCAAATGGCGCGTGGTAGTAGACAAGGCGTCGGGAATCCGGGAATAGGCAATGGAGCCCATGTGACTCTCTGGGTACGCGTGCTGCTCACTCCCCTTAGACTGAGAGAGAGTGAATTGCTGCATAGTATTCTCAGCATTACAAACATTGTCCACGTGGGTGCTAGTGGGAGACAAGCCACCATGAATTAAGGGTAAAGGCACATTTGCCATGTGAAGAGAGGTATTAGGCTGTTGCGCATAGTTGCGTGTATTCATGGACAAACCAACAGCTTTTGGGTGGGCATTTAATGAGGCCATGTAGCCGTTGGCCTCAAGTAAAGGTGGACAGTAGGCCCCAGCCGCAGCAAACACCTTGGTTGAATCAGCAATTCTATTTTTCGGATCAAAAAGTGATACTTTCCCATCTCCTTCGGACAATGATTGAATGATAGTATTACCTGGTGTTTACACACCAGAAACTTCAAGAACATTACTGCATTGCCCCTTGGAAGCACCTTCTTGAGGATCAGTAGAAACTCCTTGCATTTTGATGCTAGCATTGGAGACATTATGGACAATAGATTTCGGTTGATGGACATTCTTAGCAAGTATTTCCTTTGGTTCGGATGTAAAAACAACAGATTCCTCACATCCATTCGCAGAACAAGTGGAGATATTGGTATGACTCTGGATAGGAGCCCAAACTTTCTTTTTTCCTTGCCTAGAAAGATCATCACTAGAACTACCATCTGTCCCACAGATATCGAAAGGCTCAAACTGATGCTTCCTCCAATCCGAGCCAGACCTTATACCTCCCTTTCTACCACCAGATTTGTATGGGGTTCTCCCAATGCTAGAACCACCCCTAGAACTAGATGAGACTAAGGGCCTTGTATGTATGGCTTGGAGATCTTCCTTTTCATTCATTAGTTTCTGAATTCTTGCCTGAGCCAACTTCAAATTTTTCCTTAAGTAATCATTTGAGTCTTTAAGTAAAGTGTTGTGATATTCATGATCTGTGAACTCACCCTCATCACTTCCTTCTCTAGTATTTGCTTTACCATCAGTCTTAGCTTTGAAGGATGTTTCCTCCTTCCAATCTTCAGGAATTTCAAGTTCTTCATCAGAGAACTTGGAGAGACAAGTGTTTGCAGTATACGATTTGGGTGAGGTTGACTCTTTGTTAATATTAGACTTTGAGATCTTGTGGATACCATCATCCCCTAATCCATACACTTCTGATTTAGAGGGGTTTGAGATGATAAAATTAGGACTAACATCTTTTGAATCTGCTTGATCAGAAATAGAAGGTGTTGAGGCATTAACTAACATAGGATCATCACTATTGCAACCCTTAGTAGATTGAGAGGCATTGGCTATTGAGTTCTCAAAATCAGTAGCAGTAGCAACATTAAGGATCCTTACAACTTTGTGTCTCTCCATGACACTCACATTTCTAGAGAGAAGGAGGATCAACCTTCGACTAACATTCCATCCATTAGGACTAACATAGGTTCAACCTTCGACTTATCAAACAGTCTTTCACAACTGTTTGTGGCGTCAACACATTCCATCCATTCCTTTTCTTAGAGAACCGATCTGGGGTCAAATTTCGTACGGGTTCCTTCACTTCGTGGGCGGGGTTCGTATCAAAGTGAGATAATAGAAAAAGACTATATCACGCGCGCGGTCTGCTCGTGTGAATTTTTGCCTTAGGAAAAAATTTTAAACTTCATAATCCTTGCCCTCAGCCACTGGTCGCGTCTCAGATCGTGCGCGCGAACGATCGCTTGTGCGGTCCGCTGGAGCGATCTTTTTCTTTAGAAATTTTTTTATGAACCTAGAAAACAGACCTCAGATTTACCTCGCGAAGGGACTTGTGCGCACAAAGGTCGCTTGTGCGGCCCGCTCGCGCGAACCCCCTCTCCGCCTATAAATAGGGCTTTTCAGCCCTAATTTTATTCATATTTTCTTTTTCTCTTCTTTCTCTTGCAATTTTCTCTCCCTCTATATGTTCTCTCTCCCTCCCAATCTCTTTTTCTCCTTCCACCCACCACCACTCCACTACCGACCACCATTGGCTAGTCGCAACACTGTCGCGAATGCTACGAATCGCGGCCAAGCTCGTTCCCCTTTTTCTCTCTATCCTACTACATGTATATACTATATATAGATATAGATATCTAGATAGATTTACATATATGGTTACAAACAAGAGATCAATCTTTGGGTAGGGTTTATTTTTCAGTTCTATTATGATGTATATGTATACTCACTCACACACCAACACTCACTCATGAACACTCAAGAACCCTAGCCCCTTTTTACACAAACACATGGATTTATACACCAACTGAATTATAAAGATATATATATATATATATGCATATACACACACTGATAAGAATTCCCAAACCCTAACCCCTGATTTAAACAACATCGATCAGTTCTAGGGTTGTAATTTGGGGCTTTATATATCTACACATGTATGTACATATGTAGGTATATACATACATATACAATTATGGATCTAGATACATAGACGAATACATACACATATATACATGTGTATATATTAAGCTCTACAAGCACACTAAACCCTAGCCCTTCAGATTGGAAAATATGTATTTTTCCGATCGCAGGCTTGAACACACACGCATAGAGAATTGCACACTAAATTATGACCCCAGACCTAATTTTTTATCCTATCAAGAGGATAATCTCGTATTGAATGCATATTGATTTGGGTGAACATTAAATTCAAGCCTAATGTCTGTAAGAATTGAAGCAAGTGCTATTATAGTTGTTATAATTCGATACGTAGATTCCTAAATCCTACCCCTTGAATGTGCTTAATCTTCTGCACATTCTCAAATTTTTTTTAAAAAATTTGTATAGTTCTACGAATGTATTTTCAACCAAGGGTTTATTTCGTATTATGCTTTCAAAATTCAGATTTTGAAATTCAAGCAACATATGATCAATAAACTCTCAAACTTTGAATTAGGAAGTGCACTAATCCTTGTGCAAATGATCACAAATTGAATGTTAATCACAAAAGTCTGGATTAACATTCAATTTGCAAATGATCACAAATTGAATGTTAATCAAGACTTTTTAACTTTTCAAAACTCTGTTAGCACGTCCTTAACTTTCTAAAATAAAAGAAGCTAAATCCTTAACCAAACTGTGGCCTACATATCAGCATCTCAAATGTTTGGACCAAAAAATGTGATACTCTCAATTCATTTACATTTGTTCATTGAACACGCAGAAAGTATCCTATGACTTGCCGCAATGTGTGTGCCTTCATTGGGACGATGAGTGGGAAGGGGGCAGTGCCTTCTCACAATTGTTGGGTGTTTCCCCCATGGACCCCATTTTATTTAGAATGTTGAGTATATATTGATTGTATCCCATGCCGAGATTTCATTGTTTGCAGGTGCCCTGCCTCATCTCCCCTGTCCCTTTTCTCTTTCCTTTTCTGGGTTATTAGACCATTTTAAAGGGGATACTTTCAATTTTTTCCTTTTCACCCATACCCACTTATAAATATGACCAAAAGAATGGTTAAATCAGCGTCTAGTTCACAACCACCATAGAAAAAAGCAAAAGGCAAAGAAAACAAACTAAATCGATAGTCAACCAGAATGTGTTGGTTTGAATTAACCTGAGAGTTTAGAGAGAGAATGTCCACCTTCTCTCTAGAATTCTTATTCTGATTCTCTTCATTTCTCCATTTCAATGGGGTCAAATAAGAAGGAAAAAAAATCAAATTGCTAGTCATGGAAAAGCTGGTTCTCCATCATCCAATCCAATCTCCAATGAAGTGGCTTATCCTATCAAGAATAGGTATAATAATCCAAAGGGTGTCTCTGAACCATCCACTAGTCCCACAACCATGGGTGACCTTTCTGTTTTTGATCCAGAGTTGGGGAATAAATATGTCCTCAAGGGAGATGGTTCTGTGCTTCTTAGAGATGGAGACAGTACCCAATCAGAAGGACAAATTCGAGTACTAAATGTGGCTAAATCTATTTCTGCTCCAAACCAGCTCTCGAATGAAATTAATGGTTCCATAGATGCTGGTCCTACTAGATCCTTGAACTCTCAGTTAGGAAGGAATGCTCTCAAAAGAGAAAACCCCCAAGGTTACTCTGATGAAGATCTCGAATTGCATGAAGATTGGGAGGACAGTCTATCTTGCCAAGAAGAAAATGAGGATGGAAGAACTTTGGAAGGAAGCTCATTTAAGTCAATCCAAGACTCTAATGAAATCCTAAAGAAGAAAAAAGGAGTTACTGTCAACAAAACGTTGTCTGGTAAATTTATCCTTTCAAATCCTTCCCGGACTGAAGTGTATTCTATTAACGATGAAGGTATTCAGGAAATTCAGTGTCAACTTCAACCTGTTCTCTCGGGTAAAGATACACTTGGTACATGCTTTGATCCAAAAAGTACCACAAATTCCCAATCTGCCTTGTTTGCTGAGAGTAAAATCCACGCGCCTACTCAAGTTAATTCCAACGGCTTTATTGCGCCTTAAAGCCCACATAAAGCTGGCAATGCCCATGTGCTTACTAGTAACTTTCCCGAGATTCTCGGTGATTTGTCTCCAAACATTAGGATTGTTAGTCACATGGATCCGCATGCGAGTGACAGCCCTAAAGTATCCAATGGTCTGAATAAGATGAATACTCCTAATGCCACGTGTGTTATGAACACTCCATTAATCCCTGGTCAAATGAATAGTAAGCACATGGTTGGTGAAGCCTTTTTCCAAAAATCAGGATCTATGTCTCCTAATGCTTCCATAAATATTATGAAGACTACACATGTTAATGATTTGGGCCCATAAGTTGACTTCCAAGGTTCCCATGCGTCCTCTTGTGGACCAAGTCTTTTGAGTGTTACAGATTATGATTTACAAGTCTTCCCAAATGGGCCCCCAAAGGAGACAACTCATGTTAGTGATCAATGTTTAGCACATGGGCTCCTATATACTAAATCCTGCGGACATACTGAATTAAACAAGAATGAGGGAAAGGTTACTCACACGCCTAATATCCAAGGTCATACTTCTCTGCATACAGGTAATCCCAAGCCCATTAAAAATTCCTGGGCTTCTCTTGTAAAAGAGAAAACTGCACCTACCTTTAAATTAAACTACATTAAGCCCTCAGTTGTTGAAAAGAAAAAAATGCTTTGTTTTGCCCAAAGATCTTGCTACTGAAGGAAGTAAAGCTTGGGAAAATACTCTAGTTGGGTATTTTATAGGTAAGAAGCTGCCTTACTCATTGGTTAAGAACAACACTGCTAGGATGTGGTCCAAGTTTGGAATCATTGACATGGTCACAATAGACTCTGGATATTTCTTCTTTAAATTTGATAGCATGGAGGCTAGTGTGGCAGTGCTTGAAGGGGGTCCCTGGCACTTTGCGGGGCAACCCATCATTCTCCGTAGCTGGCAAGCTGGGTTGATTCTAAACAAAGAATCACCTTCCTCAGTTCCTATTTGGGTGAACATTTATAATATTCCACTTGAATGCTGGAATCCCAATGGACTGAGCCACATTGCTAGTATTATCGGAAAACCATTACACGTTGATAGGATGACAGCCACATGCTGTAGGATCTCCTGTGCTAGGATTTCCATAGATGTTAGTGTTGAGTGTGAATTACTTAATGCATTTGATATCCAAGTTGAAGATCCTATTACTGAGGATCCACAATTCATCAGAATTCATGTCGAATATCAGTGTACGCCAATTCGGTGTCCAAAATGTAGGAAATTTGGCCACAACTGTCAAAAAATCCATACTACCTATACTCATCAAAAGGACCTTAGCTCTAAGAAAGGTCCAGAGGAAGGCCAATGGATGACCAAGGAGAAGGGGAAGTTGATATCTATTGAAGATACTACTCAAGGTCTTTCCTCATGTAACATCCTACCAAATGCTGTAGATCTGGAACAGGATGATATCACGACCTCTCAGCCTAAGGTAAGGGACACTACTATTCATAGCAAAGATAACCCTGTTCAAGCAGCAGCTTGCCCAAATATACCCCACTAGCATGTCCATCGGCCCCATAGTCCATCTAAAGTGGTCCCTTCTCTCGTGCCTATGGAAATCTCTGAAGAAAACCAGGGTAGAAATTTACCCCCAACTCAGGAACTTAAAGCAGGGTTAAGTGAGCATGTTGTATACTCCATAGACCTTTCGACAGTCCAAAATCTTCTAATAGGGTCTCCCAATAAGATGGGGATTAAAGCATCAAACTCTTTTGATATTCTGACTGAAGGCAGTGCTGAGACCAATTTGGAAAATACTCAACAGCAACAGAGCCAAGATGACATTCCCAAAGGCATCCCAGCTAGTTCCAGTCTTGATACGAACCCCGCCAACAATGTGACAAAACCCGTAACACGATTAATGCCTCAGACCGTTCTACTGTTAGATTCAAATGGAAAACCGCGACTCAAAAATTGATGTTATGGGTATTGTTGAAACCAAAGTGAGAATGCCCAATCAAGATCAAATACAAAGGACCATGCTTCCTAATTGGTCCTTTATTACTAACAGCCAACCGGATTCTGTGGATAGAATCTGGGTTGGCTGGAACCCTAATAAAGTCATCTTAACTGTTTTACAATGTACTAGGCAAATTATCCATGTTAAAGTTGAATCCCTCGACCAATTACAGTCTTTTGAAGCTTCTTTTATTTATGGCTCTAACACCATCCAAGGTAGGAGGCCACTTTGGTCTACCTTGCGAAATATTGCAGCTACTATTGGTGATATCCCTTGTTAGCCTTGAGGATTTCAACGCCGTCTTAAATTCTAATGAAATCTTTGAGGGTAATCCAGGGAGAGACCAAGGAGCTGTTGAATTTAATGATCTTGTGAATGCTACTTGTCTTGTAGACCTTAGATTTACAGGTATCTTTTTCTCTTGGTGCAACCGGCAATTTGACTCAGTTCATTTTACCAAAAGAAAGTTGGACAGAGCTCTTGTTAATCCTAGATGGCTGGACTTGTTTCCCTTAGCTTATGCAGATTTTCTCCCCTCTGGTATCTCTGACCACTCTCCTATTATTGTCAATATTTCTCCTCCTGCTGAACGGAAAGGTAAACCTTTTAAGTTTTACAATTATTGGACTGAGTTGGAGAAATTTAAAGATACTGTCAACACTTCTTGGGCCAGACATATTGATGGTACTTTCCAATTTCAATTATTCCACAATTTAAAGAACCTTAAAGGAGCTCTTAAAACTTTAACTAAGGATTCCTTAGGTAAGGAGAGAATTTTAGCTAATAAAGCTAGGGAAGATCTTTGGTTTTGTCAAAGGGAGCTTGATGATAAACCAAGTGACACTTCCCTTAGAATCCTTGAAAAAGATCTTATGCAAGTTTTCTTAAAAGCCATTCATATTGAAGAAGAGATAATTAGGCAAAAATCTAGAATTCAATGGCTTGATGCAGGGGATAAGAACACTTCTTATTTTCACAATTCTGTTAAAAATAGAAGGAACCACAAATGCATTGTGTCACTTGTCAAACCTGATGGTACCAAGACCACTAATGAAGGGGAAGCTAAAATTGAAGCGATTAGATATTTTAAATCCTTGCTTGGCACCTCTGCGGCTAACCTCTACCCTGGTATTGGTGAATTGAGAAAGGTCATCCATAAGCGTATCCCTACGGAGTTATCTAACAGTATGGATGATATCCCTAGTGATGATGAGATTAAGGAAGCCCTCCTAAGTATCCACAGTAATAAAGCTCCGGGTCCTGATGGTTACAATGCTCATTTCTTTAAGAAAACTTGGACAACTATCGGACCTTTAGTTACTAAAGCTATCAAAGAATTTTTTACTTCGGGCCTACTGTTAACTGAATCAAATGCTACACTTATTGCTCTTATTCCCAAGATCCCCAATCCTTCTAAGATGAGTGAATTTAGGCCTATATCGTGTTGTAATACAGTCTACAAATGCATCTCCAAAATTATATCCAAGCGGCTTCAAAAAGTTTTACCTATTCTGATTGACAATGCCCAATCTGCTTTTATAAAAGGTAGGAAAATTAGTGATAATGTTCTTCTCGCTCAGGATCTTATGAGGGACTATCATAAGTCTTCAGGCCATCCTAGAGCTGCGGCTAAGGTCGACCTTATGAAAGCTTATGATAGTGTGAATTGGGAGTTTTTACTTGATCTCCTTGATGTTCTTGGTTTTCCACCTAGGATGAAAGGGTGGATTAGAGCCTGTATTACTAGTCCTAAGTACTCAATTAATTTTAATGGCGAATCTGTTGGGTATTTTGAGGGTGCTAAAGGTCTTAGACAAGGTGATCCTATGTCACCTGACCTTTTTGTTCTTGTCATGGATACCCTTAGCCAATTGATTCAACTTAACATCCAAAGCTCCCCTCATTTTAAATATCATTGGAGATGTGATAAACTTAAAATCTCTCACCTTTGTTTTGCTGATGACCTGCTGTTATTTTTCAATGGTGATGAACACTCTGCAACTGTTATGAAAAATTCCTTAGATCAATTTTATAACTTTACTGGCATGCAAGCTAATGCTAACAAGAGCTGTCTGTTTATTTTAGGAATGGAGGAGAGCACTTCCAATGCTATTTGTCTGAATCTCCCATTTACTCTTGGTTCCCTCCCTATGAAGTACCTTGGTGTCCCTTTGATCACCACTAGACTTAAGAAGGGAGACTGTGATGACCTCATCCAGAAAATCACATCTAGAATTACCTCTTGGACCTCTAAATTTCTCTCTTATGCCGGCAGACTCCAACTTATCCAATCGGTTCTTGTTGGAATTCAGAACTATTGGGCTGCCATGTTTATTCTTCCTAAAAGTGTCCTTAAGCATATTGATAGCTTAATGTGTAGATTCCTTTGGACCGGAGGAATTTGGAAAGCTCATGGTGCTAAAGTTGCTTGGGATGTTGTCTGTAGACCTAAGAAGGAAGGGGGTCTTGGCCTTAAAAACCTTACTCAATTGAATTCTATCTTAAATCTTAAACATATTTGGGCCATTTTTACTTCTAAAAACAAGTCCCTTTGGGTGGATTGGATACACACCTACATGTTGAAAGGAAAAAGTTTTTGGGAAATCAAGACCCCATCCCAATGCTCCTGGTATTGGCGAAAGCTCCTTAAACTTAGACCTATGGCTAGACCAATGCTTAGACATAGAATTGGTAATGGTTGTGGTACCTTTCTCTGGTATGATAATTGGCATCCTATGGGTCCTATCTTGGTCAATGTCGGGATGCGTGTCCAATATGATGCCGCCATCCCTTTAAATGCCAAAGTTTCCGATGTTATTGATGGGAGTGCATGGAATTGGCCGCTTACAAACACTTTGGAATTAATTGAAATTAGAGACCAACTTCATTCCTTACCTCTTCCTACTACATCTAGTGATGTGGTTCAGTGGCTACCATCCCCTAATAATGAGTTCTCTTCTGCCAACACTTGGGATCATGTCCGTATTCATTATCCCAAAGTCCCTTGGTATGGCCTTACTAGGTTCCCGGGTAATATCCCTCGTTATAGTTTTATCCTGTGGTTGGCTATTCTCCATAGATTAGCCACGCATGATAGAATTTATACATACACACCAGGACCTCTTGCTTGCGTTTTTTGTCACAAAAGTTTGGAATCCCATGACCATTTATTCTTTAATTGCTCTTACACTTCTTATGTGTGGCAGGGAGTTCTCAATAGGTTGGAAGTCACCTATTCCGCCCCCTCTTGGGATGTTCTTGTGGACTGGGCAGCGAAGAAGTGGAAAGGGAAGAACCCATGGCATATTGTCCCTAAAATGTGCCTTGGGTTGGTTGTCTATAGCATTTGGAAAGAAAGAAATGCTCGGAGTTTCAAACTTGAAGTGAGGACTAAGGAAAGAATCTTACAAGATATTTGCCTTCAGGTTTCCTTACAAATACAAACTACATGGAAGAATGATCCCCAGCTCCCTCATTATATTGATAGATGGGCCTAACCTACATAGAGAGGAAAGCTTGCCTTGGCCCTGTTATTTGTCTTGAATGATTTTTCCTTGATGTTTTTCTTGCTCCTCTGTGTTTTGTGATGTGGTAGGAGCATTGTTTTATTTGGATGGGTTTTTTCTAGGTTTGCCTTAGTTAATTCCCCTATTTTGTTGCATTGTCTGGATGCATTTTTTCTTGTGCTTATTGTATATCCTGGGGTATGCCCCTTGTATTTTGTACAGTGCCGTTTTGGCGTTTTTCGTTTAAATTAACCCTTTTTCCGAAAAAAAAAACAAAAGTACAAGGGGCATACCCCAGGATATACAATGAGCACAGGAAACATGTGGTAATCACCACGGAGGACCACAAAACAAGAGGACAAAAAGCAAAAGCAACCTCACATCACAACCATGGCCAAAGGGCACAATCGTCAACCTAAGAGGCACAATCAACAAACCACAACAAGCCTCAACTAATCATATCCACCAAATCCTAACAACAAAACCAAAGAAAATGCCATAAGAGGCCATTAACACCAGTTACAAAGATATCTATCTATGTTAATATGATTTTTCCACTTCACCCTGATTTGTGCTATAATTTGAGAAACAATGTGCTTCAGAAGAATGCTTGGGGGAGTGAAGATCTTCTTAAAGGTTCTGGTGTTTCTCTCTTTCCATAACCCATAAACAGTCACTCCAAGGCATATCTTGGGAATCACTTGTTGAAAAGCTTTTCCTTTAAATCTTTGATCCATCCATTCCAAAGTAGCAGTCCAATTTTTTTTTTTTTTTGGTAATCGGGGGTGTCCGGGCCAGCTTGCGCGCACCTCGATTAATCCCCCGAGGCCTGGAGGCGCCGGGTGAATACTCCAGTGGCCACGCCCCCCATGACTCGAACACTAAACCTCTTGGGTAGTACACCCAAGAAGCTTACCACTCGGCCACAAGGGACTTGGTTGTAGCAGTCCAATTTTGACTTTGCCATATGATGTCACACCTTTTCATTAGTTCCTGCCACACAAAACAAGAGTAAGGGCATTCAAAGAACAAATGATCATGAGTTTCCAGATTATTCTGGCAAAGCAAACATACTAAAGGTCCAGGAGTAAAACTATAAATTCTATCATGTGTGGATAGACGATTATGGGTAGCAAGCCAAAGCACAAAAATTTGTCTGGGGCTACATCCAGACAACCAAACAGAGTTGTACCAAGGAACTAATGAAAAGGGCATCCAGACGCCCCTCGTTGACTTGCTTTGCATAATGCTCTGTTCGTCGCTCAATGTTGAGTCTGGCTTTCTCATGAATCTGCTTAACAAAGTCAGCTTTTGTTTGGCCATCTAAATTAACACGCTCAGTCAAAGGTAATGGAGATAAATCCAATGGAGTTAATGGATTAAACCCATATACAATTTCAAATGGTGAAAATTTAGTAGTAGAATGAATAGATCGATTGTAAGCAAACTCAACATGTGGTAAACAATCTTCCCATGTTTTAATGTTCTTTTGAATAATAGCCCTTAACAAAGTTGACAAAGTCCTATTTACTACTTCAGTTTGACCATCAGTTTGTGGGTGACAAGTAGTAGAAAATAATAACTTAGTCCCTAACTTACACCACAAGGTCTTCCAAAAGTAACTCAAGAACTTAGCATCTCTATCTGATATAATTATTCTAGGCGTACATGTAATCTTACAATCTCCCTAAAGAACAAATCAGCAACATGTGATGCATCATCTGTTTTGTGACATGGAATAAAATGTGCCATTTTAGAAAAACGATCTACCACCACAAAAATCGAATCCCTACCCCGTTTGGTCCTAGGCAAACCTAAAACAAAGTATATCCATTGAGATATCAATCCAAGGCTCACTAGGAATAGGCAGTGGTGTGTATAATCCAAGAGGTTGCAATCGAGATTTTGCTTGCCTACAAGTTACACATCTTCCACAAATTCTCTCAACATCTCTTTTCATGTGTGGCCAAAAGAAATGCTCGTGTAGGATGGCTAGTGTCTTAGCAACTCCAAAGTGTCCCATTAAAACCCGACCATGCGATTCCCATACTAACAAATCGCATAATGAACAATTAGGAACACACAACTTATTCTCCCGAAATAAGAAATCTTCATGCCTAAAGAATTTACCTAATGCTTTTTTCTCACAATTCCTATACTTTTCACCAAAATCTTGGTCGAATGGATATAATTCTTTAATGTGTTCAAAACCAAGCAATTTTGCATCAAGAGTAGAAATCAATGCATACCTGCGAGAGAGAGAATCTGCAACGATGTTTTCCTTACCTTGCTTGTAACAAATGACATATGGAAATGGATTACCAAAAAAAAAAATGACATATGGAAATGTCTCAATGAATTCCACCCATCGCGCATGCCTCCTATTCAACTTGTGTTGGCCCTTCAAATGTTTCAAGGATTCGTGATCAGTGTGAATCACAAACTCCTTAGGCCAAAGATAGTGTTGCCACGTCTCCAATGCTCGGACTAACGCATACATTTCCGTGTCATAGGTAGGGTAGTTTAAGGCTGCCCTACTCAATTTCTCACTAAAGAATGCAATTGGTCGTCCTCCTTGCATGATAACTGCGCCTATGCCAATACCTGAAGCATCACATTCAATTTCAAATGTTTTAGTAAAATCTGGTAGAACAAGTAATAGAGCATGAGTTAATTTTTCTTTAAGTAATTGAAACGCCTTATCTTGTTCTTTCTCCCATTTGAATCCAACATTCTTCTTGATGACTTCGGTAAGCGGGGCGGCTATGCTACTAAAGTCTTTCACGAACCTCCGGTAAAAACTAGCAAGCCCATGAAAACTTCAAACTTGGCCTACACTCGTGGGCGTTGGCCACTCACGAATCACACGAACCTTTTCCTCATCAACCTATACTCCTTGGGCACTAACAACAAAGCCAAGAAACACAGACTTATCTGTGCAAAAAGTGCACTTCTTAAAGTGTTAGCAAATAACTTTTCCTTTCTCAAGACTTCCAAAACTGATTTTAAGTGTAGAACATGGTCATAAAAGTTTTTGCTATAAATGAGTATATCATCAAAATAGACAACAACAAAAGTACGCAAAAATGTAATCCAAAATCTGCCTATAAAAGTACGCAAAACATGGTTCATTAATCGCATAAATGTACTTGGTGCATTAGTTAATCCAAATGGCATCACTAACCACTCATATAAACCATGTTTTGTTTTAAAAGCAATTTTCCATTCATCTCCTTCTTTCATTCTTATTTGATGATAACCACTTTTTAGATCAATCTTAGAAAATACACAAGCACCATGCAGTTCATCTAACATATCATCCAAGCGAGGGATAGGGTGTCGATACTTTACCGTGACATTGTTGATGGCTCGACAATCAACGCACATCCTTCTTAGGAACTAAAATCACCAGAACGGCACACGGGCTCATGCTTTCTCTTACGTACCCCTTTTCCATCAATTAACTTACTTGCCTTTGCAACTCCTTTGTCTCCTCAGGATTAGCACGATAGGTAGGTCGGTTTGGAATAGAAGCGTCAGGTACGAAGTTAATTTGGTGTTCAATCCCTTGAGTAGGTGGCAAACCGTGTGGAATCTCTTCGGGCATGACGTCACCAAATTCCTGTAAAAGATAAATAACAGAACTAGGCAAAATGGGCTCAATCTCGTTAGTGTTCAAAACTGCCTCCTGGTACAATAGTACAATCATTGGCTGATTTAGAAACATCGCTCTTTTGATTTCACTCGCTTTTGCATAGAAATTTGTTTTTCTCTCTATTTTTATCTCTCTAGCCGAAATCTTCTCACTTTTTTTCTCTCTCAATTTTCTCGGCCTCTCTTTTTTCTTCACTCGGATTTTTACTCACTTTCTTTTTCTCTTTCTCTCCTTTTTGAACACTCTCCTTTTGTAACCTCACTTGATCCTCATAAACTTGTTGCGGGGTTAAAGGTACAAGAGTGATCGATCGTTGATTAAGTACAAATGAATATTTGTTGGTAAAGCCATCATGCTTCACGCACCTATCAAACTGCCATGGCCGCCCTAGCAATAAGTGTCCAACATGCATCGGTACTACATCACACATCACTTCATCTTCGTACTTATCAATTCGAAATGCCACTAACACCTGTTTGTTCACTCTCAACTCACCACTATCATTTAACCATTGCAACTTGTACGGCCTAGGGTGTTTCAGCTTGGACAGCTCTAACTTCTCCACCATTATTGTACTTGCAACATTAGTACAACTACCACCATCAATAATCACACTACATACCTTGTACTTAACATAGCACCTAGTATGCAAGATGTTTTCTCGCTGTACTTCCTCAACTTTTCTTGCTTGCACACTTAATGCTCTCCTTGCCACCAATGTCAATGCATCTGGGGCAACGTACTCCTCCTCAGGAATGTCCTCCAATGGTGGCACATCACCGGTGTCAGAATCGTCATCCTCGGTTTCAATCTCACCATTGTCTCGCATCACCATAACCCGTTTGTTTGGACATTGACTTGCTATGTGCCCCCTGCCTTGGTATTTAAAACACTTAATGTCACGATTTCTAGAAGTAGAAGAATCGGTCCTTGATTTCCATGGCTAGTCAATTCTTGTTTTTGCTCAGTTTTTGGTTTCACCAAAGGCTGCTTCTCATCTCTTTTCCAAGTATTTGGTTTCCAAGCGGATGTATTGGAATTTTGGCTTGGACGTGTGCTGCTGCCCCTCCTCTTGAGTTGATTCTCAATTTTAATAGCCATGTGTACCATATCCTCCAATTCAACATAGTGTTGCAATTCCACTGCATTGGCAATTTCCCGATTCAACCCAACTAAGAATCTAGCCATTGAAGCCTCTCGATCTTCCTCTACATTCGCTCGAATCATCGCAACTTCCATCTCCTTATAATATTCTTCTACACTCCTATTACCTTGCCTCAAACTTTGCAACCTGTTATACAATTCCCGATAGTAGTAGCTTGGAATGAATCGCTTCCTCATCACAGTTTTCATATCCTCCCATGGCTCTATTGGTTGCTCCCTATTTCTCCTCCTATTCAGCACTAATTGATCCCACCAAATAATAGCATAATCGGAAAATTCAATGGCAGCAAGTTTTACTTTCTTAATCTCGGAGTAATTGTGGCAATCGAATACCAATTCCACCTTCTTCTCCCATTCAACATATGCTTCCGGATCAGTCTTTCCTTGAAACGAAGGAATCTTCATCTTAATACTACCCAAATTATTATCTTCCCGGTTCCTAGCTTCTCTAAACCTAACTTCTCTACCTCGAACATCATATCTCCTATGATTATCTATTGACTCACAATCATTTTCTTCATCAAAGTCTTCCCCAAAATACTCCTCATCATCAACTCTCGCTGTACATTACGAACATTTTGTGGTTGCCTATGTGGTGTACCCTCTTCAACTCTATCCAATCTCTCATGTATCGGTTCCAATTCTGCCCTCATCATCCGCCTCATCTCCCCCACTAAGGCTTGCATTCCTAGATTTGTAACAACCGGCTGTTGAGCCTCTTCATTTGTGACTCTTCCCTGATCTTGAGCCATAATCCCTGCAAGAATGGATTAGAAATAGAACAGATCCTCACTACACTCCCTCACGTGTTTCAATCAAGAATATGATTCACTCGTGTTTACACTCCAAAATCAAGTCAGCTTTTACCCTCTTATGTGCTCACCACTCCTGCCTTTTTCCACTCGTAGTAATTCTCACTTAGTTCTTATGAAACTAATCAAACAATGACAAGAATTTCTCAGTAACAATCCACACCCAAACTAGACCAATCAAATTTGGAAGTTGAAAGCCCGACCAAAAATGAACGCGGATGGCTAGGTTTCCAAAAGCATAAAAAAAAATGGAATTTCGGAAATAGTTTTTTTTCACACTATGGAGTAAGGTCATATTTGGACTCCTTAGACCCTCAATATTGTAAAACAAAAATAAAAATTTTTCACACTATGGAGTAAGGTCAAAATTTTTTTTTTTATCGCAGCTTTCTGATCTCTTCTCTTCTTTTTATTTTCTTTTTATTTTTTTTATTTTAAAGATCACGTTCGAATCACACACATTGTGAAACAAGACTGATATTACCAATTTACCAAACACAAAAAACAAGACTACGAATCACTGATCTAGATGATTGTGACACTAAAGGTACTGAAATAGAACAATACGAATCAGTTTTAGAAACCCTAGTGAAACAAGAACGCACGAATCACAGATCTAAAATTCCTAAATCATAATCCGAACACTTTTTTTTTTATACGGTTCAGAAACGAGAACGAATAAGAACACGAAACAAAAAAAAATAGAAACAAATACGAATAAGAACAGAACTAGAAGAAATGAATAAGAACAGAAACGAAAAAGATAGGATAAACCTGAGACTAGAACCTGGCTCTGATACCAACTGATACGAACCCCGCCAACAATGTGACAAAACCTGTAACACGATTAATGCCTCGGACCGTTTTACTGTCAGATTCAAATGGAAAATCGCGACCCAACACCTATAACAGATGCGAACCTTGGTATAAAGGATGAAGACGCCACAATCAAGGATGGAAAACTCGATTGATAAGTCCAGGTATGAACGCCACAGAGTAAATCTGATAAGTTCGAATAGTTCTTCAAAGAACCAAAGATAAAACTCTCACAATATTATTAATGATCAAAACTGCATATTACAAACCCTAAAACTGTTTAAATAGCTAAGGCTAACAGTTGGGCCCTATAAGCTTATGAAATATTATGCCCCAAAATAAATTCGCCCAAAATTAAAATAAAACGAAACTAAAGGAATAAGGAAAGTTCCATAGTTGGCATGCAAGCCTACAGTTCAGCAATTTAAGCAATTAAGAAAAAATGACAATCAAAGTCTAATTTTAGGAAAACTAAAATTTGACTTCAATCTTGAACTGCTGGATTATTCTTCTAGAACTTGAATTAGATTGAGACATCTTTGTGGACCAAGCTCCATAGGCCTCCACGAATTTTCCTAAGGCCAAACTTCTTGAATTAGCCCATTGAGTGCCTCGTTGAACTTCTTTGCCCGAGCCCTCGTAACTGGTCCAATTGGAATTTGAACTGGTTCCCTTGAAGACGTGCCATGATTTGCATCAAGTCTGAGTCCAGGCCACACGATATCTCCAGGTAAAAGTACTAATCAGAGGAAGGGAGTTCCCTCAGGTATGAAGAATAACTCCAATATTGGTATTTAATGATTATCTGTAATTGGAATATAAGGGGGCTCAACCAGGCCTATAAACAAAAGGAATTGAAAAAATTCATATATGATAATGATATTTCTATTATGGGAATAACTGAAACTAAAGTTAAACAAATTAATGAGGTGATTGTTCAAAATAATATCATGCCTCATTGGAGATTTGTTACAAACACCCAATCTGATATTCATGGTAGGATATGGATTGCTTGGAATCCTGATATTGTTAAAGTGGATATTTTGATCCCTAATCCTCAAGTTATCCACACCAAGACTAGTGATGATAATAAAGTCTCTTTTGAGGCCTCTTTTGTCTATGCTTATAATACTGGGACCCAAAGAATTAGTCTATGGAATTCCATTAGAACCATTACAAACTCTATGGGTCCTAATCCTTGGATTACTTTGGGAGACTTCAATGCTACTCTTAGTTACAATGAAATCTAAGGAACTGATAGGGGAAGCAAAGTAGAGAGAGAAGAATTTTCTAAATGTATTAACGATGCTTGTCTTGTGGACCTTAGATATATTGGAGTGTTTTTTTCTTGGTGTAATAGAAGATTTGGAAAACCTGACTTTACTCAGCGAAAGCTGGACAGGGCAGTTGTTAATCAGGAATGGCTGGATCACTTCCCTATTTCCCTTGCTGATTTCAAGCCGACAGGCATGTCTGATCACTCCCCTATCATTGTTAACATTGATAATGCTAGGAAACGTAAAGGAAGACCCTTTAAATTCTATAATTTTCTGACCTCTCTAGATAATTTCTCACAAACTGTCCAGAACTCTTGGGAGCATAGAATTGAAGGAACTGCCCAGTTCCAACTCTGTCATAAACTTAGGAACTTAAAGAAGGAACTTAAAGTGCTATCTAAAGAATGCTAGGGAGGAACTTTTTCAAAGTAAGAATAATTTAAAGGCTAATCCCATGGATAATAACCTCATCTTGGAAGAAAAGGAGGCTATGAAAAAATTCTTTGAAGCTGCAGGAATAGAGGAGGAAATCTTAAGACAAAAATGTAGGATTCAATGGTTAGAATTTGGAGATAAAAATTCTAGATTTTTCCATACCTTTATTAAAATTTGGAGAAATAAGAAACGGATTCTCTCTCTTGTTAGACCCGATAATACCACCACCAATGATGAAGATGAGGCAAAATTGGAGGCCATCAGATACTTCCAAGCTATGATTGGGACGTCTGCTAACCATAACTACCCTGGCATTGAGGAGCTTAGGAAATTTTTTTCAAAAACTTTATCCCCTGATCAAAGTAGTACTATGGACACTATTCCCACGGATGAAGTTATTAAAAGCACTCTTTTTAGTCTCCATAGCAATAAAGCTCCTGGGCCTGATGGGTATAATGCCCTTTTCTTCAAAGAGACTTGGAATATCACGGGACCCTCTGTTCTTGCAGCTATTAGAGAATTTTTTACCTCTGGTGAAATGCTTATGGAATCTAATGCTACCCTTTTAGCCTTGATTCCCAAAGTACCGAACCCCTCTACTATAGGGGATTTTAGACCTATCTCTTGTTGCAACACCATTTATAAGTGCATTTCAAAAATTATTGCCAGTAGAATCTAAACTGTTCTCCCTAGTCTGGCTGATCAATCGCAATCTGCCTTTGTTAAAGGGAGAAAGATTAGTGATAATATTCTGCTTGCTCAAGACCTTATGAAAGATTATCATTCTTCTAATGGTCCTCCAAGAGCAACGGTGAAAGTTGACTTAATGAAGGCCTACGATAGTGTCAGTTGGGTCTTCTTGTTTGATCTTCTTGAAATCTTGGGATTTCCTCCCAAAATGATCATGTGGATCAAAGCTTCTGTGACGTCCCCAAAATACTCTATTAACTTTAATGGTGAATTTGTGGGGTATTTTGAGGGGGCTAGAGGTCTGAGACAAGGTGACCTCATGTCTCCGTATCTTTTTGTCCTCATAATGGAAACTCTTAGTCAATTACTTCATTATAATATTCATAAAGATAAGAGTTTTAAGTACCATTGGAGATGTGACAAACTTAATATTTCCCACTTATGTTTTGCGGATGATTTGATGCTTTTGTTTCATGGTGATATCGAATCTGCCAAGATCATAAAGACTTCTATAGAACAATTCTCTGAATTCACAAGTCTGAGAGGTAATACTTCTAAAAGTTGTTTGTTTATTGCTGGAATTGAGCCAGATATGGCTGAGGCTATTAGAGACCTTTTCCAATTCACTATGGGATCTCTCCCACTTAAATACTTGGGTATTCCTCTTATTACCACCAGACTTAAAAGAACTGATTGTCTTGAGCACATTAAGAAAGTCACCAAACAAATATAGTCATGGAACTCTAAATTTTTATCCTATGCTGGTAGGGCTCAATTGATAAACTCTGTCATTATGGGCATTCACAACTACTGGGCTAGCATGTTCATTCTCCCTAAAGGCATTCTTAAAGAAGTGGAAAAATTTTTGATGAGATTTTTATGGTCTGGTGGTATAGAGACTTCTTATGGTTCTAAAGTGTCTTGGGACATTGTCTGTCTTCCCAAAAAGGAGGGTGGTTTGGGCATTAAACCGTCAGTGCAAATGAATGCTATCTTAAACCTCAAACATATTTGGAACCTCCAGTCTAATTCCAATACTTCAAATTGGAAGAGATGGATTCAAACTTACATGTTAAAGGGCCAAAGTTTTTTTTTTTTTTCGAAAAAGGGTACAATAAACAAAAAAGCCAAACGAATCTGTACAAGATACAAGGGGCATATCCCAGGATATACAATGAGAGCAAAAAGCATCAGGAAGATGCACCTAGGAGAGGAATTCCAACTCCCAAGGCTTGGTGAAAAAACCACCTAACAAAAACAACATTGCCAAGCAAGAAAAAACAGAGGCAGCCAAACCCAAACACAAAACCAAAAAAACCAAATTATCTCCACCTAGCTATTAGTATAGGTAAGATGGGGTTATTTCTCCACTTGATTTGAATCTGGATAGAAATTTGTTGGATAATCTCAAGGAGAATCCTTTCCTTCGTCTTTGTTTCGGCTTTGAACGTACGAGCATTTCTTTCCCTCCATATGCTATAGACCGCCATCCCAAAACACATTTTTGATATTATATGGAGAGGGACTTTCTGCTTCCATATTCTAGCTGCCCATTCAACCAGTGAGTTCCAATTTAAGGCTGGGTTGGGGATCTCCAGAATTTGTAAGATACCCTGCCAAACAAAAGAGGAGAATGAGCAATCAAAGAATAAGTGGTTATGGTTTTCCATAGCTTTATGGCATAAGACACATGCCAAAGGACCTGGAGTAAAAAGGAAGATCCTATCATGGATAGAAAGTTTATTAATAATTGCCAACCATGTAATAAAGCTATGCCTAGGAATATTACCTGGAAACCAAGCAAGTTTATGCCAAAGAACTTTAGGACCATGGTCCCTAAGATGTTCCCAAGTATGAGCAAAGTTATACTTACCATTAGGAGAGATGCACCATGTTATAGTATCAGGATTTCCTACAGGCGGAGGAATGCTATGCATGTTATCTCTAATTTCCATAAGTTCAAGAGTGTTGGTTCTAGGCCAATGCCATTCCCCATTAACAATGATATCACTTACTATGGCATCCAGAGGGATAGCTGCATCATAGGCCACTCTAGGCCCAAACTTCACTAAAAGAGGACCTAACGGGTGCCAATTATCATACCATAAGTAGGTACCACATCCGTTACCAATCTTGTGTTTTAACATTGGTCTAACCATATCCCGAAGTTTAAGAAGTTTGCGCCAATACCAAGAACATTGGGAAGGAGGTTTAACAATCCAAAAGCTTTTATTTTTTAACATGTAAGTATGTACCCATTTGACCCACAGGGAAATATTATCAGTGGAGAATAAGGACCAAATATGTTTAAAATTGAGAATGAAATTCATTTGGGTTAAATTTTTAAAGCCTAATCCTCCTTCATCTTTAGGTTTACAGACTCTATCCCAAGCCAATTTAGCACCTTGGGACTTATCAATCCCACCAGACCAGAGAAATTTTCTCATAAGACTTTCAACCTGCTTTAGAATATATTTAGGAAGAATGAACATACCAGACCAATAGTTATGTATACCCGCAAGCACAGACTGTATCAATTGAACTCTACCAGCAAAGGAAAGGAACTTAGAGGTCCAAGAAATAATTCTACTGCTAACTCTTTTAGTAAGATCATCACAGTGAGCTTTTGTTAGTCTAGAAGTGATAAGAGGAACTCCTAAGTATTTCACAGGGAGGCTGCCTTTGGAGAATTTGACAAATAGCATCTGAGACATCATCCTCAACACCTGCAAGGAAAATACAGCTTTTACTAGGGTTAGCTTGTAACCCAGTAAATTCCTGAAATTGAGACAAAGTATGTTTCATAAGGGTAGCAGAGTGCACATTACCATAAAATAACAAGGTAAGATCATCAGCAAAACACAGGTGGGAAATGCTTAACTTATCACATTTCCAATGATATTTGAAGTCAGGGTTTCTATGAATATTATACTGAAGTAATTGGCTCAACGAATCCATGACAAGAACAAACAAGTAAGGGGACATAGGGTCACCCTGCCTAAGCCCTTTGGCACCCTCAAAGAAACCAATCGATTCTTCATTAAAGTTAATGGAGTATCTTGGGGAAGTGACACAGGCCTTAATCCACAATTGCATTTTAGGGGGGAAGCCAAGGATATCAATTAAATCGGTAAGGAACTCCCAACTAACACTATCATAAGCTTTCATAATATCAATTTTTGCAGCAGCGCGGGGTTGACCATTCGGCTTATGGTAATCCCTCAAAAGGTCTTGGGCGAGAAGGACATTATCACTTATCCTTCTACCTTTGATAAAAGCTGATTGAGCATTATCCACTATAGAGGGGAGGATAGTTTGGATTCTTTTGGCTATTATCTTGGAAATACATTTGTAGATGGTGTTACAACAAGAAATATGCCTAAACTCTCCCATCGTGGATGGATTGGGAACTTTGGGAATAAGAACAATTATAGTATTATTAAGATCTTTTAAAAGTTCCCCAGAGATGAAAAACTCTTGAATAGCTTTAATAACTAATTCACTAGTTAAATCCCAAGTTTCTTTGAAAAAGAAAGCATTAAAGCCATCAGGACCTGGAGCTTTATTGCTATGGATACTAAAGAGAGTTTGTTTAATTTCATCACGAGTAGGAATACTATCCAACACATTAAATTGTTCGAAAGAGATTCTTTTTTGGATAATATTTCTAAGAGTAGCAACCCCAGGATAGTGATTAGTAGTTGGGGTCCCAAGCATAGCTTTAAAATATCGAATCGCTTCAACCTTAGCCTCTCCTTCAGTTTGGGTAGACGTCCCATTGGGTTGAATGAGATTGACTATCCTGTTCTTGTTCCTCCGATTCTTAATGGAGTGATGGAAAAAGGCCGTGTTTCTGTCCCCAGCTTCAAGCCACTGGATCCTAGACTTTTGTTTCATAATCTCTTCTTCCAATCTAATGGCTTCAAGAAAATCCTTGTGAAGCGCTTTTTCTTGATTTTTCAATTGAGTATTAAATGGGAAAGTATCAAGATCAGTTTGACATTTCAAGAGAGCTTCCCTAGCCTTATCAGCCTTTAACTTAGCATTACCAATGGAATCTTTAGCAAGTTTTCTCAGGGCAAATTTAAGAGTTTTAAGTTTAGAGAACAACTGGTATTGCATATTACCTTCCATAGGTGTGCCCCATGAACTTTGTACAACATGAGTGAATTGATCAAGGCAGGTCCAACAATTATAGAATTTAAAAGGCGTACCTTTCCTTTGATACCCATAAAGGACATTGATCATGATAGGGGAATGGTCAGAAATGCCTGGGGATAAAAACTGAGAAAAAGAGGAAGGAAACTTCTCCAGCCACTCGGGGTTCACCATAGCCCTGTCAAGTTTTTTCCTCACAGTAGAATTGCTCCAAGTAAAGTATAACCCAGTATATCTAAGGTCTTGTATACAAGTATCATTAACAAGGTCAGCAAACTCTATAGCTCCAAGGTCAGTTCCTTGGTTCCCACCAAACGTTTCATGGGGATCAAGGGTGACATTAAAGTCTCCAACACAAATCCATGGAACATCCCCAGTAGATGAAGATATCAGTCTTATGTCTTTCCATAAAGTTCGTCTTTCTTGTATAGTATTGCAACCATAGATAAATGAAGCTTCTAATCTAACTGACATATCAATACTGGAGATAGTAACATGGATCAATTGTTGGGTACTAAGAATAACATTAAGACTAACTTTGTCAGGGTTCCAGCCAACCCAAATTCTGTCAACTGAATTTGGTTGGCTGTTGGTGACAAAATTCCAAGCAGGCATAAAAGTCTTTTGAATTTTAGTTTGGTTAGGAATCCTAACTTTGGATCAGTAATACCAAAAACATCAATGTGATTAGAGAGCACAAACTTAACAACTTCATTCTGTTTAGAGGGGCTATTAAGGCCCCTAATATTCCAGTATCCTAGATTCATTAAGACCTTTCGGGAAGTTGTGTCTTTATACCTGGAGAACAACTAGGGTTGTTCTTCATCTGCTGGCCACTATGTTGTATTCCCTCCACTGGGGATAGAAGGGTAAGATGACTTACCTGATCAGTAGAGGAGGAGATTTTTGATATAATGGAGATGTCATTAGAAGATTGGAGTAAAGTGCTTTCCCTCCCATCCCCTCCTTCAAATTGGTCAGTAGCTGCTGTGCCATCAATCATAAGATCATTTGAGACCCCTTCACCAGCTATAAGAGTAGGGGTCACCCTGGGGTCATTAGTTTCTTCAACCTTGTTACTAAGCTTAGCTTCTTGAATCTGGTCATCTTCACAAAGAACATGTTCCAATGCTGCAAATTGATTGGTAATAGTAGGAATGGAAGCCTGCATGCTTTGTTCTGTTCTATTCAAACCGGGTTTGGATGGGAGCAATTTCAACTTCTCACTCTCAGACTCATTGCCCATGATATTCTGCTTGCTAGTGTCCCTAGTACCTTCATAATAAATCAACTTCCCCTTTCCTTTAACCTTCCATGAGTCTTCATCATTGGTGTTCTTAGGAGTAGATTCAGAATTCTTGTGATTTTGCACCTTTTGTGTTTTCTGGATCTTAGAGCAGTCATGCCCAAATCTTTTACATTTAGCGCATCTAATGGGGCTCCATTGATATTCAACATCAATAATAATTTTTTCTGTTTCAATCCTTTCAACTTGGATCTCAAAATGGTGTAAAAGATCAAATTCAGTACTCACCTCTATACATATTCTGGCATAAGATATCCTCCTGCAGTTTGCAGTCATTTTATCAACATGCAAGGGTCTCCCTATGACACTAGCTATGTGGCTCAGACCTTCTTGGGTCCAATATTCCAGAGGAATATTATAAAAATGTACCCAAATAGGGACAGTGGTGGGTTTTTCTTTGTCTAGAACAAGACTAGGATGCCAATTTTTTAGCAATATAGGCTGCCCTGCTATATGCCAGGGACCTCCTTCCAGAACACTTTCACTATCTTCCTTAGTGTCAAATTTGAAGAAGAAATGCCCAGAGTCTGTGGCCAGCATGTCATTCAATCCCATTTTTGCCCAAAATCTAGCTGTAGCACTTTTAACCAAGGAGTATGGAAGTCTCTTACCTATAAAGGAGCCTACAAGGGTGTTATCCCATTTACACCTTCCAGCAGAGGGAACATCACTGGGCAATATAAGCACCTTTCTATCTGCACCAACTTTTGGCTTAATATAATCAAGTTTGAAGTTAGGGGCCTGATTTGGTTTAACGAGGGATGCCCAGCTTGGACTAATTTTCTTTAAATCAGTGTTAACCACCGGATGTAATGATTGTTCAAGAGGTGAAATACCTACTGTATTGACCGAATGGCTTTGAGATAATATATCTGTTTTACTACCAAGAGGTTGCAAGTGATTACAACTAGGGGACAAGGCGCCGGGAAATCCGGGCCTATCAACAGCACAAGGGTGGGTAGGTATAGCAACTTGGTCAGCTTTACCCAAGTAGTGCGCTGCCAACCCATTATTTTCCAAGTCATAAATCATTTTAGGAGAAAAGGCCCCAGACATGGCGCCGGATTTTCGTGATAAAGTTGGGGTCTCCATGTGTGCATTAAATGGAAAAGAGGACTTTAAAATATAGCCATTGTTAGCAGGCGCGTTAGGCTGGAGAATGGGCGTGGGGGGGTGCTGTGCACTCGCTATTAACACCTTGGAAGCAGTGGAAGGACTAGCTTTAGGATCATCTAAAGAAACTTTTTGAGAATCTGAAAAGGATGTACCAATTTTCTTCTGTTCTTCATCCGTAGTCACACCAAAGGGTCTGTGAATGGCCTTCCATACTTGTGTCTTACTTCTCCCATATGATTCTCCACTTGAAGTTTCAGCTTCATCAAAACTATCACCTTGCTGGAATTGATTTTTCCCCCATTCCCTACTTGAAAAGTACCCATTTCTTCTCCCACTTGCTCTATTTGGAGTTCTTCCCACATTAGGCCTTTTGGATCCAAGTTTGGAGCCTTGAACAGATTTGAGTTGTTCCATTTCAACCATTAATTTCTGAATGTGTGCTTGAGCATCATCAAGATCTTTTCTGAGGAGATCTTTAGAATCATCAGAACCAGATATACTCTGCTTGGGCTGACTATATATTTCCTTAATACCATCATCATTAATAGCAAAAACTTCAGTCTGGGAAGGGTTAGAGATAACAAACCCACCCGAGAGATTATCCTTGGTAGCAATTTTAATCTTCTTCTTAAGAAGCTCATTCGAATCTTGTACAGACTTGAAAGAACCTCCTTCCTTAGATTTACACTCAACATAATCACCTTGACAGGATAAAATACCACCCTCAATCTCTGCTTGGTCTTCCCATTCTTCTTCAAGTTCAAGAT
The DNA here is from genome assembly GCA_033977485.1 of Hydrangea macrophylla. Lineage (NCBI taxonomy): Eukaryota > Viridiplantae > Streptophyta > Magnoliopsida > Cornales > Hydrangeaceae > Hydrangea > Hydrangea macrophylla. Next base: position 34,075,074 of record CM066995.1, on the reverse strand, counting down.
CCTCAGCAGAGAATCCATGACCATTAGACAGGGAGGGAGAGACAAGATCAATGTTAACACAAGAGGTAGCTTTGGTAACATTAGGAGCATGAACCATTCCACCAGAAAGAGATCTTCTAATTGTAGACCCATCTTGGAACTGCACAGATCCATCACCTTTGACATTTTTACTAGCCAAATCAGAGGGGACATCAGATTGAGCACCCATCTATGAATCTCCAGAGCTGATAGAATTATCATGCTTATCATTGAGCTGGGGAGGATTTGATTTTGCAACATTGAGAACTTGGACCTTCCCTTCATAGATGACACCACCAGGTTGGGATCCATCCTTTCGTAGCACTGAACCATCCCCTTTAAGAGAGTATTTGCTCTCCAGATCAGGAGCAATAATACCCAAAATAGAGGGGACTCCAGCAGTAGTTGGAACATTAACAGCATGATCCACATGTGAATTAATAGCAGTTTGAAATGCCCCTTTAACATATGGATCACTATTGCAAAGAAGATCAACATCTTCCTTAAGAGGAGCTTTTCTAGCACCTAGACTTCATTTTTTCTTGTTAGACCCCATAGATTGATTTTTCATCACACAAAAAGGAAAAGGAGATGGAGACAGGATGGAGGTGGGAACTGGGAAAGAGAGAAGAGAGAGAGAGAAAGAGAGAAAAAGTGAGGAAAGAGGATGAAGAAATCAAGCTTAACCATATTCTAGAGAGAGGAGGGAGCTTCTCTCACTAGACATTTGATGTTGATGTTGCTGATAGCATCTTTAGACCAAGGGCCAAAGTTTTTGGTATGTCAAAACTCCCTCAAAGTGTTCTTGGTATTGGAGGAAACTCGTAAAACTTAGACCCATTGCTATTACTCTGGTTCAGTACAAGATTAGCAATGGGTCTAGTACTTTTCTCTGGCATGACCCTTGGCTACCTTGTGGTTCCCTTTATACTAAATATGGACCAAGGGTCATTTATGATTCTGCTATATCTAATAACTCTAAAGTCTAATCTGTTATTCAGGGCAATGAGTGGAATTGGCCCATAGCCTCATCTTGGGAACTGATACAAATCAAAAATGCTACTTTATTATCCCCTAAACCTTCAAATCTTAATGATGTGGTTAATTGGAAACCCTCTTCGAATGGGTCCTATAACTTTTCTCAAACTTGGGAGTTTTTAAGGGAGGCTTGTCCAAGAGTTCCCTGGGCCCACCTGGTTTGGTTTCCCGGTAGCATCCCTAGACATAACTTCATTGTCTGGGTTGCCCTACATCAGAAACTCTCTACTCAGGATAGGATATGGACTTTCACTCAAGGCCCCCTAGCTTGTGTCTTATGTAATAGAAATATGGATTCCCATGACCACCTTTTCTTTACTTGTGACTTTTCATCTTTTGTTTGGCAGGTGATAATGGGAAAATTCAATTTGACCGGGTGCCCCCTTGACTGGAGCTCCATCACCACATGGGTTGCTAATAAGTGGAAATCTAAAAAACCCCTTCATATCATGCCACGTATGTGTCTTGGTACTATGGTCTACACTATATGGAGAGAAAGGAATGCCCGCATATTCCAGCACAAGTGTATACCTCGAGACAAGATCATCAAGGATATTACCTATAGCATCCGGGACCAAATTCAGATAAAATGGTTTAAGGACCCTAAAGTCTATGACTACTTGTCCATGTGGGATTGATGCTATTTTGGTCTTATCTCCTCTTGTTTTAATTTAGGTTTGTGCCATGTACCATGTGTTGGGTACTTTTGATTTTGCCCATTTTTTCTTTTGAGTCCCTGTTGGAGCAATTGTGCTGTTTAGGATCTCAAGGGAATGATCTTTATCTTGTGCTGCCAGGTAGATAATCTGTCATTCCTTTTTTTTTTTTTTTTTGTTGGTTGGTGCTTCGCCGCCATTTTTCTCTGCGCTTATTGTATATCCTGGGGTATGCCCCTTGTAAATTTGTTCTCTTTTTTGGATTAATTAACCAGTTTTTCGAAGAAAAAAAATCGCCTCATCCAAATACGCCAACCGTGATCTCAATTATTAGACCGCCATCGACGTTGATTTCTTCGCATCTGATGTCGATGCTAGGTGGGGCAACAATATCTTGACAACCTACAAATTACCGCTTTTCTTTGGAAACCCAGACCTTATCAGCTAACATCGCCTGGTCCGCCTATTCTACCAAAACCTCAAGTACCATAAAGAATCTTTGAGCCAACACAGGTACCTGAGCTCTATCATAGATAACCATACTATCACCATCAACCCTGACAACATCTCTAAGGCCCTCCAACTCCCTCCCTACTATTACCAAGTTGTGAAACCCAACGCCTTGTCCAAACAACACCATTTCACCCATATTACACAGGACATGTGCGATGGCTGCACTAGTTCAGGGCAGACAATCTGACAATCATATATACCCTACCAGATGTGGTTCATAGACCACGTGTTCAAAAGAAACCTCTACCCTCTAGGCCATGAGCAGGAGAGAATGAAAGAGATACACCATACCCTTCACGCAGTCTATCGCGGCGATTGGTTTCACCCTGGTTTGATCATCATGGAGGGCATGTGTATAGATGGCCACATTATCAAACACGCTGTCAATTCCAAGCTCCTCCTTCCTTATCTTAGCACCATCATGGTGATCCTCTGATATAAAGCCTTTTCTATACCTTTTGAGGAGCCTGTCGATAGACATATCCCAGAGTTTGCTTCCACTGATTGGAAGTTGAGCCTTGACCGACTAGACATGGAGGTTAGGAGGACTAGGGATGCAGCTTAGGCACATTGTGAGAGAGAGGCACAGTGACCACCTTCACCAGAGGATACGCCATATGCTTGGACTTACTACGACATCTATTCCTTCAGAGGCGAGACCCTTTGACTAAAGTCTTACATGCGTTCATACTTCCAGCTAGCTCATCCTGACTAGTTGGAGGATATCTTAGCACAGGGAGAGGCCGCCTACCAGTTAACATTTCCACGACCTGCATAGCAGGCTGCTGGGGTAGCTGGTGAGGAGGAGGAGGCTACTGAGGCTGGTGATGAGAGAGGTAATGACGAGGATGGGAGTGATGGTAATGGTGATGGTTAGGGGGTTCTAGGTTAGAGTTGGTGTTGGTTAAGGGTGATGACTAGGGTTGAGTGATAAGATATTTTTCTCTTTTTATGTATTTCATTGGGTGGGGTATCAGACATTTTTAGACATTTGGCATGTATATTCTTTTATTTTGTTTCCCAATCCTTTTGCATTTTCTTTTTGTTTATTAGGATTCTGATGTACCTGGCTTCGACCAGTTTAGTTTACTTTTTGGTTTTCTTTTCATTTTTCTTATTTGGGTTTGTACTTATATTTTTCTATACTTGTTCCTTGTATTTTGATTATTCTCCTATTGCTTAGTTTAATCCTATTTATCTTAGCATGATTGGTTGATGTTATGATTGCATCATTAATTAAGTGATTATGATTACTATCAAGTTTAGCGTCATGTTATTATAAGCAACCTCATATCCCCATCTCACTAAAATAGGAAACCGATATCGTTCAAGTTTAGGGGAGGTGCTATTCAAATTTTCAATCAACTTGTATGACAAATTTGAATCCTCATAACCAATGGATTAATCAATTTAGAAGTTAAGCTTTGCACAAAGCAATCAGGATGAAATGGAAATTGGCAGCCCCACTTCTAGAGAGAGAATGTCTACCTTCTCTCTAGAAATTTGATGCTTTCATTTCTATAGAACAACACAAAGCTATTGTTAATAGTTCTAAATCCATAATAGAAGGGTCTGATCCAAGTGGTTTAATTATTTCCAATCCCTCACATTCCATTGTTAGTAAGATTAGTGATGAAGGGGTTTTTGTTATATCTGGAGATCCAAATGCTTCTAATGTTGCTCATTTGCTTGGGCCTCACATTAATCCTAAATCTCTAAGTGAAGAAGAACTGGAACTCCCAGAGGATTGGATTGACCTAACGACCATTAATGTAGAGGTGAGTTGTCCAGTGGAAGGAATTTCTTTTAAATCTCTTCAAGACTCTAAAGAGATTTTAAGGAGGACGAAGAAGAAAACTGCTACTGTTGTGGCCATGGAGCCTTTCCCAACTTGTCCACTGGCTATGAGTAAACCTCTAATAGGGGCTGATGAGTATGGTCAAAGCTGTGGAAGTGATGTAGAACTTATTGATCATGAATATCAACATAACCTTCTGAAAGATTCAAATGAACTTCTGAGGGAAAATCTGAAAGTAGCCCAAGCCCATATTCAGCAGCTTATGAATGAAAAGGTTGACCCCTTTGCATCTCAAAGTCCTGCCACTTTTTTCTCTGGTTCAAGGGCAGGGTCTGGGGTTGGAAGAACTCCATACAAGTCAGGGGGTAGAAGTAATGATCTCAAACCCAACTCAGATTGGAAGAAGCACCAATTTGACCCTTTTGATATATGTGGTACTGATGAGTGTTCTAGTGATGACCAACATATCAAAAGTGAGAGGAAGATATGGAAAGCCACTCGTAATCAATCTCCTACTAACAATGCTGTTGGGAGTAATTCAGAGCAAGAACAGAAGCTCTTGAAGCATCATAATGGTGAGGATAAAGGAGTAAAGAGTACACAGTTTGATCCTATTTCACCCACTGTCACGTGCACCGAGGGGTTTGTGGCAGGTGCTCATCACGTAACCACACCTACTAACCCATTATCAAACTATTTTCCCTCCAACGGTCATATTGAATATTGTAAATTTCCTTTGGATATTCAAAATGTCAAGGACCATCACATGGGCTCCTCCGCCAATCCCAAAAATCTCGGCGCCTTGTCTGCTGGGTCTTTACGCAAGGTTCCTGTAGGTGAGCAGGGTCAAATGGGTGGGGACACCATTTCCTTAGGCACAAGTGACACGCCAGAGCCCCTTAAAGCAGCTGTTATGAATGTGGCATCCACTATGGATGCGCGTGGGATTAACCAACACGCGGCTACCCATGTGGCCCAACATCCCGCAAGTTCAGGCGGCTTGTCCCCTCTGGAAGGCCACGTGCAAGGTAAGTTAAATGTTGGTAAGGCCCCTTTGACCCCCAGCAAGTCCCCACACTCAGCCACGGGTAAGTGTGTTTCCTCAACAAATCATCAATCCACTCGCCCCACTCAGAAATCTCTCTGTTCTAATCCTAATACCCAGCCAGCTTAGACTTTAGCCCCAAGTTGGGCCTCTCTCTTACAACCAAAGGTAGCTACTGAGGTTAAATTGAAATATACAAAGCATAATAGGAATATGGATCGCATCAAAATTTGTATGCCGCCAGAACTGGTTAAAACTGGAAGCAAAGCTTGGGATAAAACTCTGGTAGGCTACTTTATAGGCAAAAAACTCCCCTATTCACTGGTCAAGAATGCCACTGCCAAGTTATGGGACAAAGCAGGCCTTCATGAAATGCTAGCAACTGACTCAGGTTATTTCTTCTTTAAATTTAACTCTAAAGAGGAAAGCAATGCTGTGCTGGAGGGAGGACCTTGGCATATTGCAGGGCAGCCTATCATCTTAAAACAGTGGCAGGTTGGCCTGGAATTAACTAAGGAATCCCAATCTACTATTCCAATATGGGTTAATATTTACAACATTCCCCTCGAGTATTGGAATTCTGATGGGCTCGGATATATTGCTAGTGTTATTGGTAAGCCTCTACACGTTCATAAAATGACAGCCTCATGCCGTCGGATTTTGTTTGCTCGTATGTGTATTGAAGTCAGTGCTGAGTTTGATTTGGTGAAGGAATTCGACATTGAATTTGTTGACCCCAGTTGCGGGGAAACAAGCTTGATTACATTAAAAGTTGAGTATCAATGGCGCCGCCCAATTAGGTGTGCTAAATGTAGGAAATTTGGACATACCTGTGCTAATCTTCCCTCTATTCATAAAATTCAAAACCAAGTTTCAAGACCCTCATCTCCTTCTATGACGAATCAAGAGGAGGGTACCTGGATGGTTGTCAGCAAAGGTAAGAATGTGGTTGACCCAAATCAAAGGTGTATTCCGCCTACCTCAAACAAACTGAGAACTCTCAAGATTTGGTCTATATCACCCGGACAGATTTGCTAAATCAGCCCCCTTCTGGGGATGCTTTTACTAAGACAAGTACTTCCAATGCTAATGCTATTAATTTAGGCCAACAATTGGGAAATTCTCTCCTTACCCCGGCAGCCATACCACCCAAAGTTAGTCAGCAAGAGATGGAGCCCCTTCTTAGCTCTGATAAGAGTTCTCCAGCCCAAACTGGTTCTCAAGTTTGTACCATTGATGACAATATCAGTTATGCCATGCAGAAACATTGTCCTGCATTGCAAAAGCAAAACCAGTTTGATATATTACAAGAGGCTCCTCAACTAGCTGAATGTGTTTCTTTGGGAACTAGTAAAAAGGTACAAGAGGAGGAGTGTCATGGGGAGGATCATGCACAGCAAAATGAGAAGATACAAAATCAGAACACGGATACTAGCAACCCTCCCAATGAGGAATTCTGTCCCGGGCAGATTGTGTACAACAAGTCCTTTTTCCAACATCCCATGTCGAAGGATTCTAATGAGGAGTCTAGTGATGATGAGGAGCAGTCAACCCAAATACTTTCTTGTGAAAAATATTTGGAAGCCATGAGCTCAAAGGTTTCTCCTAGTCACTCCAACAAGCAGAAGAACAAAGCCAGAGGTTCTTCAGGTAAGAAAAATCGCTCTTCCAAACGTCGTTAATAATTATTAGTTGTTGGAATATCAGAGGACTTAACGAGTCCACTAAACAACTCGAAATTTCTAAATTAGTGTCAAATCACAATATTGACATTATGGGTATTGTGGAAACTAAAGTGAGGATCCCTAATCAAGAAAAGATCCAAAGGAATATGCTACCTAATTGGAACTTTACTACTAATAGCCAACCAGATTCTGTGGATAGAATTTGGGTTGGCTGGAACCCTAATAAAGTCATTTTAACTGTTCTTCAATGTACTAGATAAGTTATCCATGTTAAAATTGAATCTCTTGACCATTTGGTTAAATTTGAAGCTTCCTTTATTTATGGTTCAAATACTATCCAAGGTAGACGCCCCCTTTGGGCTACCTTGAGAAATATTGCAGCTACTATAGGTGATACTCCCTGGATTAGTCTTGGAGATTTTAACTCTGTCTTAAAATCTAATGAGATTTTTTAAGGCAATCCAGGGAGAAACCTAGGGGCTGTGGAATTTAATGATCTTGTGAATGCCACTTGTCTTGTAGACCTTAGATTTACAGGGATTTTCTTCTCTTGGAGTAACTGGCAATTCAACTCTGTGGACTTCACCAAAAGGAAACTTGACAGGGCTCTTCTTAATCCAGGATGGTTGGATGCTTTTCCGTTCTCTTATGCAGACTTTCTTCCCCCCGGTATCTCTGATCACTCTTCAATTATTGTCACCTTATCTCCTCCTATAAGCATGAAAGGTAAACCGTTTAAGTTTTATAATTATTGGACTGAATTAGAGAACTTTGATACTACTGTTGGCATTGCTTGGGCTAGGAATTTCAATGGTACAACCCAATTTCAATTATTCTACACCCTAAAAAATCTTAAAGGGGATTTGAAAAAACTAACCAAAAGTTTTCTAGGGAAGGAAAGACTTCTAGCTAACAAAGCCCGGGAAGACCTTTGGGCTTGTCAAAGACAACTTGATGAGCATCCTAGTGATACTTCCCTTAGAGTCCTTGAGAAAGAGCTTATGAGTGTTTTCTTACAAGCCATTCACATTGAAGAAGAGACTGTTAGACAGAAATCTTGAATACAATGGCTTGATGCCGGGGATAAGAATACTGCCTATTTTCATAACTATGTTAAAAATCGAAGGAACCATAAAAGGATTGTGTCCCTCATTAAGTCAGATGGTACTAAGAGCACTAATGAGGAAGAAACCCAAGCTGAAGCCATTCGATATTTTAAATCCATGCTGGGCACTCCTGCCTCTAATCCCTACCCTGGTATCACTGAGCTTAGGAAAATTATCCATAAACGTATTCCTTTGGACCTTTATAATTTTATGGATGAAATTCCTACTGATGAGGACATAAAAGATGCTCTATTTAGTATTCATAGTAACAAAGCCCCGGGCCCAGATGGCTATAACGCTCACTTTTTTAAGACTACTTGGACAACAACCGGACACTTAGTTACTAAGGCTATTAAAGAGTTCTTTGTTTCGGGACAAATCTTAAAAGAGTCAAATGCTACCATTATAGCCCTCATCCCCAAAGTTCCTAATCCCTCTAGGATGAGTGAATTTAGGCCCATCTCGTGTTGCAATACTATCTACAAATGCATCTCTAAAATTATCTCTAAGAGGCTTCAAAAACTTTTACCTTCTCTTGTGGACCATGCTCAATCTGCCTTTATTAAAGGTAGGAAAATTAGTGACAATGTACTTCTTGCCCAGGATCTCACGAGGGACTATCATAAGCCTTCAGGCCATCCCCGAGCTACGGCGAAGGTGGACCTCATGAAAGCGTATGATAGTGTGAGTTGGGAATTTTTACTGGATCTTCTTGATGTTCTTGGTTTTCCTCCCAAGATGCAAGGCTGGATTAGAGCATGTGTTACTAGTCCTAAGTACTCTATTAATTTTAATGGGAAATCTATTAGGTACTTTGAGGGTGCCAAAGGTCTTAGACAGGGGGCCCAATGTCTCCCTATCTTTTTGTTCTTGTTATGGATACTCTTAGCCAAATGATTAATCATAACATCAATACATTTGCACAATATAAATACCACTGGAGATGTGATAAACTCAAAATTTCTCACCTTTGTTTTGCTGATGATCTCCTCTTATTTTTCTATGGTGATGCGAACTCTGCAATGGTTTTGGCTAACACTATGCATCAGTTTTATGAATTCACTGGCTTGCAAGCTAATGCTAGCAAGAGTTGTTTGTTTTTTGTAGGGTTGGAGGAAAACAGTTCTAATGCTATTTGTCAAATTCTTCCCTTTACCCGCGGATCCCTCCCAATGAAATACCTTGGTGTTCCCCTAATTACTACTAAATTAAAGAAGGGCAATTGCGATGACCTCATTCACAAAATTAGCTCGAGGGTTACTTCTTGGACTGCCAAATTCCTCTCTTATCCTGGCAGATTGCAGCTCATACAATCTATACTTGCAGGGATACAAAACTATTGGACTGCTATGTTTATTCTTCCCAAGAGTGTTTTAAAGCATATTGATAGCCTTTTGAGTAGATTTCTTTGGATAGGGGGAACGGAAAAGGCCCATGGCGCCAAAGTAGCTTGGGACTTAGTCTGTAGACCCAAGAAGGAAGGGGGTCTTGGCCTTAAAAACCTTACTCAGTTGAACTCTATCTTAAATCTCAAACACATTTGGTCTATTTTTACCTTAAAGAATCAATCCCTATGGGTGGATTGGATATACACTTACATGTTAAAAGGAAATAGCTTTTGGCAAGTTAAGGCCCCTTCCCAATGTTCTTGGCATTGGAGAAAACTTCTTAATCTTAGGTCTATGGCGAGACCTATGCTTAAACATCGGATTGGTAATGGTTATGGCACCTTCCTTTGGTATGATAATTGGCACCCCACGGGCCCCTTATTGGATAAATATGGGATCCGTATCCAATACGACGCCGCTCTTCCTTTTAATGCTAAAGTGTCCGATCTAATTGATGGAAGGGAATGGAATTGGCCGCTTACTAATACGATTGACTTAATGGAAATTAGAGGCCAATTACATTCTCTACCCCCTCCGTCACTTTCTAGTGATGTAATCCAATGGTTACCTTCTCCAAACAAAATTTTTTCTTCGGCAAAAACTTGGGACCATGTCAGAAATCAATTCCCCATAGTCCCTTGGCACCGCCTCATATGGTTCTCGGGAAACATCCCACGGCATAGTTTTATATTATGGTTGGCTACTCTTCGTAGACTATCTACCCATGATAGAATCTATCAATACACACCGGGCCCTTTAGCTTGTGCTTTTTGCCACAGAAGTTTGGAATCCCATGACCACTTGTTTTTCAATTGCTCATATACTTCCTTTGTGTGGTAGGGAGTTCTTAATAGGCTGGGCATCTTATATGCAAACACCTCTTGGGATGCTCTTGTGCTTTGGACAGCAGACAAGTGGAAAGGGCAAACTCCTTGGCATATTATCCCTAGAATGTGCCTAGGTTTGACTATTTATAGCATCTGGAAGGAGAGAAATACTCGAAGCTTCAACTCTGGATCTAAACCTAAGGAAAGAATATTTCAAGAGATTTGTCTCCAAATTTCCCAACAAATGCAAATGAAGTGGAAGAATGACCCTCACCTTCCCCAGTATATTGATAGATGGACCTTTACTACTTAAAGAAGTTCTGTTAGGACTAACTTCTATGTTTTATTAGCTTTTGGGATTGTGACCCCAACTTGTTTTATTTTCTTTTTGGCTTTTGTGTTTGCTGATTTTGGAGATGGCTTCTTATCTTGGCTATGGCCTTTGATATCCCTCCATCTCTTGTTGCTTTTACAGTTGCCATTTTCATGCGCTGATTGTATACCCTGGGGTATGCCCCTTGTATTTTTTGTATAGTGCCGTTTGGCTTTTTTCTTTTATTGATTAACCCTTTTCCGAAAAAAAAAAATTTGAATCCTCGCATCACTTCACATTACGTTGCATAGCTTATCATCACTTACCAATAATGTATGCTATGATTTTTATTTCATGAACGATAACTAATAAAATATTAGTTTGTGGTTAATTTTTTGTTTCAGGCCCTTTCCCGAAATTTTTTTTTGTTTCAGGCTTATAACTTCAGAAATCCATATAGCGTTACCTCATCCCTCTCGTTGTTCTTCCCAAACTAGTATTATGGACCACCCTATATCTCCACCTTCTTCAACTGATAGGAATTCTAGTGAGTCCAATCGTCATTCCTATTCTAGTACATCTTTCTATGATATCTCGCCTAGACCTAGCATAGCTAAACCCTATGGTCTAGTCGGCCATGCCGGTTGTGACCCATGTTTATGGCGTCGTCGTTGTCCTCACGTCCCTATACCTATGGGTTCAGATTCTTCGGACGACGAGGATAGTCTGTTTGGTAACGATCCTACATTTATTAATGGACCTTACGGAGAACCTTCGACTTCTTCTGAGCCCTCATCTTCTTCCGATTCAGACGATTCATTGATCGATGACGATGACGTAGAGGATGAGGTTGATCTTACTAATATAGTTTCCGCACAGTCAGAGGTTATGTATTTGTATAGAGATTTACCCGATTATGTGCCTGACATTATCAGACAGCGTGCGGGGCATCTTGATTGGTCCCCGGAGGATATAGCCTCCATTTTCGCACCATATGACGACCCATAGGATGATGAGGTAGACTTAGCTCCAGAGATGATCGAGGAGGAGGATGAGATGGAGTTGCCCCTATTTGACCCTGTAGAGCATCCAAATTGGGCACTATTCGATACATATATACATGATGCCATGCCACCTTCATGAGATGCTTTCAGGGGCATGGACGATTATCTTCACCATCAAGTACATTCATGTTATTGTCATGTTCCCATCGGCATACAGACATGTGGTGACTAGGGTTGGGGGGAAGTATTATGGATTCTTTGTTTAGTAAGAGTAGTTGTTTTTTTTTGTTTCATTTATTTTTTTTAATAGCTGTAATAGTTTTTTTTTTTGTTATTTCAATTCAAGTTCTCTATTCCTTTATTCGTTGTAAAAAAAAACTAGTAATAAAAAAGTACGTATTCTTAATACTATCAAGGTTCAATTTCTTGCATGATTAGCTTGTTTTCTTTGAAACTTGAAGTGAAGGGAGTACAGAATCAAATGTCTACTAAAGTTATGAAGGTATGTCTTGAAAGTCATATATCACTAGGATTAACGTTTTATTTCTTGAACTTGCATACTTACTTATGCACGGCACGTAGTCATGTAGATGCATGTTTATATTTGAACTATAATATATTTTGGATTTCTAGATAGCAACATTGTGGAGACTAAACCGGTGAGCTTTAGACCTTTTCATCCTTGTTTGAGGGTTATAGATTTACTTGATCGAATCTCATTGGCAAAGCGCATTATCTTGTTGATTAGTCTCATTATTTCTTTATTTTGATTAAAAGTCGAGTCATTATTATAATTGCCATGTTTAATAAAATATAAATATATTTCCCTTGATATCATAACATTGAAGGATCATGTAACCTTCAGAGATGATATTAGGCCATCCTTCTGTCTAAACCCCTTTTTGGCCTTTGACGTAACAACTAAAATAATTTTATATCCTTCGTTAGCCCCTTGAGCCTTTAAATAAGACATTTTCTTTGTTCACTCATTATCCTACCTACTCCGATACGGAGTTTGCCAATACATAAAATTACCTAACCCAGATCCAAGAGTGGTTGAAACTGGTTGTCCGGAAAGAAATTGGGCTAATAGCGACTAGTAGAAAGTGGAGTATTCAGTAGTATAAAAAAAGAAAAAAAGTGATATATATTTATAAATGTAAAAGTATCTATCGGAAAAAGATCGAAAAAAAAAGAAAAGCTTTGAATTCATGTCTTGAAAAAATTATAGTCGTAGTAAAAGCTCTTGTATTACATATTACTGCCGTTCATATCTACTTGAGGACTTTTTGAACCCCTTTACCTTTCTTTTTTTTTTTGGAAAATTACCCCTTTACCCTTTTTTGATGTGAACCCGTGGAATTGATATTCCTTGAACCCACGATCAGATTGTAAATAAGCCAGGAAAGCCAATAATCAAGCCACAAAGGTGATCTAGACCTGTTGAAATCCTGTTTTAAGAACCCAGATTTGGTGTGAACGCCACAAAGGGAATGCCTTTGATAAGTTCGGATTGTTCAATCAAGAACAAGAAGAGAAAACTGAATTCTCTAAGAAAAATTATATTCATTCACATAATCTGCCCTTAAAAACTGCTACAAGAGTGTTTTTATATCTAATAACCCTAGGGCCTAAAAGGCCTTCAATAAAAATAAAAGAAATGGGCTGGTGGTACTCAAGCCCAAAACAACTTTCGGTCTCCTTTTGACCCATTCTTGTGCTTTGTCTGTTGCCTTTCCGTATGCCTATTGTATATCCTAGGGTATGCCCCTTGTACTTTTGTATTGCCCTTTGGCTTTTTCTTTTTAATTAACCCTTTTTCCGAAAAAAAAAAAAAAGCCCAAAACAACTTAAACTTAAAGCTAAATAGATGTCCAATTAATGAATAAAATAGGCCCACATGCCCAAAACCAGCGAACATAAATAAAATAGCCTAAGTGGCTTGTATCACATGGATTAAAGCTGGTTTCTCTTCTTCCAAGCCCATCTTGAATGTTGAAGTCATGCTTGAAACATTTGCAAATTCAGCCCAAGTGGATTGTACCAATCCTTGCATTGCTTTCTTGATCTTCTTAGCTCTTGATCTTGTGATTGGCCCATCTAGAACTTGTAAGGGGTCAGCTTTAAGACTTGGTCCATCATGGTGCCCATCATTTCTTTTCTAGCTATAACCCTTGACCGACATTTTTTTTGGTAATCGGGGGTGTCCGGGCCAGCTTGCGCGCACCTCGACTAATCCCCCGAGGCCTGGAGGCGCCGGGTGAATACTCCAGTGGCCACGCTCCCCATGACTCGAACACTAAACCTCTTGGGTAGTACACCCAAGAAGCTTACCACTCGGCCACAAGGGACTTGGTTCCTTGACCGACATTTTAACCCTTGTTAAAGTCCTATTTAATCATAGGAAAACATGATTTGAATGTGGAACCGATAGAAAAGGGGAACAAGACATGGTAGTGATGATATTTACGAACACGTTCGATATCCTATCTGTGAGACTGCTAATCTTTTGTGTCATGCGTTGTTTTGTGTCATATGCAAGATTTACTTGTTTTATAAATGATTAATTCACTCACATATACTCAGTGATTACACCTGTTTCAGAATGTTTCATTTTAGAGTATGATTAACAACGTGAGATTTGTAGTCGAAGTATTGCTAAACGGTTATCTAAGTTATATTTCAAGTTCATGATCAACGCGTACCCACTTGATTACCACTCACACACATGAGAGTTTTTGATATACTCTATTGATTCTTTCGATATATGTGTTCAAAATATTTTCATGATAAGGGTGGACGTACGATTATGTTACTCTCAATGATTTAGGTTTTATTTGAGATTCAGTTTTAGCAAGAATGATGTGCATGTTGAAATTTTGAATAAAATTTTGTTTTTACAAGTAATAAAAATGGTTGTGGGTGACTAGTTGACGAGAACCCTCACGAGACTTTACTTGTCTGACTAGGGACACCTAGAAGTTTACAAGGCTTGTTGCACATGCTAAGTGCAATCGTGATCCATGCGACATTGGAGTAGGATTTTTATTAGTAATTTAATTTTTTTTTCTTTTTGCTCGAGGACTAGCAAAATCTAGGTTTGGGGGTGTGATCGGGAATGAAAAGTTCCTAATTACACGCCTTAATTCACATTTGTTAGCACTTATTATCCTATTTTCTTGTACTTTTACTTTGGTTTCTGTTTTCTGACAGGTTTTAGAAGAAAGCAAGAGTTCCAGGATATAAAGGGTGTAAAAACATAAGGAAACAAGCAGGAAAAGCCACCTCGCGCGAGCGGCCCGCTCGCCTGTAGAAAAAAGTGAATATGTGTATTTCAAAGTGCTGAAGACCCCTATAAGAACGAATTTGCTTAATTACGTCCAGAAAGTGAAATATAGCAGTTTCAGACGGATTAGGTTTACCAAAGCCTTCCTAATTCCTCTACAACTATATATACATCATTCTAATTCACTTTTGGGGTTACACATCACAATATACAACTTTTGGAGGCAGCTTGGGAGAGGAAAGCAAGAGAAGAGAAGATCTAGCTTGAAGGTCTCTAATGGCGACAATCATCTCCATCTACTTGTTTTCATCGACTATGCGCAACTAAACACCTATTCTAGGGTTTCAATGAAACCCTAGCTATGTAAAGGAGGATTCTTTGCTTTCTTTTGTTAGGATTTTATGTATTTGGGATTGTAATTGTATGTTTGAGGATTATGAATATATAATCGGATTTTGAATGTTAATAATCAATAATATTTTGGGTTTATTCTTGTTTTAGATTTTCCCTTGTGCTTATTGAACCCAATATCCCTTGATTTCTGTGATTGATAGGAATATTTACATACAATGGTGCTTATGTGATTGCGATGTTTATATCTTTTATGATTCATGCTTAGGAAAGATGGGTTGTGCTACACCTTAGTTATGGGTAGATAACCCATGCCAACCGAAGATGAGTTATGCTTAGATTAAACTAGTGATATCTTCTTGTCGATACTACTGGGCTTGTAGCTACAGTAGATCATAACTATCCAATCATAAATCTTAAAGTCAAAAGTGTTGACCCCCGATGCATGGTTAATGGTGGATTTGTAATCCTAGATTCCATTCCCTCATATCAAAACAATCTTAAGTATTGCACTTGTTTACTTAGTTTTAATTTTAGTTTATTATTTCCATAATTTCATAGTTTAATTCATTATCGTAGTTAAATCAACAATCAATTGAACTTCTGTTTTCTACTATTAAATAGATTTAGGTTTTATTAATTAAAGGACAAAAATACTCAGTCTCTATGGGTTCGACCTTTACTTCCACACTGCAAATCTTAGAAAGTAAAGCATACTTTATATCTTGATTTTGACGAGATCAACAACCCTGTGAACATGACATTCCCAAGATACCCAAGTGTTGATCTTAAGACCTTACTGATTGGTAAGTCAAAGTAGCCATATCCACAGTTTGTATTCATAATCATCTCAAGATTGAGAACACGTACCTTATACAAGTTATGAATTCCTATCAACTATTGACAGTCTAAAGTGTCAATAGGAAAACTCAGGTCTGTCAATGCACTATAAGCACTGACATATTAACTAAGAGTTATACTCTAGTGATTGAGATTCATCACTCCATTCAATGGTAGTTAATCATGCTACAGTGTAAGCCTGATGAGATATCTAGTCTCATTATCTACTATGACAATTTCTAAGTATCAAAGAATAGTAATCTGTATCTCGCTTGTATGTATATCATACACACACGAATTACTTACTATGATACTTAAGGATTAACAATCATCTCATGAAAGAAATACGATGAAATGTAAAGCTGATATCCATATATTAAAATGTCAATGTCTCATACATAAAGTTAAAGTTTAAGGGCATAAACCCAACAAACTCCCACTTGCACTCATAACCATTCAAGACTAAATCTGAGACCGAGACTAGATGATGATCAAAGACCTTCTATGGTAAGGCCTTTGTAAATGGATTTGCAAGATTGTCAGCGGTGGCAATCCTGGTGACAGTCACATCCCCACGTTGAACAATATCTTGAGTTAGATGATATTTCTGCTCTACGTGCTTTCCCTTTCCATAGTTCCTTGGCTCCTTGGACTGAGCCACTGCCCCACTATTATTGCAGTATCACGTAATAGGAGACATCGACGCTGGTACTACCTCAAGCTCTATAAGGAACTTCTTGAGCCAAACAGCTTCCTTTGTTGCTTCACAAGCAGCCACATACTCAACTTTTGTAGTTGAGCCTACAATACATTTCTGCTTAATGCTCCTCCAACTAAAAACACCACCTCCCAAGGTAAAGATATGTTTGGATGTTGACTTCCTCAAATCTTTATCTAACATGTCAGTGTATCCTGCTGGAATTAACTCACTATCGCCATATATAAGCATGTAATCCTTAGTCCTAAAAAAAACTTTGATCAGACGATTGAGCACCCTAAAGATGGTATGGAAGCCCGGCATTTAGAACTTCCAAATCCAGTGGAAACCATAAGCATTCCAGGAATTCTGGGTAGACCCACAGACCTTGCTGCTAATCCTTCCTTGTCTCCTAGTCAGCTTGATCCTGGTAAGCAGGACCTTTTGAAGAACCCCCCATCTGGATCTTCAGGTAAGTTCCCTATCCCCTTACCAATTCTTAATGATATTTAGCTGCTGGAACATTAGGGGCCTTAATCAGCCCACTAGGCAATCCGAAGTTGCCAAATTTATTTATGAGAATAATATTGACGTTTTGGGGATAATTGAAACCAAAGTTAGACAGGCAAATGAAGATTTTATTAAAACCAAATGTTTTAAGCACTGGAATTGTATTACCAATAGTAGTCCAATGTCTGTTGGTAGAATTTGGGTTGGATGGAATCCTAACACAATTAATCTTACTATTCTTAAAATCACTTCCCAACTATTTCATGTTAGAATTGAGAAGGATGATAAATCCCTCCCAATGCTCTTGGTATTGGCGAAAATTATTAAAACTTAGACATATTGCTAAACCATTGCTTATTCATAGAATTGGGAATGGTGATAACACTTCTCTCTGGTTTGATAATTGGCTCCCTATTGGCCCTCTGTTGGATAATTTTACTGTCAGAATTGTTTATGATGCTGCCATTAGCATTAATGCTAAAGTCAGCACCATCATTCGGGGTTTGGATTGGGATTGGCCTAGTTCTCACTCTATTGAACTGGATGAAGTCAGAAATCTGTTAACCACCCTCTACAAACCTACCTTTCTTCAGGACAAAATTAGTTGGCAAATTACTCCTTCTGGTAAATTTAATTTTTCCCTTATTTGGAATCATTTAAGGAACCATCACCCCACTGTTCCTTGGTATGACAGTGTGTGGTTTAAAGGAGGTACTCCTAGGTCAAGTATTATCCTTTGGTTAGCAGCTCATAATAGATTGTCTACCCATGATAGGATTTTCTCTTTCTCCCGTGGCCCCCTGGCTTGTGTTTTCTGCCACTCCCATATGGAAACACATGATCACTTGTTTTTTTCTTGCTCTTACTCTGTTGGTATTTGGCAGGATATTATGCGAAGGTGTGGTCTAACTTGGAATGGTCAAGGATGGAATGACACTTTGATTTGGATGGCTCAACACCTCAAAGGAAAGACGATTCCTCATCAAATCCCCAAACTTTGTTTGGGAGTTACTGTTTATGGATTGTGGAAAGAGAGAAACAATCGATCCTTCAAGCACATTTTTTGTCCTAAAGAAGTTACCCTCAAGAGCTTAATCTCTCAAATCCATGCTCTCATAAGGGTGAATTGGAAGCATCATAGTAATCTTAATACCATTCTTTGTAATTGGCTTTAATGCTTTGCTTTTATTGCTGGTCTATGCTTTGAATTCGATTTGTTTTTGGGTTTTTGGCTTTTTGGGTTAAAATCCCTTGTTTGGTAGCTTTTTTTGCTACATTTTCCCGTTTATGAGCCCTGTTCTTCTTTGTATATCCTGGGGTATGCCCCTTGTACTTTGTACATCCTTTTTTGGAATTTATTTACCATTTTCCGAAAAAAAAAAAAATCCTTAGTCCTTCTCAAGTACATAAGAATGTGCTTAACGACTGTCTAGTGCTCTGCACCTAGATTCAATTGATACCTGTTAACCATGCCAATGGCAAAGCAGATATCTGGTCTAGTGCATAACATGCATACATGAGACTTTCCACTGCTAAAGCATAGGGAACTGCTACCATGCGATTCCTCTCGTCCTGTGTCTTTGGGCATTGGTTCTTGGAGAACGCTAAACCATGCTTGAAAGGTAATAGACTCTTCTTCAAAATGTCAATGGAAAACATAGTTAGCACCTTATCGATATAACCAGCTTGAGATAATCCCATTATCTTTCACTTGCGATCTTGAAAGAGCTTTATCCCAAGGATATAGCTCGCCTCCCCAAGATCCTTCATGTCAAAAGTACTAGCTAGCCAAACCTTAACTGTTGACAGTACCGCTACATCATTCCTAATGAGTAAAATGTCATCAACGTAAAGAACAAGAAAAGCCACCACTTTTCCTTCACACTTCTTGTATACACAAGGCTCATCCAGATTCTGTATGAAACCAAACTACTTGACCGCTTGGTCAAAATGAATGTTCCAACTTTTGGATGCTTGCTTAAGCCCATAAGTGGACTTTTGCAACTTGCATACCAAGTTACCTTTCCCACCAACTATGAACCCTTCTTGTTGCTGCAAATAGATGTCCTTCTCAAGATTACCATTTAAGAATACAATCTTGATGTCCATCTTCCAGATCTCATAATCTAGGCATGCAACAATGGATAAGAGTATTCTGATAGACTTAAGCATGGCCACTTGTGAGAAGGTTTCCTCATAGTCAATGCCCTCCCTCTGAGTATAACCTTTTGCTACAAGCCTTGCCTTAAAGGTCTCAACTTTTCCATTAGATTCTCTTTTCCTCTTATGGACCCACTTACAACCAATGGGTTTAACATTAGCTAGAAGTTCTACAAGATCCCAGACCTAATTGGAATCCATAGATTCCAATTTAGCCTTCATAGCTTTAACCCAATGAGTTGAATCAACATCAGCTATTGCCTCTTCATAGGTGGCAGGATTAGATTCAGATTTTATGGAGACAGTTTCAAAAACTTCTCCTAAGAAGATGTATCTATCAGGCTGGTTGATAATCCTCCCACTACGATGAGGAACTGGTGCTAAAATGGGTGAAAAAGTGGTATTTTCTTATCTTACATTGTTATCAACTACGGGTAGGATTGAGGGCTCTCCTTCTATCTCTTTAATATCTATCCTTCCCTTAGGTTTATGGTTTATGATATAATCATCCTCCAAGATAACAACATTTGTGCTGACAAACACTTTTGTGTCTCTTCGATCATAAATATTCCATCCATAAGTACCCTTTGGATACCCTACAAAGTAACATACAGAATCTAGAATACAACTTTCTCATCTTTTCTTTTAGCACATGTGCTAGACACCCCCATATTCAAAGATGTTGCAAAGAAGGCTTATGCCCAATCTACATCTCCTGTGGTGTCCTGGGAACAAATTTGCTTGGTACTAGAGTTAGTATGTACGCAGCGATTTCCAAAGCATAACTCTGAAGGAATAATGGCAAATCTGAATAATTCATCATCGACCTAGTCATTTCTAAAAGAGTCTAATTCCTTCTCTCTGTTGCTCCGTTCTGTTGAGGTGTACTGATGAGAATCAATGAAGCACTTAATGGACTAAATTGGGCTGATTTAAAATGGATAATCTAATAATATCAAGGAGGCATTTTTGGGCTGATTTCAAGATTCCTAAGTGTAGCCTAATGGGAAATAAAGGTTTTGTCAACTTATTTCATGCATGTGGAGATATAGGATGAATATAACTTCCAAGTGCTGAATATAACTTCTAAGATATAGCTATTTATGTTTTATAGTTGGTAGTTGGGAGTTTATTCATGTTTCTAAGTTATATTAATGAGTTAAACTACTTTTTTGTATTAGTCTATGTTAAAAAAACGTGGTAGCTTTATTTCCTATGGTTGGAGGGTTGTTACAACAACTTGCATTTATCCCTATGGTTGGAGGGTTGTTCCAATCCTATATATACTCTTTTGTATGGGTAGATTTATATATATATGGATTAACACAATTCTGAAGTTGAGCTTTGCTCTTCCCCTTGTTCTTCACAGAACACAGTTTTGGACTTATCAATCAGCCTTCCGCATCTGATTGTGGCGTCTTCACACACCATGACTTATCAATCAGCCTTCCGCATCTGATTGTGGCGTCTTCACATACCAAGGTTCTTGCTTCCATATAAGCAATGGGTCAAGGTTCCATCAACTACAATCTGATTTTAGCTTTCTGGGTAAACATGTCAATATTGTTGTTGGGTCTCAATACAGGTTATTGAGGTTCGCATCATTTGGTATCAGAGCTCAGGCTCTAAAATCAGATTATCTATCCCTTTTGTTTTCGTGTCTTTGTTTGTGTCACCGTGTTCTTAAAAAAATATATATATTCTGATTCATTGTGTTCTTCATATCTTGTTCTTGTTCTTGTTTGTGTTGTGTTGAGTCATGCACTAAGTAAAAAAAAAAGACGAAGAAGTTTTTTTTTTCTTTCTATTTTAGTTCTTTTTCCTTGTTCTTGTTTGAGTGATGCACCAAGAGTTACAAAAAATATATATATATATATATATATATCATGTATTTCCTATGCATGGATTCGAGGACGAATCCTTTGAAGAGAGGGAGAATGATGAGAATCAATGAAGCACTTAATGGACTAAATTGGGCTGATTTTAAAATGGATAATCTAATAATATCAAGGAGGCATTTTTGGGCTGATTTCAAGATTCCTAAGTGTGGCCTAATGGGAAATAAAGTTTTTGTCAACTTATTTCATGCATGTGGAGATATAGGATGAATATAACTTCCAAGTGCTGAATATAACTTCTAAGATATATATATATTTTTTGGGTAATCGGGGGTGTCCGGGCCAGTTTGCGCGCACCTCAACTAATCCCCCGAGGCCTGGAGGCGCCGGGTGAATACTCCAATGGCCACGCTCCCCATGACTCAAACACTAAACCTCTATTTATGTTTTATAGTTGGTAGTTGGGAGTTTATTCATGTTTCTAAGTTGTATTAATGAGTTAAAAACTACTTTTTTGTATACTATGTTAAAAAACGAGGTAGCTTTATTTCCTATGGTTGGAGGGTTGTTCCAACAACTTGCATTTATCCCTATGGTTGGAGGGTTGTTCCAATCCTATATATACTCTTTTGTATGGGCAGATTTATATATATATATATATGGATTAACACAATTCTGAAGTTGAGTTTTGCTCCTCCCCTTGTTCTTCACAGAACACAATTTTTGACTTATCAATCAGCCTTCCGCATCTAATTGTGGCGTCTTCACACACCATGACTTATCAATCAGCCTTCTGCATCTGATTGTG
Organism: Hydrangea macrophylla; assembly: GCA_033977485.1. NCBI lineage: Eukaryota > Viridiplantae > Streptophyta > Magnoliopsida > Cornales > Hydrangeaceae > Hydrangea > Hydrangea macrophylla. Next base: position 34,053,193 of record CM066995.1, on the reverse strand, counting down.
GCGTCTTCACATACCAAGGTTCTTGCTTCCATATAAGCAATGGGTCAAGGTTCCATCAACTACAATCTGATTTTAGCTTTTCTGGGTAAACATGTCAATATTGTTGTTGGGACTCAATACAAGTTATTGAGGTTCGCATCATTTGGTCACGTACCATGTGTAGTCAACTATGATAGAATCCCATTCTGTACGAGGTGATCAATAAAGTCATTACAGAGATACTCGCCACCTTGATCATATCAAATGGCTTTGATATGTGTTCCTAATTGCTTCTCCAATTCAGCCCTAAACTCTTTGAACTTTTCAAAAGCTTCAGACTTGTGCTGCATTAGGTACATATATCCATACCTGGAGTTCATCAGAAATATATAAAATACTCATAACCACCCCTTGCTCTAATATTTATTGGTCCACACAAATCAGCATGAAATAATTCCAACAATGTATTGGTCCTATTGCCCTTTGCTGGAAAGGTCCTTTTGGTCATCTTACCCTCTAAACAAGACTCGCAATACATTTATGCTTAATGTTCCTCCAACAAAAAGCACCACCTCCCAAGGTAAAGATATATTTGGATGACTTCATCAAATCTTTATCTAATATGTCAGTGTATCCCACTGGAATTAACTCACTATCACCATATATAAGCATGTAATCCTTAGTCCTTCTCAAGTACTTAAGAATGTGCTTAATGGCTGTTCAGTGCTCTGTACCTGGATTCTATTGATACCTGTTAACCATGCCATGCGATTCTTCTCCTCCTGTGTCTTTGCGCACTGGTCCTTGGAGAACGCTAAACCATGCCTGGAAGGTAATAAACCTTTCTTCGAATTGTCGATGGAAAACCTAGTTAGCACCTTATCGATATAACCAACTTGAGATAATCTCATTATCTTTCGCTTACAATCTCGAAAGAGCTTTATCCCAAGGACATAGCACTCCTCCCCAAGATCTTTCATGTCGAAAGTACTAGCTAGCCAAACCTTAACCGTTGACAACGCCGCTACTCATTTCCAATGAGTAGAATGTCATCAACATAGAGAACGAGAAAAGCAACCACCTTCCCTTCACTCTTCTTGTATACATAAGGTTCATCCAGATTTTGTATGAAACCAAACAATTTGACCGCTTGGTCAAAACGTATGTTCCAACTTCTGGATGCTTGCTTAAGTCCATAAATGGACTTTTGCAACTTGCATACCAAGTTACTTTTCCCACCAACTATGAACTTCTGGTTGCTGCATATAGATGTCCCCATCAAGATTGCCATTCAAGAATGCAGTCTTGACGTCCATATGCCAGATCTCATAATCTAGGCATGCAGCAATGGATAGGAGTATTCTGATGGACTTGAGCATGGCTAAAGGCAAGACGGTTTCCTCATAGTCAATGCCCTCCTTCTAAGTATAACCTTTCCCTACAAGCCTTGCTTTAATGGTCTCAACCTTTCCATCGGATCCTCTTTTCCTCTTATAGACCCACTTACAACCAATTGGTTTAATATTGGCTGCAAGTTCTACAAGATCCCAGACTTCATTGGAATCCATAGATTCCAATTCAGCCTTCATAACTTTAGCCCAATGAGCTGAATCAACATCTTCCATTGCCTCTTCATATGTGGCATGATCATATTCATATTCTATGGAGACAACTTCAAAAACTTCTCCTAAGAACATGTATCTATCAGGCTGGCTGATAATCCTCCCACTACGACGATGTACCGGTGCAGAAATAGGTGAAGAAGTGGTATTTTCTTATCTTACATCGTTATCAACTATGGGTAGGACTGAGGGCTCTCCTTCTATATCTCTAAGAAGGCCCTTAGGTTTATGGTTCATGATATAGTCATCCTTCAAGAAAACAACATTTGTACTAACAAACACTTTCTGTTCTATTTGATCATAAAAATACCATTAGTAATTACCCTTTGGATACCCTACAAAGTAACATGCTTCCAATCTAGAATCCAATTTGCTCATCTTTCCTTTCAGCACATGTGCCAAACACCCCCATATCCGAAGATGTTGCAAAGAAGGCTTGTGCCCAATACACATCTCTCGTGGTGTCCTGGGAACAGACTTTCTTGGTACTAGATTTATTATCTATGTAGCGGTCTCCAAAGCATAACCCCAAAGGAATAATGGCAACTCGGAATAAGTCATCATCGACCTAGTTATGTCTAAAAGAGTCCGATTCCTTCTCTTCGCTACACCGTTCTGCTGAGGCGTACCAAGTGTAGTCTACTATGATAGAATCTCATTCTGTACAAGGTAATCAATACACTCATTAGAGAGATACTCGCCACCTCGATTGGATCGAATGGCCTTGATATGTGCGCCCAATTGCTTCTCCACTTCAGCCCTAAACTCTTTAAATTTTTCAAAGGCTTCAGACATGTGCTACATTAGGTACACATATACATACTTGGAGTGGTCATCAGCAATGTGATGAAATATTCGTAACCACCCCTTGCTCTAATATTTATTGTTCCACACACATAAGTATGAACTAATTCTAACAATGCATTGGTCCTATTGCCCTTTGTTGGAAAGGGTCTTTAGGTCATCTTACCCTCCAAACAAGACTCGCAGACTTCTATTGGTTCGAGAACCAAATCGTCTAAGACCCCTTCTTTGACTAGTCTGCCAATCCTATTTAGATTGATATGGCCAAGCCTCATATGCCAAAGCCTTGTTGGATTCGTGGAAGGTTCCTTTCTTTTAAATGGTACAGTTACCACTGAGTTATTAAGTTCTATGCAAGAGTCTTTAGAAATATTGGGAGTAATCACATATAAGCCATTAGTTTTAATACCAATGAGAACTTCTGTTCTAAAATGAAAAGAATAATTTTTATTCGATAAATCTGAAACAAAAATTAAATTGCGTCTGACGTAAAGTATATCTGATAAGACTATTGCCCTATTATCCAAAAGCTCTAAAACTACTACCCCTATATCAACCGCAGAAATGGTTACGCTAGATCCCAAAGTTAGCATGATTTCTCCATCACTTACATTTCCTGGTTGATCTGAACCCCTACAATGAATTACAAATATGGGTCATACTAGAATCAATGCACCAAGTGTTTGAAGTATCCGTTATAAAACTTACTTTCACATGTGATTCAATCATACCTTGAACTCTTGTAGCTAAGAATTCTGGATAGTTCCTCTTCCAGTGGCCCTTCTCACCGTATTGGAAACACTTTCCTTTGCCTTGGCCACCCACCTTTCCCTTACCCTTACCCTTTTCCTTAGATTTTGCAATCTTATGGACTGGTCCAACACTTGGACCATTAGTGCCAGCCTTCTTCTTTCCTTTCTTGCCTTTTGGCGTAGATCGGGAAGAGGAAGAGCTTTTCTCAACGTTAAAAATGTTGCCCCCAGGTTTGATCACCCCTTCCGCTGCTAGTAAATAACTCACTAATTCATGCATTGAGAAAATTCATTTGGTTTATGTTGTAGTTAATTTTAAATTGAGCGAATGATGGCGACAACGAATTGAAGATCATATTAACTTGGGTCTGTGCGTCGATGTTGGCACCCAGGGTCTCTAGTTCATTTAAATGACCAATCATTTTTAAGACATGTTCTTTAACTGGAGTCCTTTTCGACATCTTTGTACTCATTATCTTCTGCATGGCAACCTGTCCAGCAGGCCAGCCATGCTCCCCAAAAGAGGTTAGCTGCAATTGATCATGTGCATGTGTATCAGAGAAGATTAGCTCAAGCATTCAATGAGAAGGTCTGTCCAAGAAAACTTGAGGAAGGCAACCTTGTGCTTAAAGAACTAAAAGCACCAATTTTTGATCCTAGAGGAAAATTCAAGCCAAATTGGGTTGGTCTGTACATCATCAAGAAGCTTCTCTTTGGAGGAGCATCATACCTAATAGATCTAGATGAAGTTGAATTCAGTCAGCCAATCAACATTGACCGTCTCAAGAAATACTATGCTTAAAACCTTTCTTTCAAAACCTCTAGCCTTCGAGGAACTACGCTTGACCTAATTCCCACTTGGGGATACGTAGGCAACCTACTCGGTTTGGTCACTGCTCCTGAAACACTCAGCCATACTTTAAATACTTTCTTTCAAGACCTCGGCCAAACTACTTTGAACTTGATTCCCACTTTGGGATAAGTAGGCAAGCTTTCCTGGATCTCGATCCTTGAACCTTGCAAACTAGGGGCAAAACTCTCAAGTTTGCCCAGAGCCTCAAGATATCACTACCACACTATGGGCAAACTGCGTTTGCCCAAACTTCCATTTATCCCTATCAACTAGGGGCAAACTGTCATTTGCCCATACCCTGATACCTGATCTCTATGGATCACTTGGCTATCAGAATTAAGCACCTAAGAGAAAAATCTGGTAATTCTTGATTTTAAGGTGAAAAATTTTCAAGCAATCTAAAGATGTGAGTCTAATGTCAAGACTAAAACATTATGTGGAAAATTTTCAAAGCTTCAAGATTACACAAAAATCCAATACAATATCCTGCTACAAGAAAAATTTTCATTTCAAACATGAAAATCCTTAGAAATTCAAGTATTAAAATCAAAAGACATTGTCAAGAAATGGAATCGTCAAAAATTTCCTTTCCCAGTAACTGAGTCATGTGTGTCAGTGTGCAAAGTGTCAAGCAAATCAACCTTGTGACAAGGAAATACAGAGCAAAGACTAGCATAAAGCAGCAACAAGCAAAGTCAAGGGTACAAGCCCATCAAGTCTCAAATAAAATACATCAACATCAGTCTCAGTGCAGAAAGCAAGAAAACAAGAAAGATAGTCATGAGTGGATATGAAAAGGGGTAATCATCCTCAGCAACGACGAATAGCCTGTGGGTACCGAACAGGCATATCTGAGGTCGTAGAACTATCATCATCATCAATTTGACACCATTGCCTAGACACACACCAGCCCCACCAAAAGAGCCTGCATTCATCCGTCCTAACTGTGATTGAAGCTGCCTAACTTGAGCTACCTATCAGAAGAAAGAATCAGTATAGGGTTAAAAATGCAATAAAAAGAAGGAGAAGTTAAGAAATTTACCAGAGTTGTATCCCGGTCTATATAAGTCTAGCACATGCCATCCCACTATAAAAGAAGAAAGATAAGATCAGAAAGATCAGAAGAATTAGAAGTAATGAGTTCAGAAGTACTCACATGTCCCTCTTGAGCAAGGCTCCAAGCTCTCAAATTCTGTGCATAAGCTCGCTCTTCATTGAAAACAACTCGAGGAACCGACTCATATTGCTCTGAGACTAGTTGAGGTTCCACAAGATCACAGGGAATCTCCACTGAAGATATAACTCCGTACAGCATAGTCGAGGCTCGCCAGTTACAAGAAGGAATGGGAGGTAAAGGTCGGCTAGGGCCATCCACGAAAGAGCTCCCCTGCAAATGATAATGAGAAATAAGAAGAAGACAAGCATTTAATCAGAAATAAAGAAGCCATGAAATACCTACGGGTCATCCAAAAGTGTGAAATTGGGCATTAGAATGAGTAGCCCTAAAGACATCGTAGTTCTCCTTAAAAAGAGTAAATGAGGCAGAAGGAATTCCGTTCAAAGCATCAAAATGATCTTCATCTTCCAGATTATGCACCGACCTCATGCAAGGAGGATCCTGTGGCACTAAGAGATGATCCTCCAAATCAATCTGAGGAGCTACTCTCTCTCCAAGATACCACTCAAGAACAAAGAGATCCTCAAGAAGAATCCTCTCTCCAGTCATCTGTTTGGCCAAGCCAATCTCACTCACATCACAATTTGTCGCCCAAGGATGCCAGTTAACTTGATTAAACCTGAGATGGGTTAGAAATCCCAACAAGAAATGACATTGTGAGCACCGTTCTTGACACCTACGGCTTGGCGACGCCTCTTCAGAGCCCGTGGAGAAATATGCATCTCTTCCTCTCAGAATGATGGAGCTGTCATGGAAAAATATTCAAAGGCCCACACCTGCAAAAGAATATATAGCAGTGGTCAAGAATATAAAAAATCAATGATGAAACTTGAAATAAAAATATTTTGGTACCTCCCATGCTCTCCAAAAGCCACCAAATCCAGGGGATTTGCCTCGTGAATGCCCCTCCATATGACTATAAAGAATGGCTCAGCCAGCAAAGCTCTAGTCAAAATCTGTAATTTCCTCAAGATTTCGAAGGCTATCAAGCATGTTCAGTGAATTTGCACGGCTCGAGTAGGAAGAAGAGAGAAACCAAGCAAATACAAGATGAAAGCACGGGAAAGATGCATATCAGTAAATTGAGCCGCTTTTTAGGAAGGCCAAAAATTGTTGACAAACCATGTAATGCTCACACTCGATCCGTGGAGATCTCTCTAGGTTAGAATAATGCCTAGAAGCTGCTCGATAATAGTAGGGTGTCTGTGGATGTAGAAGGCAAGACGGTGCCCACCAAAAGAGATGCCAATTATCATTGCAAAGTCAAGTGGAGTCATGGTTATCTCCCCAAAAGGCATGTCGAAAGTATTTGTGGAATCCCACCACCTCTCAGCAAGAGCTTGAATCATGGCCAGATCATTAGTAGGTCTTTCCAACAAGGTTACAAAAGACCCAAAGCCCGCTTGTTTTACATAGGCTACTACCTGGGGACATGATTATGACAATTCGTTAAACCATTCAAGGCATTTTCCATGGCTACCATGACCTTTGGGGGTGCCCTAGCACATTCTAGAAGAAAATTGAAGGATAATCCCTAAGAATTTGCAAGAATTTGGAAGCACACATTCATGAAACAAAGAAACAGTGCAAAAAAATAAAAAAAAAGGGTTACTTCTTGATGAAAAGCCCTCCTAGAGATGTGATTTTGTGGCTCCTTCATAGTTGGATACTCCATGGATTGGGTTGATGAAGCTCCACTAGCTTGAAATTGATTTCTACGCATTCTAAAACTATCCCCTTACCCATGGGAACTCATGGTTGTTGATGCTTGAAGCTTGAAGACAAGAGGTGGAAGATGATGAATAGTGAAACCCTTGGCACTTGAATCTCTTAGAATAGAGAGAAGTTGATGAAATTAACAAGGGTTTTCGAGGTTTTGATGAATGAAATCACTTAAAACATCAAGAAATTACAAGATTTAAGCACCTTAGAAGAAAGAGGTGATACATTGGTGATGAGATAAATGAAGAACAAGAAAAATGAGTTTAAAACCCCAAAAATGCGGTTGGTGGCTCCCAAGGGTGTGTGCGTTTTGGCCCTGGGAACTCTTGTTTTGACTCCGGATTGGTCCAATCTTGATATATAAGACTTAAGAGTGCTTGAAACTTGTTGAAATTGATCTAAAGGACCCTTGAGAATTTAGTCTTGGTTGAAAACTGTCAAAAGTTGGAGAAAAGTCCCCAAACACTAAGAATCGAGGGCGCCGCAACTTGAAAATAGCCGAGAAATGATGATTTGCAGCGAACTCCCGTTGTTTTGGGATTGATTATTTTTTATTTTTTGTTTTTATTATTATTATTATTATTATTTGTTTTGGGATTGAAAATAGTCTCTCTCTGTTTTGGGATTGATTATGTGTTGTCTTAGAAATGGACACTTGGGTCTACTATCACTCGAGAATTATATCCAGAGCAGATTTGCAAAAGATGAATCAGAATACAAGATCTTCAAACCATGCGCAAGATATTCGAGAAAAAGGTCAGAATAAACCCAACATGTTGCAAGAATATTTGAACTGGTTGAAGCACCAATATGAGTCTCAGATTGAACCAGCAGGGCCTCTAGAATATGAGCCTTGTACTCATATCTTATAAATCTTAGATACCTTCCCAAGCAGAGAACTTTCAGATATCGTCAGAATCACCTCTAGAAGAAAGGCATACTTCAGGAAATTCGTATAATCAAAACCCATACATCTCTCAGAATCATAGAATCTCCCCAGTAGAGAATTTTTAGAAATTATGCATTAGAATTGCCCTAGAAGAAAGGAGGGTATTTCTCAGAATCGTGCATCTCTCAGCATTGTGCATCAGAACTGCCTCCAGATGAAGGGTATCTCTCATCATCGAGTATCAGGGTTGCCTCCAAATATAGGTATCTCTTAGGAATTGCCTCCGAATATAGGGTGTCTCTCAGTATAGAGTATTTGGGTTGCCTCCAGATAAAGGGTATCTCTCAGAATTTGTGTATCAGAATTACCTCTAGATATAGGGTATCGCTCAGAATTGCCACCAAATAAAGGGTATCTCTCAGCATCGAGTATCAAGATTGCCTCCAGAATCGTGTATTGGGGTTGTCTCTAAAAGTAGGGTATCTCTCAGAATCTGTGTATTTCACAAAATTTGTGCATCAGAACAAAAGAGTTGTCCCCAGCAGAAGGACCTATTTTAGGAGAACAGAAGAGTTGTCCCTAGCAGACGGACCTGTTTTAGAAGAACAGAAGAACTGTCTCCAGAAGAAGGACCTATTTTAGAAGATTTTGTCTCCAGACTTGTTACTGGAGATTTGTCCCCAGCAAAAGGACTTGTTTCAAAAGCACGGAAGATTTGTCCCCAGAAGGACTTATTTTAGGATTACAGAAGATTTGTCCCTAGCAAAAGGACTCTACATCAGCAAATCGTCTCCAGCAGAAGGACTCTACATCAGCAATCGTCCCCAGTAGAAGGACTCTACATCAGCAAAACATCCCTAGCAGAAGTACTCTACATCAGCAATCATCCAAAGGGTTAGGACTCTACATCAGCAATCATCTAGGGGTTAGGACTCTACATCAGTAATCGTCCAGGGGTTAGGACTCTACATCACCGATCGTCTAGGGGTTAGGATACTTCACCAGTCATCCAGGTTTAAGGAGGCATTATTTCAAAGATCGTCCAAGCTTAAGGACACTTTTTATCAAGAGTTATTTGACATGATTCAGAATTCATCCAAGATACTCAGCAGTCATCCGAGATAAATTACACTGATAAGCCTCAAACTCATAAGAAAGACTCTGACATGACTCTGAAAATCATCCAAAATACAGATAGCATACTTATCTTTAAAACATATACGACTGTGAGAATGAGACGTTGCATCCCTTGCATTAGATTTTGCATCTAGGAAACCCTTGAGGACGATTCCTCTAGTATGAGCACATTCATGTTTTCATACTGCATCTGTATCCTAGGATAGGAGCATTCCATCCGTGTTGTTGTTTGTGTGTTGTTCTCTGTCCTCTCACACGCTTGAACTGCACCTTTGTCTGATTCTAGGAAAGGGTACGCACGCAGCTCCAGCGGAGCACAACTAGCAGCAGCTTCGACTTAGTAACCTCTACCCAGCAGTGCATTGCATTCTTATTTTCGTAATTTCTTGATTTTTTCAGATTTTGAATTTCTTAACTTTTGCAATTTTTTTCTTTTTCGAAAACCTCTCAGTATAGTTATTGGGTGCCTTCTAGCTTTGGCACTCACTTGCAATTCACGTTGTTAGCTCTGCCAAAGAAAACTGTAGTCACCCAATTTTGACCACACTGATAGGATTTAGGGTGGACAACATCTTGGAGGATTCGATAATGAAAAGTACCCCATGGAAGGTACTGAATTCCACATAATTGAAAGATCGAACTTCGGAAAGTGATTTCAAGTTCAGAAAAGCCCTTTTCCATGCATAAATCCCGGTTTTGTCAAAAATCATCTCTCAGAATTCATGAATACTCAGGGTTATGTGAACAAGAAGTGTTCTAAATGTAGTATTCTACGTATCCAGAAATTCAATTTTAAAGAAATGTTCAAAATCGATGCACATTGAAAAGCAATTTTGAAAAAGAAGTCATTTGATTTCAAAAAAGATGACGAAAGTTCTAGAGGACTTCCGGACTTCAATTGAACTTCAATTTTCATTTCAAAACCTCCTGGAATATTTTTATACTGAAATTCAACTTGACAGTTTTCCAACGGTACATAAATAGATGATTTCGGACACCAAAAAGCATTTTTACAAAAATCTGGAAAGCAGTGCACGTAATTTGAAATAGGACATAAGGGCAACCAGGGGAGCCCAAATAATAAATGACAGGTCCCACAAAGAGGGTGGCGGGTCCCACCAAGCCTCCACCTCACATGTGCCCCCTCCATTGAGCTTTTTGAGTTCCAGACCCTTCTAAAGGCTTCCCACTGCGAGGAAATTGCCTGGAAACTGTGTTTAGGCACCGTAATGGCCAGTTTAACCCTTTTTTGACCTCTAAAATCTTTGTTTTAACCCTAAAACTTAAGAGTTAAGTTTTCAAAACTCTATATATAGATCTCATGCATCTCATATGAGATCATCTTGGAATATCTAGAGGTCATCTTGAAGAAGCTTTAAGTACACCTTGAATATACTTGAAGATATACACACATATACTTTCAATTTAGGAGATTTCTACAGAGTGAATTATGAATTAAATTTCCTAAACTAATCTCAAGATAATTAGATTAGAGAACTAGAGAATTGGACTTCAATTGCCTCCCTTAACTTCCATGGATGAGTGCTTGAAGAACTTGAAGAATACTAGAACAAGAAGATCCTTTAAAACAACTTTGGTTGCATAATTGAGAATCCTCCAAGAGGTAGACATCATAATTCATCTCTAATTTCTACTTTTATATATAGATCTATAAGACTTGGATCTAGTTTAGTGTTTTTTATTTGTTAGAACACTCATCTTCTTCTTCTCTTGTTCTTCACACACTCGCATAGCTAGATCCATGTCTCTTCTGATTTTGTTGATAATTCTTAATTAAAGATTGATTTTCACTGTTGATTTTCAATTTCGATTTCATTATTCTATTTAGTTTAGATCCATGCATATATGATTATATACGTGTATCTAATTTGAATTCGATGATGGTTTGGAAGTGTGATCTATGAGAAGGATGATTCCTATGTTCATACTTTTCTCTTGATCATTCCTAAAACCTAGAATTCCTAGTGAATTTCATTTCCAATAGGATATTTGTAAGTCCCTTTGATCCATGATCTATAGTTCTTCATAGAACTTAAGGGCTAAATTGATTAGGAATCATGATAGTTAAGTTGATCAATGAGTTTGATCTCTCTAATAAGGTTCAAACATTACCTAAGATATTTTTCTCACACTTTAAAATGAACTAGTCAAAATTCAACAAAACAGATTGCTTTTGTCCATAAGATTTGGTCCAACAAAACCCATAGTTTGATGGATTTCAAATTTTTTGGTAAACTTCGATGAATTAGCTTTCATTCGATCCGTTTTGAGAATCCTTAGGATCCATATACTCTTTTTAGAAATTGTTGAGAAATCGATTGATAGATTTGAACATAATCTCTTTGTATTTGAATTTAAGAAAATCTATAATAGTTATAGATGATCCACTTTTTGGGATGATTCCTAACTCATCTATCTATATGCCGATGTAAAGTCGTGAGTATACGATCGAGTTAAGATCATTTTCTAAGCGTTTGAAGTTGATACAACTATTCTGGAATTTTCTAAGTTTAACTACAATCATGATTATAGATACAAAATGGTCATATCTTGATCACTCAACAACAATTGATGAATAAAACTTGGTTTAGAAATCACCTAGGATAAATGGATGAGAGATGAAAAGCTTAGATTAACTTGATTAAATGATTCATGAATTTCTATTACGTTTTGCATTCTTTTGTCAAATGATATCCAACTTCCAGAATAACAGAGTCTATTTAAAACAACTTTTCAGAAACCTTAGGATCATGACATGTCCATGGGATTATTTTTTTCATAAACGATAATGAAATATCTTTCCTTTGACACCAAATAGAGCTTCACATGATATTTGTAGAATTAATTATGATTTTTACAAGAACAGTGGACAGTCCTGATCCACTGTTCCCAAAACTCTTATTTCTGAAACTTCAAAAATGGTGAAGAGGTTCTACTTTTTGGAAAAGTTCCCTAAGACATGTATCTAATTTTTTGTAAAAGGATTTTAACCCAGCTCATGTTTAAGACCACCTTTGATAGGATTCGTTAGAGGTTGTTGAATCTGGAAATTTGATTGATGACATCTTCTCCTTGTCTATCATGCATATCATTTGTTTGTTTGTATTTTTGCAATGATTGGGTATTCCTTGGTGTTTCAGTGTATAGAATTGAATGTCATGGATCCAGAATTTGATTTGTGAGTTTGCCTCATCTACATGTGGCTTAGTGCCCATGTATTGTGAACTATCTCTATCCTTTCTCTTAGAATTTTTCTAGGTTTATAACTTTATTTTCAATGACACAATTCTTTTAGAATAGTCTCCGTTTATGTGCTTATATGTTAGAGACATCTTATCTAGGATTGTTGCATGATTTTTTTTCGGAAAATGGTGAATAAATAAAAGAAAAAGCCAAACGGCACTATACAAAATACAAGGGGCATACCCCAGGATATACAATATGCGCAAACAAAAGCATCCAGCCAATGCAAAAGAGGATGGGAATCAATTAATGGCCAGAGGCCAATAAAAGTTCCCTCCTACAAAATCAAACCTAAGAAAAACCAAGATCAAGCCACCCACAGCAGGGTAACACATGCAAAACTCAAGCAAGAAGGTGGCCAAGAAAAGCATAAGAAAACCAAAGCAAAAAACCATCAGGCCATCAAGCAACACCAGACTAAGTCCATTTGGCTATGTAGGTAGGGAGGTGAGGATCATTTCTCCACTTGAATTGGATCTGAAGCGAGATTTGGAGGTAGATCTCTTGAAGGAGTTTTTCCTTCATTTTGACTTCGGATTTGAATGTTCGTGCATTTCTTTCATTCCAAATGCTATACACCACCAAACCAAGGCACATTCTTGGGATGATGTGGTTGGGAGTTTTCTTTGTCCAAGTCCTAGCTGCCCATTCGACAATAGTGCTCCAAGAAGTCACAAGGGAAGTCAACTCCAAACGTTGCAATAGTGCCTGCCAAATAAAAGAAGAGAATGAGCAACCAAAAAACAAGTGATCATGTGATTCCATACCTTGATGGCAGAGAACACATCCCAACGGGCCAGGAGTGTAGTGAAAAATCCTATCATGAGTAGATAATCTGTTAAGTATTGCCAATCCAATGTAAGTCAATCCAATGTAAGTCTTCTTGTTCCCTCTTGCATATCATGAGATGTTTCCTTTATTTGCATTGGTCCCTGATGGGACTAGCCACTGTGAGTATACCTCTCTCTCTCTTGTATTGCATGTGCATCCGACTGCTATTTGATTTAATCTCTTGAAATGATTTCCATTAGATGTTCCTTTTTGACATGTATATATATTACCTAGTATGTTTGAGGAAATAACACCAATCATGGAAGCGGCCGGTTGCCCGGCCTATAAATCTACCTGACCTGTTAGAGGAGCAGTCTTTTTACCCTTCTTCGGCGGCATGTTGATCAGTCATAGATTTTTTTTCTAAGAGAGTTTATCGTTTCCCATAGACGGCGTCAAACTGATGATGCCAAAATTTGGGTAAGAGCAAGAAGAGTAGTTTGAGGGGAGAGAGAGTGAGAGAAAAGAAGTTTGTATATGGTTCGGTCCCCTTAACTAGGTGATCTACGTCCATGCGTGTGTCAGAACGCCTTCACTATCAAATTATCAGTGGCCTTTGGTGAACCAACAAAGAGGGTGACACTACCAGAAATCGGGCCTGGTGTATGCGTATTAGTGGTCTATATTGCTATTCTCGTGGGACAAGAATGCCCTCCCTTTAATAGGGATGAATTGTCTCTTTTATAGATGCAGGAGACCACTCATACAAGGTAAGTGAGTAAATTAGGTGCCCAATCTAATTACAAGTGATTAGCATAAATCATGGAAGTTTCCCAAGTGGTTTAGGAAACAGCTTGTACTTTTCATTAGTCTTCTGATGGAGTTTGGAAACTACCGGAGCCTTGCGAGGCAAGCCATGAGATGTGCTCGGACTTCGGACTACAACTACATTGTACACCCAGGCTGTGGGTCCAGATCGGGTAGTCTTCGCTAGATGACCTCGGACGATTATTGAAGCGAGTGCCCATTTCAGATCACTTGGCATTCCCTTGCTGAGGTGGCGGTTTGACTTTGACCTGACATTTTTGGACCTATCAAATTCTAAGTGATGTATGGTTTTGGTCCAATTCCTAGAGATTGGACCGTTTGATCTTTGATTTTCCTTTTGGGTTAAAAACTAGACTCATAGAGGCACATTATACCCAAAAAATCATAAAGATCAAACAATGGAAAGTATGCTTTTCCTATTTTTGAAAGTCTGGTATGCTCTTTGTAATTCCTAGAATTCTAAGACAGATTTAGTAAAATTTACTAATTATGATCCAGATGGTTTTCTAATGCCTTAATGTTTGAAAAATTATTTGATTACGATTAATTGAACTTAAATCAAGAGGTTAGATGATCCAAATCAATGAATGATTCATAGCTTATTCTTGTTCATGTTCATGTATTCATCACATATGTATAGATTCTAGAAATTAGGACATCATTTTGTATTGTGTTAAGTCATAATTGGTTGAACCTAGTCATGGGTTCCTTGTAATAAGGTTGGGATTGTATCATCTCTATATGGACATTATATTAAGACTTGTATATCTTCAACAAATTAGAAGGAATTCATGATAGTGTCAACCTTCTTCATGTTTGCTAGATCTAAGCTAGGAGTTTGGTATAATATTTAGGATTTGATATTACGTTATGTTCAAAGCATGTGGACCAACCCTTTGTTTTGTAGCGCTATGCAGGAACAATTTCTTGACTTTTCCCTAGTCTTTTTTATTTCTTGATTTTGTAGATTTTTCGGCTTCATGCGTGACAACTTAGACTAGGTCTTGCCTTATGTGTATATATGTGTTTAGAGACCCTTTTTCTAGGTTTTCTATTTATTTCTATGTATTGCACGTTTAATGTTCCCAGCTGGATCACATGTAAGTTTACTTGTTCCTATTGCATATCATCTTGCTTGCTATTTGAACTATGTGATTTTGTATGCCGTTTTATCGTTAGCAATCTTGCTTTTGTAATGTATATTTATATCTATGTATTAGTTGAGGGCATGCATAGATTATTAATTTGATTAAAAAGATGTTGAGTAGAGGCCTATCACGAGATAGGATGAGAGGGGGTATTTTAGGCCGTCGGGCTCCTTCCCCTCTCATTCCATAATCCCCAGACCTAGAAATCTCTAGTTTCCAAAAGATCAGTTTGCTTTTAAATGGTTTCTTAATTTTCCTAAAACAATTAAGTGGCGACTCGTATTTGAATTTGAAAAAGTTTAAAAAGCGTGGTTAGCCTGCAATATCCATATTCTGGCAACTCTGCTGGGGATTGAACCCAGAATCTCTAGTTTCGCAGACCAGAATTCTTGATTTTGGGTTCACTCGAGGATTAGACTTGAAAGCATCCTTTTTAATTGAATTACTTAAATTTTTGTGTGCCTGTTGCATTGCACTTGCATGTCTCACCAGTTGATTGCATGAAACTATGACCTTAGAGGCTCGGGGCAACCCTTAATCTCGGTCAAGTTATCATGGGACCATGTGATTACCCTTAATCTCGTACCATGTGTTGGTAAATAAAGCATCATATCGGATGTGTCTTAAGGGCCCCCTATTTGACTGAAACCCGGCCTTTGTATGATAGCTTCCATAGTAGAATCTTTCAATTAGGAAATCAATTCTTGATTAGGATTATATGCTAGGGAGTTTGCATGCCCGGAATGGATTATTTGAGATGATAATGATGCTCATTTGATGCAAGACATGTTAACTTTTAATCACCTTTTAGCAATTCCTCTTCATGTCCCATGACATTTGGAAAAATGCCGAATCTTGATTATAAGGTTACACCTCTTATGTCCTATTAGTTAAACATCATTGACCTTGTATGCATCCGAATTCATGAAAAGTGCAACAATTATCCAATCATGCGATACTCCTACCCAAGAATTCAAAGTTCACTGTGTATGACAGATTTTGATTATTCATCATCTTTTATCCAAAAATGTTTTGAAAAATCACTCTTTCAAAGAGAAGGTCCAAGGTTTACCTTTTTAATCAAGTAAAGTTGAAACCCAATCATCTTTTATTGAGAAATGTTTCCACATCCTCATTTTCAAAGACAAGATTCAAAATTTTTGAGAATTGTTTTTGAAAGATCTCATCATCTAAAGAAATGCTTTTTAAACGAATTTTAAAATTTTCAAAAAATATCCAACCTTGAAAAAGGTAGCAAGGATAGCAATGAGAGGAGAAACTAAGCGCACTTAACATGGATGAGGATTTTATGTGCTTATGTGTTAGGTTTAGGAGATTCTTTTATTTTGGCATATAGAATAGGCACACACACACACACAAACACACACACACACACACACACACATGCATCTCATCCCTGTGACATTTGAATCTTTCATAAACATTTTTAATTCTATGAAAATTCAAAATTTTGAATAAAAAAAAACAAATGTAACTGTAGGCAAGATAGCATTGAACGCCAGGACAATTTAAAAAAAAAACTGTAGGCAAGATAGCATTGAACGCCAGGACAATTTGGGGTAGGGATTCGATTGCAAGCCAGAGACAGAAAGAGAAATGGATCAGGAACAACACGCTATAGAAATAGCACAGCTAAAAGAGAGAATAGATCAAATGACGGTCATGTTGGAAACACTAACTCGCTAAAGGCCTGCAATTGATCCACCGATAATCAATCCTCATCTACCTGATATTCGGGTTGTGGAAGATGATTGGTATGAGGATCTGGAACCACCTAGAGTTGATATAGATAGGGCAAAAAAAGAGAAGATTGAGAAAGCTGAGAAAGAGCATACCGAGATGAAGGAGAAGGTGGAGAAGCTAGAAAAAGTTGTCCGCAAGTCCAATGGAGTTGATAGCTACATGCTCTAGTTAGAGGGTTTGTTTAAGGGAGCTCAAGAAAAACTGTCGATCAGTTTTAAGATGCCAAAAATTGATATGTTCGATGGTTCTGACAACCCCAAAAATCATGTAGGGATGTGTATCTGGGCCTTTTAGCTGAGTGGTTTGAGTCCTGCCATGCATGCTATTTCAGCAAACCCTGACTGGGTCAGCTTTATCCTTGTATTTCACTTTGGAACCTAGCAAAACTCGCATATGGGAGGAAGTTGTAAAGGTTTTCGTCACTCAGTACGAGTATAACCAAGACCTTGATGTAATCGTGAGGGATTTGGAGATGACTACGCAAGAATGTAAAGAGTCATTTGTTGACTTTCTAACTCGTTGGAGGGGAAAGGCCACAAAGATGACCAACGACCATCTGAAAAGATCAAATCCGAATCATAGTAAAGAACTTGTGGAGTGTCTATCAAGGGAAGCTTATGTATCAATGCATCCACACTTTTGTAGAGTTATTTGAGATCGGAACAAGAATCGAAGACGCGATCAATAATGGAAAGAGTAAAGAGGAGTCACAAGGGAATCGCCCTAGAAGACCATTTTATGGAAGGAACACGGGAAACCAAGTAGCAACTTATGTTAATGTTTTGAGACAGCCAGAAGAAGGGCATAATTTTTCAAAGAATGGGGGATGTGTCGATACCAAAGTTGTGGGAACAGTCATGTCACTTCACGGATTTACAGACCATTGCATGAGGCTAAGGCATAAAGTACAAGATCTGATTAACAGCAATACTATTTCCCATTTGCCTACAAATCAGCCAAATATGACCCAAAATCTGCTCCCTAACCATCATGCTGTACCAACACCTTTTTTTTTTCTAGAAAATGGTAAATATATTCCAAAAAAGGATGTACAAAAGTACAAGGGGCATACCCCAAGATAAACATGAAGCGCAGCATGAGGACTGTGGCAAAGAAGCCACACAAAAAAGGCCAGGGCAAGGGCTACCTTGAAAAAACTGAACAGACCTAAATCACAAGCCAAAAACCACTGCCATGAATCCTGAACCAAAACAGGAGGAAGGTAACAAACAAAACAAAAGAAAGCAAAGCAAAAGCTCAACGCAGTGAGCTACCAACTCTACAACTAAACCAAACACTAGCATGTAGCTCAAGAAGAGGATGATGTTTCCATCGAAGCCTAATATGAATGATGAATTGAGAATTCAAACTCTGCAACAACTGTTCTTTAGGAGTGGACAGCCCTTTGAAGGTCCTAGCATTCCTCTCCTTCCAAAGACCATAGACAGCAACTCCTTTGAATCAGATCCTTGCCAATGTAAACCACATCGATGCCTCATATCCAATATCTAGCAAAAAGTTCGAGTTGGGGTTACTGTTTCCAATGAGATCTTATTTGCATGTTGATTTGGGAAGTCAAAGTTTGCAGTAACTACTCTTTAGGAGTGGCAAGACCTTTAAAGGTTCTAGTGTTCCTCTCCTTCCAAATACCATAGACAGCAACCCCAAGGCAAATAATTGGGATGGCATGTTGGATCTTCCGACCCTTCCAATGTTGTGCCATCCACTGAACAGTTGCATCCCACCCTGTCCTATTCCATCTTAACTCACACCTTTGCATCAACCCCTGCCAAACAAAGGAAGCATAAGGACAATCAAAGAATAAGTGGTCGTGTAATTTCATTTGGCAATGACAAAAAACACAAGCAAGTGGTCCAGGAGTATAGGAAAAAATCCTATCTTGGGTAGCAAGTCTATTCTAAACAGCAATCCAAAGAATGAAATTCTGTCTCGAAGTGCACCCTGAAAACCAAACAATTTTATACCAAGAAGTCACAGGAGCAGTATCTCTAAAGTGATCCCAAATATGAGCAAAAGAATAACTCCCAATGGGAGAAATAGTCCAACACCACAAAACATTAACCTCTTGAATGTTGGGAAAGAAGACTTCGACCTGTCTGTGTTGATCGTACTAATGGGACAAGCTATGAAACCTTATGAATTTCTAGAAGATCATAGAATATGCATTGTAGGAGTTGAGAAAGAAGAGTGGCTAGTAGGAGGAGAAGAAGAACAGGCATTCGAAGAAGACAGACAATGAAATCAT
Organism: Hydrangea macrophylla; assembly: GCA_033977485.1. Lineage (NCBI taxonomy): Eukaryota > Viridiplantae > Streptophyta > Magnoliopsida > Cornales > Hydrangeaceae > Hydrangea > Hydrangea macrophylla. The sequence continues at coordinate 34,034,217 of CM066995.1, read as the reverse complement.
CCAAATCAATTGGTGGAATCTGAATAACCCTACTGATGACTCTATTTAGAGAGAGGATGAGGTGTATAGTGATACAGACAATCTGTGGTATGAGGGAAAAGAAGGTAAAAAGGAGGGAGAACCAGCAGAAGTGATCAATCAAGCTCAGATAGATGATCTTTGTGAGACAAGAGAAGAAGTCAACCACCTTACCAAATCAGGGAGGCATTCCAAGCTACACAAGTTAGAGGAGGACCATTTGGGGAAGGACTTGAAAAAGGGAAAGAGAAAGTAATTGAAGAAAATAGAGAAGAAGATCAAGTGTCACATTAGATAAAGAAGATGAAGTCGTATGAACGTTTCTTTAATAAAGGAGAGGATTTCCCCTTCTGTGGCTTTCTGGAGCCATGGATGAATCGAAAAGACAGATGCTTATAGCTAGGGTTTGAGATCTATTTCTCACATGAATTTACTGAATATGAATACCCGTACCTACAAGTGCCTGCAAAACCAATCACTATCCGAGATTGGATTTGTACCCTGAATGGCCTAGCTATGAAGAATCTTTTTAGTGAAGAAAGCGGGAAGACCAAGGAGAGCGGTCTAAAGAGGATCATAGAAGTGGAGACTAGGAAGAATCAAGCGAAATATATGGTAAAAGTATTATAGGAAGAGATAAAAGCGCCAGAAAACAAAGAAAAGACAAATCAGGGGATCTGCCAGACTACAACACTGTGGAGCTCAAGAAAGGAGTCAATAAAGAGTAAGGTCTTTGAGTCTATTGGTAGGGTTCCCCCTTCCCCGGAGTCTGTAATGGCCGATATGAGCCAAACTTTCAATTTTCGCTCTCAATGAAAATGTGACTGATTCTGCTTACTCGATTGTGGGTAATGATTATAGTGACTGTGAAACTGATATTTGAAAAGAAAAAGAACCTGCATGCAAAATCATCGAGGAAACCTTGGCCATTGACTTAGAAAATGAAGAACATCATCAAAATGTTCTTTTTATATTACACTCAATAAAGATGAAAGCATAAAATTGATCTCACTACTAAAAGGATACAAGATGTTTTGCTTGATCCTATAATGATATGCTAGGAATAGATCCAGAGATTGTTCAACACCACCCCCTTATACCAAGCCTAAAAGAAGAGCCCAACCAATCTAAAACCATAAGCTTAGTCCTTGATGGTAGTAAAATATTTTAAATGAACTTATTCTTCAAAAAAAAAGAAAGAACAAAAAAAGAAGAAGGAGCTCTCTAGGATGAAAACCCGAAAGGGCGCCTAGGCAAAAGTTAGAGCACAAAAAAGAGAGCAAAAAATGAAATGAAAAAAGAGAAAAAAAAAAAAAAAGAGAGAAGAAGAGAGAGCTTGCTAGGCTAAAAACCCGAAAGGATGCCTAGGCAAAAGTTAGAGCAAAAATAAGATGCGTGTTGATTTCAAAACCTGAATCCTAGCCATTCAAAATCATGAAAAAAAAGAGATAGTGGGGTGGATAAAAGAAAGGAAAGAGAAGAGAAAAACCAGAGAATAAATAAGGTTGAGAATTCTTGAGCACTTCCAAGCACATCATTGGCAAATGAATTATCTCAAGGCTTTGTAAACAAAGAAAAGAAATTGAAAATAAAAGAGGGAATTGAAAGTATCAATTAGTCTTAAAATTTTGTGAGAAGCACAATGGTTGAGTGGGCCTAAAAATGATGCAGAGGTATCTTTGAGAAAACAGAGAGAGATTTGGAGGGATGATATTGCTTTGAGAGTATATGAGGGTGCAATCAAAGTTTGATGCATTATGAGAATTGAAAGAATCAACCGTCACAAGCAAAAAGTAGGAGACCTATTAGATTTGTTGCCTCTTTCGTTTATGGTTCTAATACCATCCAAGGTAGGAGACCCCTTTGGTCTACCATGAGAAATATTGCAGCCACCATTGGTGATACTCCCTGGATTAGTCTTGGGGACTTTAACTCAGTCCTCAACTCCTATGAAATATTTGACGGTAATCCAGGGAGAGACCAAGGGACTAAGGAATTTAACGATCTTGTGAATGCCACTTGTCTTGTAGATCTTAGATTTACAGGTGTCTACTTCTCTTGGAGCAACCGACAATTTGACTCCATGCACTTCACTAAAAGGAAGCTCGATAGAGCTCTTATTAATCCCGGATGGCTGGACACTTTTCCTTTGGCCTTTGCTGAGTTCCTCCCCCCGGGTATCTCTGACCACGCTTCTATTATTGTTAATCTATCTCCCTCTATCAGTAAGAAAGGTAAACCTTTTAAATTCTATAATTATTGGACTAAATTGGAAAACTTTAATACTACTGTTTGCACTGCTTGGACTAGGCACCTTGAAGGCACTTCCCAATTCCAATTATTCTATGCCTTAAAGAACCTCAAAGCTGATTTGAAAAAGCTTACTAAGAATTCTCTCGGTAAGGAGAAAATCATAGCTAACAAAGCCCGGGAAGATCTTTGGGCTTGCCAAAAAGATCTTTATGAGAACCCTACCGATACCTCCCTTAGAGCCCTTGAAAAAGAGCTTATGAAAGAATTCTTAAAAGCCATCCACATTGAAGAAGAGATAATTAGACAAAAATCTAGAATCCAATGACTCGATGCCGGGGACAAGAACACTACTTATTTTCACAATTCAGTTAAAAATCGAAGAAACCACAAAAGAATTGTGTCCCTTGTCCAACCTGATGATAACAAAACCACTACTGAGGAGGGAGCTAAAGCTGAAGCGATAAGATATTTCAAATCCATGCTTGGCACCCCTGTATCTAATCCCTATCCTGGAATCAATGAGTTGAGGAAAGTCATCCATAAGCGTATCCCTACTGATCTATATAACCTTATGGATGAAATTCCTAGTGATGAGGATATTAAGGAAGCTATCTTTAGTATCCATAGTAACAAAGCTCCGGGTCCTGATGGTTATAATGCTCATTTTTTTAAAGAAAACTTGGACCAGTACAGGACAGTTAGTGACTCAAGCTGTCAAAGAATTTTTTACTTCAGGCGAATTGTTAAAAGAATCTAATGCTACTCTTATAGCCCTCATCCCCAAGATTCCTAATCCTTCACAAATGAGTGAATTTAGGCCTATCGCGTGCTGCAATACGTTCTATAAATGCATTTCTAAAATAATATCCAAGAGGCTTCAAAACATATTACCCACTCTTGTTGATAATGCTCAATCTGCATTTATTAAAGGAAGGAAAATAAGTGACAATGTTCTTCTAGCCCAGGATCTCATGAGGGATTATCACAAGCCTTCTGGTCACCCTAGAGCTGCGGCCAAGGTTGATCTTATTATGAAAGCTTATGACAGTGTTAGTTGGGAATTTTTACTTGATCTTCTTGATGTTCTTGGTTTCCCTCCCAAGATGCAAGGTTGGATCCGTGCTTGCATTACCAGTCCTAAATACTCTATTAATTTTAATGGGGAATCTATTGGGTACTTTAAGGGAGCTAAGGGCCTTAGACAAGGTGACCCTATGTCTCCCTATCTGTTCGTTCTTTTCATGGATACCCTTAGTCAATTGATCCAACATAACATCCAAAATACTCCCCATTTTAAATACCACTGGAGATGTGAGAAACTCAAAATCTCACACCTTTGCTTTGCCGATGATCTCCTCTTATTTTTTTATGGTGATGCAAATTCAGCTATGATTATGACTAACTCTTTGAATCAGTTTTATGACTTCACAGGCCTGCAAGCCAATGCTAGCAAAAGTTATTTGTTTATTGCTGGAATGGAGGAAAATACGACCAATGCTATTTGTCAAAATCTCCCATTTTCTCTTGGATCTCTTCCTTTTAAGTATCTAGGCATTCCGTTGATCACCACTAAACTTAAGAAGGGAGATTGTGATTATCTTATCCACAAAATTAGTTCTAGGATTACTTCATGGACTGCTAAATTCCTTTCTTATGCGGGCAGGCTGCAACTTATCCAATCTGTCCTTGCAGGAATACAAAATTATTGGAGTGCCATGTTTATTCTTCCCAAAAGTGTCTTAAAACATATTGATCGTTTAATGTGTAGATTCCTATGGACAGGTGGAACGGATAAGACTTATGGTGCCAAAGTAGCTTGGGATGTTGACTGTCGGCCTAAGAAGGAAGGGGAACTTGGCCTTCAAAATCTCACACAATGGAATAATGTTTTAAATCTAAAACAAATTTGGACTATTTTTACTTCTAAAAGCTCCCTATGGGTGGACTGGATTCATCATTACATGTTAAAAGGAAAAAGTTTTTGGGAAGTCAAGGCCCCGTCCCCATGCTCTTGGTATTGGAAAAAGGTCCTTAAACTTAAGTCCATGGCTAGACCTCTGCTTAAGCATAAGATTGGTAATGGGTGTAGTACTTTCCTATGGTATGATAATTGGCACCCTATTGGCCCAATCCTTGATAGATTCGGAATACGAGTCCAATATGATGCCGCTCTCCCACTAAATGCTAAAGTTTCTGATGTTATTGATGGTAGGGAATGGAATTGGCCCCTACTAACATAATTGATTTAATGGAAATTAGAGGCCAATTACATTCTTTACCTTGTCCTTCGACACGTAGTGATGTGATTCAATGGTTACCTTCTCCGAATAAGGTGTTTTCTTCTGCTAAAACTTGATGTCAGAACTCACTACCCTACAGTCCCTTGGTATCGCCTTGTTTGGTTCCCGGGAAACATCCCCCGGTATAGTTTTTTATTCTATGGTTGACTATCCTCCACAGGTTGTCCACACATGATAGAATCTACACATACACACCGGGGCCGTTAGCTTGTGTTTTTTGCCATCAAAATTTGGAATCCCATGATCATTTATTTTTTAATTGCTCTTATACTTCTTTTGTTTGGTAGGGGGTCCTTAATAGGTTGGGAACCTTATCTGTAGCATCTTCATGGGATGATCTGGTGGCTTGGGCAACAGACAAGTGGAAGGGAAAAACTCCTAGGCACATTATTCCAAAAATATGCTTAGGATTGGTTACATATAACATTTGGAAAGAAAGGAATGCTCGGAGCTTCAAATCTGAAGCAAAGACTAAGGAAAGAATATTTCAAGAGATCTGTCTCCACATATCCCAACAAATACAAGTGCAGTGGAAGAATGATCCTCACCTTCCCCAGTATATCAGGAGTTGGATAGTTACTTCTTAGTGGTTTTGTTTGGTTGGAACCAAGTCCCTTGTGGCCGAGTGGTAAGCTTCTTGGGTGTACTACCCAAGAGGTTTAGTGTTCGAGTCATGGGGAGCGTGGCCACTGGAGTATTCACCCGGCGCCTCCAGGCCTCGGGGGATTAGTCGAGGTGCGCGCAAGCTGGCTCGGACACCCCCGATTACCAAAAAAAAAAAAAAAAAAAAAAGGTTTTGTTTGGTTGGAATTCCCTGTTTGCTTATGGACTCTTGATTTTGTTTGATCTTCGATCATTGTTTTCTTTTTGTTTGAGTTTCGGTCACCTTTTGACCCATTCTTTGTGCTTTGTCTGTTGCATTTCCGTGCGCCTATTATATATCCTGGGGTATGCCCCTTGTACTTTGTATTGCCCTTTGGCTTTTTCTTTTTTAATTATCCTTTTTTTCGGAAAAAAAAATGGAAAGAGAAAGCAAAAGAAGAAAGAGATAAAAAAAGAAAAGAAGAAAATGAAAAGGAGAAGTAGTTCATCATGCTACACAAGGGCTACCACAAGTGAGATGCACTCACTAGACCCAAATGGCAACATGGCTCGAAAAGCCCACCAATTCTTGAAGCCTTATTCTTTCAAGGCCTCCAGAGCTGATTGAAATACATTTTGACCTAATTCCCACATGGGGATACGAAAGCAGCTTACGAGGTTCGGTCACAAACAATCATTGCCCTTCTTTCAAGCCTCAACCGAACTATTATAGAACTTGATGCCCATTTGGGGATAAGTAGGCGGGCCTCCCAATGCCCTCGGTCCAAAGAAGAAACCCAACCAATTCATAAAATTACCCTAAAAACTAGGGGCAAACTAACGTTTGCCCAGAAGCCATGTCATCACCCTCAAACTAAGGGCAAACTTCGTTTACCTAGCATTCAAAAGCCCCTATCAAACTAGGGGCAAAATTTCATTTACCAAATAAGATATCTCTGGGTTTATTGGCTTTCTAAAAAAGGACCAAGTTTTGACATCCTAAAAATTCATAAAGTTAAGAGATGAAGTTTTCATGCATAAATCGGAATTTGATTTAAGATGAATGAAACATGAAAAGAAGAATTCTTCATTATCAGAAAGTCAATCGTAAAGGAAGATACAATGAAAGAATACTGTGGGATGATAACTTTATATCAGAACTAAACTGAGTCTCCTTCTAAAAAATCACTAATTAATTAGAAAAGTATAAAGAAAGGAAAGCAAAATTGGTCACAACATTTGCGAAATGTGTGTGCCTCTACTCAGTCTGAGTTTACCTACCTGAATCTCTAAGACACACTCCTTAGATAGAACAACAAGAGTTGGAATTCTAAAAAAAAAAGAAGCGATAAGGTACTTTAAAAATCTTCTTGGGGCGCCTTCCTTAAACTCTTATCCTGGGATTGCTGCGTTGAGAACCATTATTCAAAAGCGTGTTCCTATGGAGGCCTTCATTAGTATGGACAATATCCCTACTGATGAAGAAATAAAAGAGACTATGTTTAGTCTCCATAGTAATAAGGCTCCGGGTCCGGACTATTTTAACGCTCACTTTTTTAAAGAGACGTGGACCACCACTGGTACTATAGTTACACAAGCGATCAATGGCTGGTGTGTTGCAACACACCAGCCATTGAGGCCAGAATATAGCAACGAGCCATTCCATTCGACTTCTTCCATTTGTCGAACTCGCGTCTGGCAGCTGCCGAAGCATTTGCCGCGGGTTCTTCAGGGCTTGGGGTGGTGAGGACATATATGTGATCCTCCGCAGTTAACACGATGTCAAGGTTACGTTTCCATTCAGTGTAGTTGTTTCCAGTTAACTTGTTCTGAGTGAGTATGGTGGCAAGTGGACTAAATGCAGATCCAGACATTATGATTACTGAAAATCAAACAAACAAAATAAATATGGATATCAGAATTTGACAGTTTGAAATAAAAGAATCCTTAAAACTCTTATTTTAAAACAAAGTTGCCGGAATATCGAAACGAAAGAATAAAGCCTTCGTGTGATGGTCAATGTTCGATCTTCCGATTAATCATGATTTGTCCGCTATGCAACTCTTGCAAAACAAGTTATGACTCCCGAACCTTTTCGATCTCTAAGTTTCTGAACAATGCCCCGTGTGGGATCCCTTATCCATAGCTTAGCTAGTGTGTACCATTAACTAAGATCCAATCACAACCGTCTCAAGTAGCGCCTCCGTATGGTGGTCACCCTCTAACACGACTGATTGATCCTATCAAAAGAAGTTCACATCTAGTAACCAATGAGTAATGCACCCTCCGTATGGAATGATCACCCTTGGCGAGGTGACACAGAATGCACCACTCATCTTACAATGAACCGTTAATGGAAGATCGTGGGTGTTTATTAATAAGACCCTCTCCCACTAGATTTAGAAATTAAGGATTTTGCTTTTTAGAAAATGTTTTTACACATTACCCATAAACATCCAATGTTTACTAATGCGTTAAAACAGTTTTTGAATTTTATTTTAGAAAACATGTTTTACGTGCATACAAGCAGTAACAATGTAAAACGCCAATCACAAACCAAGCACATAAAACAAAAAACTAAAATTGAAAATAAAGACATCCGAACGATGCCTCTATCTCCCATGGCTCTATCTCTATAGAACCTCCTTTTGGTTTGATCGCCTCCAGCTCCATCTTCATGGACAACGGCTCCTTGCTCCATCTTCATGGTTTTTAATTCTATTACATTTGTCCTATGCTTCTTTCGAAGCTTACAATTTATCTAGAAATAGAAACAGCAACAAAAAAAAAGGCTAGGGAAACCGGTGCGACTTTCCTTTTCGTAGGATTGAAGTTGCAGCGCCCTTTACATATGCCTTAAAACCAAACCAAACTAAAATTACAACATGCACCAAAATCAAACAATTAAATACAAAATTTATAAGTCTTGGTGCCATGGGAGATAGTGACTAAACTATCTGCAAAAAGGGTTAGTCGAACGCATATCCATGCATATATATCTATTGGAACCCCTAATTGATTCACATAGTGCGTAAACTCTTTACGCACTATTTTAGAACTCAAAACAGCACCTTATCTCTCTGTCACACTTCGATCGATCGAAACAAGGTTCGATCGATTGAACCTTCGATCACTTGAACAATGTTCAATCGATTGAACTTTCAATTTCACAGAAAAGTTTGAAAAAATTTCACAGAATAATTTGAAACTAAAGTAAATAATTTTTAAAACATTCAAAACTGTGAAAAGAACAACTGGACAGAGAATCAATCTCGATCGATCGAACCCTATTCAATCGATCGAACAAACCAACGTTCGATCGATCGAACCTTGTTCGATCGCTTGAGAACAGAAGATGTTCGATCGATCGAGACTACTTCGATCGATCGAATCCATCTTGCATCCAATGCAATCACAGATTTGTATACTGCTGCAAGAACACTATAGAAACAGATCTGTGATGATGCAGTTTCAAAAACAGTTCTAAAAATAACATGCAAATCAAAACTAGTGTTCCAAAACGCATCCATAGATCCAAACGAGCGTGGCTCTGATACCAATTGATGGAAAAATAGGCTTAAATTAATTTTTTTAAACGCGCAGCGGAAATAATCAAGTTATAAAACTTAATGGTAGCCCAGGATCTACTACTCGTCAATTCCATAGATGCGTACTAACAGAGGGGACAAGAGTTTATACCTTAGTGTCTTGAACCCAATTCTGATTTTCTTCCTCCTTGGTGATGCATCAGCCTCTACTAGGTTGTCTTCACCCTTATGTCTCCTACGGATGCTTCCCGGAGAGACTAGAGATGGTGGGATCTCTAATAGAGAGGAAGGAGAAGGTTTTTGGGGCTCTAAAACAGTTTCTGCAGCTTTAGACGTTCAAAAACGACGAACTTCTTTTCCAGAACGCAGCTGCCCTATTTATAGATTCCCAGAACCGACTTAACCTTCAATCGATCGAATGACTTCGATCGATCGAACAGTCGATCGATCGAACCATTCTCGATCGATCGAACCTGCCATGACTTCGATTAATCGAACTAGCTTCAATCGATCGAACCTGCCTTGACAGCTTCCTCAAGTGTTTCTCCAAGTATCCTGACGGAGCTAAGAGTGGGACCTCCTAGGTTCTTTATTGTTGGCTCAGATCAGTCGATTAATTCCTATGACCAAACTCTTTGATCAGCAAATTGATCGACTAATCAGTTAACGTTTACTCCACTATAAAACGATAACTGAACTCCAACGCAAAAGAACATATCCGAAGCAATAACTAGACTTGTATGTTGTACTAATGTCCCTCTACCTTCAGCATTCGTAATCATATTCAGGTAGTCGGATAACTATTACTGTCAACCTGAATCATGATTACTTCTTGTATTCCTTGAGTCCCATTCACATCTCATGATTACCAAACATGTTGATAACTCTTATCAACAAGACTGCAGTACTCAGTAATCGACTTGGTGACATTCTCAAGGGAATGCTTACTCTGAATCAGAGGGTAGATTCTATCTTGACAATATATGTTCACAACCCTATGAACATGACATACCCAAGATACCCAGGTGTTGATCTTCTATAGACCTCACTGATTGGTAAGTCAAAGTAGTTATATCCACAGTCTGTGTTCATAATCGTCTCAAGATTGAGAACACGTACCTTATACAAGTTATGAGTTCCTATTGACTGTTGACAGCCTTAAGTGTCAATAGGAAACTCAGGTCCGTCAATACACTATAAGCACTAGCATATCAACTAAGAGCTACACTCTAGTGATTGAGATTAATCACTCCATCCAATGGTAGTTAATTATGCTACAGTGTAGACCTGATGAGGTATCCAATCTCATCATCCACTGTGACATGTTCTAAGTATCAAAGAATAGTAATTTGTATCTCACTTGTATGCATCTCATACACACACGAATTACTTACTATGATACTTAAGGATTAACAATCATCTCATGAAATGAACATACATAATGAAATGTAAAGCTGATATCCATATATTAAAATGTCAATGTCTCATACATAAAGTAATGGTTTGAGGGCACAAACCCAACAAACTCCCACTTGCACTCACAACCATACAGGATTACATCTGAGACCTAGACTATCTAGATGACGATCAAAGACCTACTGTGGCAAGGCCTTTGTAAATGGATCAGCAAGATTGTCAGCTGTGGCAATCTTGGTGACATGGGCAACCTAGAGTGGCAGCGAAAGTGGACCTCATGAAAGCTTATGATAATGTTTGTTGGGACTTTTTATTCGATTTACTTGAAGTGCTTGGCTTTCCTACTAAAATGAAGATGTGGATTAAGGCTTGTGTGTTTACTCCTAGGTATTCTTTAAATTTTAATGGTGAGTCCATAGGGTACTTCAAAGGGGCGAGGGGTTTGAGACAAGGAGATCCCTATGTCCCCCTATTTGTTTGTTATTATTATGGATACGTTGAGTCAGTTGATAAAAGTTAACATTCAGAGGTCGTCTTGTTTTAAATACCATTGGAAATGTAATAAAGTTAAAATCTCACACTTATGTTTTGCCGATGATCTTCTTTTACTTTTTTTACGGTAATCGAGGTTCTGCGCAACTTATGAGAGATACCCTTAATCAGTTTTATGATCTTACTGGATTAAAAGCTAATACTAGTAAGAGTTGCCTTTTTATCTCAGGAATTGATGAGGATGAGTCCAATGCTTTATGCCATATTATGCAATTCCCTCTCGGGTCCCTCCCCATGAAATATCTCAGGGTCCCTCTTATCACTTCTAGACTTAAAAAAAGGGATTGTGATGACTTGGTTAATAAGATTAGTTCTAGAATTACCTCTTGGACTTCTAATTGCCTCTCTTTCGCTGGTAAGTTACAATTGATTCAATCTGTGCTTGTTGGAATTCAGAATTATTGGGTTGCCATGTTTATTTTACCCAAGAGCGTTCTTAAACAGGTTGAGAAACTTATGCGTCGTTTCCTTTGGTCCGGAGGTATCGAGCACTCCTATGGGTCTAAAGTCTCTTGGATTAATGTCTGTAAACCTAAACAGGAAGGCGGTTTGGGTCTAAAAAATTTACCTCAACTCAATAAAGTTTTGAATTTTAAACATATTTGGGCTTTATTTTCTTCTAACCAAAACTCTCTTTGGATTAAATGGATACATACCTATATGCTTAAAGGGAAGAGTTTTTGGGCTATTAAACCCCCTTCTCAATGCTCTTGGTACTGGAGAAAGTTGCTCAATCTTAGACCCATTGTTAGACCTATGCTTAAGCATAGAATTGGAAATGGTTGTGGTACCTTTCTTTGGTATGATAATTGGCATCCTATGGGACCGTTAGTGGAGAGACTGGGTAGTAGAGTTAGTTATGATGCAGCTATCCCCTTGGATGCCAAGGTGTCAAAGGTTGTAGAAGGGGAGGAATGGGATTGGCCTATTACTAACACTTTGGAACTCATGGAGATTAGAGATCAATTAAGATCCATTCCATCCCCATCTGAATCTCAAGATAAAGTTGCTTGGACTCCCTCGCCTAATGGGCAATTCTCTTCGGCACATACTTGGGATTACATTAGAGATTCTAGTCCGAAAGTTCCTTGGTATCATCTTGTTTGGTTTCCAGGTAACATTCCTCGTCAAAGCTTTATTTTGTGGTTAGCTTTTCTTAACAGGTTATCTACTCACGACTGCATCTACACTTTCACTCAAGGCCCCTTGACATGTATGTTATGTCACAAAGGTATGGAAAATCTTGATCACCTGTTCTTCAATTGCTCATTTGCTTCTTTTGTGTGGCAGGGGATTCTGCAAAGGTTGGGGATTGGTTGCAATGCTTCAACGTGGAACTCTCTAATTGACTGGGCAGCTAGGTCCAAGTGGAAACTTCATCCTCAGCTTGAAACCTTTGCATCACCCTAGACATAGATTCCTGAGTTGGGATGTTTCTCCATTGTTTTGTCACTTTTGTTGTTTTATTGTGCTTTCATGCTTTTGGGTTTGATTTGTGATACCCACATTTGTTGATTGTTTTCTTTTTGTTGGTGGTCTTTCTTGCCACTAGTCCTCCAGGTGATTTGTAATTTGTAGGTTAAATTGGTTTTGTGTTTACGCCTTATATGGCTTTTTGTGGTTTTCTTGGCCACCTGTCCTTATGCTATGTGCTTTGTTGTCTATCCTGGGGTATGCCCCTTGTACATTTGTACATTTTTTTTTTGGATATATTTACCATTTTCCGAAAAAAAAAAAGACTGGGCAGCTAGGACTTGGAATCAAAGACACCCTAAAAACATTATCCGTAAAATGTGTTTAGGGAATGTGTTTAGGGATGGTGGTGTACATCATTTGGAGGGAGAGGAATGCCAGAACATTTCAAATGGATACTAAGAGGAAGGAAATTATCCCCCAAGACGTTTGCAATTACATTCTTATCTAGATTCAAATCAAATGGAGAAACGACCCTCTTCTCCCAAGCTATATTGAGAGATGGGAGCTTAGTGTTTAGTGACACTCTTTTATTCTTTCTTTGGGCTTTATGCTTTAAGGTTTTTGTATGGTTGCTTTTGCTCAGCTTTGGCTGACTTGCCCTTTTTTCATGTTTTCCCTAGTTTGTTGTATTGCTTTGGGATGTTTTCACTCTCTGTGGTGCTCTCGGTGATGGGCTCTTTCTGGGTTTTCTGATTTAGAAAGTGTCATTTCTTTGTTTTGGTTTTACTGTACTTCCTGGGGTATGCCCCTTGTACATATGTAGATGCCGTTTGGCTTTTTCTTTTTGTTTTATTTACCATTTCCCGAAAAAAAAAAAAAAAAAGATACAACAATCTGTATAAGCCAAGTAGTGATAAAAGCTATAATAGAAGAAAAGTGAATAATGGAAGTCTGATCCCACTCTGCCTGGGAAATCGAGCAGGGATTGAGCAATACTCCCAGAAAGAACAAATTCGGCAAATGTCTTCAGTAGATCAGGCACTGAACCATATAGGCTAATCATCGGATGTACCGAGACACCTTTGAACTTGTTTCGGTCAAAAGGAAAGTCCCTGAGTAGAAAAGTGGGGTCCCCATGAGGAAATGGCATGCACTTCTTGATGCAAATCATGGCACATCTTCAAGGGAACCAGTTCAAATTCCAATTGGACCAGTTATGAGGGCTCGGGCAAAGAAGTTCAAAGAGGCACTCAATGGGCTAATTCAAGAAGTTTGGTCTCAGGAAAATTCGTGGAGGCCTATGGAGCTTGGTCCACAAAGATTCCTCAATCTATTTCAAGTTCTAGAAGAATAATCTAGCAGTTCAAGATTGAAGTCGAATTTTAGTTTTTTCTAAAATTAGAATTTGATTGTCATATTTTCGTAATTGCTTAAATTGCTGAATTGTAGGCTTGCATGCCAACTATGGAACTTTCCTTATTCCTTTAGTTTCGTTTTATTTTAATTTTGGGCGAATTTATTTTGGGGCATAATATTTCGTAGGCTTATAGGGCCCAACTGTAAGCCTCAACTATTTAAACAGTTTTAGGGTTTGTAATATGCAGTTTTTTTATCATTAATAATATTGTGAGAGTTTCCTCTTTGGTTCTTTGAAGAACTATTCGAACTTATCAGATTTACTCTGTGGCGTTCATACCTGGACTTATCAATCGAGTTTTCAATCCTTGATTGTGGCGTCTTCATCCTGTATACCAAGGTTCGCATCTGTTATAGGTGTTGGGTCGCGGTTTCCATTTGAATCTGACAGTGGAACGATCCGAGGCATTAACCGTGTTACGGGTTTCGTCACATTATTGGCGAGGTTCGTATCAGTTGGTATCAGAGCACAGTTCTAGTCTCAGGTTTATCCTATCTTCTTCGTTTCTGTTCTTATTCGTTTCTTCTAGTTCTATTTTTTATTCGTCTTTTTGTTTCTGTTTTTTTTTTCTTTCTTGTTCGTATTCGTTCTCGTTTCTGAACCGTATCCAAAAAAAAAAAAAAGTGTTCGGATTCTGATTTGGGAATTTCAGATCTGTGTTCGTGCGTTCTTCTTTCATTAGGGTTTCTGAAACTAATTCGTATTGTTCTTTTTCAGTAACTTTCGTAAAAAAAAAAAAAAGAGAAGAAAAGAAAAGAGATCGGTAAGCCGCGAAAAAAAAAAAAAATTAGTACAAAAATTCAGCTTAAAATTTTATTTTTGTTTTATGATATTTGGGGTCTAAGAAGTTCGAAACTGACCTTACTCCATAGTGTGAAAAAAAAATTCGGAAAATTCCATTTTTTTTTGTGCTTTTGGAAACCTAGCCTTCCGCGTTCGTTTTTAGTCGTGCTTTCAACTTCCAAATTTCATTGGTCTAGTTTGGGTGTGGATTGTTACTGAGAATTTCTGGTCATTGTTTGATCAGTTTCATAAGAATTGAGTGAGAATTACTACGAGTGGAAAAAGGCAGGAGTGGTGAGCACATAAGAGGGTAAAAGCCGACTTGATTTTTGAGTGTAAACACGAGTGAATCATATTCTTGAGTGAAACACGTGAGGGAGTGTAGTGAGGATCAATTCTATTTCTAATCCATTCTTGCAGGGATTATGGCTCAAGATCAGGGAAGAGTCACAAATGAAGAGGCTCAACAGCCGGTTATTACGAATCTACAAATGCAAGCTTTAGTGGGGGAGATGAGGCGGATGATGAGGGCAGAATTGGAACCGATACATGAGAGATTGGATAGAGTTGAAGAGGGTACACCGCATAGGCATCCACAAAATGTTCGTAATGTACAAAGAAGAGTTGATGATGAGGAGTATTTTGGGGAAGACTTTGATGGAGAAAATGATTGAGAGTCAATAGATAATCATAGGAGATATGGTGGTCGGGGTAGAGAAGTTAGGTTTAGAGAAGCTAGGAACCGGGAAGATAATAATTTGGGTAGTATTAAGATGAAGATTCCTTCATTTCAAGGAAAGACTGATCCGGAAGCATATCTTGAATGGGAGAAGAAGGTGAAATTGGTATTCGATTGCCACAATTACTCCGAGATTAAGAAAGTAAAACTTGCTGCCATTGAATTTTCCGATTATGCTATTATTTGGTGGGATCAATTAGTGCTGAATAGGAGGAGAAATAGGGAGCATCCAATAGAGACATGGGAGGATATGAAAATTGTGATGAGGAAGCGATTCATTCCAAGCTACTACTATCGGGAGTTGTATAACAGGTTGCAAAGTTTGAGGCAAGGTAATAGGAGTGTAGAAGAATATTATAAGGAGATGTAAGTTGCGATGATTCGAGCGAATGTAGAGGAAGATCGAGAGGCTACAATGGCTAGATTCTTAGTTGGGTTGAATCGGGAAATTGCCAATGCAGTGGAATTGCAACACTATGTTGAATTGGAGGATATGGTACACATGGCTATTAAAATTGAGAATCAACTCAAGAGGAGGGGCACCAGCACACGTCCAAGCCAAAAATCCAATACATCTGCTTGGAAACCAAATACTTGGAAAAGAGATGAGAAGCAGCCTTTGGTGAAGCCAAAAACTGAGCGAAAACAGGAATTAACCAGCCATAGAAATCAAGGTAAATCAGATTCTTCTATTTCTAGAAATCGTGACATTAAGTGTTTTAAATGCCAAGGCAGGGGGTACATAGCAAGTCAATATCCAAACAAGCGGGTTATGGTGATGCGAGACAATGGTGAGATTGAAACAGAGGATGACGATTCTGACACCGGTGATATGCCACCGTTGGAGGACATTCCTGAGGAGGAGTACGTTGCCCCAGATGCATTGACATTGGTGGAAAGGAGAGCACTGAGTGTGCCAGCAAGAGAAGTTGAGGAAGTGCAGCGAGAAAACATCTTCCATACTAGGTGCTATGTTAAGGATAAGGTATGTAGTGTGATTGTTGATGGTGGTAGTTGTACTAATGTTGCAAGTACAATAATGGTGGAGAAGTTAGGGCTGCCCACGCTGAAACACCCTAGGCCGTACAAGTTGCAATGGTTAAATGATAGTGGTGAGTTGAGAGTGAACAAGCATGTTAGTGGCATTTTGAATTGGCAAGTACGAAGATGAAGTGATGTGTGATGTAGTACCGATGCATGCTGGACACTTATTGTTAGGGCGCCCATGGCAGTTTGATAGGCACGTGAAGCATGATGGCTTTACGAACAAATATTCATTTGTACTTAATCAACGTTCAATCACTCTTGTACCTTTAACCCCACAACAAGTTTATGAGGATCAAGTGAGGTTACAAAAGGAGAGTGTTCAAAAAGGAGAGAAAAAGAAAAAGAAAGTGAGTGAAAATTTGAGTGAAGAAAAAAGAGAGGCCGAGAAAATTAAGAGAGAAAAAAGTGAGAAGATTCGGCTAGAGAGATAAAAATAGAGAGAAAAACAAATTTCTATGCAAAAGCGAGTGAAATCAAAAGAGCGATGTTTCTAAATCAGCCAATGATTGTACTATTGTACCAGGAGGCAGTTTTGAACACTAACGAGATTGAGCCCATTTTGCCTAGTTCTGTTATTTCTCTTTTGCAGGAATTTGGTGACGTCATGCCCGAAGAGATTCCACACGGTTTGCCACCTACTCGAGGGATCGAACACCAAATTGACTTCGTACCTGGTGCTTCCATTCCAAACCGACCTGTCTATCACGCTAATCCTGAGGAGACAAAGGAGTTGCGAAGGCAAGTAAGTGAATTGATGGAAAAGGGGTACGTGAGAGAAAGCATGAGCCCGTGTGCCGTTCTAGTGATTTTAGTTCCTAAGAAGGATGGGACGTGGAGGATGTGCGTTGATTGTCGAGCAATCAACAACATCACGGTAAAGTATCGACACCCTATTCCTCGCTTGGATGATATGTTAGATGAACTGCATGGTGCTTGTGTATTTTCTAAGATTGATCTAAAAAGTGGTTATCATCAAATAAGAATGAAAGAAGGAGATGAATGGAAAACTGCTTTTAAAACAAAACATGGTTTATATGAGTGGTTAGTGATGCCATTTGGATTAACTAATGCACCAAGTACATTTATGCGATTAATGAACCATGTCTTGCGTACTTTTATAGGATTTGTTGTTGTCTATTTTGATGATATACTCATTTATAGCAAAAACTTTGATGACCATGTTCTACACTTGAAATCAGTTTTGGAAGTCTTGAGAAAAGAAAAGTTATTTGCTAACTTTAAGAAGTGCACTTTTTGCATAGATAAGCTTGTGTTTCTTGGCTTTGTTGTTAGTGCCCAAGGAGTACAGGTTGATGAGGAAAAGGTTCGTGCGATTCGCGAGTGGCCAATGCCCACGAGTGTAGGCCAAATTCAAAGTTTTCATGGGCTTGCTAGTTTTTACCGAAGGTTCGTGAAAGACTTTAGTAGCATCGCCGCCCCGCTTACCGAAGTCATCAAGAAGAACGTTGGATTCAAATGGGAGGAAGAACAAGATAAGGCGTTTCAATTACTTAAAAAAAATTAACTCATGCTCCTTTACTTGTTCTACCAGATTTTACTAAAACATTTGAAATTGAATATGATGCTTCAGGTATTG
Source organism: Hydrangea macrophylla (assembly GCA_033977485.1). Lineage (NCBI taxonomy): Eukaryota > Viridiplantae > Streptophyta > Magnoliopsida > Cornales > Hydrangeaceae > Hydrangea > Hydrangea macrophylla. Next base: position 34,016,549 of record CM066995.1, on the reverse strand, counting down.
GCATAGGCGTAGTTCTCATGCAAGGAGGATGACCAATTGCATTCTTTAGTAAGAAATTGAGTGGGGCAGCCTTAAACTACCCTACCTATGACAAGGAACTGTATGCGTTAGTCCGAGCATTGGAGACGTGGAAACACTATCTTTGGCCTAAGGAGTTTGTGATTCACACCGATCACGAATCTTTGAAACATTTGAAGGGCCAACACAAGTTGAATAAGAGGCATGCGCGATGGGTGGAATTCATTGAGACCTTTCCATATGTCATCTGTTACAAGCAAGGTAAGGAAAACATCGTTGCAGATGCTCTTTATCGCAGGTATGCATTGATTTCTACGCTTGATGCAAAATTGCTTGGTTTTGAACACATTACAGAATTGTATCCATTAGACCAAGATTTTCGTGAAGAGTATAGGAATTGTGAGAAAAAAGCATTAGGTAAATTCTTTAGGCATGAAGATTTCTTATTTCGGGAAAATAAGTTGTGTGTTCCTAATTGTTCATTACGCGATTTGTTAGTGAGGGAATTGCATGGTGGGGGTTTAATGGGACACTTTGGAGTTGCTAAAACACTAGCCATCCTACATGAGCATTTCTTTTGGCCGCACATGAAAAGAGATGTTGAGAGAATTTGTGGAAGATGTGTAACTTGTAGGCAAGCAAAATCTCGAGTGCAACCCCATGGATTATACACACCACTGCCTATTCCTAGTGAGCCTTGGATTGATATCTCAATGGACTTTGTGTTAGGTTTGCCTAGGACCAAACGGGGTAGTGATTCGATTTTTGTGGTGGTAGATCGTTTTTCTAAATGGCACATTTTATTCCATGTCACAAAACGGATGATGCATCACATGTTGCTGATTTGTTCTTTAGGGAGATTGTAAGATTACATGGTATGCCTAGAACAATTATTTCGGATAGAGATGCTAAGTTCTTGAGTTACTTTTAGAAGACCTTGTGGTGTAAGTTAGGGACTAAATTATTATTTTCTACTACTTGTCACCCACAAAATGATGGTCAAACTGAAGTAGTAAATAGGACTTTGTCAACTTTGTTAAGGGCTATTATTCAAAAGAACATTAAAACATGGGAAGATCGTATACTACATGTTGAGTTTGCTTACAATCGATCTATTCATTCTGCTACTAAATTTTCACCATTTGAAATTGTATATGGGTTTAATCCATTAACTCCGTTGGATTTATCTCCTTTACCTTTGACTGAGCGTGTTAATTTAGATGGTCAAAGGAAAGCTGACTTTGTTAAGCAGATTCATGAGAAAGCCAGACTTAACATTGAGCGACGAACAGAGCAATATGCAAAGCAAGCCAACAAGGGGCGTCACAAGATGGTTTTTGAACCCGGAGATTGGGTTTGGTTACACATGCGAAAAGAGAGATTTCCGGCTGAAAGGCGTTCCAAATTGCTACCACGAGGAGATGGGCCTTTCCAAATTCTCGAGCGCATCAATGACAATGCTTACAAGCTAGATTTGCCAGGTGAGTACAATGTAAGTGCTACTTTTAATGTTACTGATTTGAGTCCTTTTGATGTAGGTGATGATTTGAGGACAAATCCTTTTCAAGAGGAGGGGAATGATGCAAATCATGGCACGTCTTCAAGGGAACCAGTTCAAATTCCAATTGGACCAGTTACGAGGGCTCGGGCAAAGAAGTTCAAAGAGGCACTCAATGGGCTAATTCAAGAGGTTTGGTCTCAGGAAAATTCTTGGAGGCCTATGGAGCTTGGTCCACAAAGATTCCTCAATCTAATTCAAGTTCTAGAAGAATAATCCAGCAGTTCAAGATTGAAGTCGAATTTTAGTTTTTTCTAAAATTAGAATTTGATTGTCATTTTTTTGTAATTGCTTAGATTGCTAAATTGTAGGCTTGCATGCCAACTATGGAACTTTCCTTATTCCTTTAGTTTCGTTTTATTTTAATTTTGGGCGAATTTATTTTGGGGCATAATATTTCATAGGCTTATAGGGACCAACTGTAAGCCTCAACTATTTAAACAGTTTTAGGGTTTGTAATATGCAGTTTTTTGATCATTAATAATATTGTGAGAGTTTTCTCTTTGGTTCTTTGAAGAATTATTCGAACTTATCAGATTTACTCTGTGGCGTTCATACCTGGACTTATCAATCGAGTTTTCCATCCTTGATTGTGGCGTCTTCATCCTTTATACCAAGGTTCACATCTGTTATAGGTGTTGGGTCGCGGTTTCCATTTGAATCTGACAGTAGAACGATCTGAGGCATTAACCGTGTTATGGGTTTCGTCACATTATTGGCGGGGTTCGTATCTCTTCTTTCCCGAATTACCTGAGCCACCCGAACTGCTCACCATGGCAATCAATCTATCAAGGAAAAAAAAGAGAAAAAGAAATTTGGAAAAGGATAAATCTGGATTAAGAAACGCTGAGATAGAAAATGAATTTTTTTGAGTCCACGTGACTCCAGATCTTTGAAATAGAAAATGAATTTTCAAGTTCGTGTGGCTCTAGATCTTTGAAATAGAAAATGAAATTTTCGAGTCCGTGCGACTCCAGATCTTTGAATTAGAAAATGAATTTTCAAGTCTGCGCAACTCTAGATCTTTGAAATAGAAAATGAATTTTTGAGTGTATACGACTACAGATCTTTGAAATATAAAATGAATTTTTCGGGTCTGCCCGACTCCAGATCTTTGAAATAGAAAATGAATTTTCGAGTCCGCACGACTCCCGATCATTTGAAAATATAAAATGAAATTTTTTAGTCTGAGCAATAGAAAATTGGTTAACTGGCAATAGAAAATTTTATTTTGTTTTGGGACTATCTTGGTGTTCCTTGCAATATTTTGCTTGGTTTTTCCCTTCTTAGTCTTATTTTTTGAGTGATCTGATGTAAGCTTTTGCCTGTTGTGGCATTTCTGTGGTTTGTTTGTGCCACTTGTCCTTATGCTTTGTGCTTATTGTATATCCTGGGGTATGTCCCTTGTACCTGTGTACATCCCTTTTTTGGAATCTATTTACCATTATCCGAAAAAAAAAACTCTAAATTTTTTAAAATGGAACATGAATTGTTAAGTCCGCGTGGCTGTTCTAAATTAGAAAAGAAAGAAGCAATACTGGGCATCTTTTGTGTGAATCAGAGTCATTGAATCTGGAGTGATTCAGACTTTTTTGCAAATCTGGAGTTATCGAATCTGGAGCGATTCTAACTTTTCTATGATTTGGGGTCATTGAATCTAGAGCGATTCTGACTTTTCTGCAATTTGGGGTCATTGAATTTGGAGCAATTCTGGCTTTTTTGCGATTTGAGGTCATTGAATCTGGAGCAATTCTTGCTTTTCTATGATTTGGGATCATTGAATTTGGAGCGATTCTGACATTTCTGCGATCTGGAGTAATCAAATATGGAGCAATTCTGACTTTTTTGCGATTTGAGGTCATTAAATTTGGAGCAATTATGACTTTTCTACGATTTGGGGTCATTGAATCTGGAGCAATTCTGACTTTTTTTGCAATTTCAGGTCATTGAGAATCTAGAGCGATTCTAGCTTTTCTGCGATTTGGGGTCATTGAATCTGGAGCGATTCTGGCTTTTCTGCAATTTAGGGTCATTGAATCCGGAGTGATTTTGACTTTTCTACGATCTGGAGTCATCGAATTTGGAGCTATAATGACTTTTCTATGATTTTTGGTCATTAAATATGGAGCGATTATGATTTTTCTGCGATTTGGGGTCATTAAATCTGGAGTGATTATGACTTTTCTGCGATTTGGGGTCATCGAATTTGGAGCGACTCTGACTTTTTCTACAATTTGAGGCCATTAAATTTGGAGCAATTTTAACTTTTCTGCGATTTGGGGTCATTGAATTTGGAGCGATTTTGACTTTTCTGTGATCTGGAGTCATTGAATTTGGAACGATTCTAACTTTTTTGTGAATCTAGAGTTATTAAATCTGGAGCGATTATGATTTTTTTGTGGATCCGTCGATTAGTTGATTCATGGAAGAGACCGGGGTATAAGGCACGCAGCGCATCTCAGTCTTTCTAACAACTCAGTTCCTGACACGACATCGAGGTATAAGGTGCGAAGCACATCTCAGTCTCGATCTGACGATTCTTGGAGAACACCAGAGAATTAAGCACGGGAAATGCATCTATAACAATCATGGCTTTCCTGGCTTTCCTGGAATAGGACGACATCATAATAGAAAATGTATGGCATAGAACACATTCTTGTCACTAGAAAAACCAGTATGATTCTGATTCATCATGCTTGAGAGCATGGAGCATGAGACTGCATGAGCACATGCATCACAATAAGATAGGTGCATTAATCCGTATGATGCTTGTGTGTGGTCCCTTAACAGAACTACGTCCTGGTTTGTTTCCCATTAGGATATGTAGGCAGCTCACCATCGAGCACGACTAGCACCGACCCTCTTTCTCCATGTTTTTGAAATGCATCTTTGTTTTTACCTGAATTCGATAGTTCGGTCAAAGGCTTGTCTTCACACAGACTTCGACATTCACTTATGATATGCATTTAATTCCTTTCGGCAAATGGGGGTAAGAGAAGAACTCTTTTCCTTGATGTTGCTTTCAGCTGTTTCAAGGTTTTGTGCTGGGAGGTTTTAGTTGGGAGATTTTATTCATACAAATAGCTCATTAAGAAAATACATTGTTATCAATCAAAGATTAAATATCAAAAGACCGTTCGCTTTGCTCACTTATCCCTCCTACTCGTTTATTCGTTGTTATTTATCTTATTTTGTTATTTAAAAAAATGTTGCAATCATTCAATAAAATTGGAATTCTTATTGAGAAGTTCTGCCGATGGGGATGATTACCTCCGAAATTGATGACGACAATGTCTGACAGAATTTGAAGATCTTTAAAGTAATCCAAGTTCTACGTAAAGCTCCTCGATCTCTAAAATTTGCAAAACTGCAAAAGAGAGAGAAAGACCGGGTGTTCAGGAAAATTTGGGAATAAAAACACGCATGGAAAAGTACAGAGTCAGTGCAAAAATATAATCAGAAATAAATTCTGGTGTAAATAGTTTTGAGAAAGGAATTTTTGAAAAAGTAGAAAAAAGGATTTTCTTCAAAAAAAAAAAGGAAAGAAAAATAAGAGAGAGAGTTTATTTGAAAGATATAAACTAGAAAAAAGAAAGAAAAGAAATTTGAAAAGAAAACAAAACAAAAAATACATACATAATGATCTATATAAATAACAGAAGGCTGGGTGGCACGCGGCGAAGCTGGCGGCACTCGCTGAGTGTCGCGAACAAATTAGTGACAACCGCGGCCTATAACAGTCTGTTTGTTTTTTTTATATATAAAACTACGTATTGAACTCTAGAAGATGCCATAGCACATGGGTTTTTACTCCGAAATTACCCAATAAACCTCTCAAGGTAGGTCTATATAAGGAGATGTACATCCCCATTACAAGGGAGAGAAGAATTTTATATAGATTAGAGATATAATTGAGAGATTCTAGAGAAAGAAAGAGGAGAATTGAAGAAAAAACCATTGAAGGAGTTTGAAGAGCTTGAAGAAGAACTTGAAGAACTTAAAGATCTTCACCAAAACAAGAAGAAAACCTAAGGTTATTGGATGTATTCTTCTTATCCTATTAGATTTAGTCAAAAATTCAATCACAATTCAAAGTCTTGACAAGGAACTTTACACATTTTCAAAAAGTCTCTTCCCACCTCATTTCATCACACACCACTTGAATTGTGATTGAATTCTCATCTATTTGTTGATTTGGATCTAGTAGATCATGGATTAAGTTTTATAATAAGCCTTTTTTAAGAGAAAATTTGCTTTCGATCATCAATGAGTTTTGAACTCTCTCTTCATTTGTTCATTCTCTTCTCCTTTTGATCATCAATTTTGTTTGATCTCCAAGGACAATTAACTTGGGAGGAGAATTGAATAAAATGAGTCTATATTCGTCATGGATCATGTGTTTGGGAGAGGAATTAGATGTAGAAGTAGTTATTTTCATGATTTTATTGTTAGATTCAAGTGAATTCAAGTGTGTTGAGTTCATTAGGATTAAGTAAGTCCTTGAAATCCATTTCTAGATTCTCTTATGAGGTCTATGTTGGGATTCATCTAAGGCTAAATCCATGAATCTCTTTTGTATTTCATTGATATGATCACAATCATTCTTGATCTAGATTACCTCTATAATTATAGATCAAATTTGATTCAAATTATGAACATCAATTCAATTATGGTGTAGTGAATTCATTAACCAATTGTGATCAAAGATTTTTAATTAAATCATGATCCATTGGAATTGAATGAGACCAGTTGGAATGTGTTTATAACACAAAGATCTACCACTGTAATTTTTTTTGATGAAATTTTGTAGTGAGCATGGTTTGATGGTAGGATTTGTGAACTAGTCACTCTCTGTCCAAAAATTCATAACGGAAAGTCAGTTTTAATTCAATAGATCAGAATCTTAAACAAATATTTTGAGTCTCTAATAATTTTTCTATGAAGTTAAATGTGTTAATGAGATCCTCTAAAAAGATTGAAGTGATTCAGTTCGTTTGCTATTCTTAGAAAATCATACAAAATCTTTGGACAGAGAGTTGATAAATTCTAAGTGATGTCTAGTTTTGGTCCAATTCCTAGAGATTGGATCGTTTGATCTTTGATTTTCCTTTTGGGTTAGAAACTAGACTCATAGAGGCACATTATACCCAAAAGTTATTAAGATCAAATAATGGAAAGTACGCTTTTCCCATTTTTGAAAGTCTAGTCTGCTCTCTGTAATTCCTAGAATTCTGAGATAGATTTAGTAAAATTTACTAATTATGATTCAGATGGTTTTCTATTGCCTTAATGTTTGAAAAATGCTTTGATTACGATTAATTGAACTTAAATCCAGAGGTTAGATGATCCAAATCAATGAATGATTCATAGCTTATTCTTGTTCATGTTCATGCATTTATCACATATGTATAGACTCTAGCAATTAGGACATCATTTTGTATTGTGTTAAGTCATAATTGGTTGAACCTAGTCATGGGTTCCTTGTAATCATGTTGGGATTGTATCATCTCTATATGGACAATACATTGGCTATTAGTTGAGACTTGTATATCTATAGAGGTGTTGAGACTTGTATATCTATAGAGGTTTTGTAATTTTAACAAATTAGAAGGAATTCATGATAGTGTCAACCTTTTCCATGTTTGTTAGATGCAAGCTAGGAGTTTGGTATAATATTTAGGATTTTATATTATATTATGTTCAAAGCATGTGGACTAACCCTTTGTTTTGTAGCGCTATGGAGGTACAATTTCTTGACTTTTTCATAGTTTATTTTATTTATTGATTTTTTGATTTTTCGACTTCATGCGCGACACCTTAGACTAGGTCTGTCCTTATGTGTATATATGTGTTTAGAGACTTTTCTAGGTTTTCTATTTATTTGTATGCATAGCATGTTTAATATTTGCAGCTAAATCCCGGGTAAGTTTACTTTTTTTTTTCTTCGGAAAACTGGCTAATTAATCCAAAAAGAAAGTACAAAAGTACAAGGGGCATTCCCCAGGATATACAATAAGAGCAAAAGGATGTGGTAAAAACCACCAACAAACTATCAAATAGGGGATGAAAACCTATCTACATGGTGACCCAAGATAAAAAGTCATCCCTTTGAGTACTGAGATAGCAGCCAAGTACTCTACACACCAAAAAGACACAAAAGTGGGTAAACAAAAGGAAAACCCCTCACTTAACAATCAACAACCGAATCAACTGTTATCTGTTCATCTGTTGCCGCCAAAATCAAAACAAGGGAGAATTAGGTCCATATGGATAAGTAGTCGCGGATTTTAGGATCCTTGTGCCACCTAACCTGAACTTGATCTCGTATGCTACATATAATGTCCTTGATGATTTTCTCTTTAGCTTTGCTCAGTAGTTGGAAAATGCGAGTATTCCTTTCTCTCCAAATGGTGTAGACCATGGTACTGACGCACATCCATGGCATGATATGTTTGGGCTTTTTTGATTTCCATTTTGTTGCAGCCCAATTGATGATGGATCTCCAATCAAGGGGGCATCCAGACAAATTGAACCTACTCATGCGCACCTGCCAAATATGAGAAGAAAAAACACAAGTAAAAAAAAGTGGTCATGAGAGTCCATGTCTTTGTTGCATAAAACACAAGCTAGGGGGCCTTGAGTAAAGGTCCATATCCTATCCTGGGTTGAAAGTTTCCGATGAGCAGCAGCCCAGACGATGAGACTATGCCTAGGTATGCTTCTAGGGAACCAAACAAGATGTGCCCATGGGACCTTAGGACGTGTCTCTCTAAGGAAATCCCAAGTGTGAGAGGTAACATAGGCTCCATTTGGAGAAGGGATCCAAATCACCACATCATTAGTATTGGAAGGATTAGGAGAAGACAAAGTAGCATTTTTTTATTTCAATCAAATCCCAAGAGGTTGCAATGGACCAATTCCATTCATTTCCTTCAACAATAACCTGCACTTTAGAGTTAGTAGGAATAGCATAATCATAAATGACCCGTTGCCCATTCTTAGCAAAAAGAGAACCACAGGGTAGCCAAGGGTCATGCCATAGAAAAGTACTAGATCCATTTCCAATCTTATAGTGCACCAAGGAAATAGCAGTAGGTCTAAGTTTTAGTAGTTTCCTCCAATACCAAGAACACTGTGAGGGAGGTTTGACATACCAAAAACTTTGACTCTTTAACATATAAGTTTGTATCCATCTCTTCCAATTTGAGTTGTTGGAAGTGGAAAGGAGATTCCAAATATGTTTGAGGTTAAGAACATGATTCATTTCCACTAAAGGTTTGATGCCCAATCCACCTTCATTTTTTGGTAAACAGACAATGTCCCATGAAACCTTAGAGCCATAAGAATTTTCTGTACCACCAGACCATAAGAATCTTCTTAAAATTTTCTCGACATCTTTAAGAAGACCTTTTGGTAGAATAAACATGCCAGCCCAGTAGTTGTGGATGCCCATAATGACTGAGTTTATCAATTGGGTCCTACCAGCATAGGATAAAAATTTAGAGGTCCTACCACCGGGTAAGTTTACTTGTTCCTATTACATATCATATTGCTTGTTATTTGAACTATGTGGTTTTGTATGCCATTTTATCATTAGCAATCTTGCACCCCTTTCGACATGCTTTTTTAATGTATATTTCTATCTATGTATTAGTTGAGGGCATGCTTAGATTATTAATTTGATTAAAAGGATGTTGAGTTCTGTCTATCATGAGACAGGATAAGAGGGGGTGTTTTAGTCTGCCGGGCTTCTTCCCCTCTCATTCCATAATCCCCAGACCTAGAAATAATTGGTTTCCAAAAGACCAGTTTGCTTTTAAATGGTTTCTTAATTTTCCTAAAAAAAATTAAGTGGCGATTCGTATTTGCATTTGAAAGGGTTTAAAAAGCGTGGTTAGCATGTAATATCCACAATGTGTAACTTTTATTTTGAATTGCATGGTTCCATGAACACATACATAGTTTGCTTTGTTTTTGTAGTCTTTATTGTTTGTAATTAAAACATAATAATTCATCCATAACACTGGTGAAAACAAATTTTGAAGCTGATTTAAATTAGGGTGTTCCTCTAATTTCCTGTTTGTGTTATTTTTCCCCTTCTTTTAACCCTGATTTAAAGACTCTGCTACAAGTTCACGTCAAAGTTACTATTTTTTATCTCATGTTTCGCAGATGGATGTAACTACAATTGCAATTTAACATAAGTAAGAAGTGTATGTTATTTTTCATGCTTTAAAACATACTTGAAACATGTGAACTTTGGAAGGAAAGAAAAGAGTGTATGTTTTGTTAGTTTTTCGAATGAATTGTGTTTCGTTGTTGTATGTATGAATTAAAAATTTTGCGACACTATTCTTCAAAGTTATCTATTGGTCCAGATTGCGGATATGGGACCCTAGGTCTTTCTTTTCTTTCAAAACAAATGCGAGTCACCACTTAATTTTTAAAAAGAAAATTAAGAAACCATTTTAAAATCAACTTGATTTTTTTTTTTTGGAAACCAGAGATTTCTAGGTCTAGGGATTATGGAATGAGAAGGGAAGGAGCCCGGTGGACTAAAACACCTCCTCTCATTCCATCTCGTGATAGGCCTATACTCAACATCATTTTTTAATCAAATTATTAATCTAAACATGCTCTTAACTAATACATAGATATATATATATATATATGTACATTTCAAAAACACATCGAAAGAGTGCATGATTGCTAAGGATAAAACGTCATACAAAACTACATAGTTCAAATAGCAAGCCAAATGACATGCAAATAAAGAACAAGGAAACTTACTTGGGATCCAGCTGCGATATAGAAACGTGCAATGCATACAAAAATTAGAAAGCCTAGAAAAAGAGTCTATGATTCACATATTACACATAAGGCAAGACCTAGTCTAAGGTGTCGCACATGGAGTTGAAAATCAATAAAATCAAGAAATGAAATAGACGAGAGAAAAACCGAGAAATCATACCTCAATAGCGCTACAAAACAAAGGTTAGTCCACATGCTTTGAGTATCGATAATGCCAAATTTTGACCTAAATCTAACCAAAATAAGGGGGGGGGGGGGGGGTTGACAAAATTATGAATTCTTTCCAATTTGTTGAAATCACAACATTCCTATTGATATATTATAGGATTTAGGTTTCAAAAAACTTTAAATCATGCACAGAGGAAAAACAAGTTTCAAAAACTTATTGGTATGCCCGGATCTACTACTTATCAATTCTATAGATGCGTACAAGCGAGGGACAAGAATTATACCTCGTGGTCTTATTCTAAATTCTTCAAATTCCAACAGCCTCCTCTAGATTATCTTCACCCTTATGTCTCCTATGAATACTCCTAGAATGGCTAGGGTTGGTGGGAACCCAAATAGAGAGGATATAGAAGGTTGGGAAAACCTAAAATAGTTTCTGCAGCTTTGTTTGAATAAAAATGATATGATTACTTTATTCTGTATGCAACTGCCCTATTTATAGATTTCCAAACTGACTTTAAGCCTTTAATCGATTGAAAGAGTCTCGATCGATTAAACTGAACCAAAGTTCAATCGATCGAAACAAGTTCGATCAATCGAACCTTCAATCTATTGAAACTATTTCAGTTTATTAGTTCATCATCCTCATGTGTCCTTCCAAGCATTCTGGTAGAGCTAAGAGTAGGACCTCCTACGTTCTTTATTATTGGTTCAGACCAGTTAATTTCCATGAACAAACTCTTTGATCAGCGAATTAACTAACTGTTCAGTTCACGTTTACTCCACTATAATTCAATAACTGAACTCTAACATAAAAGAACAAATCCGAAATGGTAGGTAGACTTGTATAGTGTACTAATATCCCTCTACCGTCAGCATTCATAATCATATTCAAGTAATCGGATAATTGTTACTATCAACCTGAGGATGATTACATCTTCTGTTCCTTTAGTCACACTCTAGTGATTGAGATTAATCACTCCATCTAATGGTAGTTATTAGTGCTACAGTGTATACTTGATGAGATATCTTGTTTCATCATCCACTGTGACAAGTTCTAAGTATAAAAAGAATAGTAATTCATATCTCTCTTGTATGTATCTCATACATACATGAATTACCTACTATGATACTTATGGATTACATCAATCATCTCATGACACATACATAAAGAAATGTAAATATGATATCCATATATAAAATGACAAATGTCAAATACATAAGGACCGAGTTTGAGGGCTTAATCCCAACATTTACAAGTCTCAACGAGGAGCCAATGCAATGTCCATATAGAAATGATTTGATCCCAACATAATTGAAAATAATTCATGACTAAGTTCAACCAATCACAACTTATTTCAATAATTTACAAGTTAAAGTCCTAAGATACAAGCATCGTGACCACCTATGAGGATCATGAATTATTCATTGCTTTGGATCTTTCAACTGCTGGATTTAAGCTTATTTAACCTTATTCAAAGCATGGTTTAAATCTTAAGACACAGAATAATTATTTGGGTCATCATTGATGAGATTCATCAACTCTATCGCAGAATTTAGGATTTATAAAGAAGAAACTAGATATCTAATAATGGTAAAGTCATTGTTCCCATGGCTTGATCTTAGTGATTTTTTGATATTATGTGCCTAAGTGAGTCTAGTTTCTAACCCAAAAAGATAATCAAAGATCAAATGGTCCAACCTCTGGGAATTGGACCAAGTCTAGACATCATTTAGGGATTATCAACTCTCTATCTACCTTAAACAACCCTCTAAATTTTCTGGACAATCTTGCTAACTTATCATCGATCATATAAAAAAATATTGAAAGCCTAAATGTCTTGGTCAAGGCTCTGATCCAAACATTTTAAAAGAGACCTATTGTTCTAGAATTCTGGACAGAGAATGACTAAGTTATAAAAACCAGGATTAAACATGTTAACCGAATAACTTAATGAGAAATAAAATTGTAGAGGTAAACTTAGGTGTTATAAACACATTCCATTTGGTCTCATTCAAATCCAACAGATCATGATTTAATTAAAAATCTTTTATCAAAGCTTGTCAATGAATTCACTCCACCATTTTTGAATTGTCACTTATTATTGAACCCAACCTGATCAACAATTCAAGAGAGAATTTGGACTAAGTACTGATTAAGACTAGAGAGCACTTTTTGTCACCCAAATTTGGTTCACCATTGCTCACACATGCCTTCACTGCCTAACATGTGTCTCATACAAGGGCAAAATGGGAATGAAAGAGGACATATGTCAGACAATGAAGGCATGGATGAGCAATGGTGAACCACATTTGGGTGAGCAAAAGTGCTCTCTTAAGCTATTAAGACAATAATCAAAACATCAAAGGTTTCCATAGATCTAACCTTAAATATTTTTATGAAGATTTCAATTTTTCTCAATCTCATGAAGATACCTAAACACTTGGTTTTTACTTTCATCTACCACTTAAATAATGAAAATTGGCTTGTCTTAAGTCTAATCCCTTTCTCAAGTTTTTTTTTCGGGAAATGATCCCTTTCTCAAGTTGATGATCCTTGAAGGATTAAGACTTATTTTATTTAATTCCCCTCTCAAATTAATGGTCCTTAGGGATTAAAGACAATAATTCTCATAAATTTTAATGGAATATGAAGAGGATTCCACGAAACTCCAAATTATAGGACCCAAATCATGAAAATTGACTTGGATCCATCAATTACACAAACATAGTCAAGATCAACTTTAATTCTCATGCAAATGATAAATTTACAGAAAATCAAAGGATCAAACCCAAGGAATTCTAGTGAGATATTCAGGACCTCCTTGACTTCCAAGAGAAGAGCATAAACAAAGAGAGACAAAATCTAAACCCAATTGATGATCCAAATCAAATTTCTTTTAGAAAACTTATTTTATTTCAAATATGGCTACTTAGATCCAAATCAACAAAAAGCAAATGAGAATTCAATCACAGTCCAAGTGGTGTGTGATGAAATGAGGGTAGAAGAGATTTTTTGAAAATTGTGTAAAGATCCTTAGGAATTATAAGAATTGTGATTGAATTTTAAGCTAAAAACAAACTAATATTACAGGATTACCTCCAAAATATCCTCAGATTTTCTTGGTTTTAGTGAAGATCTTCAATGTTCTTCAAGCTATTCTGCAAGTTCTTCAAGCTTCTCCAATGGCTTCTCTCCCAATTCTCTCAAACATACCAATTGTCTCTCAATTATGTAACAATTGTCTAACCCTCAACAATGGAGATATACATCTCCTTATATAGACTATTTGAGAGGGGTCAATTCAGTAAATTTAAGGTGATTTTGCATGTGCAATGGTGTCTTTGGGTGTTCAATGCGTATTTAAAAAAAAAAACAGACTGTTATAGAGTGCGAAACTCCCTGATTTGTTTGCGGCACTCACTAACTACCTGTGCAGGACTCAGTGAGTGCCTCTGGCTTTTACCGCAAGCTGCCTCATCCCCTTTTACTTATATATAAATTTTTTTTTGTCATTTTTTTCTTTTTCTTTCTTCTTTTTTTTTTCTTTTAAATAAATCCCTTTCTTTTCTTTTTCAAATTCTTTTAACTAAAATTTATTTTCTTAAAAGAAAATGCGCACACACACACACACACGCGCGTATATATACTTACATTTTGAGTATATTCATTTATTTTTTTAATTAATTTTCGCTTCCATACATATTTTCATACCCGAGATCGTGAAGCAATACGTCTCATAAGTGAATGTCGAAGTCTGTGTGTAGACAAGCATTTGACCAAACTGTCAAATTTAGGTAAAAACAAAGATGTGTTGCAAAAAATGGGCGCAAAGATGGTCGGTGTTGGTCATGCCTGAGCTGAATGCACCTATCCTCGATAGGAATCAGATGAGTGAGTAGTTCAGACAAGGGACAACACTTAGGCACAAAACAATCATATGGATGAATTCACCTATCCTATTGTGATGCACATGCTCATGCAATATTTCCAAATGGGGTAAAGTGATCCTGGACATGCTGATGCTATGCTTGCCTTGTCTATTTCATGATGTATGATGTGATGGCCAGAGATTACCACTGAAGGTTGGTCGATGCAAATCTGTCACAAGGACCAAGAATGACTAGGGATTTTTGATCGACGTCAGTCCGTTACAAAGATCGAGAACATAAATCGTACATATTCCCATACTTCTGATCAACACAAATCCATTATGAGGATCAAGAACATAAAATCCGTTATGATGATGCTTAAATTTGGGTTAGAGATCAGAAGAAAAAGACGAGAAATTGTATGTGGTTCGGCCCTAATAATGAGGAGACCTATGTCCACGTGTGTGTTAGAGCACTTGCACTATGATATCAAATCACCGAGGGTCATTGCTGAACCAGCAAAGGGGATGGAGCTTCCAAAGACTGGTCGGGTAAGTATATGCGTATAAGACAAGCATGTAATCCCCTACTATGTGGGTGAGGGGTTTCTTTTATAGTTCAAGAAACCACCTCGTATAAGGTAAGTAAATTGATAAGGTAATAAAATCTGATTGGAATTGATTAGAACAAATTGTGGGAGTTTCCTAATTGGATTAGGATACGATCTATACTTTCCATTAGTCTTCTAACTTGCATAGGAAGCTGTTTGGAATATTCTAGATCACGTCCTGGGGCGGCTGAGCTGGGCTATGCTAATGATGAACCAAGCCTACGTAGCATTCCTGACCTGTTTGTCAGGCCTTGCGATACTGGGTGTACTGCTTAGTTTAAACCATGCAAAGGCCTGGTCAATCCCTAGACAATCTAATGCTCGTGAATGAAGGAGTGGAGCTTTACTTTATCTGAACATTTTTGTACGTATCAGCTGCCCCCTATTTCTAAGGCTAATGTGATGCTTCATCAGATAAGGGTTGGAAATTTTTGCAGCTCCGATAACTATTCAGAATGAAACTCAAAAAATAACTCGACACGAGACCGATCATCTTGGCAAATCGGGACTCGGATCGATTAGATACCTTGGGGGCTCAAGGTCTATACCTGCCACATGTCAAGAAGTGGTTGGTATGATTAGGATCCAACCAGAGTTGTGCAAAGGTAACCAGATCATCATAACCAAACTGGCTTATCAAGTCATGTAATTAATGCTCATGTTTTTTGAAGTGGCACTTGTACAGCCCGAGGCGCAGGTGTCACCTGCTAGACAAGAAGCTCCCTGGACCATCAGATCTGGATGCATTTGGGCCACTCATACTACCTATATAAGGAACACTTGGGCAATTCTTTATTCCTTCTGATACGAACCCCGCCAACAATGTGACAAAACCCGTAACACGATTAATGCCTTGGACCGTTCTACTGTCACATTCAAATGGAAAACTGCGACCCAACATCTATAACAGATGCGAACCTTGGTATAAAGGATGAAGACGCCACAATCAAGGATGGAAAACTCGATTGATAAGTCCAGGTATGAACGCCACAGAGTAAATCTGATAAGTTCGAATAGTTCTTCAAAGAACCAAAGAGAAAACTCTCACAATATTATTAATGATCAAAACTGCATATTACAAACCCTAAAACTGTTTAAATAGCTGAGGCTTACAGTTGGGCCCTATAATCCTACGAAATATTATGCCCCAAAATAAATTCGCCCAAAATTAAAATCAAACGAAACTAAAGGAATAAGAAAAGTTCCATAGTTGGCATGCAAGCCTACAATTCAGCAATTTAAGCAATTATGAAAAAATGACAATCAAATTCTAATTAATTATAGGAAAACTAAAATTTGACTTCAATCTTGAACTGCCGGATTATTCTTCTAGAACTTGAATTAGATTGAGACATCTTTGTGGACCAAGCTCCATAGGCCTCCACGAATTTTCCTGAGACCAAACTTCTTGAATTAGCCCATTGAGTGCCTCTTTGAACTTCTTTGCCCGAGCCCTCGTAACTGGTCCAATTGGAATTTGAACTGGTTCCCTTGAAGACGTGCCATGATTTGCATCATTCCCCTCCTCTTGAAAAGGATTTGTCCTCAAATCATCACCTACATCAAAAGGACTCAAATCAGTAACATTAAAAGTAGCACTTCATTGTACTCACCTGGCAAAATCGAGCTTGTAAGCATTGTCATTGATGCGCTCGAGAACTTGGAAAGGTCCATCTCCTCGTGGCAGCAATTTGGAATGCCTTTCAGCCGGAAATCTTTCTTTTCGCATATGCAACCAAAGCCAATCTCCGGGTTCAAAAACCATCTTGTGACGTCCCTTGAAGCATCAATGTTGAGTCTGGTTTTCTCATGAATCTGCTTAACAAAGTCAGCTTTCCTTTGGCCATCTAATTAACACGCTCAGTCAAAGGTAAAGGAGATAAATCCAACGGAGTTGATGGATTAAACCCATATACAATTTCAAACGGTGAAAATTTAGTAGCAGAATGAATAGATCGATTGTAAGCAAACTCAACATGTGGTAAACAATCTTCCCATGTTTTAATGTTCTTTTGAATAATAGCCCTTAACAAAGTTGACAAAGTCCTATTTACTACTTCAGTTTGACCATCAGTTTGTGGGTGACAAGTAGTAGAAAATAATAACTTAGTCCCTAACTTACACCACAAGGTCTTCCAAAAGTAACTCAATAACTTAGCATCTCTATCTGAAATAATTGTTCTAGGCATACCATGTAATCTTACAATCTCCCTAAAGAACAAATCAGTAACATGTGATGAATCATCCGTTTTGTGACATGGAATAAAATGTGCCATTTTAGAAAAGCGATCTACCACCACAAAAATCGAATCCCTACCCCGTTTGGTCCTAGGCAAACCTAACACAAAGTCCATTGAGATATCAATCCAAGGCTCACTAGGAATAGGCAGTGGTGTGTATAATCCATGGGGTTGCACTCGAGATTTTGCTTGCCTACAAGTTACACATCTTTCACAAATTCTCTTAACATCTCTTTTCATGTGTGGCCAAAAGAAATGCTCGTGTAGCATGGCTAGTGTCTTAGCAACTCCAAAGTGTCCCATTAAACCCCCACCAAGCGATTCCCTCACTAACAAATCGCGTAATGAACAATTAGGAACACACAACTTATTCTCCCAAAATAAGAAATCTTCATGCCTAAAGAATTTACCCAATGCTTTTTTCTCACAATTCCTATACTCTTCACGAAAATCTTGGTCTAATGGATATAATTCTTTAATGTGTTCAAAACCAAGCAATTTTGCATCAAGAGTAGAAATCAATGCATACCTGCGAGAGAGAGCATCTGCAACAATGTTTTCCTTACCTTGCTTGTAATAAATGACATATGAAAATGTCTCAATGAATTCCACCCGTCACGCATGCCTCCTATTCAACTTGTGTTGACCCTTCAAATGTTTCAAGGATTCGTGATCGGTGTGAATCACAAACTCCTTAGGCCAAAGATAGTGTTGCCACGTCTCCAATGCTCGGACTAACGCATACATTTCCGTGTCATAGGTAGGGTAGTTTAAGGCTGCCCCACTCAATTTCTCACTAAAGAATGTAATTGGTCGTCCTCCTTGCATGATAACTGCGCCTATGCCAATACCTGAAGCATCACATTCAATTTCAAATGTTTTAGTAAAATCTGGTAGAACAAGTAAGGGAGCATGAGTTAATTTTTCTTTAAGTAATTGAAACCCCTTATCTTGTTCTTCCTCCCATTTGAATCCAACGTTCTTCTTGATGACTTCGGTAAGCGGGGCGGCTATGCTACTAAAGTCTTTCACGAACCTCTGGTAAAAACTAGCAAGCCCATGAAAACTTTGAACTTGGCCTACACTCGTGGGCGTTGGCCACTCGCGAATCGCACGAAGCTTTTCCTCATCAACTTGTACGCCTTGGGCACTAACAACAAAGCAAAGAAACACAAGCTTATCTATGCAAAAAGTGCACGTCTTAAAGTTAGCAAATAACTTTTCCTTTCTCAAGACTTCCAAAACTGATTTCAAGTGTAGAACATGGTCATCAAAGTTTTTGCTATAAACGAGTATATCATCAAAATAGACAACAACAAATCTGCCTATAAAAGTACGCAAGACTTGGTTCATTAATCGCATAAATGTACTTGGTGCATTAGTTAATCCAAATGGCATAACTAACCACTCATATAAACCATGTTTTGTTTTAAAAGCAGCTTTCCATTCATCTCCTTCTTTCATTCTTATTTGATGATAACCACTTTTTAGATCAGTCTTAGAAAATACACAAGCACCATGCAGTTCATCTAACATATCATCCAAGCGAGGAATAGGGTGTCGATACTTTACCGTGATGTTGTTGATGGCCCGACAATCAACACACATCCTCCACGTCCCATCCTTCTTAGGAACTAAAATCACCGAAACGGCACACGGGCTCATGCTTTCTCTCACGTACCCCTTTTCCATCAATTCACTTACTTGCCTTTGCAACTCCTTTGTCTCCTCAGGATTAGCACGATAAGCAGGTCGGTTTAGAATGGAAGCGTCAGGTACGAAGTCAATTTGGTGTTCGATCCCTCGAGTAGGTGGCAAACCGTGTGGAATCTCTTCGGGCATGACGTCACCAAATTCCTGCAAAAGAGAAATAACAGAACTAGGCAAAATGGGCTCAATCTCGTTAGTGTTCAAAACTGCCTCCTGGTACAATAGTACAATCATTGGCTAATTTAGAAACATCGCTCTTTTGATTTCACTCGCTTTTGCATAGAAATTTGTTTTTCTCTCTATTTTTATCTGTCTAGCCAAATCTTCTCGCTTTTTTTCTCTCTCAATTTTCTCGGCCTAACCGGGGCACTTAGCTCGGATGGACAGTCGTTCAGGGGGTGCCCTAGACGTCTCAAGTTCGAGGCCCCGGCCACCCACTACCAAGCGTAAGCTTGGGATGTACGCGCTCCCGTGGCGGTTGGTGGGGGCTGTCAGCGGGGGCCAGGAAGGTTTACCGTGGGCCCTACAGCTGGGGTTGACCTGGTCCATAAAGGCGCGCGGGTTCCTGCCTGCTTCGAAAAAAAAAAAAAAAAAAAAAAAAAAAAAAAAAAAAAAAAATTTTCTCGGCCTCTCTTTTTTCTTCACTCGAATTTTCACTCACTTTCTTTTTCTCTTTCTCTTTCTCTCCTTTTTGAACACTCTCCTTTTGTAACCTCACTTGATCCTCATAAACTTGTTGCGGGGTTAAAGGTACAAGAGTGATCAAACATTGATTAAGTACAAATGAACATTTGTTCGTAAAGCCATCATGCTTTACGCGCCTATCAAACTGCCATGGGCGCCCTAACAATAAGTGTCCAGCATGTATCGGTACTACATCACACATCACTTCATCTTCTTACTTACCAATTCGAAATGCCACTAATACCTGTTTGTTCACCCTCAACTCACCACTATCATTTAACCATTGCAACTTGTACGGCCTAGGGTGTTTTAGCGTGGGCAACCCTAACTTCTCCACCATTATTGTACTTGCAACATTAGTACAACTACCACCATCAATAATCACACTACATACCTTGTCCTTAACATAGCACCTAGTATGGAAGATGTTTTCTCGCTGCACTTCCTCAACTTTTCTTGCTTGCACACTCAATGCTCTCCTTGCCACCAATGTCAATGAATCTGGGGCAACGTTCTCCTCCTCAGGAACGTCCTCCAACGGAGTCATATCACCGGTGTCAGAATCGTCATCCTCTGTTTCAATCTCACCATTGTCTTGCATCACCATAACCCGCTTGTTTGGACATTGACTTGCTATGTGCCCCCTACCTTGGCATTTAAAACACTTAATGTCACGATTTCTAGAAGTAGAAGAATCAGATTTACCTTGATTTCCATGGCTGGTCAATTCTTGTTTTTGCTCAGTTTTTGGCTTCACCAAAGGCTGCTTCTCATCTCTTTTCCAATTATTTGGTTTCCAAGCGGATGCATTGGAATTTTGGCTTGGACGTGTGCTGCTGACCCTCCGCTTGAGTTGATTCTCAATTTTAATAACCATGTGTACCATATCCTCCAATTCAACATAGTGTTGCAATTCCACTGCATTACCCAACTAAGAATCTAGCCATTGTAGCCTCTCGATCTTCCTCTACATTCGCTCGAATCATAGCAACTTTCATCTCCTTATAATATTCTTCTACACTCCTATTACCTTGCCTCAAACTTTGCAACCTGTTATACAACTCCCGATAGTAGTAGTTTGGAATGAACCGCTTCCTCATCACAGTTTTCATCTCCTCCCATTTAGTACCAATTGATCCCACCAAATAATAGCATAATCAGAAAATTCAATGGCTGCAAGCTTTACTTTCTTAATCTCGGAGTAATTGTGGCAATCGAATACTAATTCCACCTTCTTCTCCCATTCAAGATATGCTTCCGAATCAGTCTTTCCTTGAAACGAAGGAATCTTCATCTTAATACTACCCAAATTATTATCTTCCCGGTTCCTAGCTTCTCTAAACCTAACTTCTCTACCCCGAACACCATATCTCCTATGATTATCTATTGACTTACGATCATTTTCTTTATCAAAGTCTTCCCCAAAATACTCCTCATCATCAACTCTCGCTCTTCTTTGTACATTACGAACATTTTGTGGTTGCCTATGTGGTGTACCCTCTTCAATTCTATCCAATCTCTTATGTATCGGTTCCAATTCTGCCCTCATCATCCACGTCATCTCCCCCACTAAAGCTTGCATTTGTAGATTCGTAACAACCGGCTGTTGAGCCTCTTCATTTGTGACTCTTCCCTGATCTTGAGCCATAATCTTTGCAAGAATGGATTAGAAATAGAACAGATCCTCACTACACTCTCTCACGCGTTTCACTCAAGAATATGATTCACTCGTGTTTACACTCCAAAATCAAGTCGGCTTTTATCCTCTTATGTGCTCACCACTCCTGCCTTTTTCCACTCGTAGTAATTCTCACTTAGTTCTTATGAAACTGATCAAACAATGACCAGAATTTCTCAGTAACAATCCACACCCAAACTAGACCAATCAAATTTGGAAGTTGAAAGCATGACCAAAAACGAACGCGGATGACTAGGTTTCCAAAAGCACAAAAAAAATGGAATTTTCGAAAAAAAATAAAATTTCACACTATGGAGTAAGGTCAAATTTGGACTCCTTAGACCCCCAATATTGTATAACAAAAATAAAATTTTAAGCCGAGTTTTTGTACTCTTTTTTTTATTTTTTATTTTTTTTATCGCGGCTTACCGATCTCTTCTCTTCTTTTTCTTTTCTTTTCTTTTCTTTTCTTTTTATTTTTTTTATTTTTTTATTTTAAAGATCAGGTTCGAATCACACAGATTGTGAAACAAGACTGATATTACCAATTTACCAAACACAAAATAAACAAGACTAAGAATCACTGATCTAGATGACTGTGACACGAAAGGTACTGAAATAGAACAATATGAATCAGTTTCAGAAACCCTAGTGAAACAAGAACGCACGAATCACAGATCTAAAATTCCCAAATCAGAATCCGAACACTTTTTTTTATACGGTTCAGAAACGAGAACGAATAAGAACACGAAACAAAAAAAACAGAAACAAAAACGAATAAGAACAGAACCAGAAGAAACGAATAAGAACAGAAACGAAAAAGATAGGATAAACCTGAGACTAGAACCTGGCTCTGATGCCAACTGATACGAACCCCGCCAACAATGTGACAAAACCCGTAACACGATTAATGCCTCGGACCGTTCTACTGTCAGATTCAAATGGAAAACCACGACCCAACACCTATAACAGATGCGAACCTTGGTATAAAGGATGAAGACGCCACAATCAAGGATGGAAAACTCGACTGATAAGTCCAGGTATGAAGGCCACAGAGTAAATCTGATAAGTTCGAATAGTTCTTCAATGAACCAAAGAGAAAACTCTCACAATATTATTAATGATCAAAATTGCATATTACAAACCCTAAAACTGTTTAAATAGCTGAGGCTTACAGTTGGGCCCTATAAGCCTACGAAATATTATGCCCCAAAATAAATTCGCCCAAATTTAAATAAAACGAAACCAAAGGAATAAGGAAAGTTCCATAGTTGGCATGCAAGCCTACAATTCAGCAATTTAAGCAAATACAAAAAAAATTACAATCAAATTCTAATTTTAGGAAAACTAAAATTTGACTTCAATCTTGAACTGCTGGATTATTCTTCTAGAACTTGAATTAGATTGAGACATCTTTGTGGACCAAGCTCCATAGGCCTCCACAAATTTTCCTGAGACCAAACTTCTTGAATTAGCCCATTAAGTGCCTCTTTGAACTTCTTTGCCCGAGCCCTCGTAACTGGTCCAATTGGAATTTGAACTGGTTCCCTTGAAGACGTGCCATGATTTGCATCACCTTCTGCTATCAAAAGAGAAAATACCAAGCGGTCCTCTACATCCCGAGCTCTTCCTTTATTTACCGTAAGTTTTCTTTTGTCGTTCTTCTATCTTTGTTCATTCTTTTCATTTCTTTCTTCCTGCATTTACTGTTTTCGAGCAATTTTGGAGGGTAGGGGTCTAGTAGGCTTTGTGAGGGAGTGGGACTTCTGTTTTCTCAGATTTTGCTTTTTCTTTACATCAGGAGGCTCTCTTGTCCTAGTAGAGCGGTACAACCGGCTGGTGAGTTAGAGATCTTCCTTTATAGAGTGTTTATTAATTTCTCAGACCCTACACAGCCTACTGTTTAGGATTCTGAGTCTTCCATAGCTTTACATTAAATTAGGGGGGTTCAGGACCCCTACCTAGGTTACCAATTACTTCTCTAACATGTAATAAGGGCTTCAAACATGCGCCATGCTGACTTCAATTCATCCTCCCGGTCGGAGGATGAGTATTTGAGATCCGGGACAACTCCTTTAGACCACCATAGTAAGGGTAGGATTCCCATTCAGGTATCCAATGATGAGGCAAGCCAGGGGCTCCAGGTAGCTTCTGAGGGACAAAGGTTGGGCGATAAGGCATCTGTCTCAGACAGCCCTGATGTTTCCTTTTCTTGCGAGTGGATTCCCAATAGTCTGCTTGCCTCTAACCTAAGTCGACTGAGGGATAAGTATGATATTCTCGATCAGTGGTTTTGTTACTCTCCTATGAGGATGCCTTCATTTTAGGCCTTCCCTTCCTCTCCCCTTGATTGCCCGGGACGTGCTGATCTATCTTGGTATTGCTCCAGACAACTCACCCCGAATGGTTGGAGACTCTTGATGGAAGCCACTCACCTCTGGCCCTAAGTCCTTGGGTACGAGCTCACCCTCCCAGAGTTTCTATGGACCCACTGCCTATCTAGTTGCATGGGAAGGTTGGCTTCTTCTTTCTAGACACTCGACAAGGGAAGAAAATAATAGACAAGTGCCCGAGCAACAAGGGATGGAAGAAAAAACTCTTCCAAGTGTCCACCCTTAGGATTTGTGATGATGCTCCATGAATACAACTGAGGAAATCTTGGGCGGAAAAGTTAAGGAGTAAGCTCTAGTCTCGAGTCTGTTTTCCTTTTTCTTTTATTGTTACTATAGTGCCAACCGATCTCTATTTTGTTTTGAAGTAGGGTCCACTGACCCATCGAGCATACCTGATGAGTGCCAAGATCAGATTAGGGCAATGGCTAAGGATCCCACCAACGTATCTAATCTGTTAACTTGGACGAGAGCCTGGAAGATTAGCTATGAGTCTGACAAGCCCTTTGAAGCACCCATCTTTCTTCTTCATTATTCTTGGTAAGTTCCTACTTCTCGGACATCTTTCACTTTTTCCTCGTCTTGATTTGATAGCCTACTAACACATTTACTTTTCTGATTCTGCAAAGATGGCTCCCAAGAGAAATACTGATGCCCTACAGAAAATAGAGGCCACGACAGTGGTCTGAGTGGGTCAGAAGAGGAGGAGGGCTGATGCGGCCACCAGCCAACAAACTCTGGTTGCTGATCCATGTGCTGAAGGATGCTGCGGGTAGGACTTCGGCCTTGAGGGTAGAAGTGGTGTCAACCACTGCGAGCCCCCGGGGAACATACCGCTCGGGGCATTACAGGCTGAGTCCAAGGAAGAGACTCAGAGAAGAATACGGGCCACCCTCCTTTCGGGCTAGCTCAAGAGGTATGAGGGAATGCCCCCTCATGAGCTGGTTAGGTAGCTTTACAACCTCTCCAAGCTGGTAAATGCCATGACCTTTCCCTTTCCACCTTTCCTTTATTTGTTCTTTGGTGATTAACTAACTTTGTTGCTTTGGATGGCTCAACACCTTAAAGGAAAACGGATACATCATGTGATACCTCGAATTCGCTTGGAAGTTGTTGTTTATGGATTATGGAAAGAGTAGAACAATAGATCCTTCAAACATAAATTTTATCCTCCATATATTACCATTAAGAACTTGATTTCTCAGATTAATGTTCTTATTAAGATCAAATGGAAGCACCATAGTAATTTTGATTTTATCATTAGTAACTGGAGCTAGTTCCATTTTTTTGACTTGACTAGCCAGGTTTCTTTGTCTGGGATGTCATGTTTTTGTTTTGAGTAGCACTCTGTGCTACTTTTGTTATGATCTCTGTCCTTATTGTATATCCTGGGGTATGCCCCTTGTACTTCTGTACATCCTCTTTTTTGGATTTTATTTACCATTTTTTCCAAAAAAAAAAGATTAACTAACTTCTGTTCTTTGTCCAGGCATGCTGTCTAGTTACCAGGGGTAGGTACTCTCTGCCCAACTTGGTTAATAGGGCGATTATTGGTGAGGCTACCCTTTTGAAGGGAGCACAACGTGGAAGGCTAGGGAATCCACCCTGGTTGTGGAGGAGGAGGTTAAGAGGCTCACCTTGAGCCTGGGAGCAACTCACGCAGAGTTTGAGGTCACCTTAGCAAGCTTAGCATCTGCTGAGGCTGAGAAGGAGGCCTTGGAGGATGTTACAGCTACTCGGGATGAGGTTGCGGGGGCTAGGGATGTAGTGGACGAAGGGTTTGATGGCAGCTTCTTTGAGGGTTATGTAAAATTGAAAAGGAGGGTGACCGTGGACCATCCAGAGTGGGATCTTGCTGCTTACTTGGGGGTCGATTATGACTTTTGGGACACAAAGCCCTCTACCATTGAGGAAGCTGCTACTAGAGGAGAGACACATGTCGGAGAAGTGGCTCCTGTCGGGGAGGTCTGGAATATCGAGGATGAGGTAGTCATCGTAGATGATCCTTAGTGAGGAACCTTCTTGATTACTTTTGGACCACTTCACCCAATCCTTCCCAGCATATTGCCTACCCTGTATGATGAGAATCAAGGAAGCACTTAATGGGCTAAATTGGGCTGATTATAAAATGGATAATCCAAGAAGATCAAGGTGGCATTTTTTGGGTTGATCTTATTAATTGGGCATAAATTTGAAGAAGATAGGGCTGAATATATTTCCTAATCATATTTATGCATGTGGAAGAATAATGGGCTGAATATAACTTCCAAGATATGGCTATTTATGTTTTATATATAGTAGTTGGGAGTTTGTTCATGTTTCTATGTGCATTTAATGAGTTAAACTACTTTTTTGTATTAGTATATGTTAAAAAACGTGGTAGCTTTATTTCCTATGGTTGGAGGGTTGTTCCAACAACTTGCATTTATCCCTATGGTTGGAGGGTTGTTCCAATCCTATATATACTCTTTTGTATGGGCAGATTTATATGTATATGGATTAACACAATTCTGAAGTTGAGCTTTGCTCCTCCCCCTTGTTCTTCACAGAATACAATTTTTGACTTATCAATCAGCCTTCCGCATCTGATTGTGGCGTCTTCACACACCATGACTTATCAATCAGCCTTCCGCATCTGATTATGGCGTCTTCACATACCAAGGTTCTTGCTTCCATATAAGCAATGGGTCAAGGTTCCATCAACTACAATATGATTTTAGCTTTTCTGGGTAAACATGTCAATGTTGTTGTTGGGTCTCAATACAAGTTATTGAGGTTTGCATCATTTGGTATCCGAGCAAGGTTTCTAAAATCAGGTTATCTATCCTTTTAATTTTTCGTCTATTCTCTGATTGTTCTTCGTATTTTCTTCGTGACTCTTCGTGTTCTTTTGTTCTTCAAATTCTGTTTTATATTGTGTTCTTCTTTATTTTTTTTGTTTTTGTGCCTCTAGTTATACCAAAAAAAAAAAGGAAAAAAAAAAGAAAAGAAAAGAAAAGAAGAGATCAGAAAAAAAAGAAAAGAAAAGAAAAGATATCTAAAAAAAAAAAAAGAAGAGAAGCATTGATATCAAAGAAAGGCCAAATCTGATTTTTTTTGTTTCTTTCTTCCTTTGAGGCATACTGATCTTGGTTTCTAGTTCTCTCATAAAAAAATATAACTATATCTCTGGTTTCTTCTCTCTCAAATCTGATTGTTAGTTTCAAATTCTCTTAAAATCTGATTGTAAGTTTTAATTCTCTCAATTCTGATTGTGTTTGTCCTTCTCCTTTGATTCGTCATTTCTAAAATACTTTCGGCATTGGTATTAGTTTTGAAACACCACTCGTTGAGATCTCTCTTCATTCAAGTTCATTTAGTTCATTAAAGAACTGAAAAGAGGAGTTAAGAGTGGAAAAAGGCAAGAGAGTGTGAGATCAATTTCGAAAAAAAGCCAAATTAAGAGTGAAACACGAGTGTGAGTGACATTATTTGAGTGCATACACGTGAGGGAGTGCTGTGAGGATTTATCTCTAACATTTATTCACAGATTTCAAAATATGACTTCTCAATCAAACAAAGAAGGAAAGGAGGATCCGTCTTTCATGTTACAAGCTATGCATCAACATTTTTTTTTTTCGGAAAATGGTAAATATATTCCCAAAAGGATGAACAAACAAGTACAAGGGGCATACCCCAGGATAAACAGTAAGATCAAATCATGAGGACATGAAGCAAAGCAAACAACCTAAGGACTGAAGAAGTCCCCTGAAAAACAAAAACAAGAAGGAGACAACACAAAAACAAAAAACAAAAAACAAAAAAGGGCTCCTATCTCCAATTATAGGTATATCTTTCTAAATGTGCATGGTGTTTCCACTTGACTCGGATTTGTGCATTCACTTGAGAGATAAGGTTCTTTAGGAGACTTTCTTTGGTGTGGGAGGTGTTCTTGAAAGTTCTATTATTTCTCTCTTTCCATAAGCTATAGACTGTCACTCCAAGGCACATCTTGGGAAGCACGTGTTGAAAAGTCTTTCCTTTCAGCCTTTGAGCCATCCACTCTAAGCTGTCAATCCAATTCTGACCTTGCCAGATTAAGCCGCATCGAAGCATCAAATCCTGCCAAATAAAAGATGAGTAAGAACAGGCAAAAAATAGGTGGTCATGAGTTTCCATATGCTTATGGCAAAGCATACAAGCTAAAGGACCAGAAGTAAAACTAAAGATTCTATCATGAGTAGAGAGTCTATTCTGAGCAGCTAGCCAAAGGGTGAAGCTTTGTCTAGGAATTCCCCCTGAAAACCACACAATATTATACCAAGGGACCACAGGGTGATGAGTTCTCAGATGGTTCCATATAAGGGACGTGTTGAACTTACCATTAAGGGTAGGAATCCACTACATAGAATCAATGCAACTACTAGGTTGATAGAAATAGGATAAAACATTTCTAACTTCATTAAGCTCAATAGAGTTGGAGCCAGGCCAATTCCATTCCGTCCCTCTTATGATGCTACTAACCTTGGCATCAATATTAATAGCCGCATCATAAACAATTCTATCAGAAAATTTATCCAGCAAGGGGCCCATTGGGAGCCAATTATCAAACCACAAAGACGTGTTATTGCCATTACCTATACGATGAATCAGTAAGGGTTTAGCAACACCTCGGAGCTTTAATAATTTTCTCCAATACCAAGAGCACTGGGAAGGGATCTTGGCTTGCCAGAAACTCTTACCTTTCAGCATATACTGGTGGATCCATTTATTCCAGAGAGACATATTGGAAGGATCCAATAAATTTCCAATATGTTTAAGGTTCAAGATAGAGTTAATTAAAAAAATATCTTTAAAACCCAACCCCCCTTCCTTTATTGGCCTACACACTTTATCTCAAGCAACTTTAGCCCCAGATATTTTATCAGTCTTGCCAGTCCACAGAAATCTAGCCATAGCTTGGGACACCTGTTTGAGGACACCTTTGGGAAGCATAAACATACCAGACCAATAGAGTTGTATCCCTGTCAACACAGAGCTAATAAGTTGGACTCTTCCTGCATAAGATAAGAAGTTAGATTTCCAAGAATTAACCCTAGCACAAATTTTATTCACCAAACCATCGCAATCAACTCTCTTGAGTTTAGAAGTGATAAGCGGAATACCAAGGTATTTAATGGGAAGATTTCCTTTTTCAAAGTGGAGAATATTTAAATTTTCTTCAATCTTTTCAGGTTCAACATTCGAAAAGAAAAGACAACTCTTAGAATTGTTAGCTTGAAGGCTAGTTAAATCATAAAATTGGTTGAGGGTTAGACGAACCATTTTGACAGAATCCACATCCCCATTAAAAAGAATAAGAAGATCATCTGCAAAGCATAGATGAGAAATTTTCAACTTATCACATTTCCAATGATAAGTAAAACGTTCCCTTTGGATATTATGAATCAATAGTTGACTCAAAGAATCCATAATGATCACAAATAAATAGGGAGATATGGGATCTCCTTGTCTTAACCCTCTAGCACCATCAAAATAACCCACTGATTCTCCATTGAAGTTAATAGAGTATCTGGGCGTAGTGATACAAGCAATGATCCATTTCTTAAGGTTAGGGGGAAAACAAATCACATCCAATAAATCAATAATAAATTCCCAACTAATACTATCATAGGCCTTCATGATATCCACTTTAGCAGCTGCTCTAGGCTTGCCCATCTGTTTATGATAATCTCTGAGAAGATCTTGGGCAAGAAGAACATTATCACTAATCTTCCTACCTTTAACAAAAGCAGATTGGGCTTGATCAATAAAATTAGGGAGGATAGTTTGTAGTCTGCTAGCAATAATCTTAGAAATGCATTTATAAATAGTATTGTAGCAAGAAATAGGTCTAAAATCGCCCATCTTAGAAGGATTAGGGACCTTAGGGATCAAAGCAATAAGAGTAGTATTAGATTCTCTCAATAATTCCCCATTCTGAAAGAATTCTTTAACAGCTCCTAAGAGAGAGGGGCCAACAGTATCCCAAGAGTCCTTAAAGAAAAAAGCATTATAGCCATCAAGGCCCGGAGCTTTGTTGCTATGTATGTTAAAAAGAGCCTTCTTAATCTCATCATCTGAGGGAATACGATCCAAATCTACCTTAAGCTCTTCTGGGATTCTTTTATGAACAAAAGATCTAATGACATCTTTACCAAGGTAATTGTGATTAGAAGGGGTACCAAGTAAGGAGGTGAAATATCTAACAGCTTCTCCCTTAGCCTTATTACAGGTGGTGGTGAATGTACCATCAGGTTTTTCAAGGACAATAATTCTCTTAAAATTCCTTCTTTCTTTGATGGAAACGTGAAAGTATTTACAATTTTTATCACCCACCTCAAGCCATTGAAGTCTAGATTTCTGTTTAAGAATTTCTTCTTCAATCCAAATAACTTCATACAAGTTTTTTAAACAGAGATTATGGTGCTCAATAAGATTTGGATTGTTAGGATCATCGAGTAAGGATGTCTGAATAGAAATTAGAGCCTGTCTAGCGGTATCCGCATTAACCTTTTCTAAACCAATGGAACTCTTACCAAACTTCTTAAGATCCTGTTTAAGGTTTCTAAGTTTATGGCAGATTTGGTACTGAGCAGTCCCTTCAACAGTATGGTTCCAAGCGTTATTAACTATATTAGAGTAGTTATCCAATTTGGTCCAATAGTTATAAAATTTGAAAGCCCTACCTTTTCTCCTTTGATTTTTATCAATATGAACAATAATAGGAGAGTGATCAGATATACCTGGGGCCAGGAAATGAGCAAAAGAATCGGTTAAATTATCAAGCCATATTTGGTTGACCAAGGCTCTATCGAGCTTCCTTTGAGTAAAGTCTAGCCTACCATATCTTCTGTTGCACCAGGTGAACAAATCTCCTACATATCTCAAATCCACTAGACAACAGTCATTAGTAACCTTTTTGAAATCATACATGTCAGAATCCCAGCCATGGTTAGAATCTGAAATTTCTTCTGGGCACAAGGTGACATTGAAATCACCAAGAGTAATATAATTAATGGTATCAGTGCTAGCAGAAATAGTTCTCAAATCAGACCAAAGCTCCTTTCTAGCCTGACCAGTATTAAGACCATAGACAAACGAAATTTCCAAGTAAGTGGTTTTCTCATCATTCTCAATGCTAACATGAATGAGTTGGGATGTGATTTTAAGAATTTTAAGACAAAATTTATCAGAATTCCAACCAATCCATATCCTACCAGTGGAGGTAGGACTGCTATTTGAGATAAAATCACATTGTTTGAAAATTTTCCTTCTGATAGCATCCTCATTAGAATGTTTAACTTTGGTTTCAACAATACAAAGAACGTCAATAAAATTTTCATGGATAAACTTAGCAACCTCAGTTTGTTTAAAGGCCAAATTAAGACCTCGAATATTCCAACAGCTAATAATCATTAAGAACGACGGTGGGAATGTTTTTTCTTACCTGAAGAACTTGAATGGGAGTTCTTCTTACTCTTCTGCTTACTATCAATGGTTGACGGCTTGGGATATATTGTTGAACTTGGAGAAGGGGATATAGCTTGCAGGGAATCTCCTTTAACAATATCCTGTTCCATATTAAGAGGTTTTTTTTTCGGAAAAAAGGTTAATTTAAACAAAAAAAAGCCAAACGGCACTGTACAAAGTACAAGGGGCATACCCCAGGATAAACAATGAGCACAAAACAAATGCATCCAAACAATGCAACAAAGGATGGGGAATTATCTACAACAACACCGGAGAATAACCCATCCTAACAAATCAAGGTACCAACCAAAACCAACAAAGGCAAAAGAGCACGAATTACATCAAGCCAACTTCATCAAGACAAAAACAAGGCCAAGGCAGTGTCCCCCTTATAGGGTAATGGTCCATCTTTCAATGTACTGAGGGAGATGGGGGTTGTTCTTCCATGTAGCTTGTATCTGTAAGGAAACCTGAAGGCAAATGTCTTGTAAAACTCTTTCCTTAGTCTTCCCTTCAAATTTAAAACTTCGCGCATTTCTTTCTTTCCAAATGTGATACACAACCAAACTAAGGCACATTTTAGGGACAACATGCCAAAGAGTCTTGCCTTTCCATTTGTTCGCTGCCCAATCCACAAGCACATCCCATGAGGGGGTGGAATGAGAGACGTCCAACCTATTAAGCACTCCCTGCCACACGTAAGAAGTATATGAGCAATTAAAAAATAAATGGTCATGAGATTCCAATTTTTTGTGACAAAAAACACAAGCAAAAGGTCATGGTGTGTATGTATAAATTCTATCATGTGTGGATAGTCTACGAAGAATAGCCAACCACATGATAAAACTATGGCGAGGGATATGACCCGGGAACTTAGTAAGGCCATACCAATGGACTTTGGGATAATGAGTACGAACATGATCCCAAGTGTAGGTGGAAGAGAACACATTATTTGGTGATGGTAACCATTGGACCACATCATTAGAAGTATTAGGGAGAGGTAAAGAATGCAGTTGGCCTCTAAGTTCCATTAATTCAATAGTGTTTGTACGGGGCCAATTCCATGCACTTCCATCAATAACCTTAGAGACTTTGGCAGTTAGGGGGATGGCGGTATCATATTGGACACGCATTCCGACTCTGTCCAAAATAGGACCCATAGGATGCCAATTATCGTACCAGAGAAAAGTACCACACCCATTACCAATTTTATGCCTAATCATTGGTCTAGCCATAGGCCTAAGTTTAAGGAGCTTTGGCCAATACCAAGAGCATTGGGAAGGGGTCTTGGCTTCCCAAAAACTTTTCCTTTTCAACATGTAAGTATGTATCCAATCCACCCAAAGTGATTTATTTTTAGAAGTAAATATGGCCCAGATATGTTTAAGATTTAAAATAGAATTCAATTGAGTTAGGTTTTTCAGGCCAAGACCCCCTTCCTTCCTAGGCCTACAGACTAAGTCCCAAGCAACTTTAGCCCCATGGGCTTTTTCAGTTCCTCCAGTCCAAAGGAATCTACACATTATTCTATCAATATGCTTAAGGACACTTTTGGGAAGAATGAACATGGCAGCCAAATAATTTTGAACCCCTGCAAGAACTGATTGGATAAGTTGGAGTCTGCCAGCATAAGAAAGGAATTTAGAGGTCCAAGAAGTGATTCTTGAGGTGATTTTCTGGATGAGATCATCGCAGTCTCCCTTCTTGAGCCTAGTGGTGATCAAAGGAACACCAAGGTACTTCATTGGGAGGGAACCAAGGGTAAATGGGAGACTACGACAAATAGCATTGGAAGTGCTCCCCTCCATTCCTGTAAGAAACAGACAACTTTTGTTAGCATTAGCCTGCATGCCAGTCAAGTTATAAAATTGATCTAAGGAATTCTTCATAACTAAAGCAGAGTGTACATCCCCATTGAAAAATAAAAGAAGGTCATCGGCAAAACAAAGGTGCGATATTTTAAGTTTATCACACCTCCAATGGTATTTAAAGTTAGAAGATCTTTGGATGTTTTGTTGAACCAATTGGCTAAGTGTATCCATGACAAGAACAAAAAGGTAAGGTGACATAGGATCACCTTGTCTAAGTCCTTTCGCACCCTCAAAGTACCCTATAGATTTCCCATTAAAATTAATAGAGTACTTAGGACTAGTTATACAAGCTCTAATCCACCCTTGCATCCTAGGCAGAAAACCAAGGACATCAAGGAGATCAAGCAAGAACTCCCAACTCACACTATCATAAGCTTTCATAAGGTCGACCTTTACCGCAGCTCTAGGATGCCCAGACGGCTTATGATAGTCCCTCATAAGATCCTGGGCAAGCAGAACATTGTCACTGATCTTTCTACCTTTGATAAAAGCAGATTGGGCCTTATCAATAAGAGTAGGTAAAACTTTTTGAAGTCTCTCGGATATAATTTTTGAAATGCATTTATAGACTGTGTTACAACACGAGATAGGCCTAAAGTCATCTTAGACGGATTAGGGATCTTGGGGATAAGCGCAATAAGGGTAGCATTTGACTTAGTTTACATTTGGCCAGAAGTAAAGAATTCTTTGATAGCCTTAGTAACTAAAGATCCGGTAGTTGTCCAGGTCTTCTTAAAAAAATGAGCATTATAACCATCAGGACCCATCGCTTTATTACTGTGGATACTTTGAAGGGCTTCCTTAATATCATCATCACTAGGAATATCATCCATAATGTTAAATAACTCGGTAGGGATATGCTTATGAATGACAGTCCTCAATTCACTGATGCCAGGGTAGGGATTAGCCGCTGGGGTGCCAAGCATGGATTGAAAGTATCTAATTGCTTCAATTTTTGCTTCCCCTTCATTAATGGTCTTAGTACCATCGGGTTTAACAAGGGACACAATGCATTTATGGTTCCTTCGGTTTTTAACAGAGTTGTGAAAATAAGAAGTGTTCTTATCCCCGGCATCAAGCCATTGAATTCTAGATTTTTGCCTAATTATCTCTTCTTCAATGTGAATAGCTTTTAAGAAAACTTGCGTAAGCTCTTTTTCAAGGATTCTAAGGGTAGTGTCACCAGGTTTGTCATCGAGTTTCCTTTGGCAAGACTAAAGATCTTCTCTAGCTTTGTTAGCTAAGATTCTCTCCTTACCTAAGGAATCTTTGGTTAGAGTTTTGAGAGCACCTTTAAGGTTTTTTAAGTTGTGGAATAATTGAAATTGGAATGTACCTTCAATGTGTCTAGCCTAAGAGGTGCTAACAATATCATTAAAATTTTCCACCTCTGTCCAATAATTGTAAAACTTAAAAGGTTTACCTTTCCGTTTCGCAGTAGGAGATAAGCTGACAATAATAGGAGAGTGGTCAGAAATACCAGAGGGGGGAAAATCTGCATAAGCTGAGGGAAACACATCCAACCATCTGGGATTAACAAGAGCTCTGTCAAGCTTTCTTTTGGTAAAGTGAACAGAGTTGAATTGCCGATTGCACCAAGAGAAGAAGATACCTGTAAATCTAAGATCTACAAGACAAGTGGCATTCACAAGATCATTAAATTCAACAGCTCCTTGGTCTCTCCCTGGATTACCCTCAAAGATTTCATTAGAGTTTAAAACGGAGTTAAAATCCCCGAGACTAATCCAAGGGATATCACCAATAGAAGCTGCTACATTTCTCAAGGTAGACCAAAGGGGCCTCCTACCTTGGATGGTGTTAGAGCCATAAATAAAAGAGGCTTCAAACGATTGTAATTGGTCCATAGAGTCAATTTTAACATGAATAACTTGCCTAGTACAATGTAAGACAGTTAAAGTGACTTTATTAGGGTTCCATCCAACCCAAATTCTATCCACAAAATCTGGTTGGCTATTCGTAATAAAAGTCCAATTAGGAAGCATGGTCCCCTATATTTTGTCTTGATTGGGCATTCTTACTTTAGTTTCAACAATACCCATAACATCAATTTTGTGAGTAAAAACAAACTTAGAAATCTCATCTTGTTTAGTGGCCTGATTTTGCCCTCTTATATTCCAGCAACTAATTATCATTAACGACGTTTAGAAGAGTGTTTTTTCTTACTTGAAGACCCTCCTGATTTGTTCTTCTGCTTATTGGAATGACCTGGAGAGATCTTAGGGCTAGGATGCTCCACATACTTCTTGTGTGAAGGCTCTTGGACTGATTGTTCTTCTTCATCACTAGAGTCCTCAAGAGGGATAGGTTTTTTGAAAAAGGAATTAGTATACCCCATCTGTCCGGAATAGGCTTCCACCTTAGAAGTGTTACATTCACTGGTCTTTTGCACACTTTGAATTTCAATCCTATGCTCTGAACTGTAAGTATCCCTGTTTTCCTTATCCTGATCAGGAGAAGGGGTGGGGCTAGAAGAGTTAAGGTCTGACTCCGCTGGAGATGGTGATATCGAAATAGGGGAGGAGGTGGAGCCTTCTCTAGGCTTCTCAATTTGCACCTTCTCACTATATGTACTTTTTCAAAAACTTCCACTTCCTTAAGGCTCAGAACTAGGCCATTATTCTTATCCCCTTCAGCAACTTCATCTTGGAGTTGTATAATCTGTAGGCTCAACGATGCATTTCTGCCTCTCTTCCTGAGAAACTTGTTTCCTCATTCCACTGGCCTTCAGAATCTCATGAGAGTCAAGATTATCAATCTGGTTGTCTTTCTGGGAGCAGGTAGCTTTAGGAACCATAGACATAGCACTGTCATCTCCAATCCTACTCTCTGGAATATCAAGCTGAATGTCTGCATTTTCTGTGGTTTGCAATGATGAGAATTGATTCTTAAGCACAGGCCCAGCATTGGCAACACTAGTCCCTTCCCCTTACCGTGGAAGAATAGCATCATTCCGCACTTTACCCTCAACATTAGATTGTTTGTAACTAGCCTCTGGAACAATAGTGTTGGTCATATTACCCTTGCCTTTGACTTTCCAAGTATCATCATCAATGAGAAGCTGAGTATTGGGGGCTTGAGTCTTTGGTTTATTGATTGTAGTAGGTTTTTGAATCTTGGAGCAATCATGTCCAAATCTTTTACACTTGGAGCACCTTAAAGGTGTCCATTGGTATTCAACCCGTATGTTGATTTTCTCAGAATCTAAACCTTTCACCTGGATATCAAAGTTATGCAATAACTCATGCTCGGCCTGGACTTCAATACAAATCCTTGCATATGATATTCGTCTACAAGTAGCCGTCATTCTGTCTACATGCAGAGGCCTCCGAACAGCACTAGCAATATAACTGAGTCCCTCTGGAGTCCAATATTCCAATGGAATATTGTAGAAATGTACCCAAATTGGGACAGATGAATGAATTTCTTTGTCAAGCACAAGGCTGGGATGCCAATATCAACAGTGTCAGTAAGGTTTTGTAGTTGGTCACCCTTCAAAATGAGCTCCTTTAACCCTCCTGCATCTTGTTCCTCTTATTCCCTTTCCATCTCCAAGGGAATATCCTGAGATAGGGCAGATTGTTCTTCATCGTCACTGGAATCCTGGTTAGATTTGGAATTCTTAAAGAAGGAATTAGCATACACAATTTGTCCGGAGCAAGGTTCCACTTTGGAGGGAGAAACGGATTCCTGAAGATCCCCTTGTTGCTTCAAATTCACCTTTATAACCCCTGTCCCTGGTTCATGGTACTGAATATGCCCAATTGGCTGCACATCCCCAACCATACCATTCTGTACAGAAAGGGTTTGAGGATCAAAAATGGGATCCTTCTGGATATTAAGCAAGAAATCATCCCCCGTAGGGGCATTTGGAGGGACTTTCTGTTCTTCAATGGCAATTGTATCAACTTTATCATAACCAGCAAGCACTGTGTGAGACTCTGATAAAACAAGGTCAGTTTAAGGTTCGTCATTAACAGCAGCTTGGTTGTCCCTTCTTGGATCCGAGCCCTCATTAGCAGCTTGATCATTCATTAAAACAGAAAATTGGTTCCTCTCTTGAGCACCCTTAGAGACGGTAAAATTATTAGGCTTCTGGGTATGCAACTCCTTGAAAACAATCCTCGGGGCCAACTCCTCACTTCCAATGGGAGGATTGAGAGAGGTGCTAGTGGCAGCCACCGTTTTGCCCTTGTCTTTCGTCATCCAAGCATTAGCATCAGAATGGTTGTTAGCAGTAGGAATAAACTTAACAGCAGCCTTCATATTAGGGAGGGAAGCACAATTATGTCCAAAGCGTTTGCATTTTGCACATCTAATGGGGTTCCATTGGTACTCAACAGTGAGGTGAATTCTGTTGAGTTCGCAACTAATAGGGTCTTCAACTTCAATGTCAAATCCTTTGAGCAGTTCATCTTGAGCATTGAACTCAATGCAAATCCTAGCATAAGAAATTCTGCGACAATTGGCTATCATCCTGTCCACATGGAGAGGTCTGCCCAACACACTCGCAATATGACTTAAACCATCTGAGGTCCAATATTCCAAGGGAATGTTGAAAATATGGACCCAAATAGGTACTGTGGAAATAGCTTCTTTAGACAAGGTAAGACCAAATTGCCACCTACAGAGGATTATTGGCTGCCCTGCAACATGCCATGGACCTCCCTCAAGGATAGAAATACTCTCATCCTTGCTATTGAATTTGAAGAAGTAGAAACCCGAGTCAGTAGCCAACATATCACAAAGTCCCAGCTTGGTCCAGTGCTTGGAGGTAGAGGATTTGACAAGAGAGTAAGGAAGCTTTTTCCCAATAAAATAGCCCACAAGAGTGTTTTCCCAAGCAAAACTCCCTTCCTTTGCAATGTCCAAAGACAACTTAAGGGTAGTCCTATCAGTACCTGTTGGTGACCTTTTGTAGCTAAGTTGGATCCCAGGCTACACTTGTTTTTTCACAAGGGATGCCCAACTGGGCACAGGACTAGGATTAGTTACAAGAACCCCAGAGCCAGGGGTAGAGGTAACCGAAGCTTCATTAACTTTTTTAGGAGCAGTAGCTAAACCTTTGGTAGCATTTTTAGCTATAGAGACATGAGCCATGGTAGTTTGGTGTAACTGACTTGCTTTAACAGCTTGACTTATGGAACTAGGGCCCACATGAACATTCAAAGAAGCATTACTAATGAAAGGGGCAGAATAACCACCCACATGGTCCCTATTATTTTCCATAGTGCTTTATAAAGGCACATTGGTTAAATTGTGGATGACCGGGAAGGGAGTTGCCACGTGGGGATTAGTCCCAATGAGTCCTGTGTCATGCAAAGGCAAGGAGCCTGAAAATCCAGAAAAGCCTGCTGGACCCATGTGACTCTCATCAACGTGTGGCCCACGGGTTACTTATAAAATATGCGAGTTACCTTTACGTATGGGGCTGGCCACAGACAAGGCGCCGCGAAAACCGGGAAAAGAGGACCTTCCCATGTGACTATCCTCAGCTTTTTGAAAATTTAAAAGTTTAGTACCACTACTAATATGACCGTTAGGTACACACGAGGTAGGCGCGTGAGAAGCACTTATAGGAAACACATTGGTATCATGAATTTCCTTACTTTTTGGATCAAAACAGGTACGTTTAGCCTTTACATACTACCCTTTACACAAAAAGGAAGTGTTCTTGCTAGAACAGAAACTTGGAATATCAGAATCGGATTTACTCCCATTACTCTTACCTATCCACTCATTGATACCAACATTTGGAATTTCACCTTCCTCATAATCTGAACTGGACTTTGCCATACCAAATTCGGAATCGAACAATGACATTTCCTTTCTAGCTTTCCAAACAAAGGACCCAAACTGATCCCTATTCCCTCTACGGCCTAAGCTACTAGAAGCAGGCTTCCTTTTGTGAGTATGAATAGGAAGTGGGGATTGTTTGTGGGTCTTGACTGAAGTTGCCGAATCAAGCCCTGTGTAACCTCAAGGGCATGAGATGCTGGGGCCTGGGATTTCCTTTTGAGAATTCATTAGAGTTTTGGAGTTTTAGGAACTGAGTTGTCTTACTTGGACCCCTATCCTCCATATCATCTTTACTTGTGAGCTCTTCCCATTCCTCTGGTATTTCTATTTTGTCTTCCGAGAGTTCATAGCAATTGACCTTAGAAAGATCAGTAATTCCTTCATTTCCAACACCATACACAACAGACTTGAATGGATTTGAGATGATAAAACCCTTGCCTCCATGCTCTAAAGCAGAGTCCCCCTTGACAGGAATAGAAGTAGAGCTATCCAAGGCTTGAGTAATTTTGGTAGAAGAAGAAGCCCTTGCAGGGATAGCATCCATATCATGATTATTCAAAGAACTTGTGGATCTATCGATTTTGGATTGAATAACAGTATCAATGGCCCATTTTAGAGATGGGTCACTGTTGCTATAATCATAAATAGATTTCTTGAGACACTCAGAACCTTCTAATTGGTTCCTTTTCTTCCTAGAAGAACCCATAACATGCTCACATTAACAAAAGAAGAAAGAACACTCAGAATGAAAATGAAAAAGAACCATTTATTTTGCCATATGGAATCTCACAACCATTTATTTTTTCAGTGTACTTATGCCTCATTTGTTTGGCAGAACTTGATGAATAGGTGTGGGCTTACATGGAACAGGACAGATTGGGATACCACTGTTCGATGGATGACACAACAATGGAAGGGGAAGAAAATCCATCAAGCCATACCAAAAATCTGCCTTGGAGTTATCGTCTATGGCCTATGGAGGGAAAGGAACAATCGAACGTTTCGTGGCACTTCTACTCCTAAAGAACAACTACTACAAAATTCTATCTCTCAAGTCAATCTCCAGATTAGGTCCCAGTGGAAAAATCATCCCCAACTTAACGTCTTTGCATCACCATGGACATAGAATTTATGTTCTGAAATTTGTTTTCTTGATTTCACTTTGTTGTTTTGATGTGCTTTCATGCCTTTGTGGGTTTGTGCGATACCCACATTTGACGATTGTTTTTCAGTTTGTTAGTGGCTTTTCTTGCCACTAGTCCTCCTGATGTGCTTATTGTTTATCCTGGGGAATGCCCCTTGTACATTTGTACATTTTTTTTGGAATATATTTACCCTTTTTCCGAAAAAAAAAAGAAAATGAAAAAGAACCACACAAATTCTAGAGAGAAGTGGGAGCTTCTCTCTCTAACCCATTTCTCTCTCTCTGGAATATGCATCAACAATTTGAACGTATGAGCGTGATGTTTAATGAGATTCGGGATAGGATGGATAGACAAGATGCTGAAATTGCAACTTGGCGTGAAGGGCGTCACCAAAGAATCTGAAATGCTAGAAGGCAAGAAAGGCACATACCCATAGATGAAACTGATGAAAATCATGAGGATGAGTTCGATGAAGAAGAAGATCGACCTTCAATAAATAATGGGGGTAGATTTGGGCCAAGGAGAGAAAGGCGTGGTAGAGGGTTTCAAAGAGGTCCAAGATGGCAAGATGGGGTTGACAGAAACTTGGGGTTCGCATCATTTGGTATCAAAGCTCAGGCTCTAAAATCAGATTATCTATCCATTTTGTTTTCGTGTCTTTGTTTGTGTCATTGTGTTCTTAAAAAAAAAATTATTCTGATCGTTGTGTTCTTCATATCTTGTTCTTGTTCGTGTTCTTATTCTTGTTGTATTGTGTCGTGCACAAAGTTACCAAAAAAAAATAGTCTGATCTTTTTTTCTTTTCTTGTGTTGAGTCGTGCACTTCAAAAAAATATATATTATCATGCATTTCCTTTGCATGGATTCGAGGACGAATCCTTTGAAGAGAGGGGGAATGAAGAGAATCAAGGAAGCACTTAATGGGCTGAATTGGGCTGATTATAAAATGGATAATCCAATAAGATCAAGGTGGCATTTTTTTGGGTTGATCTTATTAATTGGGCATAAATTTGAAGAAGATAGGGCTGATTATATTTCCTAATCATATTTATGCATGTGGAAGAATAATGGGCTGAATATAACTTCCAAGATATGGCTATTTATGTTTTATATATAGTAGTTGGGAGTTTGTTCATGTTTCTATGTGCATTTAATGAGTTAAACTACTTTTTTTGTATTAGTCTATGTTAAAAAACGTGGTAGCTTTATTTCATATGGTTGGAGGGTTGTTCCAACAACTTGCATTTATCCCTATGGATGGAGGGTTGTTCCAATCCTATATATACTCTTTTGTATGGGCAGATTTATACATATATATATGGATTAACACAATTCCGAAGTTGAGCTTTGCTCCTCCCCTTTGTTCTTCACAGAACACAATTTTTGACTTATCAATCAGCCTTCCGCATCTGATTGTGGCGTCTTCACACACCATAACTTATCAATCAGCCTTCCGCATCTGATTGTGGCGTCTTCACAATACCAAGGTTCTTGCTTCCATATAAGCAATGGGTCAAGGTTCCATCAACTACAATCTGATTTTAGCTTTTCTGGGTAAACATGTCAATATTGTTGTTGGGTCTCAATACAAGTTATTGAGGTTCGCATCACTGTATATTTGAATTTTTCTCTTTTTCTTTTTATGGGAAGGCTATATAATTGTCCCCCAAGCAATGTATTTTTTTCCAAACCAGAAATGAAAAGGTCCCTTGAGGTCGCTTTTTGCATATTGTGAGTGTTTAAACTGATGTATTTTTTGCCTGTTTGTGTTTGCCTGTGTCCAACCAGTTGTCTTGTTCTATTACAACCCTACCTTAGCAAAATGTTCAGAAATATGACTAATAGGGAATACTCGGTCTTTAGGGGATCTGTAAAACCTTGGAATTTTTCAAGCTATTATGCTTAGAATTTTTTAAGTTTGTAGAACCCCGTCGGGGCACTGTAAGTGCTCTGGATTAACCAAGCTCCTTGTAACAACCCTATATGGACTCAGAACATTATTGGTGCTCGAATGTCTAAGGGTTTACGCTTAGTTAATTCCAAGGTATGTGAATGATTGGTGTGGTTTCCTATAGTTCACTACACCTCTCCTGCCCCCCGAGCTTTAGGTTAGGCAGCCATTGTGGGAGTAAGTACTATAGGTAGCTGACCTAGAATGTATGTGTTCTAGGGTATTTTGATTCCTCTATTGTGAGTCATCAAGGGGGTTTGCCCCCATCATAGGTTATGGACCTAAGTGGAATTAATGCCTCGGGTTTTGATTGGGTGTGATCTTGATGTCTTTTGGTGCTTCGGCTATGGTCCTGAGGTCTTATGGTGCCTCGGGTATGGTCCCGAGGTCTTCTGTTATGCCTCAGGTGTGATCCCGAGGTCTTTTATGTTATGAAATACTGGTAGGGATCACTATTTGCAACAAAATTTCTTTATTCAATCTAGAAAACTATCATAATTGCTCGGGAAGAGCTACAACTTGTTTAAAGGAAATGTAAAGTCCCTAACCAATACAGATCCTTATTTTATTGAAAGTACTATTGTAGATGCTCCACATTCCACGCGTGTGCCAGGTCTTATCTATCTAGCGTCTGCAAATAGTAAGTTCCTGGTCGGTTAACTCGGGTAACCCTGTAGAGCCCTTCCTAGTTTGCTCCCAGCTTCCCTTGGCTCAGGATTTTGGTGGACTGGTTTACTTACTCAAGGAGAAGTCTCCAACTTGGAAACTGCGGTGCTTTACTTTACTGTTGAAGTATTGTCAGATTCTCTACTTATAGGCTGCCACTTTTAGGTATGCCTGATCCTTTTTTCTTCTTAGGTCGAGCTCCCCTCGTAGGGATTCCTCGTTGCCTTGCTCACTGTAGTTTGTCACCCGATATATTGGTTGTCCCAATTTTGTGGGGACCACTACATCGAAGCCATAGGTGAGTAAGAACGGGGTGTTTGGATCGTTGCGGCTTAGGGAGTAGTACGGTAGGCCCACAAAAGGGTCGGCTACTCCTCTGCCCAGAGTCCCTTGGCTTTGTCAAGCCTATTTTTAATAGACTATAGAATTGTTCTGTTTGTTACCTTGGCTTATCCATTAGCTTGAGGATGCTCGGGAGAAGAGTAGTGATTTGATATCCTGTAGTCCGAGTTGAACTGCCTAAAAACTAGTAGAACTGCCTAAAAACTAGCATGTCAAACTGTCTTCCATTGTCACTGACTAGCATATCAAACTGTCTTTCATTGTCTGAGTAGAACTACCTAAACACTTGTATGTCAAACTTGGGAGGAGGATGAATGCTTTGTGTGGTTTCCTATAGTTCATTATACCCAATACGTACTACAGGTAACTGACCTAGAATGTATATATTCTAGGGTCTTTTGATTCCTCTATCGTGGGTCACCTAGGGGGTTTACCCCCATTGTAGGTTACAGACTTAAGTGGAATTAGTGCCTCGTGTGCGATTGGGCATGATCTTGAGGTCTTTTG
The DNA here is from genome assembly GCA_033977485.1 of Hydrangea macrophylla. Taxonomy (NCBI): domain Eukaryota; kingdom Viridiplantae; phylum Streptophyta; class Magnoliopsida; order Cornales; family Hydrangeaceae; genus Hydrangea; species Hydrangea macrophylla. The sequence continues at coordinate 33,973,019 of CM066995.1, read as the reverse complement.
TGCCTCGAGAGTGGTCCCAAGGACTTATGCTGCTTTAGGTGTTGTCCCGAGGTCTTCTGTTATGCCTCAAGTGTGATCCCAAGGTTGTTTTTGTTATGAAATACTGGCAGGGATCACTATTGCAACAAAATTTCTTTATTCAATCTAGAAATCTATCATGATTGCTCAAGAAGAACTACAACTTGTTTAAAGGAAATGTAAAGTCCCTAACCAATACAGATCCTTATTTATTCAAAGTACTTCCATAGATGCTCCACGTTCCACACGTCTGCCAGGTCTTATCCTTCTAGCATCTGCAATTGGTAAGTTCCTGATCGGTTAACATGGGTAACCCTATAGTGCCCTTCCAAGTTTGGTCCCATCTTTCCGTGACTCGAGATTTTGGTGGACTGATTTACTGCCTTGAGGAGAGGTCTCCTACTTGGAAACTGCAATGCTTTACTTTGCTGTGAAAGTATTATGAGACTCTCTACTTATAAGCTGCAAATTTTAGTTATGCCTGATCACTATTTTCTTCTATCAAGTCAAGCTCCCCTCTTAGGGCTTCCTCGTTGTCTTTCTCGCTGTAGTTTGTCACCTACTATCTTGGTAGTCCCATTTTTATAGCGACCACTACATTAAAGCCATAGGTGAGTAAGAACAGGGTCTCTCTCGTTGGAACTTGGGGAGTAGTACAGTAGGCCCACAGAAGGGTCGGTAGCTCCTCTGCCCAAAGTCCCTTGGCTTTTTCAAGCCTAGTTTTAATAGTCTATAGAAACATTTGATTTGTTACCTTGGCTTATCCATTAGCTTGTGGATGCTCGGGAGTAAAGTAGTGATTTGATATCCTATAGCCCGAGTAGAACTACCTAAAGTGTCAAACTGTCTTCCATTGTCACTGACTATTACCCGGGTCACTCCAAACTTTCTAAGGAGGAAGATTAATGCTTTGTGTGGTTTTTCTATAGTTCAATATACCCCTCCTGTCCCTAGGGCTTTAGGAAAAGCAGGCGTTGTGTGAATAAGTACTATAGGTAACTAACCTCGAACGAATGTGTTCAAAGTCTTTTAATTCCTCTATTGTGGGTCACCTAGAGGGTTTGCCCCATTATAGGTTGCGGACTAAAGAGGAATTAGTGCCTCGTGTGTGATTGGGATTGATTTCTAGGTCTTTTAGTGCCTCGGGTATGGTCCCGAGGTCTTATAGTGCCTCGGGTGTGGTCCCGAGGTCTTCTGTTATGGCTCGGGTGTGATCCCGAGGTCTTTTTTGTTAAGAAATACTGGTAAGGATCACTGTTTACAGCAAAATTTCTTTAGTCAATCTTGAAAACTATCATGACTGCTCGGGAAGAGCTACAACTTGTTTAAAGGAAAAGTAAAAGTCCCTAACCAATATGGATCCTTATTTTATTGAAAGTACTTTTGTAGATGCTCCAAGTTCCACGTGTGTTTTATGTCTTATCCTTCTAGTGTTTGCAACTAATAAATTCCTGGTCGGTTAACTTGGGTAACCCTATATGGCCCTTCCTAGTTTGGTCCCAGCTTCCCGTGGATCAGGATTTTGGTGGACTGGTTTACTGCCTTAAGGAGAGGTCTCCAACTTGGAAACTGCGGTGCTTTACTTTACTGTTGAAGTATTGTGAGATTCTCTACTTATAGGCTGCCACTTTTAGGTATGCCTGATCCCTTTTTTCTTCTATCACGTCGAGCTCCACTCTTAGGGCTTCCTCGTTGCCTTGCTCATTGTAGTTGGTCACCCGGTATATTGGAAGTCACAATTTTGTGGAGACCACTACATCAAAGCCATAGGTGATTAAGAACGGGGTCTCTGGCTTGTTGCGGCTTAGGGAGTAGTACGGTAGGCCCACAGTAGGGTCGGTTGCTCCTCTGCCCAGAGTCCCTTAGCTTTATCAAGCCTAGTTTTAATAGACTGTAGAATTGTTCGATTTGTTACTGATGAGAACATGGCGGCTAGTACAAGGTGGAATGCGGACCCGAACCACGTGCCAATTGGTCCGGTTACAAGGGCGCGAGCAAAGCGGTTCAAGGACAATCTCAATGGGCTGGTTCAACAAATTTGGGTTGAGACTAATCTGAGTGGCCCAAAGGAGGATACTAGTGATCCACAAGGCTGGGTGTCCATGATTCAAGCTCTAGAATAAATTTTAGGCTTGCATGCCAACTTAGGGACTTTTTATATTCATTAGTTTCCTTTTATTTTAGTTTTGGGGTGAATTATATTGGACCATAATATTTCGTAGGCTTAAAAGGGCCCAACTTTAAGCCTCAGCTATTTAAACAGTTTTAGGGTTTGTAATATTCAGTTTTGATCATTAATAATATTGTGAGAGTTTTCTCTTTGGTTCTTTGAAGAACTATTCGAACTTATCAGATTTACTCTGTGGCGTTCATACCTGGACTTATCAATCGAGTTTTCCATCCTTGATTGTGGCGTCTTCATCCTTTATACCAAGGTTCGCATCTGTTATAGGTGTTGGGTCGCGGTTTCCATTGAATCTGACAGTAGAACGGTCCGAGACATTAATCGTGTTACGGGTTTCGTCACATTATTGGCGGGGTTCGTATCAGTTACCTTGGCTTATACATTAGCTTGAGGATGCTCGGGAGAAGAGTAGTAATTTGATATCCTGTAGTCTGAGTAGAACTACCTAAACAATAACGTGTCAAACTGTCTTCCATTATCACTGACTAGTACCCGGGGCAAGCCAAACTTGCTAAGAAGGAGGATGAATGCTTTGTGTGGTTTCCTATAGTTCACTATACCATCCTGCCCCCCGAGCTTTAGGTAAGGCAGGCATCGTGGGAATAAGTACTATAGGTAACTGACCTAGAACGTATGTGTTCTAGAGTCTTTTGATTCCTCTATCGTGGGTTACCTAGGGGGTTTGCCCCCATTGTAGGTTGCGGACCTAAGTGGAATTAGTGCCTCTGTGTGATTAAGCATGATCTTGAGGTTTTTTTGTGCCTCGTGTTTGGTCCCGCAGTCTTATGGTGCCTCAAGTGTGGTCCTAAGGTCTTCTGTTATGCCTAAAGTGTGATCCCAAGGTTGTTTTCGTTATGAAATACTGGCAGGGATCACTGTTTGAAATAAAATTTCTTTGTTCAATCTAGAAAACTATCGTGATTGCTCGAGAAGAGCTACAACTTGTTTAAAGGAAATGTAAAGTCCCTAACTAATACAGATCCTTATTTTATTGAAAGTACTTCTGTAGATGTTCCACATTCCACACGTCTGCCAGGTCTTATCCTTCTAGCGTCTACAAATACTAAGTTCTTGATCGGTTAACTTGGGTAACACTATAGGGCCCTTCCCAGTTTGGTCCCAGCTTTTCGTGACTCGAGATTTTGGTGAACTTATTTACTGCCTTGAGGAGAGGTCTCCTACTCGGAAACTACGGTGCTTTACTTTGCTGTGATATGCTACCAATTTTAGGTATGCCTAATCCCTTTTTTCTTCTATCAGATCAAGCTCCCCTCTTAGGGCTTCCTCGTTGCCTTTCTCGCTATAGTTTGTCACCTAGTATCTTGGTAGTCCCATTTTTGTGGCGACCACTACATCAATGCCATAGGTGATTAAGAACAGGGTCTCTCTCTCGTTGGGGCTAGGGGAGTAGTACGGTAGGCCTACAGAAGGGTCGGTAGCTCCTCTGACCAAAGTCCCTTGGCTTTTTCAAGCCTAGTCTTAATAGTCTGTAGAATGGTTTGATTTGTTACCTTGGCTTATCCATTAGCTTGTGGATGCCCAGGAGAAGAGTAGTGATTTGATATCCTATAGTCCGAGTAGAGCTACCTAAACACTAGGGTGCCAAACTGTCTTCCATTGTCACTGACTAGTACCCGGGGCACGCCAAACTTGTTAAGGAGGAGGATGAATGCTTTGTATGGTTTTCTATAGTTCACTATACCCCTCCTGCCCCCTGGGCTTTAGGTAAAGCAGGCGTTGTGTGAATAAGTACTATAGGTAACTAACCACGAACGTATGTGTTCCAGGGTCTTTTGATTCCTCTATTGTGGGTCACCTAGAGTTTTTGGCCCATTGTAGGTTGCGGACTTAAGAGGAATTAGTGCCTCGTGTGTGATTTGGCATGATTTCTAGGTCTTTTAGTGCCTCGGGTATGGTCCTGAGGTCTTATGGTGCCTCGGGTTTGGTCCCGAGGTCTTCTGTTATGCCTCGGGTGTGATCTTGAGGTCTTTTTTGGTTATGAAATGCAGGTAGGGATCACTGTTTGCAACAATATTTCTTTATTCAATTTTAAAAACTATCATGACTGCTCGGGAAGAGCTACAACTTGTGAAAGGAAATGTAAAAGTCCCTAACCAATACAAATCCTTATTTTATTGAAAGTACTTTCATAGATGCTTCATGTTCCACACGTGCTATATGTCTTATCCTTCTAGTGTTTGCCACTAGTAAATTCCTGGTCGGTTAACTTGGGTAACCCTATATAGCCCTTCCCATTTTGGTCCCAGCTTCCCGTGGCTCAGGATTTTGGTGGACTAGTTTACTGCCTTAAGGAGAGGTCTCCAACTTGGAAACTGCGGTGCTTTACTTGACTGTTGAAGTATTGTGAGATTCTTTACTTATAGGCTGCCACTTTTAGGTATGCCTGATCCCTTATTTCTTCTATCTGGTCGAGCTCCCCTCTTAGGGCTTCCTCGTTGCCTTGCTCACTGTAGTTTGTCACCCGGTATATTGGTAGTCTTAATTTTGTGGGGACCACTACATCAAAGCCATAGGTGAGTAAGAACGGGATCTTTGGCTTGTTGCGGCTTTTAGGGAGTAGTACGGTAGGCCCACAGAAGGGGTCGGTTGCTCCACTGCCCAGAGTCCCTTGGCTTTATCAAGCGTAGTTTTAATAGACATAGAATTGTTTGATTTGTTACCTTGGCTTATCCATTAGCTTGAGGATGCTCGGGAGAAGAGTAGTGATTTGATATCCTATAGTCCGAGTAGAACTACCTAAACACTAACGTGTCAAACTGTCTTTCATTGTCACTAACTAGTACCGGGGCAAGCCACACTTGCCAAGAAGGAGGATGAATGCTTCGTGTGGTTTCCTATAGTTCACTATACCCTCCTGCCCCCCGAGCTTTAGGTAAGACAGGCATTATGGGAATAAGTACCACAGGTAACTGACCTAGAACGTATGTGTTCTAGGGTCTTTTGATTCCTCTATCGTGGGTCACCTAGGGGGTTTTCCCCCATTATAGGTTGCGGACCTAAGTGGAATTAGTTCCTTTGTGTGATTGAGCATGATCTTGAGGTCTTTTTATGCCTCAGGTGTGGTCCCGAGGTCATGTGTTATTCCTCAAGTGTGATCCCAAGGTTGTTTTTGTTATGAAATACTAACAGGGATCACTATTTGAAACAAAATTTCTTTATTCAATCTAGAAAACTATCATGATTGCTCGAGAAGAGCTACAACTTGTTTAAAGGAAATATAAAGTCCCAAACCAATATAGATCCTTATTTTATTGAAAGTACTTCCGTAGATGCTCCACGTTCCACACACAGTAAGTTCCTACCAGGTCCTTATCCTTCTAGCATCTACAAACAGTAAGTTCCTGATCGGTTAACTCGGGTAACCCTATAGGGGCCTTCCCAGTTTGGTCCCAGCTTTCCGTGACTCAAGATTTTGGTGGGTTGATTTACTACCTTGAGGAGAGGTCTCTTACTTGGAAACTGCGGTGCTTTACTTTGCTGTGAAAGAATTATGAGACTCTCTACTTATAGGCTGCCAATTTTAGGTATGCCTGATCCCTTTTTTCTTCTATCAGGTCAAGCTCCCCTCTTAGGGTTTCCTCGTTGCCTTGCTCGCTGAAGTTGATTGCCCAGTATATTAGTAGTCCCAGTATTGTGGGGACTACTACCTCAAAGCCATAAGTGAGTAAGAACAGGGTCTCTCTCTCGTTGGGGTTAGGGAGTAGTACAGTAGGCCCACAGAAGGGTTGGAGCTCCTCTACCCAAAGTCCCTTAGCTTTTTTAAGCCTAGTTTTAATAGACTGTAGAATCGTTTGATTTGTTACCTTGGCTTATCCATTCGCTTGTGGATGCTCGAGAGAAGAGTACTGATTTGATATCCTATAGTTCGAGTAGAACTACCTAAACACTAGGGTGTCAAACTGCCTTCCATTATCACTGACTAGTACCCGGGGCACGCCAAACTTGTTAAGGATGAGGATGAATGCTTTGTGTGGTTTTCTATAGTTCACTATACCCCTCTTGACCCCTGGGCTTTAGGTAAAGCAGGCGGAGGCCATGGTTCAATAAAAGTGGCAGGGTCTAAGTGATGTTCTAATTTAACTTCTTTACCCACCTTTTGTTCTAGAATAGAATCTATGGATGATCATAGGAATTTAATTTCTGTTCTATGTACATGGTTTTGGACTGGACTTGGATAAAGGTATCTATTTGAGCCTCAATGTCATTATTATTCAAGACGGTCAAGCAGTCTAGGAGATTACTAGCTCCTTGTTGAAGTTTAAGATCATCTAATGTGGGCCCGAAAGTTTCTAAGTCCTCTCTCAAAGAATTTTGAAATTTTTTTTTGCAAAGTATACATGTGCTAGAATCCTTACCATCCTCGTCCACAACACATTCTACTTGTTCAATGGTGAGGTACGAATGATTTTCAAACTCGGGATGAGAGCTTTGATTGATAGCGAGGATAGGTGATGGGCAACTTGGTGACATCACCTCTTCGGCTGAAAGAGGTGAGGGTTCATGAATATCACATGAATCTAAATTGGATTTAGATTTTTCAAATCTGTCCTCCCTAGGGTCACTATCACAGTTAGGGAGAGAGTCAACAAGGGACTTCTCCTCTCCTAGTTGCGTGCAATCACCTAAACTCTCATCATCTTTTAAATCCTCATTCTCATCCTTGTAACTCTCCTCACTATGTATGTCGTCTATTGAGGTGCTCTGGACAAAGAGATTGTGCAATTTTATCCAGGCAGTGAAGGAGTTGATGTCTGGGGTTGTATATTGAGGAGAAGATGGTTCTACAATTTCATGCTCAATGGTTTGGTTTTGGAGTTCTTGTTGGGTTATGACTTTCTCGAGTGAGTTGTTAACCTCATTCGGTATAAACCTATCATTGTCCTCCAATTCTTTTCCATTATTAGTGTCTTGAAATTTTGGTTGTAGTATTGAAGGGCTGGTATAGTCTTCTAAAGGTTGGCCAGCATATGCTTATTGATATCTAGTTTCTAATTTATCAAGTGCACTATCTAGCCTTTTCATTTCACTAAGCAGCAATTTTAACATACCATTATCCTCAACTTGGTTATTCTCCTCATTATTACTATATGAAGTTTCGTCTCATTCTTGTTGATGATAGTCCCCTTCCCATTGTGTTTGTGAACAAGACTCCCCAGAAGGAAAGTCTTGGTGCGTTTGGTAATTGTGGGAACTACTACTATATCCTACATTATTATTTTGGTTATATCCCCATTGCGGTTGATAGAACTCTTCTTTTTTTTTTTTTTTCGAAAATTGATAGAACTCTTCATGTGGAGGTTCTTGATACGTTTGATAATACAGGGGGACTACCACTATCATTTCCCCATTGTGGTGGTTGGTAGCACTCAGGCTGATAATGCGCGTCATATGTGGGTGCTTGCCAACTTGGGGGATAAGATTCATTACCTAAAGTGTATTCATGATGTTTGTGTTGTATGGAGGGTAATATGGATAAGACATGTTTACCCAAATTTTTTTTAAATAATTGAATTTTTATTTTTATTTTTATTTTTATCTTGTGAGAGAAAAAGTCCAAAAGCTTTTATTTTTATTATTTATTTATGCATTTAAGAAAAAGAAGAAAAATGGAAATAACTTAGTAAAATCCTAACCTAGTTGCCTTCCCCAGCAATGGCGCCAAAAACTTGATACGACTAAAAAATTGTGCGCTCTTGTGCAACACCCAAGTGTAGGTGATCGTGCAAATAATATAGTACTGGAAGTCCAGGTCGATCCCACAGGGAAGGAATAGGGAGAATGTCTACTATGTTATAACCTAAAGAAAAGGAAAAAGATGAATATACGGGTAGAGGTTCTAACGAATCCTAATTAATTAAATTAAACTAAATAACAAACTAAAGCATAAAGAAACATAACTAATTAAACAGATAAACTAAGGGTGTTGGAAATACGAGAATCCACATTGATCCTAACGATCTACCATGCACATTCATTAACATTCTATGGAGTTCGTTCATTTTCAGTATTCCGTATTTTTCTAAAGATCTATAATCAATAGCCCTTTCATGACCGGGACTACATCATCGCAGTTGATTTAAAATACTTAGAAGACAATTTAAAACAATGGTTATTACTTGCATTCTAAATGGTGTTAGCATTCAAAGTGGTTTTCAAAAGTCATTGAAGAAAATAGCCTTAAGGCTTCAAGTTCTAAAAACTATTGTGACAAACTGAGCTTATTGATGACCAATTTCTAAAACAGATAGTCATGGAATACATAAAAGAATCATCTCAGGAATCAACAAGTTCGATCGATCGGACAACATCATCCTTCAATCGATCGAACTGTCTTCGATCGCTTAACTATGGCTCTGGTTTGATCGATCGAAATACCTTCGATCGATCGAGGCCAGGTTTTCTAAAGATTACATGGCAGAGGCTAAAAATCAATGTTTCATCATATATTTCCAATGTCTAAACTACGGAAACATGAATAAACTAATACAGAAGTAGTAACCTAGAGTAATCATGACATATAAACTAATAAACAATGAAATAGAGAAAAGGAAAAGAAAAACCTGGAATAATCTGAATATAACTTGTAATAAACATGAAACCAACTTGAATCTTCAATAATCTTCAATATAACAATGGAAAAGAGGAAGAAAAACAGGAATCTAACCTAATCTACTCCTAATCTAAACCTAAAACTACCCTAAACTGCTATTTTTTGTGTTCTGGAGCATCCTCCTTTTGTCTGGTGTCAAAACGACTTATTTATAGGGTTCCTGCAGAGTTTACGCAACTTTTGGAAGAAAATAAAGGTCAATCAAACGAGTTTAGTTCGATCGATCGATCGATGGTTCGATCGATTGAACTCTCCTCAAGCCCTTGAACTTCTCTGATTTTGACAACTTTGTGCAATGATAGGAGAGTGGCCATAACTTTTCACTCGGACCTCGAATTGACCTCCCGTTTGTGGCATCGCGACCATAACTCAAAGATCTATATTTTATATTTCTGGGAAAATCTTCAAAATCTGAAGTCTTCATTGTCAAAAATGGCGTTTTCTCAGCTGCTTCTGTTGTTCCCTTCACCAAAATCACTTTCTTTAGCTCCACTTCATTGATTTACATTCTAATACCTATAAAACAACGCATAAACATATGTTTTAGCATTAACACAATAAAAAGGACATTGTTATTTGAATGCACCTAAATGTAGGGAATTTGGGGATAAAAGTATGCCTAAAGGACCATGTAATACGCTATGAACATACACTTTTCACCTTGAATCATATGGTTTGGGTGTGATCCTGAGGTCTTTTTTGTTATAAAATACTGGTAGGGATCAATGTTTGCAACAAAATTTATTTATTCAATCTTGAAAACTATCATGACTGCTCGAGAAGAGCAACAACATGTTTAAAGGAAATGTAAAAGTCCGTAACCAATACAAATCCTTATTTTATTGAAAGTACTTTCGTAGATGCTCCATGTTCAGCGCGTGTGCCATGTCTTATCCTTCTAGTGTTTGCAACTAGTAAATTCCCGGTCGATTAACTTGGGTAACCCAATAAGGCCCTTCCCAGTTTGTTCCCAGCTTCCCGTGGCTCAGGATTTTGATTTATTTTTTTGCCTTGAGGACGAGGTCTCATACTTGGAAATTGCGGTGCTTTACTTTGTTGTTGAAGTATTGTGAGATTCTCTACTTATAGGCTGCCACTTTTAGGTATGCCTGATCCCTTTTTTCTTCTATCAGGTCGAGCTTCCTTCATAGGGCTTCCTCATTGTCTTGCTCACTATAGTTTATCACCCGGTATATTGGTAGTCCCTGTTTTGTGGGGACCATTACATCGAAGACATAGGTGAATAAGAACGGGGTCTCTTTCTTGTTGGGGCTTGGGAAGTAGTACGGTAGGCCCACAGAAGGGTCGGTAGCTCCTCTGCCCAAAGTCCCTTAGCTTTTTCAAGCCTAGTTTTAATAGATTGTAGAATTGTTTGATTTTTTACCTTGGCTTATCCATTAGCTTGTGGATGCTCGGGAGAAGAGTACTGATTTGATATCCTATAGTCCCAGTAGAACTACCTAAACACTAGGGCATCAAACTGTCTTCCATTGTCATTGACTAGTACCCGGGACACACCAAACTTGCTAAGGAGGAGAATGAAAGATTTGTGTGGTTTTCTATTGTTCACCATACCCCTCCTGCCCCCTGGGCTTTAGGTAAAGGAGGTGTTGTGTGAATAAGTACTATAGGTAACTTATCTCGAACGTATGTATTCCAGGGTCTTTTGATTCATCTATCGTGGGTCATCTAGGGGGTTTGCCCCCATTGTAGGTTGTGGACCTTAGTGGAATTAGTGCCTCGTGTGTGATTGGGCGTGATTTCTGGGTCTTTTGGTACCTCGGGTATGGTCCCGAGGTCTTATGGTGCCTCGGGTGTAGTCCCAAGTTCTTTTGTTATGTCTCGGATATGATCCTGAGGTCTTTTTTGTTATAAAATGCTGGTAGGGATCACTGCTTGCAACAAAATTTCTTTATTCAATCCTGAAAACAATCATGACTGCTCGGGAAGAGCTACAACTTGTTTAAAGGAAATGTAAGAGTCTCTAACCAATACAGATCCTTATTTTATTGAAAGTACTTTCGTAGATATTCCATGTTCCACACGTGTGCTATGTCTTATCCTTCTAGTGTTTGCAACTAGGAAATTCCAAGTCGGTTAACTTAGGTATCCCCATATGGCTCTTCCCAGTTTGGTTACAGCTTCCCGTGGCTCAGGATTTTGGTGGACTGGTTTACTGCCTTAAGGAGAGGTCTCCAACTTGGAAACTACAGTGCTTTACTTTACTATTGAAGTGTTGTGAGATTCTCTACTTATAGGCTGCCACTTTTAGGTATGCCTAATCCCTTTTTTCTTCTATCAGGTCGAGCTCCCCTCTGAGAGCTTCCTCGTTGCCTTGCTCACTGTAGTTTGTCACTCGGTGTATTGGTAGTCCCAATTTTGTGGGGACCACTACATCGAAGCCATAGTTGAGTAAGAACGGGGTCTCTGGTTCGTTGTGGCTTAGGGAGTGTACGGTAGGCCCACAGAAGGGTCGGTTGCTCCTCTTCCCAGAGTCCCTTGGCTTTTCAAGCCTAGTTTTAATAGACTGTAGAATTGTTAGATTTGATACCTTGGCTTATCCATTAGCTTGCGGATGATCGGGAGAAGAGTAGTGATTTGATATCCTGTAGTCCGAGTATAACTACCTAAACACTAGCGTGTCAAACTGTCTTCTATTGTCATTGACTAGTACCCGGGCACGCCAAAGTTGCTAAGGATGAGGATGAATGCTTTGTGTGGTTTTCTTTTTTTCGGGAATTGATGAATAAATAAAAGAAAAAGCCAAACGGCACTATACAAAATACAAGGGGCATACCCCAGGATATGCAATAGGCGCAATCGAAAGCATCCAGACGATGCAAAAGAGGATGAGAACCAATCAATAGCCAGTAGCCAAGAAAAGAACCATCACCAAATCAAACCAAAGAGAAAAATGAGGGGAGACCCTTAAAACAAAACCAAGGCACCCTCAGAGGGTTAACATAAGCAAAAATCCAAAGGCGTTTTGTGACAGAGAAAAGAAAAGGAAATACAAATAAATCCATCAAGCAACACCAGTCTAAGTCCATTTAGCTATGTAGTCAGGTAGGTGAGGGTCATTTCTCCACTTGATTTGGATCTGAATAGAGATTTGGAGGTAGATCTCTTGAAGAAGCCTTTCCTTTGTTTTAACTTTGGAATTGAATGTTCGAGCATTTCTTTCCTTCCAAATGCTATAAATGACCAACCCAAGACACATTCTAGGAATAATGTGTTTAGGAGTTTTCTTTGTCCAGGCCCTAGCTGCCCAATCCACAATAGAGCTCCAGGAGGAAGCATGGGAGTTAATCTTTGCAGTAATGCCTGCCAAATAAAAGAAGAGAATGAGCAACTAAAAAACAAGTGGTCATGTGATTCCATACCTTGATGACAGAGAACACATCCTAACTGTCTAGGAATAAAATGAAAGATCCTGTCATGAGTAGATAAACGGTTAAGAATTGCCAACCAAGAAATGAAACTGTGCCTAGGTATATTTCCTGGGAACCAAATGAGCCGATGCCAAGGGACATTCTGGCCAGTGACTCTAAGGTGATCCCAAGTATGAGCAAGGTTAAAGTTCCCATTGGGGGATGGAACCCAAATGGTAGTATCAAGGTTATCAGAAGGAAGGGGAACATCAAGCATGTGGTTTCGAATTTGCATAAGTTCTAACGTGTTAGTGCGAGGCCATTGCCATTCCCAATCTACTATGATATCCTTAACTTTCGCATGCAAGGGTATAGCGGCGTCATAAGCAACCCTAGGATTGAACTTATCCAAGAGATGGCCTAAGGGGTGCCAGTTGTCATACCATAAGAAGGTACCACTCCCATTACCAATTTTGTGTTTCAATAATGGCCTAACCATGTCTCTGAAACCAAGTCCCTTGTGGTCGAGTGGTAAGCTTCTTGGGTACCCAAGAGGTTTAGTGTTCGAGTCATGGGGAGCGTGGCCACTGGAGTATTCACCCGGCGCCTCCAGGCCTCGAGGGATTAGTCGAGGTGCGCGCAAGCTGGCCCGGACACCCCCGATTACCAAAAAAAAAAAACCATGTCTCTGAGCTTAAGGAGTTTCCTCCAATACCAAGAACTTTGGGACGGGGCTTTAACAATCCAGAAACTTTTGTCTTTTAAAAGATAAGTTTTAACCCAATCCACCCACATAGAATTTGGCCCAAAAGAGAAAATGGACCGAATATGTTTTAAATTCAATATTTTATTAAGTTAGACAAGATTTTTCAACCCCAAGCCCCCTTCCGTTTTAGGCCTACAAACAAGGTCCCATACAACTTTTGACCCATGAGCTTTCTCAATGTCACCAGACCACAGAAACCTCCTTAACAACTTTTCAACCTCTTTTAAAATGCTTTTGGGTAGGATAAACATACCAGACCAATAGTTTTGAATTCCTGAAAGGAAAAACTGTATTAATTGAAGTCGACCAGCATAAGAAAGGCATTTAGAAGTCCAAGATGTTATTCTAGAGCTAATCTTATTAACAAGTTCTTGACAATCACCCTTCTTTAGTCTAGATGTTATAAGAGTAACACCAAGGTACTTAAGAGGAAGGGATCCCATAGCAAATTGGAATATATGGCAAATAGAATTTATAACCGTATCTTCAATGCCAGAAGTAAACAAACAACTCTTACTAGTGTTAGCAAGTAAGCCAGAGAGGTCATAAAACTGAGTAAGAGTGGTTTTCATAAGTTGGGCAGAGTCTGTATCCCCATGAAACAGTAAAAGTAGGTCACCAGCAAAGCAGAGGTGGGAAATACTCAGCTTATCACATTTCCAATGATACTTAAAGTGGGTTGAAGCTGTTATATTGTGTTTTATCAATTGGCTTAAAGTATCCATCACAAGAACAAAAAGGTAGGGGGAAAGAGGGTCACCCTGCCTAAGACCTTTATCAACCTTCAAAATAGCCAATAGATTCTCCATTAAAATTGATGGAGTATTTAGGGCTAGTGACACACTTTTTAATCCAAAGTTGCATATTGGGGGGAAACCCTAAGATGTCAATTAGGTCTAATAAGAACTGCCAACTAACACAATCATAGGCTTTCATAAGGTCAACCTTAGCTGTTGCACGGGGTTGGCCTGGAGGCTTATGATAGTCCCTCATGAGGCCCTGAGCTAACAGAATATTGTCACTTATCTTACGAACTTTGATGAAGGCAGACTGGACATTGTCTATAAGACTAGGGAGGACAAGTTGGAGTCTTTTTTTTTTTTTTTTTGGTAATCGGGGGTGTCCGGGCCAGCTTGCGCGCACCTCGACTAATCCCTCGAGGCCTGGAGGCGCCGGGTGAATACTCCAGTGGCCACGCTCCCCATAACTCGAACGAACACTAAACCTGTTGAGTAGTACACCCAAGAAGCTTACAACTCGGCCACAAGGGACTTGGTTGACAAGTTAGAGTCTTGTAGCAATGATTTTTTAGATACATTTATAGATTGTGTTGCAACACGAAATCGGGCGAAAATCACCCATTTTAGAAGGGTTTGGAATCTTAGGGATAAGGGCAATTAAGGTTGCATTAGATTCCCCCAAAAGTTCACCATGGATAAAAAATTCTTTGATGGCTTGAGTAACTAAAACCCCTGTGATATTCCAAGTTTCTTTAAAAAAATGAGCATTGTAGCCGTCAGGACCCGAAGCTTTGGTACTATGGATGCTAAACATGGCATCCTTGATCTCAATATCACTGGGGATACTATCCATACTGGAGAGGTAAAGCAGGCATTGTGTGAATAAGTACTATAGGTAACTAAACTCGAACGTATGTGTTCTAGGGTCTTTTGATTCCTCTATCGTGGGTCACCTAGAGGGTTTTCCCCCATTGTAGGTTGAGGACCTAAGTGGAATTAGTGCCTTGTGTATGATTGGGTGTGATTTCTAGGTCTTTTGGTGCCTCGGGTATGGTCCCGGGGTCTTATGGTGCCTCAGGTGTGGTCCCGAGGTCTTCTGTTATGGCTCGGGTGTGATCCTGAGGTCTTTTTTGTTATGAAATACTGGTAGGGATCACTATTTGCAACAAAATTTCTTTATTCAATCTTGAAAACTATCATGAATGCTCGGGAAGAGCTATAACATGTTTAAAGGAGATGTAAAAGTCCCTAACCAATACAGATCCTTATTTTATTGAAAGTACTTTCGTAGATGGTCCATGTTCCACGCGTGTGCCATGTCTTATCCTTCTAGAGTTTGCAACTAGTAAATTCCCGGTCGGTTAACTTGGGTAACCCTATAGGGCCCTTCTTAGTTTGGTCCCAGCTTCCCATGGCTCAGGATTTTGATTGATTTTTTGCCTTAAGGACCAGGTCTCCTACTTGGAAACTGCGGTGCTTTACTTTGCTGTTAAATTATTGTGAGATTCTCTACTTATAGGCTGCCGCTTTTAGGTATGCCTATGTCATGCCCCGGAGTAAGCCAAAAATTGGAAAAATCAAAATTTTCCTTTATGGGTCCGTAGACACGTGACTGGTTGATTAACCGTTCTGTCCTTCTAACTCCGCACAACATTCATAAGGGCAATGCTAAAGTATAAACATAACTTAAACTTAACAGAATATAAATATAGCAGCGGAAACCAAAACACAAGTTAAGATAACATTCAGCCTATTACAAAACGGACAATACTACACTTGTTACATAGACTTAAACATAAGAAACAACTGAAATAACTATCTTCAATTTCCAGCCGAGCTCTATCCTCCTTAGCTCCTTAGCACTGCTTCCTGAGCTCACCTCCCTTTTTAACAAAACCTGGATTACTCTGGACATAAGAATGTCTAGGGCGTAACATGCTGTCAGCTTTGGAACAAAACTGAGTGAGAGCCTAACCGCACAATAATCAATAAATACAAATATCTCTCAACTCACGTTATTGTTATGTATCTTAGGATACCGTTAATCTCTTATCAAACGACGCATCCTTTTACGAGCATAGCAAAGGTCTCAACAATACATATAAATGATTAAACATATTGCAACATCTTATCATGGAATACTTTCTCCTTTCGTTAACATGCCCGTGCATGTCAATGCATGACCCATGCAACTACCTTTGCGGCGGGATGCTGAATCCTCGACCTGAACAATGAACTCGTAATCTTTATCAGAACCAAACATCTCACTCATCAACACATTCTCGTCACTATCTTTCTGTCACGCCCTGAAGTACCAAAAATAGGGAAAAATAAATTTCCTTTATGGGTTCGTAGACACGTGACTGGTTGTGAGTGTCGCCTGATTGTCCAAACATGCTTATAACAATAATGTGATATGGGAAAGTGACTAAGTTCAGCGGAAGCAGAAATTTAAAACATCCAAGTCTTACATCAGTAGTATATTACAGGCCAAAAAGATATCCAAAAGTTACATATTACAAGACCAGCTAAACCATTACATCACTAACATAATAATAACAGAACTATAATAGATGACTCCCAACCACATCATCCCTAAAATGTGCCTTGGGTTGGTGGTCTATAGTATCTGGAAAGAAAGAAATGCCCGAACATTCAAATCTGAAGTCAAAACAAAGGAAAGGGTTCTTCAAGAAATCCACCTCCAAATCGCTATCCAAATCAAGTGGAGAAATGATCCTCATCTCCCTAACTACTTAACTAGATGGAGTTGATGGAGTTGATTTAATTTTGTATTTTAATGTTTTGTTACTTTCATTTCTAGTTTTATTATATGGGGGACCTCGGGCTTTGTTGACCTAATTTAGGATCTCCCCTCCTCTGTTCTTTAGTTCAGTGATTTTTGCTATGATGGGACTTTTTCTGGACCTCTGGCCTTTGGATAGCTCCCATCCTCTGTTGCATCATCTGGATGCTTTTCTGTGTGCTTATTGTATTTCCTGGGGTATGCCCCTTGTATTTTGTTTGATGCCGTTTGGCTTTTTTATTTATTCACCATTCTCTGAAAAAAAAAAAAAAAGAAAAAAACAGAACTATAACAAAAGAAAAGCTCTAAAGTCTTCAGCTGGTGAAACCGTAGCCTTCCTCGTAGTAATCTTCACTAGCATAGTCTTCAGTAGTAAAGTCAGCATCTTGATAGCAGTCGGCTCCGTCTGGACTTACAAAGGCTGGACGTGGAAGGTCCAGCGGCATGAAAAGCCGTTAGCGGTTAAGCTAAGTGAGGGTCCCCTTAAGGTTACCACCACCAAGGTAAGTTATTCATCATCTCTTCTTATTTCTCGAAACCATATCTCGTTCATCATTTCTTATTCTCAATACTATGTCTCGTTCGTCTTTTCTTATTCTCAAAACCATGTCTTATTTAAACCCAATCATTCCTTTAAAACTTAACCCAGAACTGAACTGACCAATGACATTGACTGAAAGAAGACTTAACTCCAAACGCATTTACTGGTCAAGAAAGACAACACTCAATAATGAATAGTTAACTGTCGCCCAACTGGCACTCAAACTGTCGTCCAAATGGCATTCAAACTATCGCCCAAATGGCATTCAAACTGTTACCCAAATGGCATAAGTGTGCGGGACATTAACAATCTCTTGGTCGAACACGTCATGCCGATTCTCAGGTCGCCTGCACGTTACCGAACACGTCATGCCGATTCTCAGACCAAGGGTACAGGAAATTAATAATCACTTGGACGAACACGTCATGCCGATCCTCAGGTCACCTGTACATAACCGAACACGTCATGCCAATCCTCAGTCCAAGGGTGCGGAAAAATAATCAACCACTTAATCGAACACGTCATGACGATCCTCAAGTCATCCGCACTTGACCGAACACGTCATGCCGATCCTCAGATCAAGAACATAAAACATAACTCTCCGATCGACACCATGGAATTACCGAAAGACCAATTTTGTAAGAAATATCCAAACACGACACGAAAGTTCACGAATCAACTTTGACCGGTAGTCACACGACTAGAAACGAGGCCCAATGTCCCTTATTTGCATTAAATCTGTTATCGAAGGTTTTATCGTTATTTTTCACGTTCGTACGTTTCGTAGTTTAGTTCATTAATATCATCCATTTATAACCATTAATATTTCGCTATACGTCCGACATTCCGTTTTACCTCTCAATATACTTACGATGGAAACTTTTCCGATCACTTATTAATGCAATAATCGTGCCATACAACATACTTATAGTTTGGGTATGAACTTTCAACGGTCATTGGACTATATTCATAACAATGGAAAACATAGCACGTAGCTCATGGATTTATAACATGAATTTAATACCAATAAACCTATAGATAAAACCCTTAATATACTCATCTACGCGATAGCACTACCATAGCACAAGATTTTCATATCAACATAGGTACAGGAAACTAGCATCAACCATCAACACCATGCATAAACAAAACATTATACAAAAAGCTACACAATCTGCCAGGATACATTTTCACTGTGTTGACTGAAACAATATGATTTATTTGGGCATGATAAATTGCTTTGAAAATCAAACTTAAAACTAGAACATTATAGGTATTTAGATCATCTTCATGTACAAAAAAAATCTAACTTCAAATACATTTTTGAACTGCTCAAAATATTTATTCTATCGAAACATTTCTATAATTTTGGACTGCTATGTCCCAGATTTACAGCACCGCGTTGTACATGAATTTAACCTATGAAGGAGGGGTTTTTAGACTGAGCTATAGAAGAGTTATTTGTAGAAAAATTAGTTAGCTTTCGTCACAAAAAAACCTAGCCTAATTCAGACTTTTGAGCTACTCCAAACATTCATTTTACTAAACTGTGTTCTGCTGAAAGTTTTAGTTTCTCAGATTTATAACACTACGTTGTACATGCATTTCACCTATAAAGGATTGATTTCTAGACTGAGCTATAGAAGAGTTATTTGTAGATAAATGAGTTAGCTTTCACCATGAAAACAACTAGCTTAATTCTAATTTTTGAGCTCCTCAAAACATTCATTTTACTAAACTACATTCTGCTGGAAGTTTCTGTTTTTCCAGGTTTATAACACTGCGTTGTACATGCATTTCACCCATGAAGGATTGATTTTCAGACCAATCTATAGAAGAGTTATTTGTAGATAAAAGGGTTATCTTTCGTCACAAAAACACCTAGCTTAATTCGAATTTTTGAGCTGCACAAAACATTCATTTTACTAAACTACATTCTGCTGGAAGTCCAGTTTCTCAGATTTAGAACACTTGTCTTGCATGTCATGAAAACTTCAACACAACAACATCAAACTCCTACTAAACATTATTACATACTATATATGTTCTAAATTGAGTTATATTACTCACAATTACTCACAATTTAACCAAGTTCCTTGTGGCCGAGTGGTAAGCTTCTTGGGTGTACTACCCAAGAGGTTTAGTGTTCGTGTCATGGGGAGCGTGGTTACTGGAGTATTCACCCGGCGCCTCCAGGCCTTGGGGGATTAGTCGAGGTGTGCGAGTTGTTGGTATGGTTACTATAGTCTATATGGTAATACTACAACACGTCCATACCGTCACGTAATTAAAATAATAATATAATAATATAGTCGGTCCAATACAGAAATTCGAAAAAGCTGATATTATAATGACAGAAAATTACAGGTGTTACATCTTCCCCCACCTATTAAAGGATTTCGTCCTCGAAATCAGAGCTTATCTATTTACAAAACAGAAAAGATATTTCTCTCGCATCTCTGACTCCATTTCCCACGAAGCTTCTCTTTCATCATGATGATTCCATTGAACTTTCACCAATGGGATCTCCTTGTTCCTCAGCTTCTTGGTTTCTCAACCCAAAATCTTGATCGGTCTCTCGGTGTAAGACACGTTATTATTCACCTCAATGTCCTTGAAGTCGATTACATGTGGCGTCACGCCCTGATGATTCTCCTTCAACATATTAAAGTGAAAAACATTGTGAATACCTGATAACCTTGGTAGCAACATCACTAATTTCTAATATCCTACATGGAATTTCTGGAGAAATTCAGGTGCTACATCTCTACCCACCTTATCAGAGGATTTCGTCCTCGAAATCTAGAGTTTGCTAGGTCTTAGAAAGTACAAGGTACTAATCATATCTCATATTTATTTACCATTTTCCGAAAAAAAATCATATCTCAGATTTTAAGGTTGTGAGGTTCCCACTAGCTAGCTAATTAGACCTTCTTTGTGGTAGAACCATGTTCTAAATTCCTCGTTCTGGACAATCTTTGTGCACACGTCCAGTCTTTCCACAATTGAAGCACTACGCCTATCAACTTGTGAGCTGTTTCGGTGCTTTGCATTCCTTGGAGTGATGTCCAGATATTCTGCAGCTGTTGTAGATATCACGTTGCTTTGGATTTGTCTCAACGGCAGTCTGATTAACTTTTCTTTCCTCGTTTCTTCTGCGTCTTTGATCGGCAAGATTCTCACCTCTCAGCTTTTTGATGCGATGGTTGAGAAGTCTAGTTGGTCTCACGATTGTCTTTTATAACTTGTAGGGGTCGTGAATGTATCCCTCAGCATGTTAGTACGAAGAACGTTGTAGATTAGCGTATCCACTCAAAAAGTGTTGTGATCTACTACACCATTGGTGATAACGTACGCGAGTTGGTGGGCAATTCAATCGTAAATACTCCAATGTGTCTCAGTGATAGCTTCCTTTCTTTTGGTCTAATAGCACGTTACCTCAAGCGATCGATATTTTAATGGTACTTATCTTCGACTTCAAATTGTAGGTTCTTCCTTCATTTTTTTTTATCTTTCTAACGTGATGATGATTGACATGGCCTTCTATATAGAACCTCGAGTGACGTCATGCCTATGCTTGACTTTGTCGTAGTTGGCGAACATTTTGATTAGCGACGAGTGGGTTCTCTCGTATTTTTGTTCCGGATGCGCCACAAGCTTTCATAATTGATGGTGCAAACTTTTCCATGTGTCTCCGATGTTGTTGATGTGAACTGGTAAGACGTCTTCTATCGTTAGGTTAGCTCGTCTGGTTTGACCGTCAATCTAAAGGTGGGATACGATGCTCGTTGTATACTTATAGTTACTAACTGCCGATTTGTTGTACCTCTATAATATATATATATATATCGGAACACTAATCATTACAATAATACTAGATACACAAAACAAGATTCATTAATAAGTTAAAATTTTGCATAATCCCAAGCCCAATCAGCTTTTGTCAAGGGTAGGAAAATTAGTGATAATATCTTTTTGGCCCAAGATTTGTTATGAGATTATCATAAGTCTGGTGGTAAGCCTAGATCTGCTGCCAAAGTTGACCTTATGAAGGCCTATGATAGTGTGAACTGGGAATTTGTGTTTGACTTACTTGATGTTCTTGACTTTCCTCCAAACTTAAAAAAAATGGATTAGAGCTTGTATTACCACCCCTAGATACTCTATTAACTTCAATGGAGAATCTGTGGGTTATTTTGGTGGTGCCAAGGGCCTTAGACAAGGGGATCCCATTTCCCCTTACCTGTTTGTTCTTATAATGGAGACCCTTAGCCAATTACTTGCCCACAACATCCAGAGGGGGGACTTTACTTGTCATTGGAAATGTGATAAGTTGAAAATTTCTCACCTTTGTTTTGCGGATGACCTTATCATCCTCCTTAACGGAGATATTGACTCTGCAAAGTTGGTTAGGAAAACTTTAAATCAGTTTTATGACATCTCTGGCCTTCAAGCTAATAACCATAAAAATTGTGTTTTCTTCTCTGGGCTCGAAGACCATGAGGCTCTTAATATTAAGGCGGAACTCCAGTTCTCTGAGGGAATTCTCCCTATGAGATATCTTGGAGTTCCCCTTATTACCACGAAACTGAAGAAAGTCCATTGTGTTGATCTTGTCAGTAAAATTTGCTCTAGAGTCGATTCCTGGAATTCTAAATTTTTATCTTATGCAGGTAGGGCTCAGCTTATACAGTCCGTACTCTCTAGGATTCAACGATATTGGTCTGGGATGTTTATGCTCCCAAAATGTGTTCTTAAACAGGTGGATCAAGCATTAATGAGATTCTTTTGATCCGGTACTACCGAGAAGGGGCATGGTGCCAAAATAGCCTGGGTTAAAGTGTGTAAGCCTAAGAACGAGGGTGGCTTGGGGTTTAAAGATGTTTTCTTCACCAATACTATTTTGAATTTAAAACACATTGGTAACCTTCTTGACCCTGGAAATAAATCCATTTGGAAAGAATGAATACATTTGTACATGGTAAAATCTAAAAGTTTTTAGGATGTTAAATCTCCTGGCCAATGCTCTTGGTATTGGAGAAAATTGTTAAAGCTTAGGGGAGTAGTTAGGCCTTTACTTAAACATAAAATTGGTAATGGTCTACATACTTCCCTTTGGTTCGACAATTATCTTCCAAGTGGCCCTTTGTTTGAAAAGTATACTAATCGGATTGCATACGATGTTGTTATTGATACCTATGCAAAAGTAGCATCTATTATAAGGAACCACGATTGGGTCTGGCCTGGGTCTAACTCCATTGGATTAAATGAAGTTCGAGACCTCTTATCTGGTTTGTATAAACCTTATGATTTATCTGATAGTATCTTATGGACCACCTCCCCAAATGGAAATTACAAGTTTTCTCATATTTGGGATCATGTTAGAGTTGTTTCTCCTAAGGTCCTTTGGGACAAACTTGTTTGGTTCTCAGGGTGCACCCCTAGGCAGAATTTTATCTTATGGTTTGCTGTTCAAAATAAACTTGCAACCCATGATAGAATTTACACTTTTACTCCTGGTCCACTTGCTTGTGTGTTATGCCATAGTCATATGGAATCTCACAACCAATTATTTTTTCAATGTTCTTATGCCTCTTTTGTTTGGCAGAATTTGTTGAATAGGTGTGGGCTTACATGGAACAGGACAGATTGGGATACCACCGTTAGATGGATGACACAATAATGGAAGGGGAAGAAAATCCATCAAGCTATGCCAAAAATCTGTATTTGGGTCACTGTCTATGGCTTGTGGAGGGAAAGGAACAATAGAACGTTTAGTGGCACATATACTCCCAAAGATCAACTACTGCAAAACTTTATCTCCCAAATTAATCTCCAGATTAGGTCCAAGTGGAAACATCATCCCCAGCTTGATTTCTTTGCTTCACCCTGGACATAGCTTCTCTGTTTTGGAATTGTTTTCCATTTGTCACTATTGTTGTTTGATGTGCTTTTATGCTTCTGGGTGTTGGTTGATGCCATCTTGTTGATTGTATTCTATTTTGTTAGTGGCCTCTCCTTGCAACTAGTCCTCTTACTGAGCTTACTGTTTATCCTGGGGTATGCCCCTTGTACTTTTGTACATTTTTTTGGAATATATTTACCCTTTTCCGAAAAAAAAAAATTTTTGCATAATCGATTGCATAGGTTGTATCAACTCCCCTTTTCTTCCAAGTTCATCAACAGATCTTGATTGATGTTCTTCATTGCCTCGCAATCCTTGCGAATGTGGTCCATTCCACCACATTTGTAACATCGCGATCCATGTCCTCCAATTTGTTTCGGTGTTGGGCATTCGTCGAAGTATTGTCCGCAATTTCTGCAGTTGAAACAACGTTGGTATGTTTTGCGTTGGATCGATGCTATTGTTGTGTCAGACTTTCTCTTGTTCCTCATGTGTTCTTTCAGTCTTTGTTGTGCCTCTTTGCCTAATCCAGCTATATTGGGAATGGTGGTATTGAGCTGGGCTTATCTGAGCTGCATGTGCTGCGTAGCATCCATCTCGAGGGCTTTGCAGTCCTTGTTCAAATGTCCTTTCTTGCGACAGCTGTAGCAGATAACATTTGGTTGGTTATAGGTCTTGGGAGTTTGACATTCCTTGGCCAGACATTGAGGGTTTCCACAGGTGAAACAAACTCCATGATCATTGTTCGCCGTTTTTGAGTTGTCCTTGTAGTAGGGTTGACCTTGGTAGTATAATAGGTTGTGGCTTGAGTGGTCTCAAAAGCGATTCTGATGGGCGATATGGAGGTGTCTAAACAACTCGTCTCCGTAGTCACTTGTGCTAGTGCTGTCTGTGGTCTTCCATAAGTCTTGTATTAGTCTTCCAAATATACTAGTGGGATCGATCTCCTTAGGTATTATGTTGCTTAGCCTTCTGGACTGGTCCTCAGTTGTTTGAGATGATTCATCCATTGCAGAGATCGAGAAGATTCTTGCGCTCCCACATATGAGTTCATGTCTATAAGGTTTCTATCATACCTTATGCAAAGCAATCATAACCTATTATATTTCACATTATGGTTATCATCATAATCCCGGTAGCTAGAATACGATGATTGAAACGATTGAACAGATTGACCCAAAATGAAGCTGAGTTCGAAAAGGCATATGAATCTTCACAGATAGAAGTATAATAGTAGAATGATGTGATCCATTCAAGAATAAAATGTAAATCTAACAATAATAGGATGACCGATTACTATGGAAGTAATCGTAGTATCTCAAGATTTGTAGGAAATGAAAGTAACTGATGGCATAAGGCCTTCAACGAATGAAATAAGAATTAGGTATTTCATAAGTGAAATAGTCCAAACGAAACCCTACTGATAAAGAATAAGGTAGCAACTGAGAGAGACAATAAGAGGTTAAGATGTACAGAGAGTACAACGTTTTTGAGTTCCTAACAAGAACAAGAACAGAGAACTCATTTAGAATTATTTCAAATGAAATGAACTTGTAAGAATTTGTTCAAGGGATAATTAGTCAAAAAGAATAACTTTGCAGTATTAGTAATCAAATTTATTTAGAATAATCTCAAAGACAATGAACTTTCAAGATTTTAGTTCAAAGAATAATAAGTCAAAAGAATGACTTTCCAGTACTGGTGATAGAACTTGTTCTCAAAAGAATTTGTCAAGAATCGGATGATCAAGGTATATACTCAAGAATTGTTGACTGGGGAATTTCAAAAAAAAAATTCAAGGAAATGAATTACTTATCAAGGAGTGTATCACAATAATTATTGACGGTAATCGGAGCCACTTTAAAAATATATAGATAACATTTTCAGAAGAAATGGTCATTAGAATAGAAGGCATCGATTTACTCAAATGGAGTGGAATGAGTAGAAAGGATATGAGCTTACTATGGTACTTGGCTACCATATCTAAGGTAAAGTTTGCCTCTCTTATTATCTATTACGGGTCCTCTAAGAACTCCTCCTCAGGGTCCTCCTCCTTCTCCTCGATGTCAGCTGGGTCTGCTTCGTGGTCCTGCTCAAGCATCGATATCATCTCGTCCCCTGTCAACTGGTGGTGCTGGATGGTCGTGTACATCATCCCTTGGTCTCTGAAGATCGTTCGTTGGGTTAACCTCCTCAATTGGCTCGTCATCGCTACTTGCCAGATCGTCATCAATCATCAGGTCATCACCATCAAAAGGGTCATTTGCTGAGTGGTCACTGCCTGCAGAATCCTCTCCACTCGCTATGTCGTCATTGCTGTCTGTATCCATGGGATTTGAATTCGCATCTGGCTCTGGTATAGGCTTGGGCGAGAATGGCGATGCTGGTGCTGCCATGATAATCTAAAAAAGTATATCGTCATATAATGCCTCGTCCTAAGCCATGCTGATAAGCTCCTGGTGAATAAATATGGTAGTCTCTGAAGCATGGATCGACTCGAGCTGAACTCGGTCCGGATACTGCAATGGATCGGTAAGTACGGCTCTCCACATGTCCTCCTCCAAGATGTGTCTCGCCTCTGGAGGATCCGCTGTCGATATAGTACAAGGTCAGCAGGCTAGATAAGACCGTCGCGATTATAGTGACCTCCGAAACAAAGCTCGACTCCATAGTCATGCAAGAGGAGCTAACTTAGTGTCAGTACTAATACAAGGTAAATCTTAGGCTTATAACTTAAGGTGTAGGACAATCAGTGAGCACGTCTAAACCTAAAGCTCTGATACCAAAAATCCCTGTCACGCCCTGAAGTACCAAAAATAGGGAAAAATAAATTTCATTTATGGGTTCGTAGACACGTGACTGGTTGTGAGTGTCGCCTGATTGTCCAAACATGCTTATAACAATAATGTGAAATGGGAAAGTGACTAAGCTCAGCAGAAGCAGAAATTTAAAACATCCAAGTCTTACATCAGTAGTATATTACAGGCCAAAAAGATATCCAAAAGTTACATATTACAAGACCAGCTAAACCATTACATCACTAACATAATAATAACAGAACCATAACAAAAGAAAAGCTCCAAAGTCTTCAACTGGCGAAACCGTAGCCTTCCTCGTAGTAATCTTCACCAGCATAGTCTTTAGTAGTAAAGTCAGCATCTTGATAGTAGTCGGTTCCGTCTGGACCTGCAAAGGCTGGACGTGGAAGGTCCAGCGGCATGAAAAGCTGTTAGCGGTTAAGCTAAGTGAGGGTCCCCTTAAGGTTACCACCACCAAGGTAAGTTATTCATCATCTCTTCCTATTTCTCGAAACCATATCTCGTTCATCATTTCTTATTCTCGATACTATGTCTCGTTCGTCTTTTCTTATTCTAAAAACCATGTCTTATTTTAACCCAATCATTCCCTTTAAAACTTAACCCAGAACTGAACTGACCAATGACATTGACTGAAAGAAGACTTAACTCCAAACGCATTTACTGGTCAAGAAAGACAACACTCAATAATGAATAGTTAACTGTCGCCCAACTGGCACTCAAACTGTCGCCCAAATGGCATTCAAACTATCGCCCAAATGGCATAAGTGTGCGGGACATTAACAATCTCATGGTCGAACACGTCATGCCGATCCTTAGGTCGCCCGCACGTTAACGAACATGTCATGCCTATCCTCAGACCAGGGGTACGGGAAATTAATAATCACTTGGACGAACACGTCATGCCGATCCTCAGGTCACCCGTACATAACCGAACACGTCATACCTAGCCTCAGTCCTAGGGTGCGGAAAAATAATCAACCACTTAATCGAACACGTCATGACGATCCTCAGGTCATCCAAACTTGACCGAACATGTCATGCCGATCCTCAGATCAAGAACACAAAACATAACTCTCCGATCGACACCATGGAATTACCGAAAGACCAATTTTGCAAGAAATGTCCAAACACGACACGAAAGTTCACGAATCAACTTTGACCAGGTAGTCACAAGACTAAAAACGAGGCCCAATGTCCCTTATTCGCATTAAATCTGTTATCGAAGGTTTTATCGTTATTTTTCACTTTCGTACGTTTCGTAGTTTAGTTCATTAATATCATCCATTTATAACCGTTAATATTTCGCTATACGTCCGACATTCCGTTTTACCTCTCAATATACTTACGATGGAAACTTTTTCGATCACTTATTAACGCAATAATCGTGCCATACAACATACTTATAGTTTGGGTATGAACTTTCAACGGTCATTAGACTATATTCATAACAATTGAAAACATAGCACGTAGCTCATGGATTTATAACATGAATTTAATACCAATAAACCTATAGATGAAACCCTTAACATACTCATCTACGCGATAGCACTACCATAGCATAAGATTTTCATAAGAACACAGGTACAGGAAACTAGCATCAACCATCAACACTATGCATAAACAAAACATTATACAAAAAGCTACACAATCTGCCAGGATACATTTTCACTGTGTTGACTGAAACAATATGATTTATTTGGGCATGATAAATTACTTTGTAAATCAAACTCAAAACTAGAACATTATAGGTATTTAGATCATCTTCATGTACAAAAAAAATCTAGCTTCAATTACATTTTTGAACTGCTCAAAATATTTATTCTACCGAAACATTTCTATAATTTTGGACTACTATGTCCCAGATTTATAGCGCCGCGTTGTACGTGAATTTCACCTATGAAGGAGGGGTTTTTAGACTGAGCTATAGAAGAGTTATTTGTAAAAAAATTAGATAGCTTCCTCCACAAAAATACCTAGCCTAATTCAGATTTTTTAGCTACTCCAAACATTCATTTTACTAAACTATGTTCTGCTGAAAGTTTCAGTTTCTCAGATTTACAACACTGCGTTGTACATGCATTTCACCTATAAAGGATTGATTTCTAGACAGAGCTATAGAAGAGTTATTTGTAGATAAATGAGTTAGATTTCACCACAAAAAAAACTAGCTTAATTTCGATTTTTGAGCTCCTCAAAACATTCATTTTACTAAACTGCATTCTGCTAGAAGTTTCTGTTTTCCCAGGTTTATAACACTGTGTTGTACATGCATTTCACCCATGAAGGAGTGATTTTCAGACTGATCTATAGAAGTGTTATTTGTAGATAAAAGGGTTAGCTTTCTTCGTTTTTTTTTTTCAGAAAATGAGGGTTAGCTTTCTTCACAAAAAAACCTAGCTTAATTCGGATTTTTGAGCTGCACAAAACATTCATTTTACTAAACTACATTCTGCTGGAAGTTCAGTTTCTCACATTTAAAGCACTTGTCTTGCATGTCATGAAAACTTCAACACAACAACATCAAACTCCTACTAAACATTATTACATACTATATATGTTCTAAATTGAGTTAGATTACTCACAATTACTCACAATTTACTCACCAAAGCTTGAAGTTAAACTTGATGTTGTTCTTGAGCTTGATGGAGCTTGAACTTCAACTTCAATGGTGTCACCTTCTTCTTCTCCTTGTTTTTATTCCATACTTACATGGGATTTATAACTCCCAGCTCTCTTTCTTCACTTAGGTGCAGATTATGAGAGTGGAAGAGAGTGTAATGCATGCATATAGGTGTGGTTATATAGAAAATGCAAGTGCTAGGTGTCCTATTGCATGCTTGCATGCTAGGACATGTGTCCTTGTAGTGGACATGTGTCTAAGAGGGTGGCATGTGGTTGCCACATGGCCGGCCATGTGGGTCCACCTCGAGTTATGTGCCACTTCCTTGGTTTACGTGTATAAGTTCCTCGGTATACGTGTCAGTCTCGATTTACGTACAACCGGGTATTATTTCTAATGTCTGGGTCCAGGTACGGGACTAAGTTAAATCTTATTATGGTCGAGTTGGTATGATTACTACAGTCTATATGGTAATACTATAACACGTCCATACCGTCACGTAATTAAAATAATAAAATAATAATATAGTCGGTCCAATATAGAAATTCAAAAAAGCTGATATTATAATGACAGAACGTTATAGGTGTTACACTTTCTGTCACCTATCCATCGCCAGACTGGCACTCTGATTATCGCCTTGTTACTATTGCCCTACTAGCATGCTGACTATCGCCCAACTAACACGTTAAAACTATCGCCCAACTAGCACTCAAACTGTGGTCCAACTGGCACATTAACTGTCGCCCAACTAGCACTCAAACTGTCGCCCAACTAGCACATTAACTGTCACGCAACTGGCACTCTGATTGTCGCCCTGTTACTATCGCCCTACTGGCACGCTGACTATCGCCCAAATGGCACATTAACTATCACCCAACTGGCACTCAAACTGTCGCCCAATTGGCATATTAATTGTCGCCCAACTGGCACTCAAACTGTCGCCCAACTGGCACATTAACTATCGTCCAACTGGCACTCAAACTGTCGCCTAACTAGCACATTAACTGTCGCCCAACTGGCACTCAAACTGTTGCCCAACTGGCACATTAACTGTCACCCAACTGGCACTCAACTCCAATTCACTTCTCTTTCTCGAACACATTTCTCATTTAATCACATCTCGCTTTTCATACAATGCATACTAACTCGTGTCATGAAATGCAGGTATCCATTATCAATCACTCGTATACATCTCTACTCCTTTCATTCACTTCATTACCATGCCATGCGTTAACTATTCTGATTAACAATCATCATAAAGCGTGCATTTATCATCTTAACAGCGGAAACATAATCATAAAACATGGATCTTATAACAAGGATTTGATACCAATAGACATATAGATAAAACCCTTGACATGCTCACGTAGGCACTAACACTACCATATCACGAGTAATAGGATTAGAGTGAGGTTAGTAAACTCACCTTTAGTCACTGATCCTCAGTAGTAGCTAACTGTCAAGTTCTTTTTTTTTGGATAATCGGGGGTGTCCGGGCCAGCTTGCGCGCACCTCGACTAATCCCCCGAGGCCTGGAGGCGTCGGGTGAATACTCCAGTGGCCACACTCCCCATGACTCGAACACTAAACCTCTTGGGTAGTACACCCAAGAAGCTTACCACTCGGCCACAAGGGACTTGGTTTAACTGTCAAGTTCTACAACAATAACCAAAAGAAACAGAATAAAATATAAGAACTAGTTACAAGGGCAAAATGGTAATTTTACCAAATGAGGATATAAGCCTCTAGGTAGTGATCTACGGGTCATTATAAGTCCAACGCCATTGACTAGACTCAAATCGGAGTCTGTCGCATTTTTTACGAGGTAATATGTAGGGCTTACTACACTAATGTGGGCCCTAAAGACAAGCTGTATTTTTGACCAAGTCGAAAGGTCATCAAACTTCAAGGGAATGTTATAGACATTATTCTATGACTCTAGGAACTGACCGCGTCTTTTTTGGAGTCCTAGACTATTTATTGTGAATTATTGAAGATGATGTATATTAGAAAATACTCAAAAAGGGTTTTAAATTCATAAATATGCCTATACTAAGAAATCAGTACTTTGAAATATTTTGATTAAATACTAGATATTAAAATAAACTACCAATATTTATCTCACAATTTTTAGAGCTCGTTTGGTATTTTTAATAATTAATATACACGTAAAATAGCTCCTTATTAATTATTAAAAATAATAGTATATAGTATTATAGATTTATAAAATCTTGAGATATCATAAAATAGCATTAGGGACGATCCCCAAATTTTCTAGAATTTATAAATGCACATTGGTATTTAATATCTATTTAAATACCCTTCAAAATTATATATTATACTCATATAATAATAAGTAAATGATAATTATATTAAAATTATAATATATTTATTTTCCAGAATATAGGGAATACTATATAATAATATTCTATAATTTAAACAATAATATTACATTTATAAAGCATTTTAAAATAATAAAACTATTTAATCTATTATTAAGTAAATAATAATAATAATAATAATAATAATAATAGGATAACCCGATGGGTTAACCCGAACCGACCCTAACTAAATGGATCATCCATATACACTCTCATAGGGATCCAACTGGGGTGACCCGCTTGGTCAACCCTGATCCGACCCGACCCGACCTGAACCTATACGGGCTACCCACATACACACTCACACAAAACCCACCCAGGAATCCGTCTGGGTTGAACCCAACCCGAACCTATAACCAAACTAACACACAAACCAACCCTAGCCATAACCAGAACCTAGACCGAACCCGTACCCGAACCAAAACCATCTATAGACACAATAGAACCCACCCGAAGAACAGTTACTGCAGATTTTGGTAGCTCAAATCAACACTCAAATTAGAATTCAATGGAAACACCATCCCCTACTTGATCTTGTCACGCCCCGAATTAAATAAAAGTATGATTTTTTTTTTTAAATCAACTTTGAAACGAAGGCGGAGACAGGTTTGAATAATATATAGTATTTTCAACTATAACAAAGTAATAATAATAATCTAAGGTTATTACATCACTTAATAAGCAGAAGTAATAAGATTCAACAACATTATGAGAAATAGACATAGTCTTGGGACTTAGCCCTTAAAAATACAAATATCCAGAGAATAGATTTTCTTAAAGATAAGCTCTCTTTATTCATCCTCCATGGTATTCCATCTATTAAACTTCATTTCCTGAAAAGGGTGGATAACAACATCCATCAGTATTACTGGTGAGTTTCTCAATATATTCCAAGCTTTATATAAAAGTCGAGTTATAGGAACGATTTACCAAAAATTCAGGAATTCCCAAAATATATAGATATAAAAGAATTTAGTATTTTCATGGTCTCTTTGGAAAATTTCCATTTACCTGATCCTTACCAATTTCTTGATCTCATACCCAACAATATGTTTACCAAGGCTAGAAAGCACAGAGTAACTCTTACACTATCCATCAGTCCCTTACTCGAAATGGATAGTATTCTATTCATCAGCCATTGCTCGAAATGAATAGTAAAATTGATCACAGCACCCCAGCCTATATTGCTAGCAAGGTGTATACTAGTTACCAGCTTCCCAAACGAGCTCGGAATCAACTGGTATATAAGTGCACTTACTGTAGGACTCTCTCCGTCCCGGTCATCTCATAGACTATCTCAGTCCTCGGGTTCAAGTATATTGGCGACAACCTCAACTATCTACCCCGACTCAAATCCGCAATATATGAGATCAGATTATAAAATTTTATCAATAAATTTTCTTCCATCAAACCCTTCAAAAAAAATGGCTCTTCCCATTATAAACTTTTATGCAATTATCACCATAACAACAACTCATTCCTTAACCCTGACTTGTCAAGGGACAAAAATCAACATAGGTGAAAATCGATGATTTAGAAATAAAATAATACTTATAATATTTCTGATTCTTGTATTAGTAAGCTACTAAAGATTTAAACATAAATCACAAGAAAGTATTTAAATTGAAAGGACTTTTAATTATAAGGGATAGTGTTCTTTTAAAATTTCAAGGTTAACTAAAGACTATTTGATCTTTCAAGAGAACATAAGGACTATATTCAGAAACTAGATAACTACAAAAAAAATCTTATTTTCATTTGAAAAGTTAAAAATAATAATTTTAGAAATTTAAAAGAAAAAAACTTTGAACTAAAATCCTTCCATAAATTTTCTTCTTTAAAGTACTTTTAAGGAAAATAAAGAAGTAATAGTACGTAGTTTGCTCCCAAAATAAGTTTTCTCAGACCTTTCTTTCTTTCCTTTGTTCAAAGATCTTCAAAGATATTGACCAAAACTTAAAAGTAAAAATTTGTAATTACTTAAATAACCCTTTTCTTGAAATACTTTTAATTATAGAAGAATCCACATCAATATTTGGGAGTTAGACAAAAATATCAAAAGTTCTATACTTTTATTTTTTTATTTTTATTATCATTGTTATTATTTTTTTTTTTTCTTAAAAATATATTTTTCCAAAATTGCAAACTTGCCCAAAATGTTTTCTATTGATAACAAAGTTTGAAAGAAAACTAAATCCCCATATTTCTTTCTCACTTTTTTTTTTTTTTTTTGCAACATACTTCATGCTTGAATCCACATCTCTCTTTTTCATAAGAGGAAAATCATCAGAAACTTTATCTCACCAAAAAAGAAAATCACCTTTGATATATATAGATTATAAAAAAAAACTCAAAATGAGAATAATATAAATTTACATATATAAATTAAGCTATATACATATATATACGGCTATATATATATACACTACCATATATATATACGGCCCATATGTGTGCTGTTCCTCATAAAAATTAATTTCTAACCACAAGAACTTTCAAGAAAACTTCCCTTCATGGATACATGCATATAACCGAATATACATACATATGTATATGATATGTTCAAGGGTCTATAATACCCACTGGAATGTGGACACCCAAAGTGAGGGCTTTCCCAAAAGTTGTTCAATCAAAACTTAGAATTTATCTAGGACCAATAACTTTAAGGTTAGGACAAAATCCAAGGTCATGTGCATATATACTTGTATATAGTCACTGGAACACCAAAATTTTTGGGACCACTTCTATCATTGGAATTCTATATAATACTTAGAATATAGAGTGCTCACCCTTAAAGCTTGGTTAAGTTGGAAAGATTTTGAGAGTACTTGGATCTCCTAATGGTGCTTCTGGAAGTATGTTTCCCAACTGAGCTTTAGCTTCAAAAAAAATAAAAACAGTGTGTGTGTGTGTGTTTCGGCAGAGAGAGAGAGAGTAGTTGGTGTGAGAAAAATGTTTCCCAACCTTCTCATTTTATACACAAACCAAGTCTCAATATGGTACACCACATTTACTACACTATAATCATCATATTCCTTCCTTAAATGACCATTGTTCTTAGGTTGTACTAGTGCTATAAATGGAGCCTTGTGGGTTTCCTTCGGCAGAGAGAGAGGGAGATGCAAGTGTGAGAGTTAAAGCTTGCACATGGCATTTGTACTAGCAAATTTAAATGCTATAGAGAGAGAGAGCTGGGGAGAGATTCATGTATGTATCTTCCTCAGGTCAACTCATCATTGAATTCTTGATGTACTGCACATATAAAAAGTGCAAGTGGTAGAGTGTATGGGTGTGTGGCCGTGGGAAATGGAAAGGAGAGGGAGGGAATAGCTTAGTGTGAGATACTTCCATTAATTCCCATGTGTCACCATCATTCCTATACATAACTACTCCGATCACATCCAATATAAATGCACCAAGATTTCTTATATATGTGTATAGGTGGCCGGGTATGTGTGTATAGCTGTTTTGTGATGAGAGGGGGAAATGAATGTTGGCTCATTGTACGCACCACTGAGATACACATATCTCCTTTATTTCTTATCTCATTAATATTGTTCATTTTTATCTACAGTCTATTGATAACTTTAACTTAACCAGTTTGACTATAATTTGTTTATGCCCATTGAACGGTCTAACCCCAAAACCTGTATAAGCATACTGTGATAAGGAACACCTGTAAAACAAAAAGACTGTTATCCGCTAAAAATATTTGCAAATTCTAATCATATTATTTAAAGGTGAAATTAAAATAGCGGTTGTTACAGATCTACATGCTTGTGTATGGAATTAATCAGGGTTGTTTGTCACTTTTTGGATATTGATTTTGTTTGTTTTCTTCTTGTTGGCCTGATTATGTAATTCTTTGGTAGGCCTTTTTCCAGTCCCTTTGTTTGGGCTCTTCTTTGTTGGTTAGAGTTGTGCCCCCTGTTTGGGCTTTGGCCATTTTGTGTGGCTTCTTTGCCACGGTCCTGATGCTGTGCTTATTGCCTTATCCTGGGGTTTGCCCCTTGTACATGTGTACATTCTTTTGGAATATATTTACCATTTTCTGGAAAAAAAAAAAAAAAAAAAAAAAAAAAAACCCTCCTTCATCTTTAGGTTTACAGACTTTATCCCAAGCCAATTTAGCACCTTGGGACTTATCAATCCCACCAGACCAGAGAAATTTCTCATAAGACTTTCAACCTGCTTCAGAATATATTTAGGAAGAATGAACATACCAGACCAATAGTTATGTATACCCGCAAGCACAGACTGTATCAATTGAACTCTACCAGCAAAGGAAAGGAACTTAGAGGTCCAAGAAATAATTCTACTGCTAACTCTTTTAGTAAGATCATCACAGTGAGCTTTTGTTAGTCTAGAAGTGATAAGAGGAACTCCTAAGTATTTCACAGGGAGGTTGCCTTTGGAGAATTGGAGAATTTGTCAAGTAGCATCTGAGACATCATCCTCAACACCTGCAAGGAAAATACAGCTTTTACTAGGGTTAGCTTGTAACCTAGTAATTCCTGAAATTGAGACAAAGTATGTTTCATAAGGGTAGCAGAGTGCAATCATGCTTGTCTGTCCATTTGTTCTTTATCTCCTTTTTCGTCAAATTCGTCAAAGGTCCTACTATCTTAGAGAATCCATTGACAAATCTCTAGATAATATCCTGCTAGGCCGAGGTAACTTCTGACTTCTGTCGCATTAGTTAGTCTGTTCCAGCTTAAGACTGCATTGATCATAGATGAGTCCACAGAGATACCGTTCGGAGATATAACATATCCCAAGAATTTGACATCCTGTAGCCAAAATTTGCACTTGTTGAACTTTACATACAACTTATTATCTCAAAGTATCTATAAAGTAATCTGTAAGTATTCCTTGTGGTCTTTCTCTATCTTTAAGTAGATCAATATGTCGTTGATGAGCACTATAATGAATTGATCCAGACATGGTCTGAATGATCTATTCGTCAAGTCGATGAATACTGCTAGAGCATTCGTCAATCTAAAAGGCATAACTAGAAACTCATAATGCTGGTATCTCATCCTGAATGCAGTCTTCGTCACATCCTCTAGTCGAACTAACAACTAGTGATACCCTTAACACAGATCGATCTTGGAAAAGATCCTTGATCCTTGTAACTAGTCAAATAGGTCATCTACCCAGGGTAGTGGGTACTGGTTCTTGATCTTAACCTTGTTCAACTCCCTGTAGTCTTTTTAGAGTCGAATTATTCCGTCCTTTTTCTTCATAAACAGAACTGGTACTCCCCAAGGTGACATACTTGGGTGAATAAATCCCAAATCTTCAAGTTCCTAAATTTGGTTCTTCAATTCCAACATCTCAGTTGGCACCATCCTATATGGAGTCTTATATATCAGCAATGTGCCTGGTACTAGTTCCACACAGAAGTCTATTTCTCTTTTCGGTGGAAGTCCTTTATTATCTTGGAATACATCCTGAAAGTCTTGTACGGTAGGAATCTGATCCATTGTGAGTTTTATACTATTACTCCCAATTATATATAAACCACTTGTCAAGAACATATCACTTATTAACAGACACTGAAATCTGGTCGTCGGTCATCTTGGTATTAGAAATACAATCGTCCTAGTAGGGCAATCTAAATTGGCATCATACTTAGTCAACCAATCCATCCCTAGGATAATATCAAACTTTGACATTGACAGAACTACTAAGTCTACTGGAAGATTCTGATCTTCTAGAGTCAATGGGCAATCTTTGCACACTTTACCCAGCTTGATAGTCACTCCCAATGGTGACAACATTTAGTGCTGGCTCAAGTGTCTGGGGTTCTAAACCTAATTGACACACAATCTTAACAGCAATAAATGAACGTGTAGCTCCAGTATCGAATAAAACTTTAACCAAACTATGAAAGAGTACAAGTGTACCTTCCAATAGTTGCTGCTCATCAGCATCAAAGCATTCTTTTGTGGGAATGATGCATTCATCCTTTTCTGATCTAGGGATCCTTGTGCCCCCTGAACTAGTGCCCTATAGTATCCTTCACGTGGTGTATGGAAATCCTTGCTCAAGTGACTAGGCTTATTACAGTTGCAGCAGAACTGATCGTTACGGTAGTGGGTCTTAGGAATACTGCAATTCCTTGCGATGTACCCGGATTCCCACAATTGAAGCACCCCCCATCACTCGGTGGTGTGGCAGTGCCTGAGGTTACGGTCCTCGCTGTTGATATTGTTTGGGTCGAGGATAGCTTGACTGAGTCTTCCTGGTTCGATCCTAGGTTCTCTTGTTGCCTTAAAAGTTACCCTAAGGTCTCCACCCTTGGGTATTCCTCGACGGTGGGTTCTGGAAATTTCTCTATTGCTGACGAGTGGGGTTGATTCATTGGTTGTCGCTGTACTATATAGGCATCTTTTTCCAGATTCACAGCAAGTCTAACCAGCCCTTCAAAACTCTAGTTTAGGTACCCCATCCGTGACGGCATAAGTGAGCTAGAACATAGCAAGACGACGCTTCTCCTATTCACTACACTCTAACGCTTCAAAGATCAATTCCATCTCTCTTATCCACTGTCTGGCTTTCCATGGTTCTATTAATCCATCAAACTTTTTGGGATGTAATCCACAAAAATGTGCTAGAAGTTTGGCTCTGGTTTGTCTTTGCTGAAATGGTAAAACTGGGGGTTGGATAGGTCATTGATTGGTAGCATAGTTGTAGGTATTGCCTATATGTTCCATCCTCTACATGAAAGCTTCAAAAGCTCCGGATGGGTCTATTCCCTCTAGAATAGGTGCTCTAATTCATGCTTGATGATTTCTCAAGGGTCCTACCATAGTGTGCTAGTGAAGTATACCTACAAGAGACCTATCAATTAGCTAAAAGTCTTCTCGGAGAAACGAAATCAAGGTAAAGTGATAAATAACAATAAGAACTAACAATTCTACTAATCAGCATATATCACTCAAACACGCCATCAATACCAAAAGTACTGCTCATATATATATATATATCAAAAGATGTACCGCATAGTACACACTAGTCAAACTGTGTACCATATGGGACATAGGCTAAAATAGCACTAAAGTTAGCTATTTATAATGCTACTACTACTGATAATATCAAAGCTATGGTCTAATAGCTATCTCTCAAGCTCCCAAAAATCATGTGGACAACATGACCTGATCAAACTAACAAAAACTAAACCTCCTCCAGATCTTGACACAAAAATCGTCAGCATCTGATCTTGCTGGTGGTGACTCATCCTTTGAAACGACATCCATCTCCTCAAGGGGAGCATCCTCAAGCTACCACTCCGATATTCCAATCCTCAACCACCCCTACCTCTATATCCTCTGCCATCATTGCCTGATTAGCGACGTTGATGACTATAGTAGAAAATCCATCAGCTATATCCAATACCCCTACTAATGCAGCCTCTCCCATAATAAATCCAGCTGGCTGTTTGGCCATCTCAGCTATCCATCCTATTGCCATATCGACCATAGCTGCCATATGCATTATAGGTCCGATTGGTAACTCATGCATAACGGGTAGCTCCGGTATAACTACCTCCTCGACAGGAACATCATCCTCTACTATCTCCAAAATCACGTCTCTCTCTACCACTGCATCGTCCTCTCCAACCACTATATCTGCCTCAACGGCCTCTGGCTCAAACTCTAGCTCCTCCGGTTCATCCTCCGGCTCATCATCATCATCATCATCATCGTCCACTGGGACCTCATCGTTCATAGGCTCCTCCTCTCCATCCCCATCAATATCTTTGTCAGGATGCTCATCCTCTGGCTTTGGGGCCTCCTCACCCTGAATCGGCTCAGGCTCCTAAACTGGTACATCAGGTACCAGTGATGTTGGGGCTGCCGGTGCTGGTGCAGCTGCAGGCTTTGGTGGAACTGGCCTGGCTGTATTAGTGTAACAACCCTAAAATTTCTATGTAAAAAATTATTTTAATTACTATTTTCAGTTAGCAATATTATATGAGTGTGCCTATATAAGACATGTGTTTGAAAATTTTAAGTGTTTGCTGGACATATAAATTAAATCATGAGTGAGCGCGTTTAGTTTGAGTGTTATATTTTATTAATTTATATTTGTTAAAAAAGAAGTGAAGGGTTGATATGTATTTTTGTTATATAGTATTTACAAGCCCGCGAATGTGTCAAATAGTGTATCTGGTATTAAAATTTAGTGCCCGGGGTCATGGGTATCCATTGGGCTAATCATTTGTCACTTTAGAATGTATTTTCGGGCCATACAAAGCCTTTTTGTGAGGCCCTTAGACAAAAAACGGGATTTACATGTGTTGTGTGTATTTTATTGATAAGTGTTGTGTGTGTGAACCATAGTTATATACATAACATAATATTATATTAGGTTAGGTAATACTCCTATTACACAAAAGAAATAGGAAACCCATCTCTTAGGCAGCCGCAAGAGAGAGAGAGAGAGAGAGAGAGAGAGAGAGAGAGAGAGAGAGAGAGAGAGAAGAGAAAGAAGGAGGAGGAAAAGGGAGAAGGGTCTTGGCTTCGTGGGCACGTGGGGAATCGCGGAGCATTTGTGGTTGTCAATTTTTGATCAACGAGGTGAGATAAATTTTGTGTATCCGAGTATATATATACACGTATGTATATATATATGGGAGTAAATTAAATTAGTGCATGTTTAATTTAATTGTTAGGGTTAAATCTTTGTAATGGATACATATTGTTTTTGTTGAAGTAATATTGATATTTTCTTTCCCCTTCGTGTGACTTTGTGATTATGACATTAGGGTATTCGAAAGGGTTAGGTGAATAGTTAGTTTGATAAAACCATATGTGAAATATTCATAGTAATTAAGAAATATATGTGAAATTCATTTTTTTTAATTCACACAGTTGCAGAAACTTTAGAAAATTATTGTGCAATCGTGTTTTGAATTTTAACATTCTATCTGCGTGTCCTGTGTAAAACGCGATTCTGCACACTTTTCGTGTTTTGAGTTTTCCCTTATTCTGCACCGTTTGGGCTTTGAATTTAAATTTCAGTAGCAATTTTTATAAGATTAAAAACGCATTGATTGTCTAAGTTGATTTATGTGTTGGGATGAACTCGTATTTCGTTATTATGATATAACGTGAAATTTTGTTGAGATGTAAGCAATCTCATCTAATGTTGGGTTTCATAAACTTATGAATGTGAGACCATCTGTGTGAAGATTTTTTTCATAGAAGTTAATAATAGGAAATCCTTTAATGTTCACCACTACTCCTTATGAGTTTAGGCGGCGACTTCGTGGATGAATCATCTTGTGTGATTAGACGGCGACTACGTGGATGACTCGTCCCTTCATTTTTAAGCCTTATACCTGGCTTTTTGGTCT
The DNA here is from genome assembly GCA_033977485.1 of Hydrangea macrophylla. Taxonomy (NCBI): domain Eukaryota; kingdom Viridiplantae; phylum Streptophyta; class Magnoliopsida; order Cornales; family Hydrangeaceae; genus Hydrangea; species Hydrangea macrophylla. The sequence goes on along the minus strand of CM066995.1, from coordinate 33,932,872 downwards.
ATTTCATGTGTATTTAGACATTGTTTATTGATGTCAAAAATGTAAGGACTAGCCTTTTGGTGTAGACTCAAATCCCAATGATACCCCATGGGAGTTGGGACCGGAGTGGAAGTTAGTATTACGTTAGGAGACACATGAGATATATGTGTAGGCTGAACCATGGATGGGTGGCCGAAGTGGTGAACATAAGGTTTAATTAATTAAAACACATGTGGTGCTTAAATTGCTGCTATCCGTTGTATTGTAGTTCATTATATTTTGTTGTAGTCAAGTCCTTGTCATATCAAACAACTTATGTGGGTATCCGTTAGTTTAAATGTAGTCTTGTATGTGTACCGTAATATCTTCGGGAACGTTGTGATTTAATAATAAATAGAATCAGGTTAGTAAATTAGATAATTTGATCACTTAACTTCATAATTCAAGGTCGTTTTGCATAACCTGAAGTAAAACGACAATCCGAGCGACTTTCGTGTTTTACACTTTTCCTAAAAATGTTGTATTTACACCGTTTTATTTAATTTCATAATCTGCTGAATATCACACGTTTAAGAGCTGAAGTTTAATAGTTGATTTTTGACTTGTGTGTTTAGAATTAATGAATTAGGACATGAGACTTCCCTTGGAAATTTAATTCTGAACATCTTTCGTGCTTTAAGTTTTGTCCAATTCCACCTCCTTCTTGGAGATAAATTCATCTTTTTAAATAACATTTAAAGTATGATTTTTTATTTTTTGTACTAACATCTATTTATGCAGGATGGTAGGCCCACTAATGTGTTTGCAGGTATTGGCCTATCATAGCTAAGAAGGGTAAGTATTTGATGGGCACCATGATGGACCGAGTCTTAAAGCTGACCCCTTACAAGTTCCAGATGGGCCAATCACAAGATCAAGAGCTAAGAAGATCAAGGAAGCAATGCAAGAATTGGTACAATCCACTTGGGCTGAATTTGCAAATGTTTCAAGCAAGACTTCAACATTCAAGATGGGCTTGGAAGAAAAGAAACCAGCTTTAATCCACGTGATACAAGCCACTTAGGCTATTTTATTTATGTTCGCTGGTTTTGGGCATGTGGGCCTATTTTATTCATTAATTGGACATCTATTTAGCTTTAAGTTTAAGTTTTTTTGGGCTTGAGTACTTCCAGTCCATTTCTTTTATTTTTTATTGAAGGCCTTTTGGGCCCTAGGGTTATTAGATATAAAAACACTCTTGTACCAATTTTTTTTTTTATTTGGTAATCGGGGGTGTCCGGGCCAGCTTGCGCGCACCTCGACTAATCCCCCGAGGCCTGGAGGCGCCGGGAGAATACTCCAGTGGCCACGCCCCCCATGACTCGAACACTAAACCTCTTGGGTAGTACACCCAAGAAGCTTACCACTCGGACACAAGCGACTTGGTTTGTAGCAGTTTTTAAGGGAGATTATGTGAATGAATATTATTCTTCTCAGAGAATTTCAGTTTTCTCTTCTTGTTCTTGGTTGAACAATTCGAACTTATCAAAGGCATTCCCTTTGTGGCGTTCACACCAAATCTGGGTTCTTAAAACAAGATTTCAATGGGTCTAGATCATCTTTGTGGCTTGATTATTGGCTTTCCTGGGTTATTTACAATCTGATTGTGGGTTCACGGAATATCAATTCCACGGTTTCACATCATTTGGTATCAGAGCCAGGTTCCAAATCAGGTCTGATTTATCCATTTTATTTCGTGTTCTTGTTTCTGTTTCATTTTTTTTTCTGTTATGTTATTTTTGTGATCTTGTTTCATCTCGTCTTTCTGTTCAATTCGTGTTCTGTTCTATTCGTGTTCTTATTTTAGTTCGTGTTCGTGATTACGATCTGGAATTTCGTGTTTAGGGTTGCGAATCTGATCTGCGATTTTTTTTCTCTCTCGCTACGTCGTGTTCGTTCATTCTCGTGATTTAGGGTTATTTTAGTGTTTTACGAACATGAACTGTGAAGTCTCCCTGACTATTTAAAAAGACACAAAACAAAAGAAAAGAAAAGAGGAAAAAAAAAAGGGAAGAGAAGAGATTGGGTCCGAAAAAAAAAAAATTTCGTTTTGCATTGTCCATGGTCTAAGGAGTCCAAAACTGATCTTACTCCATAGTGAAAAATTTTTCAAAAAAAATTTGGTTTTTGTGCTGTTTGAAACCTGTCTTCTGTGATCGCTGTCTCTTGGGATAAACTTTGTTTCCCTCTTCAATTGGCTAACATTCAAAAAAAAAAAAAAAACAAAAAAAATCATGATTTTTTTTCTTTTATTCCTCTCAAAATCTGATTTCTTGGTTCGTTTGCCCTCGTCGTATATTTTCTTGAGATCCGTGTCATTTTTTTCCCAATTACTTCCTTATTTCTTGAATCTATTGTTGGTTGGGATAAAACAAGGTTGTGTCTTGATTTAGTTCGATTAGTTCTTGAAAGAACTTGAAAGGGAAAACAATTGAGGTAAAAGGCAAGAGTGTGTGAGACTAATTTCGGGAAAAAGCCAATCAGAGTGAAACACGAGTGGAGTGACAATTTTTTAGCGTAAACACGTAAAGGAGTGTGTGAGGTTTTACCACTAATATTCTTGTTTTGCAGCACATTAAAATTTTTTTTTTTTTTTTTTTCGGAAACAGGTAAATATATTCCAAAAAAGGATGTACAAAAAGTACAAGGGGCATACCCCAGGATAAACAATGAGCTCAAATCATGAGGACATGGAGCAAGAAGCAAACAGAAAAGAACAAATCAAAAACATGCCTACAGGCAACACAGAACAACCTGCAGGGAACCAAAAGTGAAAATCATGGACAGAAAACCTGCCCAAAGACAATGGATGCCAACCAAGGTTACATAATGTTTCTAATTCCAATTTTGAAGATATCGATCGATGTTAACAAGATACTTCCACTTTACCCTGATTTGTGCATTAATTTGAGAAATAACTTGCTTCAGTAGTAAACTTGGAGGATTGAAGACCTTCTTGAATGTTCTGTTGTTCCTCTCTTTCCATAGGCTATAGACAGTCACTCCAAGGCATATCTTGGGGAGCACCTGTTGTATTGTTTTCCCTCTAAACCTTTGAGCCATCCACTCCAAAGTAGCTGTCCAGCTTTGATTTTGCCAATTTATGCCACACCTTGTCATTAACTCCTGCCATATAATAGAAGAGTAAGAACATTCAAAGAACAAGTGGTCATGAGTTTCCATATTAGCCTGGCAAAGCAAACAAACTAAAGGTCCAGGAGTGAAGCTATAGATTCTATCATGTGTAGCTAAACGGTTCTGAGCAGCAATCCAAAGAACAAAAATTTGTCTGGGAATACACCCTGATAACCAAACAGAATCATACCATGGAACCACAGTATCATGAACCCTCAAATGGTCCCAAATAAGAAAAGAACTGAAAACACCCTTAGGGGATGTAGTCCATTTAACAGTATCTCTGCAGTTATTAGGGGAGTAGAAATTGGACAAAATATTTCTAACTTCGTTAAGCTCAATAGAGTTTGAACAAGGCCAATTCCATTCCAAACCTCTAACTATACTGCTAACCTTAGCATCAATATGAATAGCAGCATCATAAACAATTCTATCAGAATATTTATCCAACAAGGGGCCTATTGGAAGCCAATTATCAAACCAAAGAAAAGTGTGGTCACCATTACCAATTTGATGAATTAGTAAAGGTTTAGCAACTTCTCTAAGTTTTAATAACTTTCTCCAATACCAAGAGCATTGGGATGGAGTCTTGGCCTGCCAAAAACTCTTATTTTTCAGCATGTACTGGTGGACCCATTTTTTCCACAGAGATATATTGGATGGGTCCAATAGATTTCTAATATGTTTCAGATTTAAGACTTTGTTAACCAAGAAGATATCTTTGAAACCCAGTCCTCCTTCCTTTTTTGGTCTGCATACTTTGTCCCACGCAACCTTGGCTCCTGAGTATTTATCTGTCTTACCAGACCAGAGAAATCTAGACAAGGCTTGAGAGATTTGCTTGAGGACACCTTTGGGAAGCATAAACATACTAGACCAGTAGAGCTGAATCCCTGTCAAAACAGAGCTAATAAGTTGGGCTCTCCCTGCAAAAGATAAGAATTTAGATTTCCAAGAATTAATCCGAGCACAAATTTTATAAATCAAGCCATCACAATCTTGTTTTTTAAGTTTCGAAGAGATTAAAGGAACTCCAAGATATTTGATGGGAAGATTTCCTTTTTCAAAATGAAGAGTACTCAGAATATTTGCAATCTTGTCATCTTCAACATTAGAGAAAAAAATGCAGCTTTTAGAGTTGTTGGCTTGTAGACCAGAAAGGTCAAAAAACTGGTTAAGAGTCTGTCTAACCATGATAGCTGAGTCCACATCCCCATTAAGGAAAATGAGAAGATCATCCGCAAAGCAGAGATGTGAAATCCTTAACTTGTCACATTTCCAATGGTAATTAAAAGTTCCCCTTTGAATATTATGATGTAGAAGCTGACTTAAGGCATCCATAATAATAACAAAAAGATAGGGTGAAATAGGATCACCTTGTCTTAGCCCTCTGGCACCATCAAAATAACCCACTGATTCTCCATTAAAATTAATAGAGTATCTAGGGGTAGTAACACAAGCAATAATCCACTTCTTAAGATTAGGAGGGAAACATGTCACATCTAACAAATCAATAAGAAATTCCCAACTAACACTATCATAGGCCTTCATTATATCCACTTTAGCAGCTGCTCTAGGTTTACCTTTTTGTTTATGATAATCTCTAAAAAGGTCTTGGGCAAGAAGAACATTATCACTTATCTTCCTACCTTTAATAAAGGCAGACTGTGCTTGATCAATAAAAGTAGGGAGGATTGTTTGGAGTCTGCTAGCAATGATTTTAGAGATGCATTTATACACTGTATTGCAGCAAGAAATGGGTCGAAAGTCACCCATCTTAGATGGGTTAGGCACCTTGGGAATCAAAGCAATGAGTGTAGTATTAGACTCTTTTAAAAGCTCCCCGTTTAGAAAAAATTCTTTAACAGCTCCTAAAATAGAAGTACCAACTATGTCCCAAGAGTCTTTAAAGAAGAATGCATTATTGCCATCAGGGCCCGGAGCTTTGTTACTATGCAAATTAAAGAAGGCCTTCTTGATCTCAACATCTGAAGGAAGCCTATCCAAGTCTGCCTTTAAATTTTCAGGGATTCTTTTATGAACAAAGGATCTGATTACTTCTTTGCCTGGGTAACTGTTAATGGAGGGGGTTCCTAATAGAGAAGTAAAGTGTCGAACAGCTTCTTCTTTGGCCTCATTACAGTTAGCAGTAAAATTGCCATCTGGTTTTTCAAGGACAATAATTCTTTTAAAATTCCTTCTTTCCTTGATGGATAGGTGGAAGTATCTAGAATTTTTATCACCCACATCAAGCCATTGTAATCTGGATTTTTGCTTAAGGATTTCCTCTTCAATCCAAATTGCTTCTAGATAGTTTTTCAAACAAAGATTTTGTTGCTCAATTAGAGAGAAGTCATTTGGATTTCCAAGTAAAGCAGATTGAATAGATATAAGAGCTTGTCTAGCTGTATCAGCATTAACCTTTTCTTGACCTAGGGAACTCCTACCAAATTTTTTCAGATCTTGTTTAAGGTTTCTGAGTTTATGACAGACTTGATATTGGGCAGTCCCTTCAACCCTTCGGTTCCAGGCATTATTAACTATAGTAGAGTAATTATCCAACTTAGTCCAATAGTTATAAAATTTGAATGCCTTACCTTTTCTCCTATGGTTCTGATCAATATGAACAATAATGGGAGAGTGATCAGACATACCTGGAGCCTGAAAATGAGCAAAAGAATCAGTGAAATTATCAAGCCAGGTTTGGTTGACCAAGGCTCTATCAAGCTTTCTTTGAGTGAAGTCTGGCCTTCCATATCTTCTATTGCACCATGTGAACAGTTCTCCTACATATCTGAGGTCCACTAAGCAACAATCATTAGTAACCTTTTTGAAATCAAGCATGTCGTTATCCCAACCATGATTAGAATTAGAAATTTCTTCAGGGCAAAGGGTGACGTTGAAATCACCAAGCGTAATATAATTAGTAGTTTCGGTACTAGCATTAATAGATCTCAATTCTGACCAAAGCTCACCTCTAGCTTGGCCAGTATTGAAACCGTAGACAAAAGAGGCTTCCAAGTACGTAGTTTTTTCATCATTCTCGATACTAACATGAATGAGTTGGGGAGTGCTTTTAATAATTGTTAAGTTTAATTTGTCAGCCTTCCAACCTATCCATATCCTACCAGTGGAATTAGGATTGCTATTAGAGAAAAAGTCCCAATTTTTGAAAATTTTCCTTCTAATGAGGTCCTCATTACTTTGTTTAACCTTAGTTTCAACAATACTAAGGACATCAATATTGTTTTCATAAATGAACTTAGCTACTTCAGTATGTTTGGAGGCCAAATTTAGACCTCGAATATTCCAGCAGCAAATAATCATTAAGAACGTCGATGGGTTCTCTTACCTGAAGAACGAGAATGAGAGTTCCTCTTACTTTTTTGCTTACCGTAAGATGGTGAAGATTTAGGAGAAATGAAAGGCTTAGGAGATAGAAGAATTGCTTGCTGGGTCCTGTCTCCAGGACCATAATCCAGTCCCTGAGCTTCTATAGTGACAGAAGAGATTGATTTATCAAGGCTGTTCTAATGGTCCCCTTTGGTTCTAGGTTCCCTCAATCCATCCTCACTTTGAACCCCAAGTTCCCTCCTACCTAGATCAGGATCCCTATGTACCTTCTGGGAGGACCACTTAGGAGACAAATCCATAATCCCTTTACCTTTATCGAGAGGCTGGTTTTGCATCTGTTGCATAAGATCCTTCTGTTGACATTGGTCTCCCTTCGTATTTTCTTTAGTAATATCACCAATATCATCTTCTCTTCCCGGAGGTTCCAACTTAGAATCACTAAGGGAACCATGGTCTTCAATTTGTTCTACCACAACGGGGATGGGAGTCTCCAATTGATCCTGCCCTGGACCCTGTGAGTTCTTCTCATTGACACTTAACTCATTTTCCAGAGGTGAGAATCTGTTACTTGCAAATTCAGTAGGCCCCATTATTATTTGTGAACTTGAAGGAATTTGGGCTGCCTCCTTTAAGAAACCAATAGGTGTTAGAACTGATGGAGGAACTTTAGAACCTTCTCCTGTAACAAATTTACCTTTTGCCTTGATCTTCCAATCTTCATCTTCCAAAGCATTAGAAGCTTTAGGGGGCTGAGTTTTGAGATTTTGGGGTTTGGTGATTCTAGAGCAATCATGGCCAAACCTCCTACACTTTGCACATCTTAGCGGAGTCCACTGATATTCTAATTTTAGGTGGATAGTTTTTGTCTCTCCATAAATAGGATCAGTAATAACAATATCCAGGTGATTGAGTAATTCAAATTCAGCCTCAATATCAATACAGATCCTAGCATAAGAAATGCGTCTGCAGGTTGAGGTCATCTTGTCAACATGCAAGGGTTTCCCCAGTGCACTAGCAATATAGCTTAGCCCATCCGGATTCCAGTACTCCAAAGGAATATTATAAATATGCACCCAAATGGGAATAGAAGTTTGTGGTTCTTTAGCTAGTGTAAGCCCTGCCTCCCAACGTTGAAGAATAATTGGCTGACCTGCAAAGTGCCAAGGCCCACCTTCAAGAACTGATTCACATTCCTCTTGGCTATTGAACTTGAAGAAAAAATACCCATTGTCTGTTGCAATCATGTCATTGAGACCCATCTTAGACCAAAATCTGGAGGAGGCATTTTGCACTAAGGAAAAAGGTAACCTTTTCATAAAATAACCCATCAAGGTGCTGTCCCATGCTCTGCTACCAACAGTACCAAGTTCTTGAGGCATTATAAGTTGTTCTCTATTGTTCCCACGAATAGATTTAACATAGGAGATTTTAAATCCAGGATTTGTCCTCTTCTTGACAAGCCCAGCCCAACTAGTGGATGGCTTAGCCATTTCTGCTATAACCTTTGAACTGGGGCAAATTGGGTCTAAATGGGTAAGGATGGAAACTTGTGGTTTTAGTGATGACCCATGCAAACATGAATTTGCAGCAACATTTGACAAGGGTGGATCTCCAATAGGGGTAGCCACAATTCTTGACCCGAGATCTACAAGTGGGGCCGAGCCTTGGTTAATGCATATGGAATGAGAAGCTGCACTATTAGAAAAAGCAGGGGCAGCCACAATATTAGACTTTAGAGGACCACATTGTGATAAATCCGGAAGTAAAGAAACATTGGGAGTGGTTGAGATGATTGAGCCTTGATTTGCCATGTGGACCAAACAATTGCTACCCTTAAGACTTGCGGTCACAACTCCATCAGGAATAGTAATTGTGGGAGGTTGGGGGGGTAATATTGGGAGTGGAATATTAGGTAAGGAAGGGGTAATAAAGGCTGACTCACTAGCCTTCACCGAAATAGAAAAGTTGGGAGACAAGGCTCCATGTTTTAAGGTAGGGAAAGCAGACCCCACGTGAAGACTTTTGGCAATTTGCTGCGCATGTGCTGCTCCACTAGCAGCACTATCCACATGATGTGGACCATTGCGTGTAAGAAAGGGAAAACCAGCTAGCATGTCTGACTCATTATTTAAAAATTCAATATCTTCTTGACCGTTGGGTTCTAAGGAGAGAGAAACATTTGGAGCGTGGGCAACACTCTCCAAAAACACTTGGGAATTAACAACTTCAGCTCCTAAAGGATCAAACTCTGTCTTTTTTGGGCAATATTGCTGGTTTGAAACCAAACCCATGGAAGCAGAAGCAACCCTAACATCCTCAATAACAGGAGGGGAGTTAGATTGAATGGGCTTCCAGTGCTTCTTTGCACCTGTCCTACCTTGACCATCACTTGAACTTCCATCTGTACTACATATGTCAAATGGCTCGAATTGATGCCTTCTCCAATCTGAGCCTCCTTTCCTTCCACCAGATTTGTATGGAGTTCTCCCAATACTAGATCCCCCCCTAGACCCAGATGGGAAGAAGGACCTTGTTTGCTTGGACTGAAGATCCTCCTTATCATTCATCAATTTCTGAATTTTAGCTTGAGCAATCTTCAGACTTTTTCTTAAATAATCATTTGAATCCTTAAGTAAGTTGTTCTGGTATTCATGATCAGTGATCTCACCTTCTTCATTGTCCAAACCACCTTCATGATTATCAACATTGGCCTTAACAGATACTCTTTCCTCCCAATCTTCAGGAATCTCAAGTTCATCTTCAGAGTGCTTAGAAAGGATAGGCTTAGTAGCAATGGACTTGGTTGAGATTGAATCTTTGCTAACAGCAACTTTAGAAATTAGGTGGATACCATCATCTCTTAACCCATACACTTCTGAATTTGATGGATTGGAGATGATAAAATCCGGAAGAACATATTTAGAATCTTTAGAGTCTTCTTGAACAGTAGCCATTGTATCAGTAGATGTAGGAGCATTAATCAACAGAGGATCAACAAGACTACAATCTTTAATGAACTTGGGATCAAGGTGATTCTCAGAAGCTTTTGCAACATTAAGAACCCTAACAGCTTTGTATCTCTCCATAACACTCACATTTCTAGAGAGAGGGAGAAATCAGAATTCTAGAGAGTTTCGATCCAATGGGACCTTTAACTCTTCTCAAATTTTGCAGCACATTAAAATTGATGACTCAATACCTAGAGGGGAGGCAGATAACACAGCCTTTATGTTGCAGGCCATGCAACGACAGTTTGAACGGTTAAATTTGGTGTTGGGGGAGGTAAGGGATAGGATGGATCAACAAGATGTAGTGATTCAAAATCTGCAAGGTGGCGCGTGATAGGAGGAGACGTGAGCCTAGAGTTGAAAATGAGTATGAGATCGAAGAAGATGAAGAGGATGAGGAAGACATAGTATCTGATGTTGGTAGGGCCATGGGTAGACCTAGAGGAGGTAGGCGTGGAAGAGGACCTAAGGAGAATCCAAGGGGTCGAGATGGGGTAGATAGGAACCTTGGGAGCATCAAAATGAAAATACCATCTTTCCAAGGGAGGAATGACCCTGAAGTGTATTTAGAGTGGGAGAAGAAAATAGAGCTGATTTTTGATTGTCACAATTACTCAGAAGAGAAGAAGGTGAAGCTAGTGGTAATTGAGTTCACTGATTATGCAATTATTTGGTGGGATCAATTGGTAACCAATAGGAGGAGGAATCATGAGAGACCTGTAGAAACATGGGGTGAGTTGAAAGCTCTCATGAGGAGGAGATTTGTACCTAGCCACTACTACAGAGACCTCTTCCAAAAATTACAAAACCTTTCGTAAGGGTCCAGAAGTGTGGAGGAATACCATAAGGAGATGGAGGTGACTATGATCCGGGCTAATGTAGAAGAGGATCGGGAGGCTACAATGGCCAGGTTTCTAAGTGGTTTGAATAGGGACGTCGCTAATGTAGTTGAGTTACATCATTATGTGAAGATAGAAGATATGGTCCACATGGCTATGAAAGTGGAGAGGTAATTAAAGAGAAAGGGGGCAGCAAGGTATACTTCAGTTTCTAGCACTCCTTGGAAACCGAAGTGGGATAGAAGTGACCGAGCTGAAGTAAAGGGGAAGACCGACCCACCTAAAGGAAAAGATGAGGGGACTAGCAAGAACAAACTCAAGGCAGATTTTCAACCTCCAAGGAATAGAGACATTAAATGTTTTAAATGTTTGGGTACTGGGCACATTGCATCTCAATGTCCTAACAAGCGGGTGATGGTCATGCTAGACAATGGGGAGGTGATGACTGAGAGTGAGGATGAAAATGATGGCTTGCCAGATGCTAGTGATGATGATGGAGTGGAATACCCCGTAGAAGGTGAGCCTCTTGTTGCCAGATGTGTTCTCAATACGCAAGTTAAGGTAGATGAAATGGAGCAGCAGAGAGAGAACATATTTCATACTAGATGTTTTTTTTTTCGGAAATTGGTAAATAGATTCCAAAAAAGGGATGTACAAATGTACAAGGGGCATACCCCAGGATAATCAAAAAGCACGCAGCATAAGGACAAGTGGCAAAGCAAACCACAAAAAGGCTACATCAAGCCAAGATTAAAACAACAACTCTAATCAACAAAGAGCTAATCAAACTCAAATCAGAAGAGACAACAAAATCAAAGCAAAGAGAAAACAAAAACATGAAAACAAAGAGAGTCACACTAACAACAAAAACAACATTACAAACTCTACCAACTTAAGTCCATGGAGTAGCAATTAAATCAAGTTAGGGATGGTCCTACCATTGATCTCTGATTTGAGTATTAATTTGAGACACCAGATTTAGTAGCAACTGTTCTTTTGGAGTGTAAGAATTTGTAAACGTTCTATTGTTCCTCTCCCTCCATAAACCATAGATCGCAACACCGAGGCAAATTTTAGGTATAGCAAGATGAACCTCTCTCCCTTTCCAATGTTGTGCCATCCAAAGTACCATAGTATCCCAATCTGTGTTGTTCCAAATAAGTCCACATCTATTCATCAAATCCTACCAAACAAAGGAGGAAAAGATACAATCAAAAAACAAATGATTATGGGTTTCCATGTTGCTCTGACAAAAAACACAAACGAGAGGTCCAGGCATAAAAGTAAAAATTCTATCATGGGTCGCAAGTTTTTTCTGAACAGCAAACCATAATATAATCTTTTGCCTAGGAGTGCTACCTAAAGACCAAACAAGTTCGTGCCATGGAACCTCAAGGAACACCTCTCTAAGGTGTTCCCAAATATGAGCAAAGTTATATTTCCTGTTGGGAGACGTAGTCCATGATATACTATCAGATGACCCATTTGGCTTATACATATTAGATAAAAGATTTCGAACTTCATTCAACCCAATAGAATTGGACCTAGGACAATTCCAATCCTGACCCCTTATGATGGCTGACACTTTTGCATCAGGCTCAATAGCGGCATCGTAAGCAATTCTGTTGGTATACTTTTCAAACAAAGGGCCACAAGGAAGCCAGTTATCAAACCAAAGAGAATTATGTTGACCATTACTAATAGTATGACAAAGTAAAGGCCTAACAACTCCCCTTAATTTCAACAGCTTTCTCCAATACCAAGAACATTGACCAGGGGGCTTAATGTCCCAAAAGCTTTTTGTTTTAATAACAAGGTGTGTAGTATGATTATAGATGGGGAAAGTTGTACCAATGTAGCTAGTACCACCCTAGTTGAGAAGTTAAGCTTACCTTTACAAAAGCATCCTAGACCCTACAAGTTACAGTGGTTGAATGATTGTGGGGAGGTAAAGGTGAATAAGCAGGTTTTGGTGGCTTTTACCATTGGGAGATACAGTGATGAGGTGCTTTTTGATGTAGTTCCTATGCATGCTGGCCACATTTTGTTGGGAAGGCCGTGGCAGTTTGATAGAAGGGTGAACCATGATGGGTTTAAAAATATGTACAGCTTTGTGAAGGATGGAAAAGCAATCAAACTTGCTCCCTTAACCCCTAAATAGGTCTATGAAGACCAAATGAAGTTGAAAAGTGAGATTGAGCAAAAGAGAAAGAGTGAGGCTGAAAAGAAAAATGAGAGTGAGGGTGAAACTTCAAGAAAAAGAGAGAGTGAAAAAAAAATAGAGAGGTGGCTGAAAATAAAGAAAGAGAGTCTGCGGAGAGAAAAGAAAAGACAAAATTGAGTTTTTATGCAAAACAGAGTGAGGTTAAGAGGGCATTTTTTGCAGATCAGCCTATGATTCTTCTTGTTTACAAAGAATCTTATCTTAATCTTCATGAAACTAACCAATCTCTTCCTAGTTTGGCTGTTTTTTTATTGCAGGAGTTCGAGGAAATATTTCCAGAGGAGATGCCGAGTGGGTTACCGCCCATTAGAGGCATTGAGCATCAAATTGATTTGGTACCTGGAGCTGTCATCCCTAACCGACCAGCCTATAGGAGTAATCTGGAGGAGACAAAGGAGCTTCAAAGGTAAGTTAATGATTTGATGAGTAAGGGGTATGTGAGAGAGAGCATGAGTCCATGTGCAGTACCAGTGCTTCTAGTGCCAAAGAAGGATGGGACTTGGAGGATGTGCGTTGATTGTAGAGCGGTCAATAATATCAAGGTAAAGTATCGTCATCCCTTTTTTTTTTTGGAAAATTGGTAAATTAAACGAAAAAAAGGGGGGAGTACAAAAGTACAAGGGGCATACCCCAGGATATACAATGAGCGCAAAAAAAAATTGGTAACCTACCACCAATCAACACAAGCAGATGGGATGACGCAATATCAAAGGAGAAACCAAAGATACCCTGTCATCCCAAGGATGAAGCAGGCAAGCAAACAAAGGATTCCAAACAGGAACAGCAAAAAGAAATGCTAACTGAGCTCAAAACAAAAGCAAGTTAACCAAGAAACTACCAAACTGGCAAGAAAAGAACATCAACCACCAAACAAACAGTTCCTTTTAGGTCCAATAGCTAGCAAATAATTCAAGTTGGGGATGTTGTTTCCAATGGGCTCTAATTTGCATGTTGACTTGGGATATCAAACTTTAAAGTATCGTCATCCCATTCCTAAATTAGATGATATGCTTGATGAATTGCATGGCTCTTGTATTTTCAGTAAAATAGATCTTAAAAGTGGTTACCACCAAATCAGAATGAAAGAGGGAGATGAATGGAAAACTGCTTTTAAGACTAAATATGGACTTTATGAATGGTTGGTTATGCTATTTGGGCTTACAAATGCGCCGAGTACTTTTATGCGGTTAATGAACCATGTTTTACGAGCGTTCATAGGCAAGTTTGTGGTCGTGTACTTTGATGATATCCTAGTGTACAGCAAGACCTTAAATGATCATATTGAACATTTGAGATATGTGTTTGAGGTGTTGAAATGTGAAAAATTGTATGCTAATTTTAAGAAATGCACCTTTTGCATGGAAAAAGTTGTTTTCCTTGGATATGTTGTTAGTACAAAGGGCATTGAGGTGGATGAGGAAAAAGTCAAAGCCATCAAGGAGTGGCCAACGCCTAAAGGTATCACTGAGGTAAGAAGCTTTCATGTTCTAGCTAGTTTTTATAGGCGTTTTGTAAAAGATTTTAGTACCATTGCTGCACCACTCACTGAAATAATAAAAAAAATGTTGGATTCCATTGGGGAATTGATCAAGAGAATGCATTTGCTACAATTAAAGATAGGCTTTGTTCTGCACCTGTGTTAACATTACCTGACTTTAACAAAACTTTTGAGATTGAATGTGATGCTTCAGGAATAGGGATTGGAGCCATTTTGATGCAGGATAGGCGGCCTATAGCCTTCTTCAGTGAAAAACTAAGTTGGGCAGCCCTGAATTACCCCACTTATGACAAAGAACTTTATGCTCTTGTTCGCGCTCTAGAGACATGGCAGCATTACCTTTGGCCTAAGGAGTTTGTGATCCACACCGATCATGAATCATTGAAGCATCTCAAGGGACAAGGTAAAATAAATAAGAGACACGCTAGATGGATGGAATACATCGAGACTTTTCCTTATGTCATCCGTTACAAGCAAGGTAAGGAAAATACTGTTGCTGATGCTTTATCACGAAGGTATGTACTTCTTACTTCTATGCATGCTAAAATGCTTGGGTTTGAATATGTGAAAGAAATGTATACCAATGACACTGATTTTTTTGAGGTGTATTTGGCATGTGACAAAGCAGCATTTGGTAAGTTTTTCAAGCATGATGGTTATCTGTTTAAAGAAAACAAATTGTGTGTGCCAAATTGTTCAATGCGTGACTTGTTGGTGTCGCACATGGTGGGGGGGATTAATGGGACATTTTGGTGTCAGGAAAACCTTAGAAATTTTGCATGAACATTTCTTTTGGCCTAGGATGAAAAGAGACGTCACTCGGATATGTGGTAGGTGCATTACATGTAGGAAGGCCAAATCTAAGGTTTTACCACATGGGTTGTATACACCCTTACCCGTCCCTAGTGAGCCATGGGTAGACATTTCTATGGACATTGTTTTGGGGCTGCCTAGGACAAAGAGGGGTAGAGATTCTATTTTTGTGGTAGTGGACAGATTTAGTAAAATGGCACATTTCATTCCATGCCATAAAACAGATGATGCCACAAACATAGCTGATTTGTTTTTCAAGGAAATAGTACGACTCCATGGTGTACCTAGGAGTATTGTTTCTGATAGGGATGTCAAATTTCTTAGCTACTTTTGGAAGGTTTTGTGGGGAAAATTAGGTACCAAACTTTTATTTTCCACTACTTGTCACCCACAGACTGACAGACAGACTAAAGTAGTCAACATGACATTGACTCAACTCTTACGCAGTGTCATTCAAAAGAATTTAAAAACCTGGGAGGATTGTTTGCCATTCATAGAGTTTGCATATAATAGGACTATGCACACTACTACTTCTTATTCTCCTTTTGAAATTGTTTATGGTTTTAATCCACTCACTCCTTTTGATTTGATGCTTTACCTATTGATGACATGAGTAGTTTGGATGGACACAGGAAGGCTGAATTGGTAAAGTCCATTCATGAGAGGGTGCGACTTCAAATTGTACAAAAAAATGAAAAGTTTGCTTCCCAAGCCAACAAAGGGCGTAAGCGTGTTATCTTTGAACCAGGAGATTGGGTCTGGGTTCACATGCGCAAAGAAAGATTCCCTGCCCACAGAAGGACTAAATTGCATCCTCGAGGAGATGGCCCTTTTCAAATCCTTGAGAAAATTAATGATGATGCTTATAAAGTGGATCTTCAAGGTGAGTATAATGTCTCGGCTACTTTCAATGTTTCTGACCTTTCCCCATTTAATGCAGGTGACGATTCGAGGTCGAATCCTTTTGAGGAGAGGGGGAATGATGGGCACCATGATGGACCGAGTCTTAAAGCTGACCCCTTACAAGTTCCAGATGGGCCAATCACAAGATCAAGAGCTAAGAAGATCAAGGAAGCAATGCAAGGATTGGTACAATCCACTTGGGCTGAATTTGCAAATGTTTCAAGCAAGACTTCAACATTCAAGATGGGCTTGGAAGAAAAGAAACCAGCTTTAATCCATGGGATACAAGCCACTTAGGCTATTTTATTTATGTTAGCTGGTTTTGGGCATGTGGGCCTATTTTATTCATTAATTGGACATCTATTTAGCTTTAATAAGTTGTTTTAGGCTTGAGTACTTCCCTAGCCCATTTCTTTTATTTTTATTGAAGACCTTTTGGGCCCTAGGGTTTTTTTTTTTTTTTTTTTTTTTTTTTTTTTTTTTTTTTTTTCAGAAAATGGTAAATAGATTCCAAAAAAGGATGTACAAAAGTACAAGGGGCATACCCCAGGATATACAGATATAAGCAGGGCTCTGAAAAGGAACATGTAGCAAAGAAAGCTACCAATCAAGGGAGATTAACCCCAAACAACCAAAACAAATCAATACAAAGCAATTGCCATCAACAAAAGAAAGACATTAAAGCCAATTACAAAGAATGGAATTAAGATTACTATGGTGCTTCCAGTTAACCCTTATGAGGTCATGGATTTGAGATATTAAGCTCTTGAGGATAATCTCTTTGGGACAAAAAATGTGTTTGAAGGATCTATTGTTCCGCTCTTTCCATAATCCATAAACAGTAACTCCCAAGCAAAGTTTGGGGATTTGATGAAGTGTCGTCTTCCCTTTGAGGTGTTGAGCCATCCAAATCAAAGTGTCATTCCAACCTTGACCATTCCAAGTCAATCCGCACCTATGCATAATATCCTGCCAAATACCACAAGAGTAAGAGCAAGAAAAAAACAAGTGATTATGTGTTTCCATTTGAGAGTGGCAGAAAACACAAGCCAGGGGGCCACGGGTGAAAGAAGAGATCCTATCATGGGTAGACAATCTGTTATGAGCTGCTAACCAAAGAATTATACTCGACCTAGGAGTACCTCCTTTAAACCACACACTGTCATACCAAGGAACCTTGGGGTGATGGTACCTTAAATGATCCCAAATAAGGGAAAATTTAAATTTACCAGATGGAGTGACCTGCCAACTAACTTTGTCCTGAAGAAAAGAGGGTTTATAGAGGTTGGTGAACATAGTTCTAACTTCATCCAGATCAATGGAGTGAGAGCTAGGCCAATCCCATTCCAAACCCCTAATAATGGTACTAACTTTAGCATTAATGTTAATGGCAGCATCATAAACAATCCTGACTGTATATTTATCCAACAAAGGCCCAACAGGGAGCCAATTATCAAACCAGAGAGACGTGTTCTCACCATTCCCAATTCTATGAATAAGCAAAGGTTTAGCAATATTTCAAAGTTTTAATAATTTTCGCCAATACCAAGAGCATTGGGAAGGAGTTTTAACCTGCCAAAAACTTTTGTTTTTAAGCACATGCAGGTGGATCCAATTTTTCCATAGAGAGGTATTGGAAGGATCAAGAATACTTCCAATATGTTTAAGGTTCAAAATGGTGTTAGTTAAATTGATATCCTTGAACCCCAAACCTCCTTCTTTCTTGGATCTACAAACTGTATCCCAAGCTATTTTTGCACCATGTTTAATATCAATGTTACCAGCCCATAAGAATCTAGCCATAAATTGAGTCACTTGATTGAGAACTCCTTTGGGAAGAATAAACATGCCAGACCAAAAAAGTTGAATACCTGTCAAAACAGAATTAATCAATTGAGCTCTTCCAGCATAAGACAGAAATTTAGACTTCCAAGAATTAATTCTAGCACAAATTTTGCTAACCAACACTTCACAGTCTTGTTTTTTGAGCTTAGAAGTAATAAGGGGCACCCCAAGGTACCTGACAGGTAAATGACCTTTCACAAAGTTGAGGGTGGAAAGAATACTTTCAGTTATTTCCTCTTCAACATTACAAAAGAAAAGGCAACTTTTAGCATTATTAGCTTGGAGCCCAGTGAAATGATAAAATTGGTTAAGGGCTTCCTGAATCACTGTAGCAGTTTCCACATCTCCATTAAATAAAATAAGAAGGTCATCAGCAAAACAGAGATGAGATATTTGAAGCTTATCACATTTCCAATGATAGGTAAAGGGTCTCGTATTAATAAAATGATGGAGCAATTGACTAAGGGTATCCATAACAAGGACAAAAAGATAAGGAGAGATAGGGTCACCTTGTCTAAGCCCCTTTGCCCCTTCAAAAAAACCCACTGATTCACCATTAAAATTGATAGAGTACTTTGGGGTAGTAATACAAGCAATGATCCATTTCTTTAAATTTGGTGGAAATCCAAGAACATCTAAGATATCAATGAGAAACTCCCAACTAACACTATCATACGCTTTCATAAAATCCACCTTTGCTGCTACTCTAGGTTTACCCAAAGGTTTGTGGTAATCTCTAAGAAGGTCTTGAGCAAGGAGGATATTATCACTAATTTTCCTACCTTTAACAAATGCAGATTGGGCTTGGTCAACCAATTTAGGGAGAATCAACTGAAGCTTATTGGCAATAATCTTAGAAATACATTTGTAAACAAGTATTGCAGCAAGAAATAGGCCTAAAATCCCCCATCCGGGTAGGATTAGGGACTTTAGGAATTAAAGCAATAAGAGTAGTGTTAGCAACTTTAAGCATCTCTCCATTTTGAAAGAACTCCCTAATAGCAGCAATAACAAGAGGACCAGTAATAGTCCAAGAGCTTTTAAAGAAAAACGAATTATAACCATCAGGACCAGGAGCTTTATTACTATGCATGCTAAAGAGGGTATTCTTTATTTCAATATCTGAAGGAATCCTATCCAACTCAGCCATAAGTTCAACAGGAATTGTTTTGTGGATAACACTTCTAAGAGCTTCTTTACCGGGATAGCAGTGATTAGAGGTAGTGCCAAGCATGCTTTGAAAATATCTAATAGCTTCATCTTTAGCTTCATTACAGTTGGAAGTGAAAGTCCCATTAGGTTTTTCAAGTAAAAAAATTCTTTTCATGTTCCTCCTAGCTTTAATAGACATGAAAATATCTAGTATTTTTATCCCCAGCTTCTAACCATTGTATCCTGGATTTTTGTTTGAGAACTTCCTCTTCAATCCAAATAGCTTCATGAAAGGTTTTCAAAGACTTATTATGCATATCAATGAGGTCAGAGTTGTTAGGATCTCTGATTAAAAGGGTTTGGAGTCTCTTTAATTCCTCTCTCGCTTTGTTAGCATTAACCCTCTCTAGGCCAAGAGTACTTTTACTAAACTGTTTGAGATCCTTTTTCAGGTTTCTAAGCTTTTGGCAAAGTTAGAATTGGGCAGTACCTTCAACATTAATATCCCAGGCATTCTGAACAATATCATTATAGGAGTCCAATTTAGTCCAGTAGTTGTAGAATTTAAACGCCCTTCCTTTCCTATAATGCTTTTTATCAATATGAACAACAATAGGAGAGTGGTCGGAGGTACCTGGAACCTGGAATTGGGCGAAAGAATCGCTGAGATTATCCAACCAAGCTTGATTGACCAGAGCTCTATCAAGTTTTCTCTGGTAAAATCTTCCTTTCCATACCTTCTGTTACTCCAAGTAAATTGTTCACCAATATATCTAAGATCCACTAGACAACACTCATTAATAGTCTTTTTAAATTCCTTCATCTCGTTATTCCAACCAAAGTTTGCATCAGAGACTTCATATGGACTTAAAGGCACATTAAAGTCACCTAGTGCAATATAGTTAGTGGTCTTATTACTCTGTGAAATGGACCTTAGGTCAGCCCATAGGTCCAATCTGGCTTGGCCAGTGTTAAAACCATAAATGAAAGAGGCTTCAAAGGAAAGGGATTTATCATCCTTTTCAATGCTAACATGAATAAGTTGGGAAGTGATTCTAAGAATAGTGAGATTAATAGTATCAGCATTCCAACCAACCCAAATTCTACCAACCGAATCCGGACTACTATTGGTAACAAAATTCCAGTGTTTAAAACATTTAGTTTTAATGAAATCTTCATTAGCCTGTCTAACTTTAGTTTCGGTTAACCCCAAAATATCAATATTATTCTCATAGATAAATTTGGCAACTTCGGATTGCCTAGAGGGCTGATTAAGGCCCCGAATGTTCCAGCAGCTAAATATCATTAATAACTGGCAATGGGAGAGTTAACTTACCTGAAGAGCCAGAGGAGGGGTTCTTCAAAAGATCCTGCTTACCAGGTTCAGGCTGACAAGAGGCAATAGAAGGATCAGCAGCAAGGGCAGTGGGACTGTCCAAAATTTCTTGTGTGTTTGTGAGTTCCTCTAATTTATGAGAAGCTATAGGTAGGACATCCAGGCCAACTTTGGGTAGGTCAACCTTCTGATCATAGGTAACATTTAGCTCTTTATCAATATGTTCACATTCAAGATCTTCCAGTAAAGCGTATTGATTTTTCTTAGTAACTTCGGGCCCATGCAGTTTGAGGAAATTGGTATCACTACCATTGGTGACAGTTACCCGCACGGAATGGGGTGAGATTTGAGCAAAACCTTTTATTCCCTTGAGAGGGGAGGTAATATCAAGAACAGGTTGAATAGGCTCAGTAAGATCCTTTTCAACCAGGTTAGGACATTCATGAGGCAGGTTAGCTACTACATTGGGAGAATCAGTTTGGTTATCAGCCGTATACATACTAACTGTAGACACTTTATCAGTTGAGGAGGCAACCACATTAGAGGATGTATCAACCGTATCTTCCCTTTTACCTTTTCCTTTTCCTTTCACCATCCAAACTCCATCGGTCTCATTTTCAGTAGAATTCACCTTGGTGGGGATAATGGCCTTCTTAGTGAGGGATTGGTTATTGTAGATCCTAGCACAATCATGGCCAAACCGTTTGCATTTAGCACATCTGACTGGGTTCCATTGATATTCAACTGTCAAGCCTATCCTCTCAGGTTCCTTAGTAAACGGGTCAATGACTTCAATCTCAAAATTTTTCAACAATTCAAACTCAGCACTTACCTCAATACAGATCCGAGCATATGAGATTCTCCTACACGTTGCTGTCATTCGGTCAACATGTAAAGGCCTCCCAATAGTGCTAGCTATGTGGCTAAGGCCCTATGCATTCCAAAATTCCAACGGAATTCCATATATATGGACCCAAACAGGGACAGTAGCAGGGACTTCCTTATCTAGAACCATCCCAGTGCGCCAATTTCGAAGAAGGATGGGCTGTCCAGCAACATGCCATGGACCATTCTCCAGAACTGCTTCACTTTCTTCACTGGAGTTGAACTTGAAGATATAGTGGCCTGAATCAGTAGCAAGCATGTCATTCAATCCTTTTTTAGCCCAATGTCTTGAAGTAGCATTTTTAACAAGAGTGTAGGGCAGCTTTTTACCTATAAAATAACCAACAA
This sequence comes from Hydrangea macrophylla, assembly GCA_033977485.1. Taxonomy (NCBI): domain Eukaryota; kingdom Viridiplantae; phylum Streptophyta; class Magnoliopsida; order Cornales; family Hydrangeaceae; genus Hydrangea; species Hydrangea macrophylla. Next base: position 33,911,514 of record CM066995.1, on the reverse strand, counting down.
GGGTATTGTCCCAAGCTCTACTACCCTGAGTGGTGAGGTCCTCAGAGAGTTTTAGCAGATTCCTATCTGATCCTTCCTTGGGTTTAAAATAGCTGAGTTTGACACTAGACGGTTCAGCCTTTCTGACTAAAGAAGCCCATGAATTTTGGGGGGAAGATGTGGCCTTATTGACAGTAGCACAAGGGCTGGGTCCAGGGGGTTTCGCATGGCTAATGGAAGGGACCACAGATGACAGGGAAATATGACTTCCCTTTTCCACAGGATTCTGAGAAGCTTGGTTCGATATACACATAGAATGGGTGTTATCCAACACATGGTGCAAGGAGAAATGGGTTGTGCCCGCAGCAAAGGAACCCACTTGGTCAGCATGTTTAGTGCTTTCAAGCACATGGGGGGGACCCACTTTATGCATGGTATGCTGCAGGGGCCTAACTTTAGCATGTGACTGGGGTTATTAGATATAAAAACACTCTTGTAGCAGTTTTTAAGGGAGATTATGTGAATGAATATTATTCTTCTCAGAGAATTTCAGTTTTCTCTTCTTGTTCTTGGTTGAACAATTCGAACTTATCAAAGGCATTCCCTTTGTGGCGTTCACACCAAATCTGGGTTCTTGAAACAGAATTTCAACGGGTCTAGATCATCTTTGTGGCTTGATTATTGGCTTTCCTGGGTTATTTACAATCTGATTGTGGGTTCACGGAATATCAATATCAATTCCACGGTTTCACATCAGTATTTATTCAGTCCAGTTCGGGTAGGAACTATATTGCCGTCACATAAAAGGGAAACTACCCCTTGTTCCTTTATGTGAGCGGAACTACTTTCCTACCCGATCTTTTATTTATTATTGTTGTGTTGGTGTAAGGGATTGTGAGCGATCCCTAAGACTGTGTGTGATTAGTTTTATTTAACTCATACCAGTCATGTGACTGACCCGTTGAGTTTTTCTCGCGGGTGCGTTCTTTTTGGAGCGTAGCCGATCGGAATTTGCAGGGATAGTGAGAAGTTCATGGCATTTGTAACTCATACCAGTCATGTGACTGACCCGTTGAGTTTTTCTCGCTGGTGCGTTCTTTTTGGAGGGTAGTCGATAGGAATTTGCAGGGATAGTGAAAAGTTCATGGCATCTGGCAACAGGAGAAGTGTGAAGTCCTTATTAGCTTTTATAATTTTTATTGGAGAGTTTTATTATTTTATATTTTGGCATTGTGGGCGATTTAACTTTTTTTTCAGATATTGTTTGAATGATGATTTTTGTAGAGATTAATTATGGTTTTGGAACCTTAGGTTTTGATCCTTATTGATTGGATATTTTACTGGTAATTTGTGCTTGTGAGTTAAGTTTTATCCTGTATAGACTGTGTGATGTTTTACATTGCGATCACCTCTAATAATTGGAAAACTGAATATTGGTTTAGGGATTCTCCCTTGACTAATATTTAATTGTCTGAAAATTAGGGTGTGACAAATAGCTTGCAACTCAATCTCTTCTACCTTTGGCTTACTCTGAATCAATCTGGCCATCTTCTAGTATATGGATGCTCGGGTTATAGCGTAGTGATACGCATTCATGCGTATCTCTGTCAAGTATGTTGTGCCAACAACATGGAGAGAAGCACACATCTTCTCCTCTAAATAACTACTAGCTGGCTGGTAAATATGTCTCCGGTATATCTCTGGTATGGCTGGCTCCACTATGTCGCCATGAATAATATGTCCGCCAAAAGAATCATCCACAAACAGATGGAAGTCCGAATCCAAGCTAACCTACAAAAGAAATTATCTATAGTCAGAAGAACAAACTTGTCTTATCATATCTCATCTTAGGTATCTCAAATACTAGGACCAGATGGTGTAGAATCACTAGTGAATGAAAGTATCACAACCTATTGCTCTGATTCCAAAAATCCTATCACGCCCTGGAGCAGCAAAAATAGAAAAAAGTATATTTCTTTTTTGGGTCCATAGGGAATGACGGAAGAATGTCACCAATTATCCACACCACGTAGTACCAGTCAACTAATGAATGAGAACAACAACATAATCAAACTGAGTATAATAACAGTTATATCTATTACAAACATCAAAGTAGTCCTCAGGAACCGAACAGGTCTAGAGACAACATATGCCCAAGTACTTGTTACAAAAGTTTTTTTTTTTCGGAAAAAGGGTAAATCGATTCCAAAAAAGGGCCATACCCTAGGATATTACAATAAGCGCAAACATCATGCTACGAGAGCTACACCAAACATTTGAAAAGGAAATCAACAAGCAAACAAACATAGCAACATGGGATGTACCAAACACAAGAAACATCCCAACTACCCAAAGAACTGGGCCTCCTCAGGATCGATGTCGTCCCTTGGGACGGCTCCCGCTGAATTTCATCTTAGCTTCCTTCTTTTTCTGTCTGTTGGAGAGGGGACTACCCCCTGAAGGGGTCTCGGCCTCACTAGCTTGGCCAAAGTCACTAACACATTCATCAATGTCATCCACACTACAAGGGAAGGTGGTTTCCTCTCTGGTCTCACCTTGAGGAACATCTGCATGGAAAGAAGAGCAAGCTTCGGGACAAGATGTCCGGGCGGAGGGGAAACAGTGGTATCAACTTTGACAGGAGTAGGGTCAGGACATTCCAGAAGCTGAGAAAGGGCATGAAATCGATTACCCCTCGGTAGAGGGGTATCCGAGCCATTCGTGCTATTATTACCATAAGCAGTGTGGTCAACATCAGTCTTTTTTCCTCTATCTTTGCCTGAAACAACTTGCCAGGTCCCCTTTTCCTTACCGTTCCTCTTGAGAGGATGGCGATCTGGATGGCTCAGACCTGGATACGCAGTCCGAGAACAATCATGACCAAACTGGGAACACTTTTTGCATCGAACGGGGGTCCATTGATATTCCAAATTGATCTTTGTTCTAATAGAATTACCAGTCTCCTCATCTTCTGATTCAATGTGGAATTCATTGAAGAATTCAAAATCTGCAAAGACTTCAATGCAAACACGAGCATAGGTTATACGCCTTCTACTTGCAGTAACGCGATCAACTCGAATTGGTTTCCCAATGAAACTAGAGATAAAACTGATTCCCTTCGGATTCCAGTATTCAAGCGGTATACCATAGAAGTTAACCCAGACTGGAATGGAATGAACCTCCTCGTTATCAAAGGAGAAATGTGGTTTCCACGGCCTAAGAAGGAGAGGTTGACCTGCCACAAACCATGGCCCTCCTTCTAAAATTGCATCTCTAGCCTCTGTACTAGAGAATGAAAAAAAGAAACATCCAGAGTCAGTGGCCAAAGTATCAAGAAGGCCCTCATTAGCCCAAAGACGATCAGTGACGTTAGTGACCAGGGAAAACGGAAGCTTCCTGCCAAGGAACCGGCCAACTAAGGTAGCAGTCCATTCGTCTTTCCCAGCTAAAGTTAATTCCTTCGGAATTTTTAGAACAAGCTTATCTTCGTTCCCTCCATGGTCCACAAACTCCAATTCAAATTCCTTGCTACACACTGTGGGTAATTCCAAAGCTGGTCTGTTTATTCCCAATTCATTTTGGGCCAATTTAACATTCTGAACCTCAGATTTGAATAACCCAGCCCATGATCCACGTTGGTTATCACAAATAGGCCATGTGACATCCAAGGGGGGGGCTCTAGATTTTTGATCGGCAACAGGAGGAACCGACGGGCCCTCAGTGTGAGACAACAAATTGACCAAGGGACCCACTTGCTTTTGCGGAGGATCCGGCAAATGGGTAAAGGAAGCTTTATTCGTGGGCCCCTTCAGATCATTATGGCCCTGGCAATTGTCCTTCAAAGCAACATAATCCTTAACGGCCCCACTCACTGCGTCTGTAACACATTTACCTTGGGCAAAACAAGGACTGCCAATAATGGGGCCCGCAGCCTCTGTAAAGCGCGGATGAAAGTAATGGGTCCCGTGAGCATGCTTTACATGCTGGACTTCAAAAACCGGGCCCACCTCATGGGAAGAACCAACACCTTTCTTAGGATTTGAATTAGACAACGTGTGGGTCCCAAGCTCAAAATGTCCCACAACCGAGAGTTGACCAAGAGTTTCTTTACAACTTGGTTTATCATCAACAGATTTGGTGGGGTCAACATTTGGCATCTCAAGAAATGGGCAATAGGCATTCACAATTGAAGAACATTGCTTTCCCTGGTCAAGATTTAGGCTACCTACAATGGGGCCCGCAGCTTTTGAACAACTGGGTTGGGAAAGCTGCGCACGCTGGTCTTCAACAACTGGGCCCACAACATGGAAAGACCCAACATCTTTTCTTCTAGGATTAGATCTAGACAACAAATGGGTCCCGCAGTTGGTAGCTTGTAACACATCAACATCAGACGTACCATCACCAGTTTGCGTATGATCTTGCGTGGTCCCAAGCTCAAAGATTTGACCGTTGTGTAAAGCAACCCTTGATTTGTGGCAATTCTGATTCAACCTTGAAAGCTCCTGATGTGCGTGGGACCCACCCATCTTCTTACCATCGTTACCTAGAGCTCCTAACCCAATGGCGTCAATTTCAACTTGTAAGGTAGCAGCACCTTGCGTGTCAATTTGAGGAAACTCAGCTTTTGGATCAGCCATCACGTGATCACACGGACCAAGATGAGGCTCAGCAAGCATGGGCGCGTCACTTGCACTCCCAGTCGCCAACACATTGGGATCAGGAGTAGAGTAATTGTTTGGATCAAAACCAGTGTTGTTCGTCTCATCATGAAATGGAAACCCCTTAGTGACAATAGGGTCGCCCTGGAGAATCTCAAGAGGAAACATTGAACTAGCATCAATAACCCTTGACCCATTTTGGGATCTCCTCTTTTTTGCAAGCTCACAGGAATCGTGAGCAGAGCAGAAAGAGGATGTCACCTCCACCTCAAGGTCTTCAATTGGTCCACTCATATTTTGTTCAGCAGAACAAAAACCATCAACTCCATTAGAACCATCCAGAGCCTCCAACGGACCCTTAGAACTGATTCCCTCCACCAAGCTTTCTACATTTGAAGCAACACCAGGACAAACTTCTTTTTCAACACATTTAACAGCCTCCTCAATAGCCTCATAAGGAAAGGGAATCGAAATACTCCTCTTAGCTTTAATATTCAACTTGCTCACATTGCTAGGAAAAAGAAAGAGCTTCTCTTTCCTTTTCTTAGCACTAACACTCCTTACAAAAGGGATCATGTTGAGATTTCTAGAGAGAAGTTAGAGCTTCTCTCTCTAGAACCCATTCTTGGTCCTGGACCAAGTAAAGAATTCTGTTACAAAAGTTTCACAAAAATAACAAAAAGTACAGACTAGATATAACTTCTTTATCTCTAGCTGGCGTAAGGGTAGTCATCAGTGTAGTAATCGTCCCTAGCATAATCATCATTAGTAGGGCCTCCCATAGCATAATCCCCCTCTGGGTAGTAGCCATCATGATAACCTCCATCACCTGCATTTTTAAGAATAGGATAGTGTGGATGGGGAATCTTTAGGCAATAACGACCATCAATTTACTGAGAGCTGAGTGAATAGAAACTCATAGGGTACCAATTAGATAATGTAATAACAAGTTATGGAAGTGTCTAAGATATAGTGTTACAATAGTATCTTTCTCTTTATTCTAGTGTCATTACTCAACCCTTATCATCTTGTTAATAGCAACTCAGCATATACTGACCCATGGAAAAAACTTGTAAAACTCCTAGATACACCAATGCCCTGTCTATCGCGTCACCACAAGTCATGGATACCATCTACCGCATAACACCACAAGTCATAGATAATACGTCAGTCCATCACTAACTTTTAAGGACATATACACAGTCCAAAATAGGTCATAGAGGTCATCTACCACGTTTGAGAACATTGTTTACCCAGCCACCGCATGTCATAGACACCTTTGTTTTTCTACCGCGTTTGGGAAACAGCTCCTCCCGTAATCATCCCAGAACTAAGCAAACCTACCTATCGTTGTACCACTAACGATTACATAACAGTCCCATTGTGGCCTAACTACTCTGATTAAAATGAATGGATATCAAACTCATATATGAACCGCATAGTACCTAACATCATCACATAAATCTATTATTCTTAATCATACTTATCTTTGTTGTCACATTATCTGTGATCAACCCATAATTGCATAATGGAAGATCGAATCAAGAATCGAACAATCGAACCCTTATATAATAAACAAGAGGAACTAACCATGTTCTGCAATTGCCAATCGATTGGGACATGGGTTTAATCGATTGGGATAAAACTATAATAATCAATTCAAAAAAATGATAATTAATTGGATCCAAAACCAAGACAATCGATTGCTAACTTTGGCAATCCATTGGGTTACAATTAATGGCAATCAATTAGAAATATATCCAATCGATTGGAACTCAACTGATGTCAATTAATTAGGAAAAAGTCCAATCGATTAGGACTTCGTCTTTCCCAACAGATTCATACAATAGAATATATGAACGTCTTAAGGACGTGTTTTGCACATCTAAACATCACCAAAACTTGTAAAAATAGTATATAAAAGGGACCAAGTGAGTAAAGACTCACCTAGGGTGTGTTTAGTTGGTGTGTGAGCTTGAAAAGCTTGAAGCTTTCTCTCTCCTACTTCTTTTTCCTTCTCTGCGTTCTCTCTCCCAACTCTCTATCTCTTTCTCCTTCTTCTTCCTCTCCTTCTCTTTCTTTCTTCTTCTCCTTCCTTCTCTATCTAGAGGGGTGTATATGTTTTGTGGATGTATATATATGTATAGATGTATATAGATATCTCACAAGGTATGTCTCTCTCTCTCTCAAGACTGTGTAAACTGTCCCAAGGCCACAAAATGAATGCATATATATAGAAGGGAAAAGTGCCATATGTCAAAACATGAGGCAAAGAAGAAAACTTATGACCTACTTTTACTATTTCACGGGGATACAGATTCTGCCCACCTTATGAAAAGCACTCTTACTCAATTTTATGACCTCACTGGCTTACTGGCTAACACTAGTAAGAGTTGTCTTTTTACTTCTGGCATTGAAGATACGGTAATTAATTCCATTTGCCACATATTCCAATTTACTATTGGATCCCTTCCTTTTAAGTACCTTGGTGTTCCTCTTATAACATCTAGACTAAAGAAGGGAGATTGTCAAGAACTTGTTAATAAGATTAGCTCTAGAATAACATCTTGGACTTCTAAATGCCTTTCTTATGCTGGACGACTTCAATTAATACATTCTGTCCTTTCAGGAATTCAAAACTACTGGTCTGGTATGTTTATCCTACCCAAAAGCATTTTAAAAGAGGTTGAAAAGTTATTGAGGAGATTTCTTTGGTCTGGAGGCATTGAGAAAGCTCATGGGGCTAAAGTTGCTTGGGACCTAGTATGTCGGCCTAAAATGGAAGGGGGCTTGGGGTTGAAGAATCTTGTCCAACTCAATAAAACATTGAATTTAAAACATATTTGGTCCCTTTTCTCTTCGGGGCCAAATTCTATATGGGTGGATTGGGTTAAAACTTATCTCTTAAAAGACAAAAGTTTTTTGATTATTAAAGCCCCGTCCCAAAGTTCTTGGTATTGGAGGAAACTCCTTAAACTCAGAGACATGGTTAGGCCCTTATTGAAACACAAGATTGGGAATGGGAGTGGTACCTTCTTATGGTATGACAGTTGGCATCCCTCAGGCCCTCTCTTGGATAAATTTAGTCCCAGAGTTGCATACGACGTAGCAATTCCCTTACATGTGAAAGTTAAAGATATCATAGTGGATTGGGAATGGCAATGGCCTCGCACTAACACGCTAGAACTCATGGAAATTCGAAGCCACATGCTTGATCTTCCCCTGCCTTCTGATAACCTTGATACTACTATATGGGTTCCTTCTCCCAATGGAAACTTTAACCTTGCACATACTTGGGAACACCTTCGAGTCACTAGCCCGAAGGTCCCATGGCATCGGCTCATTTGGTTTCCAGGGAATATACCTAGGCACAGTTTCATTTCGTGGTTGGCAATTCTTAACCGTTTATCTACTCATGACAGGATTGTCCACTTCACCCCTGGACCCTTAGGATGTGTTCTCTGTCATCAAGGCATGGAATCGCATGATCACTTGTTTTTTAGTTGCTCATACTCTTCTTTTATTTGGCAGGTATTATTGCAACGTTTGGATATTAATTCCCATGCGTCTTCTTGGAGCTCTATTGTGGAATGGGCAGCTAGGAAATGGACAAAGAAAAATCCTAAACACATTATTCCTAGAATGTGTCTTGGGTTGGTCATTTATAGCATATGGAAGGAAAGAAATGCTCGAACATTCAAATTTGAAGTTAAAACAAAAGAAAGGCTCCTTCAAGAGATCTACCTATCTATATTCAGATCCAGATCAAGTGGAAAAATGATCCACTTCTCTTAAATTACATTACTAGATGGACATAGCCTGAACATGTACCTTTCAGCTCATTTTTGCTCATTTTGGTTTTCTTTTATAGTTCAGGTTTTATGAGGGACCATTGAGCTGTGCTTTGTGTTGTCTTTTATTCTAGGATGGTTTTTTTGTTTTTTCTCCACTATTGAGTGATCTTTTGCTAAGGTGGGTTTTCTTGGCTACAAGCCTTAGATTTTCCCCTTAGTTGCATCATCTGGATGCTCTTTTTTATTCTTATTGTATATCCTGGGGTATGCCCCTTGTATTTTTGTAGTGCCGTTTGGCTTTTGTTTTATTTATTCACCATTTCCCGAAAAAAAAAGAAAAAAACTTATCTCAGCAGATGCCAATCGATTGGTACTAATAGAAATCGATTGGTGACAGATATTTTATGGCAATTGATTGTGAATCAAAGGTAATTGATTAGTATATGCCACGTAATGAATTCAGGTTGGTAGGATGGCAATCGATTAGGAAAGATGGTAATCAATTGGTATGCAAAATGTGGCAATCAATTAGAATACAAAAGCAATCGATTGGTAACCAAAATTTATTAAATGAAGGGTAAGAATACAAAGTCTTATTTATTAATATACATTAAAAAAATATAGGGTATTACAAGTAATCATCGCAAAGTCAAGTGGGGTCATGGTGATCTCCCCAAAAGGCATGTGGAAAGTATTTGTGGAATCCCACCACCTCTTTGCAAGAGCTTGGATCATGGCCAAGTCATTTGCAAGCCTCTCCAACAATGTCACAAAAGACATAAAGCCTGCTCGCTTAATGTTTGGTACTACTTGGGGGACGTGATTTTGATAATTCGTTAAACCATTCTAGGCATTTTTCATGAGACCCATTTCAGAAGATTTGTCTTATTATAGAAGATTTGTCTATAGAAGAAAGACCTATTTCAGAAGAGTTATAGAAGATTTGTCTCTAGAAGAATGACCCGTTTCAGAAGATTTGTCCTATTACAGAAGATTTGTCTCTAGAATAAAGACCTATTTTAGAATGAGTTATGGAAGATTTGTCTCCAAAAGAAAGACCCATTTCAGAAGATTTATCCTATTATAGAAGATTTATCTCTAGAAGAAAGACCTATTTCAGAAAGAGATATGGAAGATTTGTCTCCAGAAGAAAGACCCATTTCAGAAGATTTTTCCCATTACAGAAGATTTATCTCTAGAATTATGATGGGATCTAATAAGAAGATAAGGAATCATGTTCAAGCTAAGGCTGCTGGTACTTCAAGTCCTTTGGTTTTTTTTTTTTTCGGAAAACGGTAAATAGATTCCAAAAAAAGGGATGTACAAATGTACAAGGGGCATACCCCAGGATATTCAACAAAGCACAAGCATAAGGACAAGTGGTAAGTCAAACCACTAAAAGTGCCTCAAAAGGCCAAAAGAATGGAGATAGCAACATCAAGTCAAGGAAACAAACCAAAACAAAACAAAACAAAACAAAACAAATCAACTCCAAGAAAAGTGAAGGCATAACAAAACTCCTCCCAATGACTCCCAATTACTCCCATTTACTCCCAATTACTAAGCAAGGCTTGTAGATGGTTGTGATTTTTCCATTTAATCCTGATTTGAGCATTGATTTGTGAGACAAAAATCTTCAAAAGGTGCTCTTTTGGTGTAGATGAGTTCTGAAAGGTTCTTTTGTTTCTTTCTCTCCAAATGCCATAAATTGTAATTCCCAAACAAATTATGGGTATCATATGCTGGGGTGTCCTCCCCTTCCAATGCTGGATCATCCACAAAATAGTGTTATCCCAAGGCGTGCCATTCCAAATCAGGTTACATCTCAGCATTAAGTCCTGCCAAATGAAATTGGAGTAAGTACACGCAAAGAAAAGGTGATCATGAGAGTCCATTTGACTAAGGCATAATGCACAAGCTAAAGGCCCAGGAGTGTAATTACAAATTCTATCTTGTGTTGCTAGCCTTCTCTGGATAGCTAGCCATAACAAAAAGTTCTGTCTAGGAGAGCTCCCAGAATACCAAACAAAAGGGTACCAAGGGACACCAGGATCAATGGGTCTAAGGTAGTTCCAAACATGAGTAAAATTAAACTTGCCATTAGGAGAAGTAGTCCAAACAATTTTGTCTTGAAGTGTTGTAGGCTGAGAAAAATTAGACAAAATGGCCCGAACTTCATTTAGACCAACGGAATTAGAGGCAGGCCAGTTCCATTCCAGTTGAGAAACTATAGTTGCCACTTTAGCATTAGGTGCTATAGCAGCATCATAGGCAATTCGAGAAGTATACTTCTCAAACAACGGCCCACAAGGGAGCCAATTATCATGCCAAAGAGAAGTATTTGAGCCATTACCAATTTTATGTTTGATTAAAGGCCTAGCTATACTCCTAAACTTTAAAAGCTTACGCCAATACCAAGAGCATTGTCCAGGGGCTTTCACCTCCCAAATACTTTTGGTTTTGAGCATGTACATGTGAATCCACTTTTTCCATAACGAGTTATTAGAAGGGTCAAGGATACTCCCTAAATGTTTCAGATTAAGCACGGTGTTTGTAAGGAAAATGTCCTTTAGTCCGAGGCCTCCCTCCTCTTTGGGTTTACAAACATTCACCCAAGAAATTTTGGCACCATGTACTCTATCAGTACTACCACTCCAAAGAAATCTGCACATACACTGTTCCACCTGTTTAAGAACACTTTTAGGTAATATAAACATTCCAAACCAAAACAGTTGAATCCCAGATAACACAGAACGGATAAGCTGAGTCCTTCCAGCAAAAGAAAGAAATTTGGATTTCCAAGATTTAATACGAGAACAAATTTTAGAAATAAGCTCTTCACAATGGCATTTCTTTAACTTAGTGGTAATCAGAGGAACTCCTAAATACTTTAAGGGAAGGCTCCCTTTGGAAAAATGGAGTTCACTTAACAAATCAGCAGCCAAGGTATCATCAACCCCTGATAAGAAAAGGCAACTCTTGGAATCATTAGCTTGCAAGCCAGAAATATCATAAAATTGATTCAAAGTATGTCTTATAAGTTTTCCTGACTCCAAGTCCCCATTTAAAAGAATAATTAAGTCATCAGCGAAGCAAAGATGTGAGATTTTCATTTTTTCGCATTTCCAGTGGAAGAAAAAGGAATTATTCTGGATGTTAAATTGTAGTAGTTGGCTCAGAGCATCCATAATGATTACAAATAAGTAAGGGGACATGGGATCTCCCTGCCTAATACCTTTCGCTCCATCAAAGTATCCCACAGACTCACCATTAAAATTAATAGAATACCTTGGTGTAGAAATACAAGCTTTGATCCATTTTCTCATTAAAGGCGGAAATCCCAAAACATCAAGAAGATCAAAAAGGAAAGTTCAATTTACATTGTCATAAGCTTTCATAAGATCCACCTTGGCGGCAGCCCGAGGCTTACCACTAGGTTTATGGTAATCTCTTAAAAGGTCTTGAGCAAGTAAAACATTATCACTAATTTTCCTCCCTTTGACAAAGGCCGATTGAGCTTGGTCAATAATAGAGGGGAGAACCACTTGAAGTTTGTTAGCAATGATTTTTGAGATGCATTTGTAGATAGTGTTACAGCAAGATATTGGCCTAAAGTCCCCCATCTTAGAAGGATTGGGGATTTTAGGAATCAAAGCGATAATAGTTGCATTAGACTCCCTAAGCATTTCACCTGTGGTGAAAAATTCAGTAATTGCAGATGTGACATTAGTTCCTACAATGTGCCAAGACTGTTTAAAAAAATATGCATTAAAACCATCCGGACCCGGGGCCTTGTTGTCATGTAAAGAGAAGAAAGCATCTTTAATCTCTTCGGAGGTGGGAACTCTATCAAGACTCAATAAAAGATTCTCAGGTATCCTTTTATGGATAAAGTTCCTTAACGTATCAATACCCGGGTAAGGATTTTGGGCCGAGGTACCCAGGAGATTTTTGAAATATCTAACAGCTTCAGTTTTTGCATCTTCAATATTACACGTAAAGTGGCCGTTAGGTTTTTCCAATTTGAAAATTCTATTCCTATTCCTTCTCTCTTTGATATAATTAAAGAAATATCTAGAATTTTTATCACCACACTCTAACCATTGAATTCTAGATTTCTGTTTAAGAGTCTCTTCTTCAATCCAAATAGAGTCAAGGAAATGTTTCATGCAAACTTTTTGCTTGGTTAAGAGATTAACGTCATAAGGATTTTGAAGAAGTTCAGATTGGACATTTTCCAACTCTTCTCTAGCTTTGTCAGCTTGAAGTTTTTCTTTACCATAAAAATTTTTGCTGAGATTTTTTAAATCTTGTTTGACATTTCTAAGTTTATGGCAAATTTGGTACTGAAGAGTGCCTCTAACGTTGGAGTTCCAGGCTTGGGATACCACATTAGAGTAGTTATCAAGTTGCGTCCAGAAGTTAAAGAATTTAAAGGATCTACCCTTCTTGCTAGCAACTTTATCAACAAAAGTAGTAATAGAAGAATGATCAGATATACCTGGCTTGTGAAAGTGAGTAAAAGAGTCAGGAAAATTGTCCAGCCAAGCTTCGTTAACTAAGGCTCTGTCTAATTTTCTTTCTGAAAAGTTAGGTTTCCCATATCTCCTATTACACCAAGTAAAAAACTCCCCAGAATATCGTAGGTCAGACAAACAGAGGTGGTTCACAAAATCATTAAAATCATTAATTTCAGAATTCACGCAAGCATTTGCATCAGAAATCTCAGAGGTATTCAAAACAACATTAAAGTCCCCCAAAACAATGTGATTAGATTTGGTTGAATGAATGGATCTAGAAATAGAATTCAAAGTAGCCCAGAGACTAACTCTCTCAGGGCCAGTGTTTGCTCCATAAATAAAAGAAGCTTCAAAGGCAATGCTTTGGTCTTCATTTTCAATAAGAGTATGAATAACTTGGGGGTTGGTTTTAAGGATAGAGAGTTTTATTTTATCAGGGTTCCAACCAACCCAAATTCTACCAACTGATGTAGTAGAACTATTGGTAACAAGGTTCCAATTTTTAAAAATGTTTCTTTTGATCATATCTTCATTAGACTGTCTAACTTTGGTTTCAACAATACCAATAACATCAAGATTATTTCGAAAAATAAACTTAGCAACCTCAAATTGTTTAGAGGGTTGGTTGAGACCCCTTATATTCCAGCAGCTTATAATCATTAATTTCTTTTATGAGGTTTTTTTCTCCTACCTGAGGATGATCCTTTTATATTCCTTTTACCTGGACTAATGCGATTCTGAATTTTATTCACTGGAGCGGTAAGAGGAGAGATCTGACCTGAATCAAGAGATAGGCCACCCTTTTGATTAGGGGATAAGCATGAGGCAGGATCTGTGGCTTCCTCTTCCAATGCAAATACCTGACAATTCTTATCATCTGCATGATTTTTGATACGAACCCCGCCAATACTGTGACGAAACCCGTAACACGATAAATGTCTCGGACCGTTCTACTGTCAGATTCAATGGAAACCGCGACCCAACACCTATAACAGATGCGAACCTTGGTATAAAGGATGGAGACGCCACAATCAAGGATGGAAAACTCGATTGATAAGTCAAGGTATGAACGCCACAGAGTAAATCTGATAAGTTCGAATAGTTCTTCAAAGAACCAAAGAGAAAACTCTCACAATATTATTAATGATCAAAAACTGAATATTACAAACCCTAAAACTGTTTAAATAGCTAAGGCTTAAAGTTGGGCCCTTTTAAGCCTACGAAATATTATGGTCCAATATAATTCACCCCAAAACTAAAATAAAAGGAAACTAATGAATATAAAAAGTCCCTAAGTTGGCATGCAAGCCTATAATTTATTCTAGAGCTTGAATCATGGACACCCAGCCTTGTTGATCACTAGTATCCTCCTTTGGGCCACTCAGATTAGTCTCAACCCAAATTTGTTGAACCAGCCCATTGAGATTGTTCTTGAACCGCTTTGATCGCGCCCTTGTAACCGGACCAATTGGCACGTGGTTCGGGTCCGCATTCCACCTTGTGCTAGCCGCCATGTTCTCATCATAAAGAGTTCGTGATTCACACTGATCATGAATCTTTAAAGCACCTTAAAGTCCAACACAAGCTGAACAAGAGACATGCACGATGGGTTGAATTCATTGAGACGTTTCCATACGTCATTCGATATAAACAAGGTAAGGAGAACATCGTTGCCGATGCACTTTCTCGAAGGTACATTCTAATCTCCACTCTTGATGCTAAGATTCTTGGTTTTGAGCATATTAAAGAATTATATCCTTTAGACCTAGATTTTAGTGAAGAGTTTGAATCTTGTGAAAAAATTGCCCATAATAAATTCTATAGGCATGAGGGGTTTTTATTTCGAGAAAATAAATTGTGCATTCCAAATTGTTCTGTGAGAGAGTTGCTTGTGAGAGAGTCACATGGGGGAGGGTTAATGGGACATTTTGGGGTAGTTAAAACATTAGCCGTTCTGCAAGAACACTTCTATTGGCCACGCATGAAACAAGATGTTGAGAGAATTTGTGGTAGATGTGTCACATGTAGGCGAGCGAAATCTAGAGTACAACCCCATGGCTTATACACACCTCTTCCAATTCCTAGTGAACCATGGATTGATATTTCAATGGATTTTGTGTTAGGTTTACCTAGGACTAAACACGGTCGAGACTCAATTTTTGTGGTTGTGGATAGATTTTCCAAGATGGCACATTTTATTCCATGTCACAAAACTGATGATGCTTCACATGTTGCTAATTTGTTCTTTAAGGAGATTGTGAGATTACATGGTATGCCTAGAACCATTGTTTCAGATAGAGATGTTAAGTTCTTGAGTTACTTTTGGAAGACCTTGTGGTGTAAGTTGGGGACTAAGTTATTATTTTCTACTACTTGTCATCCACAAACTGATGGTCAAACCGAAGTAGTAAATAGGACTTTATCTACTTTGTTAAGGGCTATTATTAAAAAGAACATCAAAACATGGGAAGAATGTTTACCACATGTTGAGTTTGCTTATAATCGTACCATTCATTCTGCTACTAAATTTTCACCCTTTGAAATTGTGTATGGTTTTAATCCTTTAACTCCTTTGGATTTATCTCCTTTACCTGTTACTGAGCGTGTTAATTTAGATGGCAAAAAGAAAGCAGATTTTGTTAAGCAGATTCATGAGAAAGCAAGGCTCAATATTGAGCGAAGAACAGAGCAATATGCAACGCAAGCTAACAAAGGGCGACGCAATATCATCTTTGAACCCGGAGATTGGGTTTGGGTACATATGCGAAAAGAAAGATTTCCTGCACAAAGGCGTTCTAAATTGCTTCCCCGAGGCGATGGTCCTTTTCAAGTTCTTGAGCGCATCAATGATAATGCCTACAAGTTAGAGTTGCCTGGTGAGTATAATGTTAGTACTACTTTCAATGTTACTGATTTATCTCCTTTTGATGTAGGTGATGATTTGAGGACAAATCCTTTTCAAGAGGAGGGGAATGATGAGAACATGGCGGCTAGCACAAGGTAGAATGCGGACCCGAACCACGTGCCAATTGGTCCGGTTACAAGGGCGCGATCAAAGCGGTTCAAGGACAATCTCAATGGGCTGGTTCAACAAATTTGGGTTGAGACTAATCTGAGTGGCCCAAAGGAGGATACTAGTGATCAACAAGGCTGGGTGTCCATGATTCAAGCTCTAGAATAAATTATAGGCTTGCATGCCAACTTAGGGACTTTTTATATTCATTAGTTTCCTTTTATTTTAGTTTTGGGGTGAATTATATTGGACCATAATATTTCGTAGGCTTAAAAGGGCCCAACTTTAAGCCTTAGCTATTTAAACAGTTTTAGGGTTTGTAATATTCAGTTTTTGATCATTAATAATATTGTGAGAGTTTTCTCTTTGGTTCTTTGAAGAACTATTCGAACTTATCAGATTTACTCTGTGGCGTTCATACCTTGACTTATCAATCGAGTTTTCCATCCTTGATTGTGGCGTCTCCATCCTTTATACCAAGGTTCGCATCTGTTATAGGTGTTGGGTCGCGGTTTCCATTGAATCTGACAGTAGAACGGTCCGAGACATTAATCGTGTTACGGGTTTCATCACAGTATTGGCGGGGTTCGTATCAATTTTGCTGTCCGAAATTAGAATTGTGCTGGGATGGTTTCTCTTCCACCAAATTTGTGCTCAGAGAGTTTGGAGAAGTATTAGCTTGGTCTTTCTTTTCCACAACTAACACCTCAGTGTTTTGATATATAAAAGCTTGGTCTTGAGGATCTTCAATCAGCATGGAGTTATTATCTTTACAAGAGTTGATAGTTGCTAACTCAATTTCAACATCCTCCTTAATTAAAGGACCTGATCTATGACTGGAAATCTGCGAAACTTCATCAATGGGTAATATAACATTTGGACCTTGGATTAGAACAAGATCTCCTTCCTTCTCAAAAACTGGCAGAACACTATGATCATCTTCCTCATTGACTACTTCCAAAGAGGAGAACATATTACTTTTCAAAGTCAGGCTCTTAGGACTTAAGGAAGCATAAGAATTTAAGTGAATATTTGGAACTGTCCCTGATTGGGCAGTATCTTTAGTGATACCAATTGTGACTTCATTCATATTGGCAGGATTTGATGTAGTGTCTTTTTTTCCAACCCTACTGAACTTGCCCTTCTCCTTGGTTTGCCATGCAACTTCATTGTTTTCCTGACTGACAAGAGGAGCTTTCTGGGCATGGATTGGGACTTTAGGTATTTAGCACAATCATGGCCAAATTTCTTGCATTTAGCACACCGAATAGGATTCCATTGGTATTGAATTGGAAGGTAAATAGGCTCAATTTCACCAGTAGTAGGATCTTCAAAATCAATCACAAGCTCTTTAAGTAACTCTTGTTTGGCATTAAGCTCAATGCATATGCGAGCATAAGAGATTCGTCTTCCTTCAGCAGTGACTTTAGCGACATGCAAAGGTTTACCAATTGCACTTGCAATGTGGCTTAATCCCAAAGGATTCCATAGCTCAAGAGGAATATTATAGATGTGTACCCAAACAAGAATTGTGGAGATGGCTTCTCTGGATAGAGTAAGGCCAGACTGCCATTTTCTCAGAATAATCGGTTGTCCACTCACATGCCATGGCCCTCCTTCAAGAATAGCCAAACACTCCTCCTCGCTATTGAATTTAAAGAAGAAAAAGCCTGAATCAGTAGCTATCATGTCATGCAGACCATTTTTTCCCCATAGTCTATTTGTAGCATTCTTGACAAATGAGTAGGGGATTTTCTTCCCAATGAAATAACCAACTAATGTGTTATGCCAAGCATGGCTTCCTTCTATGAATACCTCCTTCGGGATACTGAGATGCTGATTACTATTCCCTTCTCGAGGCTTTATGTAATTCAGCTTAAATCCTAGAGAGCTCTGAGGAGTGACCAAAGAAGCCCAGGTCTTGGTGTGGTTAGGTTCTATCAGATTTCTTGCAGGCAGCTTTTCGTAACTTTCTGGAGGAGGACCATTTATTGTAGAGGAAATAGGAACAGCAGTGGATACACTCATTTAATTGCTAGAGCTGGCCCCGTGAGTAGATTGCTTACACACTTCGGCACAAGCAGCAGTTGGTTGGTGGGCCCCCATGTGCGTGACATTTTCTTTTAGAGATGTAGAATTATACACATTTGGTGATTGAGTGGGGGAGGATTGTCCGGATATTATGGGAAATTTGTAGTTGACCATGTGGCTCACCGTTGAGGCATTGGAATTTGCGGGCTCCAGGACAAGACCGAAGTGGGGCATGGCCATGTGCTTGGCATCCTCATTAGATCCGGCCTTGGAGCTTGCGTCCACTGCATTGCGTGTAGAAACAGCTAACCCAGCTTGCACTACACTGCCCATCTCAGGATTGGGTTGGGTTCTTTTTGAAAGAATATCTGAAATACCCCTTGAATCCTGGGAAATCTCCCTGCCTTGCTAATGGCTGATATTAGCTCTAGTATGTGGATTGGGCTCCACGTGTTGCTGTACAATGGCAGAAGTGGCCACCAAACCGCTGGGTATTGCGGACAAAAGGTCTGATCCCATGTGCTTACAAGAAGCACTAGTAGTGAAAATAGTATTATATTCTTGGACCCCCTTACCATTGTCCACGCAGGCATCTTGTAATGTAACCACATGTGATTGAGTAGATAATGTGCCAGTTGTTGCTGGATATCCCATGAGACTAGCTGGAAGTTTGCGTGATGCACTAGGTTTCCCTGCACGTGGGTCAACACACGCTGAGGGCATATGACTGTTGGGCTCGGTAGATAGAGAAAAAGCCGACACTACTCCTGAAATTTCGGGTAAGGCTGCACAGCCCATGTGCGCTGAAACAGCTTTCTGCGGAAGGTGAGAGAGGGCTCCAAAATTACCGTTAGTGCGCGCGTGTGGACTACTGTCCTCGAACACATTGGGACTAACATTGTTTGAAAGTTTTGGATCAAACTGAGAACTTGAGAAAATTTCTGAGCCTGAGCTAGTATGGGAGAGAGGAAAATTAAAAAATTTAACATCTGTTTGGATCCCTGTACCAACCTTTGAGGCTCCCTTACTGGAATACCCATTAGGAGTGGATTCAAGAACCTTTTCCTTCTCCTTCATAAGAGCAGCGATCTGATGTCTCAGAAGAGAATTTTCATCAACTAATTTAGCATTAACTCTAATAGATGCCTCGTATCCAATCTTCAGTGGATGATCAGGGAGGAGTTCAGTATCTTCATCTTCACTTTCTATTACAACAATAGAATCACTTGCCAGATTTGTATCTAAGGCAACATTAGTTTTACTATCCTTCAATATACTTTCAGTTACATTGAAGGGGGGTGGAACTATATCAGCTTTCGGGGATACAACAGAAAAAGTAGCAACTCCTTTTTCAACAACATGAGTAGGAGCAAAAGAAGATCCAGATTCCACATTGTTACCCATCACCATTGGACTTGAAACACACATAGAGTCTGAGTGAATGATGGGATCCAGATCAAGGGCCACTTCCTCATTAACATTCTTCATCTCTCTGCTGAGGATCTCATTAAGCACACTGCTATATGTATTCTTTGCAACATTGAGGACTTTAATGGCTTGAAGACCAACCTTCACAACCTCACTAGTAGCTTTCTTCTTTTTCTTAAGTATCTCATTTGAATCTTGGAGAGATTTAAATGAAGAGCTTTTCTCAGATTCACCAACCTCAAGTTCACTCTGATTTGAATGATCATTCACCCAATCTTCATGTAGCTCAAGATCTTCCTCAGAATATCCGCGAGAGCAAACCTCATCAAAAATCCCATCACCAGTGATCTTACTAATAATGGTTTTTGAAGGATTTGAAATCAAAAAACCCATAGGCTCACTATCCTCAATTTCAGATTTGGATCTATTCATAGTAGAGAAAGTAGGTTTTGCATCATTTAACATTCTACAAACAGATGAACCCTTGTCTATGAGTTCCACTTTAGAGAGACTAGTTTGTTTCTTCATCACATAAATGGGAGAAAAGGGAGACAGAATGAAGATGGACAGAGTGATAGAGAGAGAGACAGAGAGTGAGTGAAGTGAAGTGAAGAATGATGAAGACGACAAGCTTAACCAAATTCTAGAGAGAGGTGGGAGCTTCTCACTCTAGCCATGCCTATCAAGTCCTTTGGTTACAAATGGAGAGCATGCTTCTATTGATCCACCTACTGTTGTAGTCTCATCTGCCTTGGGTATTATTGACCCAGTTCTGGACAATAAATACTCTCTCAAAGGAGATGGTTCAGTACTGCTAAAAGAGGGATCTCAACCAGGTGGTATCATCTCTGAAGGGAAGATCCATGTTCTCAATGTAGCTAAACCAGTCACTGTGGCTAAACCAACATCTGTCCCTTCAGATTCACCATCCCTCACAGTAACTGGTTGTCTTTTGAAGGAAGCTGAATTTTTTGGTGCTCCAGATCTTGTTAATGCTAGGGTGGTTTCAAATCATGGTTATTCAGAGGATGACCTTGAATTACATGAAGATTGGGAGGATGGTCTCTCTTGCCAAGGTGACTATGAAGATGATTCCTCTATGATAGGAAAGACATTTAAGTCTATTCAAGATTCAAATGAGATTCTTAAGAGGAAGTCAAAAGCTGCTAGTAAGAAAAAGATCTCAGGTGATTTTGTGATTTCTAATCCTTCCCAAACTGAAGTTTATGCTATCAATGATGATGGTATACAAGTTATTCATAGTCAGCCCAATCTTGATGTCTCTGGCTCTGTTGAATACACTGATCTAATTAGAAAGGAGCTAGATGCTGCTCAAGCACATATTCATAAGTTGGAGGCTGAGATGGAAAAACTTAAATCTGTGCAAGGCACCAGTAGTCTCAAGCAAGGTTACAGGAGGCCTAACTCAGGAAAAGTTCCTATTAGATCTGGTAGGAGAAGGAGTGGGTACTATTCAGGGAGGGAATGGAGGAGAAATCAATTCCAACCAGTTGACATTTGCGGTGAAGCTGACACCTCGAGTGGGAATCATATGGAGGAGGCAAGAAGCAGGTTTGGAAGGCCATTCGCAGAAGCAATGGTGTTAATTCGGATGAAGAACAGAACCATTTTGGGTTTTTTTTACCCAATTTTCAAAAAGTTACATTGGTTGATCCTAAATCTTGTAAAGTTGTTGTATCCGAGGAGTCCCATACAGAATTTGATCCAAAAAATGCCTATTCACAAAATCCTTTGGTGTTTACGGAGGGTGTGTCTCACGCAGCTGATTATTGCTCCAACGATCATTTTTTGAAAGCTACTCCTTCAGCAACTAAAGCTGCTGCGCACATGGGCCTGCCCACAAATTCTGGCGCCTTATCTGGTGCTCTTTATGATAGTCCCTCCTTAGATGGTGCTGCAATGCACATGGGTTCTTCCACAAAATTAGGAGCTTTGTCTGCTGCTTCATTCGGTAAGGGCCCTACAGAAACACTAGTGAAGGAAACTTTGGTCACAACAAAGTCGGTGACTTGCCTAATCCCACACGTAAGCTGGTACCTTCTCAAGTAGACCTCAAGGGTTTTGCCCCCACGTGGCCTGCTATGATATTGCCAACTCTAAAGGGCACACTGGGTTTTTGCAAAAACCACATTCAGATTCTAAAGCCAGCTCATTACCTGCTACTACTATTCCCGGGAATTCAGGCGCTTTGTCCCCCCGTGATGATCACGTGAAGAGTATTAAAGATACCGAGAAGGATAAAAATATTTGCCCTAATGCAAAAGGACTTCATTCCAATAGTGAAACAACAGGAGTTCTTACTTTACCACCTGGGAGTCCATTACAACCGGAGGTCAATGCTGGATTAGGAATAAATGATAAGCCTGTTAATCCTAGCTGGGCGTCCTTAGTCAAAGGTAACCATGCTCCTAATTTCAAGCTTGAGTATATTAAACCAAAAATTGATGCTGATAGGAAGGTTCTTAAGGTATCACGTGATGTCTCCTCTGCTGGCCCTAGAAATTGGGACAATACCTTAGTTGGGTCCTTTATTGGTAAACGTCTCCCGTACTCCTTGGTTAAACATGCTATTGGTAAAATGTGGGCAAAAATGGGTTTGAATGACATGTTAGCTATTGATTCAGGGTATTTCTTTTTTAAGTTTTACACTAAGCAAGAAAGTGAAAATGTATTAGAAGGGGGACCATGGCATATAGCAGGAAAACCTATTCTGCTTAAAAATTGGCACCCAGGCCTTGTGTTGGAAAAAGAAGCACCATCCTCAGTGCCCATCTGGGTACATTTCTTCAATGTCCCAATGGAATATTGGACCCAAGAGGGACTAAGTCTAATTGCCAGTGTCATAGGAAAACCCTTGCATGTGGATAGGATGACAGCAACATGCAGGAGGATCTCCTATGCTAGAATATGTATAGAGGTGAGTGCTGATGTGGAACTTCTAAACCATTTTGAAATTGAAGTGGAAGACAATGTTTCTAAAAGAATCTCTATCAATGTTGAATATCAATGGACACCAGTTAGATGTGCTAAGTGCAGAAAATTTGGGCATAATTGTTCTAAAGTTCCAAACAATCAGAAGGTCCAACACCCAACTAACTCAGGATCACGTCCAAAAGTAGGGATTGAAGAAGATTCCTGGAAGGTTCAGGGTAAGGGGAAGAAGGTTTATGAGGCAGAAATTGATGTTTCTACTGAGGGTACCAGCATGGGTAATGAATGTAACAGATAGAAAGATGGAAAAGAGGGTTAAGTCTGATAAATCGACTAATTTGGGTCAGTCCACTAACCAGTTTGCTGCCTTAGAAAATGATCCTGGTGAAGGTGAGCCAAGTCAAGAAGGTAAGATTTGTAATAAGGGTGAGGATAATAGGGACCCTATTGTTACTCCTACTCAGATTGCTGTGGAAGAGGGCACAAGGGAACCTATTTCAGAGGATAATGCAGTTTCAAAGCCACCTGAAGTAGGGGTAGTAAATGAATGCACCCCATCTGAAGCCAATTGTGGCACTTCAACTATCTCTAAAGCATCTACCTCTACAGATCAGGTTCATCCTTCTCCCTCTCTATCACCTCTTGTAGGAACACACCATAACAGTCAGAATAAGAAGAACAACTCTATTCGTTCTTCAGGAAGAAAGAAACAATCATCTAGACATTCTTAATGAAGTTAGGTTGCTGGAATATTAGGGGCCTTAATAACCCCTCTCTACAGAATGAAGTTGCAAAGTTCATGTTTTCTAACCACATTGATGTGTTAGGCATTACTGAATCTAAAGTTAGAATGCCTAATCAAGATAAAATCCAAAAATCTTTTCTCCTTTCTTGGAATTTTGTTACTAACAGTCAACCAAATTCTGTCGATCGGATTTGGGTGGGATGGAATCCTGATAAAGTCCATCTCAATGTTACATTCAGTTCACAGCAATTAGTTCATGTTATTATTACTAGCATTGATCTTTCTGTTCACTTCGAAGCTTCTTTTATCTATGGTTTTAATACTATACAAGAAAGAAAAGCTTTATGGAAAGGCATGAGGAGGATCTCTTCCTCCATTGGTAATGTTCCTTGGATTAGTCTTGGTGATTTTAATGTCATCCTTGATACCCACGAGTCCTTTGGTGGTAGTCAAGGAGTGGATCAGGGGATTGTGGATTTTGCTAACCTTGTTAATGATACTTATCTCCAAGATCTTAGATATACAGGGCTATATTTTACTTGGAGCAACTCTACAATAAGGAAGAAACTGGATAGGGCTATGGTGAGCTCAGATTGGCTGAAGAAATACCCTTCCTCGTTCACTCAATTTTTATCCCCAGGTGTCTCCGACCATTCCCCCTTTCTTATCAATGTGCTTAATTGGGTCAGAAGGAAAGGTATGCCCTTTAAATTTTATAATTGTTGGACTACTCTTGACCAATTCCCTCATGTTGTCCAAAGTTCTTAGGTTACTCCTATGGTTGGTAATATGCAATTCCAAATGTTCTTTAAACTTAAAAATCTTAAATTTGCTTTGAAAAAACTGATAAGGATTTTATTGGTAATGCTACCTCTAAGACCACCAAGGCTAGGGAAGATCTGTTGAAATGTCAAATAGCTCTTGATACTTACCCTTTTAATATTCAGTTGAGAAATCAAGAAAGAGAGCTTCATAAAGAACTTCTTGAAACCATTAGATTGGAAGAAGAGGTAATGAGACAAAAGTCTAGAGTCCAATGGCTTGAATCTGGGGATAGGAACACGGGCTTCTTCCACCATTCCATTAAGAATAGGAGGAATAGGAATAGGATCGTCAATCTCATACAACCTAATGGTATCACTATCCACAATGAGGGAGAGGCCAAAAGTGAAGCTATTAGATACTTTAAAGCTATGCTAGGGACTCCCACTACTAATCACTACCCTGGGGCTGCAACGCTTAGAAATATTATCCACAAAAGAATTTCTAATGACCTATTTAATGTGTTGGATAGTAAACCTACAAGTACTGAAATTAAAGACATGTTGTTCAGTCTTCACAGTAATAAAGCTCCTGGGCCAGATGGTTTTAATGTAATCTTTTTTAAAGAAACCTGGGACGTAACAGGTGATTTAGTTATTAAAGCTATATAAGAATTTTTTATATCTGGGGAGCTGTTGCAGGACTTCAATACTACTATCATTGCCCTTATTCCCAAAGTTCCTAATCCTTCTTGGATGGGAGACTTTAGGCCTATTTCTTGTTGCAACACAGTCTATAAATGTATTTCCAAACTCATAGCCAAAAGAATTCAAATGATTCTACCCTCAATTGTGGATAATGCACAATCGGCTTTTATTAAGGGTAGAAAGATAAGTGATAATGTCCTTCTTGCCCAAGATTTGTTGAGAGATTATCATAAACAAAATGGGCATCCTCGTGCTGCAGCTAAAGTTTTTTTTTTTTTTTTGGTAATCGGGGGGTGTCCGGGCCAGCTTGCGCGCACCTCGACTAATCCCCCGAGGCCTGGAGGCGCCGGGTGAATACTCCAGTGGCCACGCTCCCCATGACTCGAACACTAAACCTCTTGGGTAGTACACCCAAGAAGCTTACCACTCGGCCACAAGGGACTTGGTTAGTTGCAGCTAAAGTTGATATCATGAAAGCGTATGATAGTGTTAGTTGGGAGTTCCTAGCAGATTAATTGATATTCTTGGTTTCCCCCCAAATTGCAAATGTGGATCAAGGCCTGTGTTACCTCTCCTAGATATTTGATTAGTTTTAATGGTGAATTAATTGGTTTTTTTGAGGGAGCTAAGGGCCTCCGCCAAGGTGATCCCATGTCCCCATACCTGTTTGTGCTAATTATGGACTCTTTGAGTCAACTTCTTAACTACAACATCCAAAGAAACCCTGAGTTTAGATATCATTGGAAATGTGACAAATTAAACATTTCTCTCATTTGTTTTGCAGATGATCTTACTTTATTGTTCTCTGGAGATGTGCAATCTGCCACGCTTATGAAAAACACCTTGTCTCAATTCCATGATTTTACAGGGTTACAAGCTAATTCTAGTAAACGTTGTATCTTCCTTGCAGGTGTAGAGGATGGTGTTTCCGATGCTATTTGTCAAATTCTCCAGTTTTCTAAAGGAAGCCTCCCTATGAAATATTTAGGAGTGCCGCTCATTACCTCTAGGCTTAAAAAAGTTCATTGTGATGAGTTGACTACTAGAATTAGCAGTAAAATTCTTTCTTGGACTTCCAAGTTTTTATCTTTTGCAGGGAGAGTTCAGTTAATCCAATCTGTTCTTGCAGGAATCCTTAACTATTGGTCTGGTATGTTTATTCTCCCCAAATATATTTTGAAATAGGTGGAAAATATTATAAGGAATTTTCTTTGGTCTGGGGGGGTCGAAAAATCCCAAGGAGCTAAAGTGGCCTGGGAGAGAGTTTGCAAACCTAAGAATGAAGGAGGTTTAGGTTTTAAAAATCTTACTCAAATGAATTGTACTCTTAATTTGAAACATATTTGGTCCCTGTTTTCCACGGATAATGTTTCTCTTTGGTCCAAATTGGGTTCATACTTATATGTTGAAAAATAAAAGCTTGTGGGTAGTCAAGGCTCCTTCTCAGACTTCGGGATATAGTTAGACCTTTACTTAAGCATAAAATTGGGAATGGGTATGGTACTTACCTATGGTATGATAATTGGCACCCCTTGGGCCCTCTGTTGGATAAGTTTGGTCCTAGAGTGGTCTATGATGCAGCTATCCCTTTAAATGCTAAAGTTAGCGATATTATTGTTGATGGGGTGTGGCGATGTCCTAATGTGAATACTATTGAACTTAGGGAGATTAGAAATCAAATGCACAATATCCCCCCCCCCCCCCCCCCCCCTCCGTTCGGATAACTTGGATACTGTGGCTTGGTGTGTTTCTCCTAATGGTAAGTTTAATTTTGCTCACACATGGGATCATCTTAGAGTGCCGGGCCCTAAGGTGCAATGGCATAAACTTGTTTGGTTCAATGATAATACTCCTAGACATAGTTTTATCACTTGGTTGGCCGTTATTAATAAACTTTCTACCCATGACAGGATTGTCCACTTCACTCCAGACCCTTTGGCGTGTGTTTTTTGCCATAGAGCTATGGAAACCCATGACCACTTATTCTTTGAATGTTTTTTTCATCTTTTATTTGGCAGGGCCTCTTACAGATTTTGGAAATTCCCAAACCAGTCTTGAATTGGAACTCTTTGGTTGAATGGGCAGCTAGGATGTGGAAGAAGAAAACACCAATTCATATTATCTCCAAGATGTGTTTCGGGATGGTCGTCTACAACATTTGGAAGGAAAGGAATGCTCGTACATTCAAAACTGAAACTAAAGCGAAAGAAAAGGTCCTATCTGAGATTATCCAACAAATAACTGTCCAGATTCATATCAAGTGACAAAATGATCCCATTTTACCGAGACTTATAGCTAGATGGTGCTAGATGTGTGGCGTGTTAGACAGTGATTGACAGTGTTTTATGCGCTTGGTTGTTTGTTTTGTTTGTCCCTTTCTGCTTGTTTGCACTTACTAGTGCAATGGCTGGAGATGTTCCTTGTCTCTTGTTTCCTTGTTTTTGTTGCTTGACTATGTGATTGTTGGGTTCCCATCTTAGTC
Organism: Hydrangea macrophylla; assembly: GCA_033977485.1. Lineage (NCBI taxonomy): Eukaryota > Viridiplantae > Streptophyta > Magnoliopsida > Cornales > Hydrangeaceae > Hydrangea > Hydrangea macrophylla. The sequence goes on along the minus strand of CM066995.1, from coordinate 33,884,440 downwards.
TAGGCTATAGGTGCGTCCCTTCCCTTGGAGCATCTTGGATGCTTTGCGCTCATTGTATATCCCTGGGGTATGCCCCTTGTATTTTGTACAGTGCCGTTTGGCTATTGTTTTTCTTTAATGTACATATTTTCAAAAAAAAAGAAAAAAAAAAAAGAAAGACCTATTTCAGAAGAGTTATGGAAGATTTGTCTCTAGTGGAAAGACCCGTTACAAAAGGTTTGTCTCTAGAAGAAAGACCCATTTCAAAAGATTTTCCCTGTTATAGAAAATTTATCTCCAGAATAAAGACTTGTTTCGGAATATTCGGCCTATCACAGAAGATTTGTCTCCAAAAGAAAGACTTGTTTCAGAAGATTGTCCAGAGGTTCGGACTCTACATTAGTAATTGTCCAGGGGTTAGGACTCTACATCAGCACTTGTCCAGGAGTTTGGACACTTCATCATCAAATTTTCCAGAAGTTAGGATATGTAACCTCAGATATTGTTCGAGAAAGAGGACATGCTTTAGAATATGCTACCGTGTTCAGCGCTCAAGAGTCGTCTAAGATGAAGATGACACCCACGAACTCAAGTCAAAAGAAGCACTCCAGCAAACATTCGAGAATCATCTGAGATACATATAGCATGCTCGGCTGTGAAAGAGAGGTGTTGAATTCTTTACATTAGATTCTGCATCTTGAGAGAACCTTTGAGGCTGATTCCTCCAGCACTTGCACATACACATTTTCATACTATATCAGCATCCTAGGATAGAGCATCGCATCCGTGTTGTCGTTTGTATGTTTTCTGTTTCCTCGCGCGTTTGAACTACGCCTTGGTTTGGTTCTTGGAAAGGATATGTAGACAGCTCCAGCAGAGCACGACTAGCAACAACCTTGATTTTAGTAGCATCAACCTAGCATTGCATTACATTTTTGCTTTTGTGATTTCTTGATTTTTGCGGACTTTTGTTTTACCTGAACCCTTTCAGTATGGTCATTGGGTGTCATGTCCCAGAGTAGCAAAGTAGGGAAAAATAAATTTCCTGCCTTTGGACCTGTGGACACGCGACTAGTTGGAAATGCTCCTGATTGCTCTCAACAAAAATATAAACAAGAATCATAGTAATATTGGGAATGTATCTAATTCAAACACGACATACTAATATTATACATTACTGTGTCATACATTAGCATTTTATTACAGACCCTTAATAAAACCAAAAAGGAACAGAATAAAAGAGAAAAGTCTTGTGAGACCTAGTGTCATGAAATCCAACAATAAACTAGTTTATTACATTTTTTTTTTTTTCGGAAATGGGTAAATATATTCCAAAAAAGGATGTACAAATGTACAAGGGGCATACCCCAGGATAAACAATAAAGCACAGCAGGAGGACTAGTGGCAACAAAAGCCGCCAACAAAATCAACTAGAGAAGGACCATGTACAAGGGGCATACCCCAGGATATACAACAAGCCCAAAGCAAAAGGACATGCGGCAAAGCAAACCACAGAAAAGGCCACAACAGGCTAAAGAAAATTACATGTCGACCACCACAAAAATGCTAAGAAACCCCCATCAAAACAAATACAAAGAAGAGTACAAAGTGACTACAAAATTAATGCCAGTTAACCAGTAAAGCTTGGAGTTGGTTGTGTCGTTTCCATTTGGTACAAATCTGGGCATAAACTTGTGAGACAAAGATCTTTAGTAATTGTTCCTTTGGAGTAGAAGAATTATTGAAAGTTCTGTTATTCCTCTCCTTCCACAGACCATATATAGTGATGCCCAGCCAGATTCTGGGAATCATGTGTTGGGGAGTGTCCCCCTTCCAATGTTGGGTCATCCAGCATACTGTACTATCCCAGGGAGTGCCGTTCCAATCCAGATTACATCTCAACATCAATTCCTGCCAAATGAAAGAAGAGTAGTCACACTCAAAGAAAAGATGGTCATGGGAGTCCATTTGATTAAGACATAAAGCACATGCTAAGGGACCAGGAGTAAAATTACAAATTCTATCCTGAGTAGCAAGTCTTTTTTGGATGGCAATCCATAAGATGAAGTTTTGTCTAGGAGTGCATCCAGAGTACCAAGCAAAAGGGTGCCAGGGGACAGATGGATGAGAAGGTCTAATATGGTTCCAAACATGGGAAAAATTAAATTTACCATTTGGAGAGGTTGTCCATTCAATTTTATCAAGTAAGCCAGTAGGTTTATAAAAGTTGGACAACGTTTCTCTAACTTCATTAAGTCCAATGGAATTTGATCCATAGTTTATTACATTATAATATAAAAGAAAACAGAGGACTAAAAAAATTTCATCTTCAACTAGCAAATCCATAGAGATCCCCATAGTAGTCCTCTCCCGAATACCCATCATCATAATGGCCCTCATTCGCATTCCTGCCATTTCCATTGGTGCCTCCTAACTAGGCCTCACCTGCTAATCCTGGCATCGCTGGACATGGAAGGTCCAGCGGCAAAAAATGTCGTCAGCTTGAACACAACCAGAGTGAGCATAATTCCTCACAAAGCACCTGTAATACCTGTAATTTCTATACGTGCAATAATATGAGTTTTATGAATTTCCATATCTGGTCTTTTATTACATTATTATTTTATTTATTTGACTATATCAGTGTAATATAATTACTAATTAGACTGTAAGCACTGCACCGGCTCGATTGTAATTAGACTTAGCTTAGTCCCGTACTCGGACCCGGATATTAGAAATAATACTCGGTTGCACGTAAATTGAGACCGACACACATAATAAGGACTTATGCAAGCAAACTGAGGAAGTGGTACAAAACTCGAGGTGGGCCCCACCATGTCCAGCCACTTGTGGCACATGAAACCCCCCAGACACTTGTCACCACCTCTTGTGACACTTGTCCACATGTTGGACATGTGTCCTAGCATGCAAGCCTGCAATGGACACCTAGCACATGCATTTCTCTATATAATCATGCACATGCATTTTTGAGAATTACAATCTGCATATAGAGTTAGAGAGAGCTAGGAGATGAACTCCATGGTGAGATAAAAGAAGTTAGAAGAAGAAGGAGAAGCTTCCACCATTGAAGCTTGTGTTCAAGCTTCCTAAGCTCAAATCCAAAGCCCAAGCTCAATTTCAAGTTTAGGTGAGTTTCTAACTCACTTTAGAATATATATATATATATAGTATTTAGTAATGTTTAGTAAATGCTTTATGTTGTTATTTTGATGTTTCCATGCCATGCAAGTCAAATCTTCAAATCTGGGAAACTGAACCTTCCAGCAGAATGTAGTTTAGTAAAATGAATGTTTTGAGTAGCTCAAAAATCTAAATTAAGCTAGGATTTTTTGTGAAGAAAGCTAACTGATTTATCTACAAATAACTCTCCTATGACCCGGCCTAAAAATCAATCCTTCATAGGTGAAATGCATGTACAACGTAGTGTTATAAATCTGGAAAACAGAAACTTTCAACAGAACATATTTGAGTAAAATGAACGTTTACAGCAGCTCAAAAAATCATGAAGAAGCTAGGTTTTTTTGTGAATAAAGCTAACTCATTTATCTATAAATAACTCTTCTATAGCTCAGTCTAAAATTCAATCCTTGATAGGTGAAATGCACGTACAACGCAATGCCAAAAATATGGGATAGAGCAGTCTGAAATGTAAGAAATGTCTAAGTAAAATGAACGTTTTGAACAGCTCAAAAATCTGAATGAAGCTAGCTTTTTTATATATAAAGATAATCCAAATAGCTATAATGTTCTAGTTTTGAGTTTGATCTATAAAGAAATTTATCATGCCCAAATAGATCATATAAATTCAGTCAACACACTGAAAATTAATCCTGGCAGATTGTACAACTACTTGTATGATGTGTTGATTGATGATGCTATTTTGAGTTTTCCAGTGCCTCTGTTATTATGAATATTTCATGCTATGGTAGTGCTATCTCATAGATGAGCATGTGATGAAAATCAACATGGGCTTCAACAAGATCCATTGCATGTTCCAAGTGGGCCGATTACTAGAGCAAGATCCAAGAAAATCAAGGAGGCATTTAGTGGGCTGATTCTTTTTTTTTTTTCGGAAAACGGTAAATAGATTCCAAAAAGGGCTGTACACATGTACAAGGGGCATACCCCAGGATATACAACAAAGCACAAAGCATAAGGACAAGTGGTAAATCAAGCCACTAGGAATGCCTCAAAAGGCCAAATAAGAAGGACAAAAGAGAAAACCAAACCAAGCAATCAATCAAGTAGCCATAACAACAAAAGACCAAACTAATCCCAATTACGCAACAAGGCTTGAAGATGGTTTTGAGTTTTCCATTTGATCCTTATTTGAGCATTGATTTGTGAGACAAAGATCTTCAAAAGGTGCTCTTTCGGAGTAGATAAGTTCTGAAAAGTTCTTTTATTTCTTTCTCGCCAAAGGCCATAAATAGTAACCCCCAAACAAATTCTGGGTATCATATGCTGAGGTGTCCTCCCCTTCCAATGCTGGATCATCCAAGAGATAGTGTTAT